>CM026072.1:2807704-3407704 GCA_014839685.1 Anableps anableps
CTTTTTTTAAAATTACAAAAAAAACCTAAATTTGTAAAACATTAAAATTTTGGTGCCATTAAAAACTTTCAAACATAAATCTGTGGCAGTCGGAGTGAGGAAAAGAGGGAAGCAACACAAGCAAAACCCAAAATAAAATGTCTACACGGCAGCAATAAAGTACTAAGAGGGAGAAGGAGCTCCATCTATGCCACCTTGGAGCAGGTCTTTAGCTGGGAAAGTGAGGAGAATCAGGTTGAGCTAAACTTCTATGATGAAAAGAGACCTGAACAGAAGGGACAGCGAGTAACAGAATGGAATAAAAGATAGGATTGGATGTCATGGAGATTATGTGATTATTGAGAAATGTCAGAAATATAATATTGCATCCCATGTGCTACAAGCATATCTTTTACAGCCTGGTGCTTCCTCTGCTTAAACAGGATCATGAAAATATATACTGGTAGGGTACAGCGTCATCATGACAAGTCAAATACTAACAATGATGAGAGAAAATCAATTTGTCCCCTTGTCGGCTGAATAAATTTGTTTTCTGTACAATTTTAACATTTTTATGGTCACAGGAAAAAAAAAAAAAAAAAAAAAAAATCGCTAAATTTATGCATTTCCTGTTGAAAAGCATGACAGAAGACAGCCTTAAATGCGCTATGAAAATGGTTAGGCTGAGGCAGGAAGTACCGTGCCGCACAGATATGGGGCAGTGCTGAACGCCAAATTCACAATGGGTAACAGGTGTTCTTCTTCTACACATTGAAAAAACTGAAAACATTCACTCGGATTAGCACCATTCCAGGAACTCCTCCTCCTTGACAATCATCCCTCATCAAACATACCTGGAGTGTTGCTCCACCAGACTAGCAGCAGCAGCAATTAGCAAACACCTGGTGGAACTGCATGTCTGCTGAGCTTATCATACAAACTACTTCTCAGTCCAACGCTCCCAAGAATGGTTATAAACGGCATCAAGGAGAAGCATTGTTGCGACAGGTTGAAGGGAGTGTCAGAAAGGGTTGGAGGCTCTTAAAGAGACAGAGGCCAATTTCAAGGCGTCAGATGAGTTGTTTTTGATATATACAGCATTTTCATAACAACTGCAGGTAATATAGTTACTTGATAGTTAATAGCTTTTAAAACAACTAAATGTTCAAATTAAAGTCAAAATAGAAATATAAGCATCGATTTTGAGTTTCTATGTATTTGTACATCCGACTCTTCACATCACCGGCTAACAAAAACAGGTGAAGAGGTGACCTGCAGAGTGTGCAGCATTAACTTCAAGAATTTATTCCTACCTCAGATTCATGTGTTCTGTGATGCAATATTGGTAAAAAGAGAACATTGCACTGGAAGATTCAAAACACCCTAAATTACATGGGGAGGTATACAACAGAAGTCTGTCTAGGAAGGTGGTAATAACATATACCAGGGGTGTTTCTTGGAAGCCTTTATGGTAATAAAAATGGATTCAGTCCAACCCTAAGAAGGGTTACAAACTCCACTCACTCCAGATGTTCTCTGGCAAATCTTTAAAAGTATTTTAACTTGGAATGATAGAAAATCATAACGATTTTGAAACTGTAACAGTATGAACCTTGGTTTATGTTTATACTGGTAACCGGGCCATGCCCAGTTGCATCTTCACATGTCAGTGTTCATCCCCAGAGTGGATAAGGCCAGTTTATGTCATGGAATATGAAGTGTCTCTCCTCATCTGATGATCATGTTACAGTTAAACCACATTTTGTTCATTAACATAACCACAGCCACATTAACAAGTTATTATTAGAAGAAATATCTTGCCTGGTATGTTGTTTAGCTTCTCGCTCCTTATGGTGGCCAAGGAGAGAGAATCTGACCTCTCTGGTCATCTGATGAAAATTCAGCGCTTTCCCACAAACTGTGCCTAAAGTTATGCGAGTGCTTTGTCCTGGTTTCCTTAAGCTTACTGTGTGCTTTTGTTGATATTCACTGGAGCAAAGTAATAAGTGCTAAATCCAGCCTAGTGAACCGGCCAGTAGCTTCGGAGCATGAGTGTTTATCGGTGCCTGAGAGCTGATGTCATGGTGTAGCAGAGCATGCAGCAGAGATGTCTGAATCCTCTGTTCCCTGCAGCGCTGCACAGCATGCCACAGCAGGAAACAACAAACTCCCTTTTACAGGGAAGAAAGAGCCTGCTCTGAATGAGGCTACCGGACAAAGCTCTTCAACCTGTGTCCACAGCTCCACTCGTCTTTAATACCGAAGGTTTTTTTGGTTTAATCGTAGAAAAATGTCCTTATCTTCAAGCGGAAGAATGTCATTTCAAAGCTTTTGTTCTTTTATTTTAACAGGGACCACTTGACAATGTGTCACTTCCCTTACTGTGCTGATAATTTAGCAGTGAAATGATTCAGTGGTCAGTCAAGGAAAGAAAAAAAAAAAAAAAAAAAAAAAAAAAAGAGAACCGATAAGAAAAACGGTCCTAAATAAGTTTCCCAGAAGGTGTAACGCTGCAACGTCATGATAGTTGTGGTTCTGTACTTGTCCCTCTCAGCTGTAACTGTAGTTTCTGTGCTCAGAGGTTCCTAACGTGTGCCCGAGGCCCATCGCTGCGGTCCGGCCCAGTAATCACCGCTCACAGAGTGCTAATTAACAGCCACATGAAGCAGACTCCTGTGGACAGGGCTTTAAAGGATCACAAGTGGCATTCCCACATTCCAGACCACATCACACTGAGCGCAGTTTCAGGCAAAAACCGAACAATAACCGTGAAATCCTAAAGTATTCAACACTCTGAAACTGGCTGTAGTCAGTAAAATGTCCCTTAATTGGTCTCTGCTGCAAAAAATATCAAATAGGACAAAAAAAAAAAAAAAAAATGTGACACAGCTGCCTTGCAGCAAGAAGGTCCTGGGTTCAAAACCCATCCTGAGGTCTTTCTGCATAGAGTTTGAATGTTCTCCCTGTGTACATGGGTTCTCTCCAGGTACTCCAGCTTCCTCCCACAGTCCAAAAACATAACTAGGTTAGGTTATTTGGTCTCTCTTAGGGTGAATTCACACCAGTGCTGTTTAGTCTGCTTTTATCGAACTCTAGTTCGTTTGCCTAGAATGTCCGGTTCGTTTGGGGAGGTGTGAAAGCGTAATCGGACCAAAAAAGCGAACTCTGGTCCGCCTACAAAACTAGGTCTAGGCTTGGTTGAAGTGAACTCTGGCGCGGTTTGAATGCATACGTGAATGCGGACTGGAGACTCCTCCAAAAGCAGGAAGTGGACTATAGCACAGGGCATTCTGGGTAGATTCAACTAAAACAAACGCACGTATCACAGAAGTCGCCAACCTTTTTGCAACTAAGAGCAATTTAATGGGTGCTAAGTGATACGAAAGGCTACCAAATTGATACACACAGTCTACTTTTAATTATAATCGCTTAATGGTTTATCTAATTTTGGAACAGCTCCGCAGGTTACTCATATGATCTTTGAGGGCTACTTGGTCCCTGCAGGTTGGTGACCCCTGGTCCAGCGCTAGCAGGAGAAATGGCTCATGGTCTTTTGCCAAAGACAAAAGAGAAATCCTCCAACATACCACTCCATTTTTGTTTACATTTCGTGAAAAGGGAAGTTGCGCTCAGTGTCTTCTTCAGAGGTTTTCATGTTGTTTCCTTGAGTGGTTCTTGGTGCAGCGCCACCACAGGCGAAGGGGGGAACAGGTTGCTCAAAGGGTTTGGTTCGTGTGACTCAGTGCGGTGTGAAAGTGAGCCGCAGCAGCTGACAACAAATGTCACAACTTTGGTCTCCAGTCGAACTGAGTCTACCAGACCATCAGGTGTGTAAACATCCTAAATTGCTCTAAGGTGTATGTGTGTGTGTGTGTGTGTGTGTGTGTGTGAGTGTGTGTGCGCTCCACCTCTCACCCAATGACCCACCACGACCATGCAAGGATAAACGGGTGCAGATAGTTGATGAATGATTGGGCTACGATGGAAGCATGACAAATTTGCTTGGGACAGATCCGAAGGGACATGTTAGAAACTCAGAAATCAGACCATTTTACAAACAGTGAACACACCGGACCAAATCATTCCAGGTCTGACAACAATACTTTTTAGACTAGAAGTTTTTACTGAGGGAAGAAGAGAAGCCAGAAGACCGGAGATCAAAAATCAGCCACAAAACTCTGATCTGTGCAATTCTTTACATCAACTTAGCTTTGCATAGCTATTAGAGGAGGAAGCTGGAGATAAAGTGGCATCAATCCAGCTCTGTCAGAATGCTAAAGATCTAGAGAAAAAAGGAGCCTAAAGACAAGGCAGAACCCCATGTTGTTCTCCCTCCGAGGGAACACCAGTGCAGAGATAGATGGATAAAACGATGAAGAGTAGGTGTTCGGGACAGCTGCCAAGATAAACTGCAGACTGAGAGCGAGAAGTCCTCGTTCAGTCCTACCGGCCTCCAGCTTAGTGAAGAAATACAAGCCTCTGCATCCATCTGAACAGTGCTGACCTAATTATCTGCACACAGATGGGAAATTCAAGATTAAATAACCAAATATGTTCAGGACTTTCAACTATCAGCCATTAAAGTGATTTTTGAAGCATAGCAACATATGCTTGGTTTTAGAAAAAAAAAAAAAAAATCACCTTATTAAACCAGCAGATCATTATGTTGAGTATTTAACTTTAAAAAGTCAACCACCAATGGAATAAAGGTAGAACAATCTGCTTTTAAAACTTCATTAATAATAAAAAATACGACTGCTCTATGAGGTGAAAGTCATCTGCTCTTGTTCTGTGAAGCTGGCTAGGTTGTTCTAGATCGAATCACCCATCTCTGCAAGCAGGCAGGCAGACAGGCAGGCAGCACTAGCTCATGTGAAGCCCCATGTGCTGCAGGCCGGGCCGTGTACACTGAGGACTGACCCGACGTCACTCTCTCGGTGACATCATCGGGGATAACAGGCTGATCATTAGGCCATGTGTGGGATTACTCCTGCTGTCCTGCTTTTAACAGGGCTGGGATGAGGGTGACATGTTTCCAAGTCTGAACCGGAAACTACTAAAAGTAGCTCATCCAAAACTGAACTTACAAAGATGAATTCTGGCCCTTCACATCAGTCATGCTTGGTAGCTTCTGACCTGAGGAGTATTTATGCTTTGAAGCAACAAATATCACCTCTGTCTGTCTATGCAACCAGGAGATGAAAGCACGACCAATGAACACTGAATTTTCCTCCATTTATCTGCAACTAAACACTAACCGACCTCCGTACATCTAGTTAGCAGGGCTGCATAATAATATCTGCCTTTTTTATGATTTCCTCTCTTGAACTTTGACATTTTGGACAACGTCAGTGTCCGGTGTGAGCATCTTGAGTCTAACTGGATAAATATGACATTAACATGTAAAATAGAAGTTCATAACAGTTAGAATATACTAGCCAACAATGATTACACTCCAAATAGTCAGTTGTGATATAAATAATCCACACACTGATGTTATAATGAGGATATGTCCGCGATATATTGGACAGCCGTAACGATGGCTGGATTTGAAAGTATTTTAAGTCCAAAGTATCAGTACTTTACTTTTTCTGCTTTGTTGTTTTGATGATATGGTTACCACAAAATCCATCTCTGACGGTCTGTGGACAGTCGAGCTTTCAGATGTATTCCCACCCTTACCTTGGCCCATCTCCTCCCTATGGGGTGCACCGATTGCAGCTTTCTGGCCGAGCACCGATTTTTAAAAAGCCTGACGATTCCAATTTTAATCAATATAGTTTTTTTTTTTTTTTTTTATAACCGACACTGTCAGGTGTTATAAGGTCACAATAAACCCTCAATGTTTCAATCTTATTTTACTGAAAAACAGTGAACATACCATGACACAATGCAAGATTGTTTTAACTGCACGAGGCAGCGCTCTCATATAAATAAAAAGTTTAGAGCGCTGCTGTCCAAACTACTAAATTAATTAAACTAAAAACCAAAAAATCAGTTGCTTTAGTCGTTCATTTTCACATTTTAAAAACAAACGTTCCCGTGTTGTCACCAAAGTCTCCAATAACAGAAAAAACTCACTATATTTGTCGCTAGTCACTTTTTTGAAAAAACAAAACAAAACAAAACAAAAAACAAAAACACAAAAGGGGTCTGAATAGTCGACAAAATTTTAGATCTTTGCGGCTGTAGGTAAGATCAGTGGATAAAGTCGGTTCCTAATGTAAGTATCAGCCGATCGCAGATATCCCAAAATGAAGGAAATTGGCACCAATTGATTGGTGCACCCCTAGCAACCATGACGGCACTAAAATAGAGCTCAAAATCTTGCTGAGCTTTTTTCTTACTAATTTAATTCTTCAAATTTATTAAATGAATTCATTTTTTACAAGAATTATATTAAAAATATCTAACACAACCGCTTGAAGATTTTAGTATAGTTTTATTTAAAACTGTACTCTTTTCTTTAAGCTTTTTTCTCATTGAAACGATTTTCTTCTTGTTTTATTCTGGTAAAATTGCGTCATTATTCTGCTTATGACTATACTCTGGTAATTCAACAAAAATTCTCATAGAGTGTCTCTAATACTCTGTTGTACAACTCACAGAAGAGACGACTGAAATACAAGGCACTTTTTGAAAATATTTTCTGTCATATTTAATTTATTTTTTAGAGAAGAATGCAAGAAATCGGATCTGTTATGAAAAAACTCCGATTTTTAAGCCATATCGCCCAGCCCTAATAGACAGGAAGGAAACTAAAGCGTTGGGAAAATCTCTCCCTTTACAGAGATGGTGGGAAATATTTCTCCTAATCAGCGTGGGACAACATCAGGAGAACGACAAACCTGTCCTCCCCCCTTCCAGTCTAGGCCTTCACTTTGCTTCCACTTGGGCTTTGGTCGCTGAAAACCTTTTGTAATAAATACGTCGTGATAAAGGCCGTTGTTTCCACTAACAGGCTGACTGAAGATGTGTAACTCTTTGCAGAGTTCGACAAAAATTAAACTGCAACAAAACCTGGAGCTTGTTTAATCACTTGCCCCGAGCAGAAAGCTCAATCAGTATCCAATCCCCATCCTGTAGCCCATGAGGAGAAGGAAAAGGTGAACTGGAAAGAGTAACGGATCCAGCACGCTCTTATTACCACAGCTTCTGTTATGGGAGTGGAAAATCATGCTGGGTTGAGTTATGGCTGATCCGCTTTCACCATGAGGCTCTCCTCCATTTCATTTTCCCTAATAACTGTATTACTCTACTATTTATTAACAAGCAGTGAGAGTTACCTCAACCCAACAAGTGCAGCAGGAAGAGCCACAGCCAATCAGCCAGCGACATCAGTTCTGAGTTTCTCTGTGATGACACAAGCTGCCCGGAGCAGAAGCAAGGTGCTATGTCACCGACTGGCTGGCACCCAGGGGAGGGCGGGGCTCTCAGATGCTTTGATAATTGCTGTCTGGACACGAAGTTCTCACACACAAACCATCCACTGGTTTCCTCACTGTGACAGTGTCAACACTTTAGGTGTTTTCCACCGTCACTGCATCCAATCCTGTATTTATGATGCATCATTTTATTTATCTAATCAAAAACTGTCAGAGAAGCAGCTTCTGGTGTTAGCTGATGTGATTTAATTTTTAAATTGGGAATTTTTTTTTCACCAATGTGCTCCTTGGGCTTCCTTGGCATGATGTCAGCACGCTCAGGGCAGCCATTTTGTTTGACAAGTTTGTCTTTCTGCTTCTATCTGGACTTAGAATTCAGGTCAGCTTGACGGTGAAGTATTACAAGTATTTTAATGAAAATAAAGTTATAATGTTGCAACAACACAGTCGTAGTAATGGGAGAATAAAGTCATATGACAAAGTCGAAATAATTCAAGAATAAAGTCTTAAAATTACCAGAATAAAGTCGTAATATTAGAAGAACAAAGTAGTAATTTTATGAGAGCTCCAAAAAATTAATTATCCACACTTTTTTCTCAGTTAAATCGCTTTTTTCTCGTAATTTTAAGACGTTCTTCTGGTAAATTGCGTCTTTATTCTGCTAATGTTATGCCTATATTCTCGTAATTCAACAAAAATTCTCATAGCCTGGCCCTGATAGTCCATTGCACAACTCACAGAAGGGATGACCAAAATAAAAGCCACTTTTTGAAAATGTTTATTTGTAATTTCTTTCTTTTTTTTTTTTTTTTAGAAAAAAAAAAAAAAAGCGAGAAAAAAACCCCCCGAACATTCGATTAAAGTCAAAAATTGGATCAGGTATGAAAAAATGAAAAAAATCGTCGATGTTATTTTGGCGCCATATCGCCTAGCACTAAGCTGTTCACTACAGAAGATCCTGTAAACTCATCATAAATGTGATGCATTTGTCCCACTAACCTGGAGATGCACTTATCTACTTACTTATTAATCTGACCATGCTTTCAGGATCCTAAGGGAATAGCTGTGTGGCCAAATAGGCCTGGCTTACCAAGTGACACTGGATCCATGACACACTCATACACACACAGGCAGTGAACAGCTGTTTGGGGAAGCCGGGGAGAGACAAATGTTAAATTTTCATACCCTGTGTGCAGCGGAGGACACACGAGTGCAAACACAAGAGAAAGCAACGATCACTAAGGGTCTTCAATGCAAAATGCATAACACGAGTTAAAGAAATGGATAGAAAAGTTCACTTTCATGTTTTCACTTTCTTTTTTTTTAGCTCAGGTTATTACAGGTCACTAACCACAGTCTCTTTGGATAATGGAATGGATTTCTGTATGAAACAAAAGCGCAAATTTATATCAGGACCCACAAATTTAAATGACTCATAAAAATATACAACTGCAACAGCTGAATAAGCAAATTAGGCTCTATATTGTGTTTGGTTCTTTGGCAAATCATGTAGGCAGCTTATTGTTTTGTGTTCTTTTCACTACTGCTTCATTTCTGCATGGATGTATTTGATTTCTTCTAAAAGGTTTTGTTTATTTTGAGATCTGAAAGGAATGGATGCCACACCCCTCTTAAAATACCTGCTCAAGGTGTTCTCTGTGCTGTTGAAAGCTTTCAGATGACATTTCCTTAAGCAGTGGGAATTTTTCTACTGTACCCAGATGTTGCATGGGGGCGTGAAAATTGTTTCTGTCCTGCAACTGTTCGAGGTGGATCCTGCAACTGACAACTTTTTCACTAAAATCCTCCAAGGAGTTAAAATCACAGATGCATTTTGGATAACTTCCAAAAGCAGCTCTTCGGACATGTTAAGACCAATTCTGCACCGTAGCATTAAACCAGCAGCTCAGGCTTTCCTTACTGTTACTGATCAATCAAGCAGGAGAGGATTTGTTCCAAACAGCATAGCAGTCTGTTACTTCATATTTACATGTAAAGATTAGAGATGCACCGATCAGACTTAAATTGGCCGGCTGCAAGTTCCATTTTTACTGCTGATTCTGAGTTTTTACCCCCAATGGTTAAAACACATTAAAGGTTGTCAATGTGCTGCAGGTTCTTTCATAGGAGACATTAGTTTTGAATCCAACAGAAAATGAAGATTATCCCCATTTATGCTATGAAGTATTAATCTCCAACCTTGTTTTTCTGACTCAAAAAAAATGCACCAAGGCACAAACTGCTAGTTTATAGAATAGAAATGATGGGAGTTCCCAGTTTTAATGCATAGCGTAGATAAAATAGATTTTTTTTGCCAATTCCTCCAAATACAGATTTGCATGTTTTTATTGTAGCCCCAGAAAAATGCTGGGTCTGTAAACTGAAAAAACTGAAACAGTTGATAAAGAAAGGAAAGATCTTCCTAAACTCTTGTAAACTGAATTATTTTTGCCATTAAACTTCCCCTCTAATTAGTCCCCCAAAAGGGTTATTTAAAATAATTTGAAAGTAGATTAAACACATAAAACACACACAGTACATTGGTCATTCTGCACAGATCAAAACCATCAATTATAAACTATAATGCAGACTCTTGGATTTGTGAATATATGTAACTGAGTCAATTTTTTCAGCTTTAAGGAGGCTGTCTTGTGTAACAGCGTTTTCATCAGCTTTTCAAAAATAAAGCTCTCTTGCAAAAGTGTACCCCTGTGAAAAGAAGAGTCATAACATTTATTTTCAAGTATATATGTGTGATATTTATAGAGATGGAAGTAGCCCTAGAGCTTGGCAATAAATTGATTTTATCAATTAATCGAATTTTTGGTTTTTGTTCTCCTTGTGTTTCTATAGTTCAGAGTGATGTCAGCACTCCTGGATCAGCCGTCCTGTTTGACAAGCATGTTTTACAGTTTCTATTTATTTGGACGCAAACAACAATCTATTTTGAAGAAAGAACCACACGGACTGAACTTCTCACATTAGAAATCAATAACTCGAGAAGCTTTTTTGATTAAAGCAAATCACAATTTTAAGACATTCCTCTTGGAAAATGTTGTCTTTTTTCTGCTAATATTAAGACTTTATTGTCGTAATAAAACAAAAATTCTAGCGGCCTGGATCTAATACGCCGTTGTACAACTCACAGAATGGATGACTAAAATAAAAGTTACTTTTTGAAAATATTTTCTGTCATTTGTTATTTCTTTTTTTTTTTTTTTTTTTACAAAAGAAAGTGAGGTAAAAATAAAAATTGATTAAAATCAAAAGTCAGATCTGGTATACAAAGCTAGCCCTAGGTAGCCATGTGAAAAAATTCAAAGTAAAGTTCATAAAAAGGTAGTAAACAAACAAACAAACAAACAAACAAACAAACAAACAAACAAAAAAAACCTAGAATTAAAACTAACTGAGAAGTTGAGAATATTTTATCCAGAAACAACTGGTTATCCATAGCTCATTTAAACATCTAGACCTTTGTGACTTATTTTCAACTAAATACAGTGTTCGAAATGAGGAATGGGAATCGTTTAAATTCAAACCCAACCCTACTGTCCTCCTCCTCTGTACCCTACAGCCTGGACATCCAAGCTTGCAGAGCTGGGCACAGTCATCTGAAAATGTTGCTAACATTGCAGTTGTCTTTTGAGGATATTGGAGGACGTGATAAATGACTATCTCTGCTGTTAGCTACAGCCAATACTGTAAAGATAAGCTATACTTTGATGGTGTATGGAGTCACCAAATGCAGTCCACCCCAAGACTGTCCTACTTCTTTTGTTGACCATCAACCAAACGTCTGCCAAAAACAAAGGCCTCCACAACTACAAGAGGTAAATAATTCAACGCTAAGAGAAACTCAATCCTGTCTCTTTCTTTCTCGTAACGAGGAGGTGCTGGAAATGACTGCAAAAAAACAAGTCGTGCTATCAACCCAGAAGGTGAACAGCAAAGCGCTGCTGACCCAAAACCATCCGAGTTTTATTGACTTTACAGAAGCGGATTTTTCTAATTGTAGGTTCGGATTCACACGTGAGAAGGTGTAAATACTGACTTCTGGTAATTTCCCGCTAAGCTGCTGCTTTAAATAAACCTTACATCACGCCAGCACCTTAAACACACCGGAGTCTGATGTTCTGGATCGTGACTGCCAGCTTTAACCAAGACAGATGATGAAGTCTTAATTTTTGGGAGTAAATAAAAGAAAGTGTGGCACAAAAAATTAGGGGGTGGGGAGTGGAGGTATCGTTGATGCTTTGAAGAAAAAAAAAAAACACCCAGAAAGCGTTGCATTTGCAGACAGCTGCAGTTTGCTGTAAAATCTAAACTGAGTCAGCTATTGTAGCCATGACTACTCTTTGAAATATCTACGAACAATACACATGCTTACATAAACTCGTTTGAGGCTGATGCTCCGTTTACATACAACCCCCGAACTTTACATTCACCCACCACAATGCAATATTCATAAACAGCTTGGTATACACATCAGCACGAATGCTTACCATAAGGAACGCGAGTATTTACTTTCCTCCAAGCCGTTACATTTAGCTAGCATGGGGCTACTTCACGCTAATCAGAAGCTAACCCAAGCTAACATTGCTAGCTGGAGTATCCTCTTACTGCTTACCTTCAGCGGCCACGCAGATGTACTTCTCATGGTCCCATGAAGTTTTACAGGAGCTCCCAGCTTGTAAATATCACGTATATCCCTCAAAAAACTGAATTTTAACTTTTAAGCATAAACACAGTTTACACAGAGCGTAAGACCCCAAATCGGACCACCACCGACAAAGTAATTCTCCACCACTTACAACAACAACGTCAAGCAGCGGTTTGGAACCGCCCACGCGAGAGAAGGAGCCAATCACGGCGTCCTGCTGATTTAACGGATGCAGACGCTAACCAATGAACATGCCCAGAGGCTGACTGATTTTCCCCAGTAGAGTAAACACCAAATGAGAACAGAGGCTACTGGAAGAGAAGGGGACGAGAGGGGTTTGTCCCAGTAGCCTATAGGCGGCGTGGAGTTGACAAAAAGCAATGAATGAGATCATCCTGGGGTATGTAATAGAGGTCGACTGATGTTGTTTTGATGGCCGATGCCGATATTTACAGGGTTCTTATGTTTCTTTCAACTCTAAAAGTTGAGAAAAATTACTGATAATTCTGGAAATTTGAGTCTGGAAAAGTATTGCATTAAGAGTATAAATATAAAGTATAAATATAAAACGTAAATCGTGGCAGTCAAGATTTAAATATGTTACAAACACTTATGACTTAAGAATTATGAATGGATACATTTAGATATGGATGGATAAATTAAAAAATGAACATTAGATGGTAAAAACCAAACAAAAAGATGAATTGGTGCGCACAAATAAATGTCATTTTAATAGGGATTGATGGATGAAAGGTGGATGTTAGAAAAACCAGATGGATCTTAAAATGGGTGTAAAGAAAAGAAAGTGACAGGGATTGATTGGATGACAGACCAACAAATGGACAGCAAAACGTATACATAAATTAATGAAAGGATGAGTGATGAACAGTATGAAAACTAGTTGGATGAATGACTGTATAGGTGGGTAGAAAGATGGACTGATAGCTAGCCAAACAGATGAACTGATGGTAATAAAACCTATGGATGGAGAAAAACTGGGATTAACTCAGTATTACCATTAGCATCGGCCAACTATGGTCAATTTTTAACATCCTGGTATTGGTCCAATAAGTAAAATATTACAAACTGATATGTCAGTCTTGTTGCCTTTTGTGTGTTTTGGTGTTGAAAGGGTAGGGATATTGATATATATCAGTAAATATCAGTTACTGGCCATACCAGTAAAATTATCAGCCCACATTTTGATATTGGTGGATCCCTTAGGAGGACTCGATCGATGGATGAATGGATAGTTGGGCGGGTAAACAGATGCATGGTTAAAAAGCATGGACAAGCGGATGGATGGACTGATGGTTAAAAAAATAATAGAGGGATGAACAGACATATGGACAGTTCATTTGAGACTAGAATCAACATTTTTTATGCCAATTTAACTTGTAGCCTTGTTCTAAACTTTGATATCAGCCGGATGAGCCTGGCTGCCTCCTATGTGTGACGTGGCATAAAACACAAGGCACACATTTATCTTTTAAAACTTTATTTGTTCCCAAGTTATAAAAGCACAAAACAATCGCAAAGAAATTCAAACTCAAACATTTTGGGGAAATCGTGAAAACTATAATCATGTATGACTAAGTTGGTTTAAAACATTTAACAAAGCTTCACTAAGAGACTTAAATGTGCTGCAAATGACAGATAAACCGGCTTCCTCCGGTTGCTGTGTCTACTGGTACAACTGTTGCTACAATATTAGGGAAATAATACCAAGATATTTTTTTCTTATCAACGGTGACACAATTTCCACTCTTCCACACAACCACTCAACGTCGTCTCCGGTCTGGACTCCTGCTGCGTCTCCGTCCACCCCCCCTGTGACAACACAAGTCACATTACGTTGGATTCCTATTTACATCAGGTCCAGGCTCCAGCAATAAAACTAGCATGTTGGCTAACGCAAATGAATTTAACATGCATTTATTATTTTTAACTAAATAAATTAAAATAGAAAAATTAAATTACCATATAAAATAAAATGCTACATATTTGAATAAGTATAGCTACACAGTAAGGCACATGAAAGTGCCAATGACAAAGATTTTAAGTTATGCATATTTTAAAGCAGCACATTAAAACAAAATAAAATAAATAAAGCCAAAAGTTTCACCTCCTCTTGTTCTTTGGGGGCCCTCTGACAAATGCCCAGTCTACGCTGATAGTTTGGCCCATCAGGTCCTGACCATTAAGGCCCTCCATGGCTGCCTGTGCTTCTTTGTACGTCTCATACTCTACTAGTGCGTAACCCTGAGAAAAGGTTTGAGAACATTACATGGATCATCAAAACAATGAGGAAAAAAAAACAAGACAAATGTCGTATTTTTTTTAATCTAACACTGAAAATGTTTATAGAAAGTCTTTTAGCAAATTTAATAATTAGCAGCAGAAGCACAACCCTGAAATGAAAGCAGCTGTTGTCCGTTTCTGCAGCGTAAGTAGGACAGTGCTGCCACCTTGTGGATTTGAAGTGAAAATACATTCAGACGCCACAAAGACAAAAATAAATAAATAAATACATACAAAAAAGATTTCAAACGACCTTAACTGAAACACAAGTTACACCGTATAAGTTCATCAACACGTTTATAAATATTTCTGCTGACTGCCTTTAGGCAAACAGTTAAGAGTCAGTTTTTAGTCAAAAAACAACTAAGAATTATTTGCATACTGAAGGAATCAAAGAGAGTTTTAATCAGAAAATGTTTAGAATTAACCTACATAGAGGAAGGTTTGTGGAGCAAAAGTGAATCAACTAAAACTATTAGATTGTTTCATTAGAAAGTCTAAAATTTTCTTTTCGAACACAATCACAATGTAATTACTATACTGAAAAGTTTTATGTAATATCCCACAATTTCTGATTTGCATTGCAGTTATTATTAAAAAAAGGAAAAAAAGTATTTTTCCAACTTATGAAGCAAAAATCCCCAATTTTCTTCCTTTAAAAAAAAAAAAAAAAAAAAAAAAAAAAAAAAAAAAAAAAGGAAGAGTCCATCATAAACTTGATAAAAGTAGAAATTTTAATGCCGTATTTAACCCATAATCAGAAAGCCAACACATACACTGACAGTTCAAGTGTATTATTCTTACCTTCAGGTAACCTGTTCTTCGATCAAGGTTGAGATGCAAGTTCTTGATTTCTCCAAACTCTGAAAACTTGTCATGGATGTCCTCCTCTGTAGCCTCCTCATGCACACCAGTCACAAACAGGATCCAGCCCTCCACAGCTGCAGAAAAGAAACACAAAAAGGATCACATCCTTTCACTTATATTGCTTGACTCTTATGATATAAGAAAGGAATAAGTTGTTGACGATGAATAATTAATAGTGACAGAATTCCTGCAGAACTTCAGCAGGGAGAAAGTTTAGTTTAAGGCTTACATCTCTGAGGACCTGGTTCATCCCCATCTTGCTCCACAGTATCGTAGTCCTCTTTCGCTCTGGACCTGGATCCCTCCTCTGTAATCCATGAGATGTTTTAAAAACATTACAGAATACATCTTCTACCAGCTCAGGAGGGCTACTGAACATGATCAGAGGAATTTACCCAAGCCGAAGCCTCGTCCTTTTCTCTTCTTGGCCTTTTCTTTCAACTTGTGGATGCTCTCTGAGAAGAGAAGGAGAAGGTCAGTGAGGAAAAGTTCAAAGGTGATTTGATTGGCTGACACAGATAAATTATACAGGGTATTTTTAATATCTCATTTGGCAAATATGTTCTTTACCCCTTTGTTTTAAACTCAGATTACAACTGTTCTGGTTTCTTTGGGCACTAGAGGAAAGTACCAGTCGCCTGAATTATAGCCTCTTTCTCTTTTTGAACTGAAGGTGTGGATGAGGAGACCTTTCATGACTCACATGTATCATATTTACACATCCGCTTCACTCTGTACACAGCTTCTGAAGGATCAAAATTCCTCCAAACAGATGCCAGCATGGGAGATTTGGGTTTGTCTGTACCTGTGTTTCCTACTTTTCCTGTCAACACAGCCAAAGCTACACTCTGCTGGAGGAAGAGCCACACTTTAACAAGAAAAAAAAATTGTCTGACAAATATATTAACCTCTTCCAAGATTCAAAGCAATCATTAAAGTAACCGATTAACAATGTAGCAACTTCAAAATTGCTGAGTTTTGCAGGAGCAGTTATAGTGAAACTCGCACCCTGAAGAACACCAAACACCGGTGTAGAAGGCAAAGGTTTCTACAGATTTATGGCCGTTTAACATCATCTATGAAAAAAAGCTTGAAAATAAAATAGTAAGTTGATATGAAGATGCAAACAGCCGAGGAAAGTTTTTCTGTAGCATTTAATTCATTTTCGAAGCTGATTGTTCTCTTGTGGGCCCACCTCGTAAAACAGCACTGTGTTCATACGCTTATAAAGGTGAAGCAGATCACTGCAAGCAAGCTGCAGCTTCATAAAACCTAGCTTATGCATTTTCAATGACTTCTCCTGAAACGTGCCTTTTAAGATCCACACTCATGAAGAGTATGTAGCCAGAATAACTCCACAAAAAATGTGACAGATTGAAAACCAATTTCTGAATCCTTTAATTTGTACGATTTAAATGACACGCCAAATAAAGGTTTCACAAATAAATAATATTACAAATATTCTGTTAGCTGTGTAGAATAATCTAGTCAAGGTTTGAAGAGTCTAAAAATGGCAGTTTTTTTTTTAAACTAAAGCAGATTAAAGACGAACTAGGTATTAAAACAATTGGTGGAATTGCCCTTTTGCAATTTTCCTAATCGGAAGCCAACTTCAGCTTCCTATCTGTTGTTACCTATGAAAAGTCTGTAAGTTTAGCAAATAAACATTATTTACACTCTTCAAAGTAAACAAAATGCTTCATTATACTCAACTTTTTTTTACGTTTGCTTTTAATTAATTATTTCAATGTACTATTGTTTCATGTTTTTCTAAGTCTTCTTCTGTACAGCACTTTCCGATCTGTCTTGAAAGCCGTTTTATATTTTTAATTACATCACTAATGAGGCCCTGAAAATGGACATTAAGTCTGCGCTTTCTGTAGTTTTTTGTTAGCTAGCGGGTAATCTCAGCTGCACTTCATATCACTGTTGGTCAGTTACGTTAGAGGTAAAACAACAAGGACGAAATAATTTAACCCCCAAAAATGTATTTTAAGATATAGCCTTTAAATATCTGAAGAACAGATGCCCTGCTAGGGGAGCTAAAATGCGGAGACTATGAATGAAAATCCCGTTAGCTTCGTTAGCTTAGCTCGTTAGCTCAGGCCTGCTAACACGCAGGTGGCCTTTTTACCAGTTTCCCACGTCCACGGTAAAAACAAACCTCGAAATTCACCTATAACTTGTACATGAACAAAACTAACCCTACGGCAACAAAATAATGTAATCACCATCACCATCCTCATCCATAGGAAAGTCTTCTCCTCCCGCCTCATGAAGATCTAACACGTCCGCCATGATGCCTCTGTCTGTGTACACTGGCTTGTGTTCCTCTTTGCATTGGTGATGTTTTACTGCCACCTACTGGACTGGATGTCTCTTTCTGTATACAACTTGCTGGCGTCATTACGGGCACTGGTTCTGCTTTACTGCCACCCACTGGACTGCATGTGTGTGGGACATCAGAGATGAAATTCAACTACATAGTTGTGCCAGACAGAAACTCCTGGGAAGATTGGCAGCGGTTTCTAGACATTTTCATAATTTCAATAATTATCCCCTTTTTTGGAGTGATGAACTTCAAATAGCTTGGAAATAGTGTTATGAACCTTCTCAGCTGAGCGGGCAACAACAATCAATAAAACAATAGCTGCTATTCTGTAGTTTTTTATATTCTACAAGTCTGTCAAAAACATTTTCAGTGCAATCAGCATTTCTCTTGTTCAATAATTGAATATTGTTTGTGTTTTTAATATGCAGTACTGAGTTTACATATATTTATTATACATTTATCCTATTCAAACTCTGCTGACGTTTTTTTATGTTTGTATTGGAAGTTGTGCAACATAATTTAGTTCTGCATTGTCTTTGAGGTGATGCTGAATGACAATGAAGTGAATCTTGATAATTGCCAGGATTATTGCTGATATCTTTCCATTTTGCCATTACTTTAGTGCACACCTGTATGCTCCAAAATACAAGTAATATTAAAATAGAGTGCACTTTTTTAAACACAACTGTAAATGAGAGAATACTACTACTGCTACTACAACTACTACTACTACTACTACTACTACTACTACTACTACTACTACTACTACTAATAATAATAATAATAATAATAATCTCCAGTTTGCATCATTTGCTGTTATTTCAACTGTTAACTTTTTGTTTTCTCTCAGTTATTTTTCTCTCCATAGAAGGCGCACCTGGTTAATCGTTTTGTTTGTCTGTGATGCATTCCTGGAGGAGGATTGCTGTAAAGTCAACGACACAACGCCATGCAGTCGCTACGTGCTCGTCCAGGAGGAGTGAATGCTGCAAGTCAACGACTCGATGCTCTGCTGGGTTTCCTTAGAAACTTTTTGAACTAGTTTTAATAATTAATTGAGCTTACTGTACTGTTTAATAACTAGAATAAATTGGAACATATGTATGATTGAACTGATTTTTTTTCATCGTCTCGACAAAAGACAAATTAGTCTAATTTAATTAAAAACAATATAGATATTAACATGTATATAATGCTTCAATAAATTTATTAAACCATTAAAGCACTATGTGATGTAAAACAGCATCTAAAGATGCAAAAAGCATCTAAATTGACCATAAAATGTAAGAATATTACAGCGTTTTATATTCTTTTAAGACAGTTATGGTAATGTGAAAAACACTTTTACCCTTTTTTTGTTACACTTGCATGTTTCAAACCATCAAACAAATTTTTATGTCAGACAGAAATAACCTGAGAAAACATAAAACCAGTTTACAAATGAAGATTTCATTTATTTGTTTTCAGAAAGCATGTATTTCATTACCTCTGGTGTAAAACTAATAGCATTTCAGACAAAGAATGTCATCCTAATATTCAAACATGGTGGTGGTAGTGTGATGGTGTGGACATGCTTTGCTGCTTAAGGAAGAGGATGACTTGCTCTATAATTATCAGAACCATGAATTCTGTTCCCTACCAGAAAATCTTGAAGAGAACTGGCCGGCCATCACTTCATGACCTCATAACCGTTACTAAAGTGCACCTGAGCTACACAATCTGAAGCACTTCACCATTAAATGACTCAAAAAAGAAAATTAAGGTTTGGATTTTGATTTAGACCCAATGTTGCTCAATCAAAGCAACTCTGCAAAGAAGAGTCACATAATATTCCTCCACAGTTTCAATGATCTAAAAGGCTCCTTGTCAGGTTTGGTGAAATCCTGATGGCAGTTTTTTGCAGCATGGATGAGATTACCTGCAAAAATTAGGGGACAATTACTTTTTTACATCGTGACCACATGAATGCATAGATTTTTCCACTTAATACATTAATTCTTATTTAAAAACTGCATTCTGTTAAAAAAAAAAACAACATTGAAAGATTAGAAAAGACTCAAGACAAGTAACATTCTCTTGTAGGTACCTCACGGAGGTGAATACCATTTCAGAAATGAACTCAGCCAGAGATTTCCTTTGTGATCGTTTTATTACTCTCATTGTTCCTGAAGGAGCACAGCACAATATCAAGACTTTAAAAAAGCAGACAGAAATGCAGGTTGCCATAGTGATGCTATGAATGTCCAACCTTGCATACTGCTGTGAGAATGTGAAAAAGGAGACGAGAGGAGTATTTTTGTTCACTAAAAAAACCTTCAAAAAGACTTAAAGAATTATTTAGAAATAGAAGGGCTGAACCTTAGAAAATACAGACAAACTAGCAGATCAAATGTTTTTGTAAAGTGAACAGTTCTCGTGTGGAGAGAAGCGATGTGACGAGTTTATCAGGAGCTGCTGCAGATTGTTAGGTAACTGCTGATAAAAGGGAGTAAAGGGGATCTGAAACTTTGTCATGAGCTGAGGTGCTGTGTTTCATCAGATGACCCTTGTTTCACGAGAACAGCCTCTGACATCACCAAGCAAAGCATAAACATGAGCTCAGCTGTCAGCGCAGGACACGGTTTGAGATCAAAAGGCACAGAAATTAATTCTGCCCCCAACTGTTGAGGATAAAGTGCAAAATATTATTAGCATTTTTTATAGATTGTTGAAGGCCTCGCCTTCTAATTGAAGTTCTCAAAATGTTTTTTTTTTTAACCTGACAAGGACGAGGTCTGATTAATTCTGGTTGGTGATCATGAATGACTGCAGCTGAGAGTTTCTCTTTGCAGTAGAAAAAAAGGATTTGGTTGACGGCGACTATTGAACTGTTTTCTAAATGCTTTCTATTGAACTGCTGGCTTTCTAACCCAGACAGAGTTGTAAAGAGGAGCTGCAAAAGCAAATGAGCCAGATTAGCAGTGCTTGCCAACAACTGACGGTGTCATCCAAGACATATTACTGTGGAATATCGTCTCTGCTGCCCAGATACTGAGCTGGTAGCACATCATGACAGCCATGAGACTCTATACAGCAGCAGTGTCTTCAGTCAGGGGCCTATTCAGATTCGTTGCAAGACTGACTGCTACCAAAAATCCTTCTTGCCCACAGCATCACCAATCACAATGATTCTTTGAAGTTACTTGGATGATATGAGTTATGACAACATTCTATTTCTCTTTGGGATGAATGAAGTATTTTTAATTGAATTGGATAATTTTGGAAATTTATAAAATGGCGGTATTACTGGAAAATACGTATGAATCCATATTTTCTCATCTTAGCTCTGGTTACCAATACTCAGAACAATGTGAAAGTCCATGGAACTTATTAGAGGTCTAAAAAGGAGAAGTGCCGATTTAAACAAGTTGGGAAAGTCTTTTAAAACAAGATCACTAGTTTGAACTTGTCTCCGCTGCTTCAGATGTGTGGAGCCAAACTATTTCTCTAAGAGGACATTTGGATTTTCAGGACCAACCCAAAAAATCCCAGAGGTTTGAGGATGCAATTAACTGGAGAAAGTGGGAACACCAACAACGCTGTCCACAGTGAAGCTGGTTGTTCCTGAATAAGAAATATGTCATTACTTCAAAATCTGCACCTTTAAGCTTTCGCTGAAATTTGTAATGATGAGAAATATGTTTAGAAGAGTCAAGGTTGCTGTACCAATCACCAAGCATGGTGGTGGCAGCATCATACTGTGGGACTAAATCACTAGAACTGGTGTATTGCACGAAGATATTTCCACTTTACCTCAAATCAACAGCTATGGCTGAAACTTGGATACAACTGAATGATTCAGGGATCCCAAAAACACATTAAAGTTGGCAAACTTTAAGTTTTTGGAATGGCTGACTTCATCTTGGTGGACATTTGTTGGAAAGCTGAATCCTGGCCAGGAAACCAACCGTGAGTGGTCAAAAATCCAGCCAGAATCAAGCCAGAAGCTTGCCGATGGCTAGTGGTGCAACCTGCTAATCCCCTTTATATTAGGCAGGGTGTATGTATATATTTGAACCTGTATATGAAATTCCAGAGAAAATCCAGGATAAATTCAAACTTGTGCTCCTAATTCTTGTTTTTAAGCTTCTTGAAGTTGTCTAAGAACAGTTCAAATGAAAAAAACAAATCTAATCTGACATTTCTGCCCATGATGAATGTCATAAGTTTGTAATCAGCAGATTTGTTTTTTTCTGTTTTTAATGTGCTTAAAATAAAAAAAAGATCTGGTTTGCAGTTGAAACCTTGATCTTGAGCCAGAAACTTCAGCTGAATGAGTTGAAACAGAATCTTAAATATCTGGAAACTAAAGCAAAGTGAATCAGAAAAGTGAAACAATCCCATAAAGTATCCTTTGTGTACCTGAGTTCATCAAGCTGAAGCTTTGAGCTTGTATCTTTGTTTCCAGCTCGTATCACAGAAAGTGGACTTTGCATCCCTCTTGTCACGGATGGTGTCAAACATCAAGGTTCAGCCAGCACAGTGCTTGTTCTGACCTTTTAATGCCACATCTTCTCACTGGAGGTGATTCAGTTCTGAGCAGTGATGATTAACTCATCCTGCGCCTCTATAAAAGCCTCTGACATTCTGACACAGGGCACCATCAAGTCCAAGAAGACCAGGAGTTAAGGTGAGTCTCCCTCTGCTCTCCTTCAAGACGTTTAGTTGTGTAATAATAGCTTAGAGTGCATTACATGTGCAGCTGAAGATAACGCCCTGAGTGTTGCTCAGACAGCTGGCTGCCTTTTCTCTGTTTTCAGGCTTGTGTTACTCCTCTGCAGCCATGAAGTTCTCCCTTCTCACCACTCTTCTCGTTGTGCTGGCTGTTGCCCACGGTGAGGCATATGCACAGAGATATAATCACTGTATTTACATTACGATCACATGCTGGTACATCAAAACCCCTAAAAGTAGCTTTATTAAGCTGTCTTCTGAAAACTGCTGCAGTTTCAGAGCTACACTGCAAATGCACAAAATCTTACCAAGTGTTTCTGGTCTAGTTTTTAGAGCAACTATCTTGAAAACACTTGAAATAAGACAAAACTAACTTACAAGTAACTTTTCAATATACAATATAGGAGCTTGTTTTTAGTCAATAATTCCTTGATTTTGAGGAGGAGAAATAATCTGCCAGCGGAACAAAATATTTTTATTGAGTTGAAACAAGCTCCTATATCTGCTGAAAAGTTACTTCTAAGTTAGTTTTGTCTTATTTCAAGTGTATTCAAGATATTTGCATGAGAAACTAGACCAAAATACTTGGTAAGATTTTGTGTTTTTGCCGTGTATGAGGCTCCTTTTTACTCTGTCGAGTCAAATGAAGCGATGCGGATTTTAAATGGGAGTTTGTGCGTCGCCAGGCTCTGAGGCCAGGTCACTGGTGAAGCGTGAGGTCCAGGCCGAGGTGGACAGGATCACCCAGCTCCTCAAGGAGATGTCTGCCAGCGTCACCACGGCAACCCAGGACATGGTGGAGAAGATGAAGGCTCTGGAGATGACCAATACCGCACAGTAAGACCATTTCACCTTTAGTTTAACGTTGGACTGAATACTCATTGGTATGGTCAATAAATACCAGTCGTCTGATGACAGTGCCTTGCAAAAGTATTCAAACCCGTAGAACTATTTCACTCGATAACATTAACATGCATTTTACTGGGATTTACTGTGACAAACACAAAATAGTGCATAATTGAGAAGTGTAAGAGATAAATCTACATGATTTTTACATTCTTATTACAAATTAAAATATACCATGTTTTGTCTTCAGACTCCCTGAGTCAATAATCCATAGAACCACCTTTCACTGCACTTAATAGCTGTAAATCCTTTGGGGTATGTCTCAGTATTGAAAATAAGACCAGATACTGTCAGCCCCAAGCCGATTGGCCATAACCTCTGGTCCCAAAACCCTATTTTTTAATAATTAGCTGCCCTACAGTTATCAAATGTTTCATAAAAGATCTCTGCAGGGGGAGAATTCCCATATCAGAGTGCATGCAAAATGCTAATTTTCTCCTTTATTTATGGGAATTACAGTGCATATATGGAGGCACAAACATTTTTCCCTCCCTTTCTCAAAATGGGGGATCGGTTTACAATCTTGTGGCAGTATTACAGTCTCTACCACCTTTGCACATGTAGGAAACTAAAACCTTTGCCCTGTTTTCTATGCAAAAACACCTCCAGCTCAGCCTTATCTCACGGAGAGAATTTGTGAACATCAGTTTTCAAGTCTCGCCACAGATTTTCAGTTAAATTTAGGTCAGAGTCCTTTTTATGCATGAATGCTTTGATCTCACGAGCAACTCAGTCCAGCGTCTCACAGAAAAGCCTTCCCACAGCATGATGCTGCCATTAGTGTTTCAGAATAAGGATGGTGTGCTCAAGGTACACCTTTGCCCACATGTTTTCTGTGTTTATTTCAGGCTGAATGTTTTGTTGCAGGGTTAAAAGCTGTGTCAACAGATTCTTCCACCTGAGCTGTGGATCTCTGCACCTCCCACAGAGGTACCATGGTCCATTGATGCCTCTAAGGCACATGTCAAACTCAAGGCACGCGGGCCAAATCCGGCCAACCATAATTATTTCTGTGGCCCTCTAGACTCAAGAGGGCCACAAAAACAGAAAATCAAGATAATAGTTGTGTGCTTAAATGTTACTTTATCAGTCAAATCAAATCAGTTTTTATTTGTATAATCCTAAATTACTTCAATATTAACTATTATTTAATTTTTACAAGTCCTCATTGAATGCAGAGAAAGCTATGACATTTTAATAGTTTGTTAATTGGTCATTTTGTGAATACATTCTGCCACAACTGGCCCTTTGAGGATATTCAAAATCTTGATGTGGCCTCAAGTGAAAATAAGTTTGATACCCCTGCTCTAAGGTCTTCACAGAAAAGATGGATTATGCACAAATTCCATGATACAGAGTGGAAATTATTTATTAATTAGGTGACTTCTGATGCCAGTTTGTTGCACTGAATTTCATTTGGGGAAAATACATCCACACCACACTTTTTCAGGTTTTTATTTGGGAAAAAAAAAAGAAAACCTTATTTCTTTTTTGTTTAACTTCATCATTGTGCACTACGTTTCATTTGTCTTTCACATAAAATTCCAAGAAAATACAATGTAGTTTGACATTGTAACAGGACAAAATCTAAATAATGTCAAGGTGTAAGAATATTTTTTAAGACAGTGTTCTATAAATCATTGAATGATTTTAAAATGCAAGAAGAGGCAGTTCCCGCTTTACAAATCTAACTTTATTTTCACGTGTTTTCCTGCAGTGCAGAACAATGTAACAACTAATGTGTAGCACAGCAGCAAGTCTTCAGCAGTTAGAAGATATTGTGAATATAGATATGAATCATGCATATATATATATATATATATATATATATATATATATATATATATATATATATATATATATATATATATATATATATATATATATATTTATTTATTTATTTATTTTTTTTTTTTTTTTACATGTTTCACCTCTGGTTCCCTCCACCACAGGACATACATGGAGGACAGCAGGGCTAAAATTCAGCCTCTGATGGAGCAGGTGCAGGCTGAGGCTGCCAAGCTGCAGGAGCAGGTCAAACCGTTCATCTCCAACATCGAGGAGCACATCCGGCCCCTGACGAACGATTTCAATACCCAGGTCCAGCCCCTGACGGACAACTTCCAGGCTCAGGTGAAGCCCCTGACCGACATGATGGAGAAGTTCCTCCAGCAGGTGATGGAGCAGTCCAAGGCCCTGCTGCCACCCCAGTAAACCTCAGTCCGGCTGAATTAACACCTAAAATGGACTAGAGCTCAAAATCCTCTCAGAATACTAAAGTTTGGAGGCTGTTTCAGTTCACCGAGAGGCTTAAGCAGGTCCATCATTAAAGTGGTTTGAAAATTATGAGTTTTCCCTGCTTTATGTTCATATTCATGTCTAAAAAAAACCCCCAAAAGGGCAGGTGATAAAGATGATATAAAGTGTATCTACATCTGATCTGTTTACTGCAATAAAATTCAACAAGTGCATCACCTTTAACCTGCAGCTTTTCCTTCGTTCATCGCTCAAAATACTGAAGTGGTTTTTCAAACACAGCTGAGTCCTGCAATGATTCATCCCACTGATGCAGCTTCAGCCATGCAAAATGCTTAAAACAGAAATCTGTTTCCTAAAAATGTGGTAAGACTTTGACACATTTAAACAACATGAAAAAAGCCTGTTAGAGTAATTTTTTGTCTTTGAACCTTTAAACATTAAAAAAACTAATTGCAGTGCAAAACAATTCAGTTTCCTGCAGAAACTCCTCAGTGTAATTGATTATACATATGCTCAAGCGCAAATCCACTCTTTAAAAACATTTTTGGGATTGTTTTCATTGTGCTTGTGTCTCGAAGCAGGGAGGGAGACAATGACTTGTTGTCAGTCTAACCACAAAACAACAAAATCACTAGTCTTCCACACCACTCCAGACCAACTGGACCCCTCAGACACTTCTTCCAACTTCAGTTCTGACTATTTCAGTGGAAATTTCAGGAATTTAAACATCACCTCTGGAGCAAACACACGTCTTAAGACAGGGAGGCTTTTGAGGAAACCTTGGTGGTGGCTCCCGGTCAAACTGTCCTCCTGCTGAAGGCCGCAAGCTGCAGCTTCACAGCAGAACTGGCAGTCCTGAGCAGCCTTCTCCTTGTCCTTGCAGAGATTAACCCAGTCAGCAGAAACAATCTGCTCAGACATGACAGCCTTTCACTCACCAGCTTTCATCTTGAAATCAGTTGCTTCAAGAACAAGAGCATTTACAACCGACCCCAAAGTTCTGCACAGCCTTCAGATTCTCTTTCTCAAACTTTCCATTCAGAGAGATTCAGTGTGTGAGAGCAGGACTGTGTCCTGAAGGAAGGACGACGTGGATGGAGCAGAGCCAGGGGTCAGCATCAGGGTTATCTCCTGCTCTGATCTGAAGTTTGACGCCAATAGTGACCCTGAAAGCTGGAACAGAGAGAAAACAGCAGCTGACGAGCGGTTCTGGCTCTCAGAGAGCTGAGCTCAGCTGTCCATCCATCATTTACACAGCAGGAATAAATGGTGCAGGGATCAACCCAGCATCTAAGATCTTTATCTAAGCTAACGTTTCTGAAAATTTTAAAGCAAGATTTTTCCCTTTTTCTAATGAAGTTCATATATACTGAGAAAAATCTGCAAACTTCAATGAAGTAATCCACATTTCAGGAATAAAATGTCAAATATTTTACTTTTTTTCTGCTCAGGATGATTAGATGTATTTGTTCATTTGCAAAACACAAATACAGAGAATCATTGCACAGATTAGTTCTTAGGAGACGTACTAGTCTACAAAATTGATCACTATGCAGCCCCTTCTTTAAGTTAACTATCTGAAAGTGGCTGCATTCATTTAACATATCTGCTGGATATATATATATATATTATATTTAATGACATCAATGATTATTGGTAATTTATTGCAGCAGACGTCTGAATTCATCCTCAGAGTGCAGACGCACAGGCAGTGGTTTCTCATTGGCATTTTGCCATTTTGTTAATGCTTTCATTGGAGACATGCTACACTGATGGGAACATGCAGCACTGATGAATACATGCTGTATAACACATGATGTGATATATACAGCTTATGCAGAAGCTCAAAATCTAAGCTGAAATGTTTTATCCAATTGAATTCTGTCACAAAATACCACCTGATTGGTGAATCTTGTCTGCGGCTCTTCCATTTGATCAGGTTATTTAGTTTGTTGTTTACACCTGATTTTTGTGATCTAATATATTTTTGCTTCTGATTTCTGGAAATTAAATACAAAGCAGAGATGCACTGATCAGCCAGTCAGTGATCGGATCTGGCCAATTTTCCCTTAATTGGCTGTGATTGGTGATCGGCATATCAAATACATAAAACTGTTGCATTTTTTCCCATTTATTAAATCCATCAAAATTAAGAACAACCAACTTTTTAAGTCCAATAAAAATCAGATAAAGGTTTTGGGAGGCAGGCTTTTATGGGCAAACTGGTTGAATCTTGTAATTTCTTCATTTAGGAAACATGCAACACACTTTTTTCTCTTGTGTCATAGTTCTTAGTGAAAAAGCATGAAATTGGCCAAAATTTGAATCAGGTGGACAGACCTCAGTGAAAACCAGATATTGGCAACGGCCACAAAAGAGCTGATTGGTGCATCTCTAATTATAATAGAAAGCATGTATTAAAACTTATCTGTGCATGTGAACTGCACATGTGAACAGAGGTGGGTTTTTTACATGCATTTCTCCATAAATTCAAAGTATGTTACATATGTAGCAGCTTTCAGGATTCATGATGGGTGATAAGTGCTATTCTGCAGGTTTTAATCATAATTTCTGTTCTGGTTGCATTTAGAATTTACATGAAGCAGAAAACCAGATTTGTCAGATGATTTTGCAGCCTTTTCATGCTAAAACAGAAGATGCATGTGAGAGAAAGTAGGCGACATTGACAGATGATGAGAAAAACATGAGTTGAAGTAAATAAAATGTTCATTTGAATTAGAAAACCTGTAGTGGAAAATATGAAGAAGCACAGAGCGATGCAAGAAGCACAGATTTCACTGATGGGGAAATTGTTTCCACTTACCGCTTCTGAATTGAACACCTGGGGTCATCCACGCAGGGGGTCGATGGCCGCAGCACAAAAAGAACAATTTTCTTTGCAAAAATAGGAAGAAAGAAAACTGAATTAAAAAAAAAAAAAATGTTTTCAAATTGTATGCTGGCTCTCAGAAAAGATGACAAAATGACTCGGAGTTGAGGGTCTAAGATCTGCAGACCTGACAGCCACTGACGGCCTCTGCGGAGGAAAAGCACGTTCTGTCTCGGCTGGCCAGAGGAGAACTGATAGATGTGTTTTTGCTGGCACGGGTTATGTTTTTACTCAGGACTGACAGACAGACAGCCCCCTTGCACACAGGTGCTATTCAAGGAAACTGTGTAAACGTGACGTCACAGAGAAAAATCTGGCCCATAAACCTTTTCCAGCACCAAAATCCCGCCCACTACATGTTGTTCATATCTTTTCCTATTTTTTTCTTATTTTTCCACTTATCTGCCTCTCTCCCTCCTTTTCTTAAGCTTTTTGTCTGCCTGTCATCTAGATTTATATCTCTAGAAAACATATTTCAACAAACTATCAAACCTTCATCAAAGCTGTAGATAATGTCAATATTTCCGTTTTCAACACTCTTGTTCTGCTATCTCGTCCTCTCACAGACTCATATGGACATGATATAGTTTGAGCTGTCAATTTAAAATCAATAAATGTTTGTTTTTCCCCTTCCACAAATTATTTGATTGTCTCTCTGTTGTTTTTGTGGCCATTTCTTTTTCTTTTTTTTTTTTTTAGGCAAAACCACCAAAAACGAAGCTTACCCCAATTTTCATAGCCTTCCAATTTGGAGCGCGGCTGCTTCCCTCTAATGCTGAAACACCACTTTGTGAAATTACAGTACAATTTTGAAAAGTAGAAACAGGCAGCAGGCAATTCAGGTGCTCAGCCTCCGCAACAATGGACCGCTGGCCTTGGTGATGGTTGCTAGGCGATGGAGGAAATACAATGGCCTCCTCTGAAACCAAAGGCCCTTAAGTGGACTGACAGGAGTGAAAGCACACACACATACATACATTCATACACAAACTCACAAAACAGAGCAATGCAGGGGGAAAAGGAGCAAGTGAAGCTGTGCACCTCGTGTGCAGAAACATACCTGCTGCCTGTTCTGGACATGCTTGATGTAAAAGAGCAGCTTCTCTTGCTTCCGTGTGCATATATTCATTAAATATATTCAAATCTGAAGTTAAGGAGTTTAATTTTGCTTTACTTTAGTCAACCTGATAGTGGAAGATGATGTCTCAGATGGAGGGACATACTCATTGATCATTGTCTCTTCAAAAAACTGTACAAGCCAATCTAAAAACAACAAACATATTATTGAAAAATTGCTCAATATTTACTGATCTGCTGGAGAAAACGTGCAACAAAGCAGCACAATACATCAAATCGCACTTGTAGTCGCAATATCAATGTGTGCAATTTTGCAATTGCAAATGATTACTTGGGTGCAATATTTGGCATTCTATTGTAGTTTAAATGACATGCAGTACCACTCTGCATGCAATCTGACCCAGATTTAGGTGGCTGAAATGCTCAAGCTCGTGACATGGGGTGGAGAAATCGTAACAACAGAAAAGAAAGAGAAGAGTTAGGAAAAAGGTGGGTTAATCGCAACTGTATGCAATATTAAAACAACAATATTGCAAATCCAAACTTTCCAAATATCACACAGCTCTGAATTACAGGCAATAAATTAGCCTGGATTCACAAATATGTTAATAAATGAAGATATATAGATATATTTCAGCTGTTTAGTTGGATGGACATCACCTTAGTCTGAGGTCCAAACCACTCTGGAGTAGTCTTAATTTTGTTGACTAAAAATGTTTCGTTGTTTTGGTGAGTAATCTTTTTTTCCATATCAAAAACTAGATGAAACTAAACAAAAACCTGTCCTGAATGACTGGATCTACACTTTAATCAATGAAGAAAAAACCAGGAGAAAAAGTTGGAAAAGATGAAAACTAATCAGATGTAATTTTAGTCATGTAAAAAGGAGAGAGGGGTCTAAAAAATGAGACATAATCATCTTGAGAGGTTGTTAAGAAGCACTAAATTCTTCTCTAACCTTTCTATTTGAGTTCCCGGGTGTGAGATGAGTTGTGAACGTTCTGTTGTGTGTCGGTGTACTGCTGAAATGTTTGTTACCAAGAGGCAGCCATCTTGTCTCCCAGCTAAAGACGAGGCCCACCTCATTAAACCAGCTCTTGGAGTGAGCAGCAGTTTGATTGGTTGAGAATTGGAAGAAAGTCAAAGTAATTAAAAGAAAAAACTGACTTGTAAATTGTGCATCTGTAGACATAATACGTTTGCTTGATATTTCATTACTGAAATTTAAACTGAAGGCGGGGTCTGAAAGTCTATGTATAGGTGGACTGATGGAGGGGCTGCCATCTTGAAAGCTGCTGTGATCCCTGGAAAACAATAAACCAGCTTTGTTTGCTGTACAGCCAAGTCAGAGTGACGAGTCCTCTTTTCCTCACTACACCTCTCAGTGTAAAGGTAATGAAGCAATATAGAAAAGGCATTAATATTTCGTTAATACATTTATTGTTATGAACTGTAAAAGCTTTGCTTAATCTGATTTATTATATTCTTAAATGACAAATAGAACTTGAAGTTTCAAACAGTTTTACTTCTTTCATAATTTTTTTTATTTATGAAGAATGTTTTGTGTATGTTTTTTGACACTCGGGTCAAGATTAAGCCACAAAAATTCAACTTCCATTTTTTTCACTTTAGAAATGCAAAAAAAAAAAAAAAAAAAAAAGGGGGATTTTTTAAAAATTTATTTTCTTATTCTTACCAGCTGCCTCATAAAAAGAAAGAAATATCATTTTCTAACTTTTTTTGAGGTCATTTAATTTTAATTTAGTTTTCTCAGCCTGGAACAAGAACAGAATATAGTTTACTATTTCCTCAAAAATGCTTGGCTTGCTTTACTGAGCCAAATGTGATGAATGTGCACATCCAACTCTGCTTTTAGTACTGGATGCTTGGGGGTCCTTTTCACTATGAAATTGACAAACAAAAGACAAATATAGTGTGCTGTACTTAACCTTTTCAATTTTTGAAGATTTTAACCTATCGGTGAAAGCGTAAAATGTGTCTATCTGCATTCTTCAAACGTGTACCGTTCTTCAATCGTGGTCAGAGGTTGCAAAAACCCCTGTCAAGAGCAGCAAATGCCCCCCTGGGCTGCACTTTGGGGACACTTGATTTAAAGTAATCAGAAGTTTTCATTGCTACTTTACTAACTGCCTGCTGCAGCTCGCTGTGCACCAGTGTTAATACAGTTCTTTTAAATTCTCTCTCTTCCTCTGTAACTCTGCTCCAGATAACATCTTTAACCATCTAAACAGAAAACATTTGTTTATTCCTTCATCTTGACAGCCATTTAGTGCTTTTACCTCCAAGAAATGTTGGATTTCTGACAAAAATACTCTGAAGGTTAATTTTCTTCTCCGCAGCTAACAGACTTGTTGCAGGAAAAAGGGAAAAAATGAGCTTAACAGAGTTGCTGTTGTTTCAGGTGGATGAATGGGACAGTATGAGGTCATATACAGCACCACAACAGAGTTTTAACTGATTGAAGTGACATTTGCAGGTGACTTTTCATGCTGCTTAATGTGCTGCAGCTGGGGAGTTAATTAGCTTTACGCCTGGATAATAGCAGCACTGCTCTTTTCCCCTGCGACTATTTCTTTAGGACTTACTCAGATTTTAGGACAAAGAGTGTAATCATGTTAAAGGAATCAGAGAGACAATACTGACAGTCGTGAAATGGGTTGTTAAAAGTTTATTTTAGGAAGCTCACAAACTGTTTATTTGGATATGTTTTGAGAAAATAAGGGTATTTAGAGAGCAATTCATGAAATAGTTAAAGTAAACATAAAGAGCAATTAATGAAAAAAGAAAGCCAAAGTGCTTTGCAAATGACATTTTTCACAGGCAAAATGTTTCTTTTTCTGACATTTCTGTAAAACGTCTATATTTCTATATTAATTTTGTTTATTAAAAAGTCCTCAGATTGTTTTTACTTTAATATGCAGATTAGGTGACCTATGAAAACAATGTGGCACATATTTTCACAACAGATTATATAAAAATATATATTTTTAGGCTTAAAAATAAAGAAAAACATGCAACTTTTGCAAAAAGGGGATACATTCTTCAATGGGCTGGTGATATTTGTGGAAAATGTAAAAAAAAAGTCTGATGACAACAAAAATACAGGTACATCTCAGTAAATCAGAATATGTGTTCTGATGAGGCCAGTTGGTTAGACTGAAAGTAATTTTTTAAAATAAAACCTTTAAGAAGGTATAAAACATACTTTTCATTAAGCTCACATTTCTGTCTTTAAAATGTATTTTTTAATGGTCTGATAAGATCTAATCATAAATGTGTTTTCATTACTTGTAAGCAGAAAATCATCAGAATTAACAAAGGCTTGAAAACATCAGTCTGTGTTTACTAACCTGTGTAATGTGTTTACTGACATAAATGAACGTTTCAATAATATTCTAATTTACGAAGATGCACCTGTGTATCTAAAGAAATGTTACTGATATTTTCAGTATCTATTGTGGAAATTCAATGCAATTATGCCATGAAAAAAACTGAAAAACTGCTCAAATCTGCATTTGTTGTACCTCTATATTTAGAAACATGAGTTGGTTCTTTATCATTTTTATCCAAAGTTATTAAGAGCCAGTGTGAAAGGTCCAAAGAGACACTTGTGGCTCTGGAGGCGCAGGTTGCAGACCCCTCGTCTAGGCTCAGGGAAAGGGCCGCTAACATCTTTGCAGACCCCACACATCCTGGACACAAACTGTTTAGACTTTTATCTTCAGAACAGGTCTATCTACCTATCTAGCTATCTGATTCTGATGGGTGTCTTTAATAAAGAAAAGGATTTAACTGTATGATGAGAAAAACATTTAATAAATCTGAAACATGAAGGCTATGCACAAGCTGTTTGAACCTTGTAACTGCCACCTTTTATACTGTTTTACTCTATTTCTGGGTGAGAAAAAGGGTTTTTTTCTTACAGGAAAGTCAATGCAGTTTTGTGCCCAGGTTGTTCCTGATGGACAAATGATCCAAACATGGACAACAGTAAGTCTTCTCACACTGTATTTCCTGAAAGCAAACATCCTAACTCGGGGGGTCTTCAATGTTTTTCAGCCTGGGACCCCCATACTGATGAAGAGACAGATGGATCTATTGATGGAAAAGTGATGACCTACTAATGCAGAACCTTTAACATATTGAACAGATTTTTGCTCACTGAATGTGCATTTCTGACTGAAATATATTATTTTGTACCTCATTTTATCCAGTTGTTACATGTTAGAGTCACATTAATATCTATTTAAAGGCATAACTTTGAATGAAAAAAAAAAAAAAAACATACAAAAAATGCTGAATTAATCAGAAATCTCACATCACCCTTGCAGTATGGTCATGACCCCCATACTGGAGACCTCTTTCTTAACTGTTTAGTTTTTGTGTGCTTGGTGTCACCTTTATTTGGCACTCGTGCCTTTATTCATCAGTAGCTTGACAGAACGAGAAGGGGAGGACACCTCGTAAATGGCCCAGGGCCAGGAATCAAACCTCAGCTGTGCCGATCATGCTTCTGCATGTGGTGCACTTGATCTACCACTGATCCACCTGATGCCCATGGCATCCCTTTTTAATCTGAGTTTTCTCATCAGTGTCACAGATGTCCAGAATGAGTCTGAAGATATAAACTATACTTATAGACAGTCTGATACCAAAGCAGCTTTTGATTTAATTTCAAAAGAGTTTCATTGGACAAATGTATCAGTGAGGAGAAGAGTAAAACAAATGCTCACATACCATGGCACCATGAATTATAATTTGAAAAAATATGGAGGAATAATGACGTTACAAAAACTGGATGTTTCGTGTTATGTTCTGAAGAAACCAAACTAAAACGTTTCCTCAAAGTTAAACACGGTGGTGGCAGCATCATGGTATAAGGTTAGCTTACTTCAGATGGAACTGAGGTTTTTGCCAGAGTGAAAGAAAATTAGAACAGTTTCAAACACCAATTGACTTAGACCCAAAACCTTGAGGTGTCTGCTAGAAAACTGTTCAACAATACATTCAAAATTAGCAAATAAATGACTCTATCAAAGAAAAATAGAGTCCAGAACTAAACAGAGAATCTGTGGAGTCGCCTGAAGAAGCTGATATTCTCACAATCTGATATTTTTCAAGCTAGAGTGCATCAGTCTTGCCAAGTCAACATATGGAACGAGACAGAGAGCTGAAAATGAAACAAAAACTGCATAAAACACCTTGTACTTTTCTAAGAGCGTACACACTTCTGCTACAAGGTTACTGCAGCTTTATTCAGTCATACATTTTGCACTGAAAAGATTTGTATGTTTTTGGTTGAGCTCTACAGGAAAAAAAGGAAATTATTCGTTGTGTTCTCATTTTTTACATCACAAAAACCTGGCATTTCATTGGGGTGTGTACACTTTGAGAGCCTCTGTATGTTTAGGTGTGGCGTGACAACATGTAAGGGGAAACTGATGCAAATACCTGAATACTTTTTTTTTTTTCCCAAATCTGAGAAAACTTGAACGTCTCAAACACAAATTTTCCATTTTTCATCAGCAAGAATGTGCAGGAAGGCCATGGCTGGGCGGGAGGATGATTTCCCTGAATCCTAATAGAAGAGGCTTCTACCTGAAATAAAAACAAGTCTCCAAACAGGTCATCGTCTTTCAAAAACTGCTTATTTTCTTTATTACTTATTGTTTTATTGATATTTCACCAGACAATGGTTTTAGCAATGTTATGATTAAAATGATTAAAATGCTCAAAATAGTAGACTGTTTTTAAACCTGTTGTTTATCTTTTAGGCATTTGGAAGTATTTTAATTTCCTTTGTTTTCAGTGGGGCTTATTTGCATGCAAGCGAATATGCTTTTTTCCCCTTTCTGCAGTATCTGCAGTATTATAAAATTTGTGTTTTAAATGACAATAAAAAGCTTTATGCTTATTAAGCAGGCCTGATGCTGTAAATTCAGATATCTAATTCAACTCAATTCAATTCAGTTTATTTATATAGCACCAATTCACAACAAATGTCATCTCGAAGCTGTAATTCTCCTCTATTCATATAAAATAGAAAATCAAACAAAATTTTCTTTTTGTCATTTCTTGCATCCTTTTGTCGTATGTTGCTGTGAAAAAAAGTCAGATTTTGGTTAATATTCTAATATTGATTTAAAATTAAAAGAAGGTGCCATAAAGAAGGAAAAATGTATGCATTTACCAGTGATTAAACATGGTTTTGTATTTTCTTTGTTGCAGAGCTCGGAGCAGAAATGTGTGATTTTCTTCAGTCTCCTACAGAAACAATGAGCCCAGCAGCAAACCAAAGTCAAATTGCAGTGCGGCATTGAAAAAAATAGCTCTTCTGGGGAGAAGGAATTGCTGCTGTACAACACTTTTCTGCTGTTCTTTTGTTAAAGCCACACTATGGCAGGAGGTGTTTGACTGACTGAATGTGATCATTTAGCATAAAAAGAATGCATTATGGTCATTTTTTCCCTCCCTCCCATGTGGTTACCTCCTGACGAGTTTGTCTGCGGGTCAAACAGGAGCGCGTGGGTGAAAATAACATCATTAAATGTATATTGTGCGTGGCTATATGAGATAGATTTCAGGGAAATTAGCTTTATTAAGGCAACAAATGATGTATTCAAGAACAAGCAGACCGATGGTAATGTCTTTATTTCTTCAACAATAGCGTCACAATTTGGAGGTGCAGCTTGGGTAATTACTGTCAGGCAATTTGAGCGTCCCGGGCTGCACCATAAACACTGAGCGATAAAATGAGTGGCCCAGCACACGCTGACCTTTTTTCCCTTTTTTGATTATTTTTAACAACCCTGAAAATACTAAGAAGGCTAGCATCTCTGAAGTACCCCCCCCAATCACTCTCATATCCCCCTACACATCTCCCTCATCTACTGGAGAGAAACTGAAGCACCACTTCAAGCCAGCGCTATTATTTGCTCCTTTCGGGGCCCGGCCCCTGAAGTACTGCACTCAGTTAGGACCAGTAATATAGATTCCATTTTAGCTGCTATTAGGCCTCATCCGTTAAAGCAGACCTGCTTGTTCGATAGTCCTTCTCTGCTCTCTTCATCCTCCCTGTTGCCATCCACGTTTTTTATTCTGCCATCCCTGCTTATATCTTCTTATCTCCCCCTCGGTCCTCCACCCATCTGTCCCTCGCGTCCCATCCTGCTATCTCTTCCTATTCTTTCTCCATCTACTTCACTTCTCTGCACTCCCATCCCCAGCTTTGGCCCCAGGGGAGCACTGCAAACTGCTTATTCAACAACCGGCCGCCATAAAGATATGTAATGACATTTTCGAAGGTAAAGAGGCCTGTGTGGTTTTTAATTCATATTTAATGGCTGTCAGGCTAAATAGCCTACTATCCTAAGTGGGAGAGAGGCTGCTGCCCTTCCACTTAAGACTGAGAGTCGTCTGCTTGTGGATGTTTGCCGGCTGCTCAGGGATGCTGCTCCCGCTTTTGGCTCTTTCTGTTTGTTTGCCTTATGGAAATATTACAGTCCAAGAAACAGCCTCTGATGGTAGCTTAGGCTCAAATAATCATCTTACAGGAAGTAAATAATGATAAACTATAATGTTAATATTAGAGAAACCAGATACCTTAAGAGCTTTTATTTTTTATAAAAATGTAAAGGAAACATTATTAGCATATAATATAGAACCACTTTATTAAATAATTAACATTGTTATCTGCTATTTGTGTCACATTTTTTCCATCTTAAGCCCTATGAGCCCGACGAATCAATATCACATTGTCATGTGATGTTGATTTTTGGAGGAAATGCTAAAGACAAAAATAATTCAAGTAAATACAAAACCCACTTTTGAAATGATTTTGTCCAGAAAAATGCTAAAGTGCTAAATTAAATATTAGCTCTGCTATTAGTGCATTACCGGATTTGAGGAAGTGCCCCCACCACTGCTTTTCCTCATTTAAGGGATGATACTTCATGCCATCAATGGAGTTTTAATTGTAGAAAAAGATAATCCAAGTAAATACAAAACACACTTCTGAAATGATTTAGTGGGCACCACCAGCTAAAAAGTTAGCTGTGCTAACCCTAAAGCACTAATCACAAACATTAGTTCCACTGATGCTAATGGACACTAATGGTATTTAGTGGAAGCTAATGCTAAAGAGCTAATTCAGCCATTTTGACTCCCAGCTTCAACAAAGATATTGAACTTTACTTCACTGAAAGTTTACAAAACAGCCAAGTAATTTGGCGCTTTAGAATTTACCTCAAAAAATGTATTTAGGGAAAGCTAAGTGCGCTAAACGTTATCAAAGTTTGCAAAAAATGTTGACGTGCTAAATGAAATATTAGTGCTGCTATTAGTGCATTAGCGGATTCCCGGAAGTGTGCCCACCCCTGCTTTTCCTAATTTAAGGGATAAAATTATCCAAACCAAGCTGGTCTTATGTGACGTTAGAAATATTGTAGTTATTAATTCATAAATTAATAGCAATAAAACACATTTTTTATTTAGTTAAACCAGTCACACCCAGGCCTGATTCCTACATGACCTGTATAATCAAGCAATAAACTAAATGGTATCCTACTGACAACATGACATAGGCAAAAACAATTTAAAACGCAACACATCTAGCTCAAATGACAAACAAAGTCCCTGACTTCCATTAGTCCAGTAAGGCTTTGGGACTCCAGAGAACCACAGTGAGAGCCAGTGGGAGAACCTTCTCAGGAGTGGCCTTACTACCAAAATTACTCCAGGAGTGGAACAACAATTAAACCAGGATTCAACTTCTAAACCTCTGCAGGCCTCATTTAAATCAGTTGAGGGTAGAGTTCATGAGACAGATGGGGGAGTACAAAGACCAGAACCACTGCTGACCCAGATGAACACAAATACCCATCTCACATTTATCAAAAAACATCCTGATTGTCTCCAAGACTTTGTTTTGTCGAGACAAAAGTGTAACTTTTTAGAAGGTGCGCATCACACTGACAAATATGGTGGTTGTAATGTAAAGGACGGAGGGTGCTTTGCTTCTTTGGGACCTGGATGATCTGCTGCTACAACAAAACCCTGTATTTTTGCATCTTAGACTTTGTTCTATCACAATACAGTGGACCCCTACCTATTCGCGGTTCAGCATTTACGGATCTTTCTGTGGTATGTAATGCGCAATGCTACTTGACATGCTATGGGCTGGCATTTGCAAAGCAGCCAATCCAGGAGTGCCATTTGTTTTCCTTGCTGCTGATTGGCTGTACCCCAACAGTGGAAATAAGGAAGACCATGGATGTCAGCTTCTGTGGTTGTGCTACAACAGTTTCCATTGTGTGCATTAATTAGAATGTTTTTGGTGTTTGAACTATTAAAATAGGCAGTTATAAGCATTTTTAGAGGGGGTCTCAGGTATTCACAGATTTTAACTATTCGTTGGCAGCTGTGGTCCCGAACCCCCATAAAGTCTCTGAACACATTCTCAGCCTACAACAGAAAACTGCCACCTATTAATAGTCAAAAACACAACTGATATGCTGTTTGTGATTTAAAAACAAAGAAAACACCAGATCAGTATCAAAGGAAATTTTATTTTAACAATGTGTTTATTTTAACGGTGTTGCGCACTGTAGCAACACATAGCAGCAGAGTCCATTTTTATCAGTCATCCTTTCAAAATTCGAACATTAGCATTAACCGCTAGCCATCTTTCTTTACAGTTTTGTGCATCGTATCAAGGCTCAAGGTTTCCATTTTCAGCCACTAATCTTATGTAAATCTGGAGACTTTAATCATTCACCAGCTAAGCAAATGAAGGCAAATGAAGTCTAAAATAAGTAAATGTACAAATTTTATTTGATTTGTGTTTTGGTGTTGAAAGAAATTTGTTGGGAAATAGATTATGACTAAATATGCAAAATAAATAAAAATGCTATTTCATGTTGCAATGTCCAATGAAAGAAAAAAACAAAGCAAAAAACTTTCTGAGATGACCTGCTATGAACGAGCCAGGACCAGGACCTCTCACTGTGACTTTTTTTGTTTGCTTGTTTTCTTCACGCTGTTTGATTTCATATTTTCCTCAGTGAGTAAATTTAAAATCTCAGTAGGTGTCTTGTTTCTCTCTCACACATTGCTGCAGTTTATTTTTGGAGATCTTAGCTTTGCTTTAGAGATCTTTCTTTTTTCTCCTAAATTTCACCCTGTTGTCAGGCGCACCGTAGCAACACTGATGATCCTTGCTTTTTATTGGTGGTAATTGTGACTTGTGATGGATTCTCTGTTTAGATTGCTGGGGAACATGACAGACACCTTCAGGAACAATTCTCCTTTAAATTTACCACATCTCTCTTTTCTTTTCTTTTTTTTTTTTTTTTTTGCACTTTCTCAATTTATTAAGGAAAGCATGTTTTGGGTTTCAAATATGGGAGATCTTTCTTGTTAAAGAGCAGCTGATAATGCTTGGATTGAATATTATTAAAATGATAGAATGGCAACATTTGTAGCTGATATGAGGGTTTTTTTTTTCTCTGCCAGGGTTTCTATCAGAATAGTTCTTCTTCTCTGTAATTTTATTTCTCTGTTCTCATTACCAAGCAGTTGTGAGCACATCTTTAAGCCACAGGCAAAGGGGAAAATAATAAATTATTACAGATGTTATTGTTTGCTTAAAGCCCATAGATGTATCACTGGACCAAATGTCACAGTGGTACAATTTATAGTTTTTTTAGACTACCAAAAAAAGAGTAGTTCAGACTGAAAACTACGCACATGAATGTTTCTTTTTTCTCCCTCTCATTCTCACTATATCTGTGTGATGAAAGCTATTGAATATTTGGTCAAAATGCATCAGTAAGTATAATTCAGGCAGTGTGGAAAAGCTGTAATATTTTTCTTTTAGAAAGGCAGTTCCTGAACTCTTAATTTTCCACCTGCAGGTCAACGCTTAGTCAATACCTGAGGCTGGACACCATCCTGGGAGGAATGCAACTGGTTTTAAAGGTTCAACAGTGCTTATAGAGTTTTCTACAACTGTCTGGAAAATGTGAGTTATTTAAAATTGATCTTTTCCCGCATGAGAGTTTCTGTGGGTCCTCTTAAGGGGAGGCAGAGCAGAAAAAGCTCTAACACAGTCAGAAACACACTCTAAAAGCTCAAAGAGAATGTGGCATTCATTGGCTGATTTGTAATAATTACATAGCAAGCACAAATTAAATCCTCGAGGACCATTTACCATTTTAGATTGAACATTTGGCCTAATATTTGGCTCAGCAGGGGATCTGTACAAATGTCTCAGACCTTTTATAAAATGAAGTGATGACCTGGCTTTTTGGAATGGCTCAAAAGTAATCATAGTGGTGTAACGACCGATAAGTCTGACGCACGCGGTCACACACCATAATGCAATCATGTTCATTAAATAGTCATTGATTAAGTGTTAGTTAAGGTTAATTAGAGAGAAAAAAGACTCCCAGCCTCCCTGTGACATTTGTTCAACCATTTCAGAAATATCATGGCAGGCTCCAGTCTCCATATAAAGGCCGACTGATGTGCAGCCCTGAAGCCAAACATTTAATAGTGCATCATGCAACATCATCATCAGCATTAAGTCATCATCATGAAACAATAGAGCATGGGTGGAACATCATCGCTGCTACAAAATATTGATGCCCTGGCTGCCCTGTATAGTATTTTTTTCCGAGAGGGGTTCAGGCACTGAAATGTAAATAAATCTATCATGGCAAGGGGCAGCGAGCTCCAGTTACCACTCGGAACAATCAAGAGGCTTTTCATGCTGCCCTGGAGGGCCATTCCTGTAACGCCAGCACGTTGGAGAGAGTCACAAATCATCAGCTTTGCTCTGCTGTGGACGCTCCGACTCTGGTCTTTTCATTTTACACTCCTTTCATTCTGTTTTTTTTTCCTTTACTAGCATCACTTTATTTTATTTTATTTTTTTTTTACTTTTTCTCTCCTCAGCACCTACTCCTTCCTCAAAGCTTTCAGTAAAACCCCAAATAAATGATAAAAGCCCAATGACATTTGAAGTTCGTCTTCTAATTTTACTCAATATATTTAAATTAAAAATAATCTTAACAAAACCATATATCGGCACAGAGTGCTGCAGGTATGATACAGTCTATAAAATAAATAAGATAAATAAAAAAATCATCAGTAAATGTGTAACCATTTGAGTGATCTTTTGGAAGAGCACAGTATACCACAAAATAAAAGGTATCATAAACTCCTTTTGTGAGATTAAAAACAAACCTCAACAACAAAACAACTAACAAAAAACAAAACAACGCAAAAACAAAAAACAGAACACCTACCACCCATAATTATCAGTACTGCTTATTAAAGTAAAAAAAAAAACCATCCAATTATGAATTGATAGAAAAACTGAAGATGTTTTGCAGATACCACAGCATATTTTAAACTGACATGATATTGTAAAATCCTACAAAAAAATTAAAAACTTAAAAACTTAAAAAAAAATATTCCGCCTTCAAAAAACAGCAACAAAAAAAGACAATTTAATTACTACTAGTACTGCTAATAACAATGCCTGTCACTTTTAATGGACTGAATAGTGAATAGTGCATCCATACGGAGATCAAGGGTGTGCAATTCACAGTGTTCTGCTGTGTCAGGACAGGGTACTTTACTTTTCCTGCAACATTTATTTATTTTTATATTTATAATGGATCAACTTTCCAACCATGACTGAAATTTAAATACTCCACAAATTATCCTGGAGTGGTCAAATAATTGTTAGCTGCTTTACAGTAAAGGCTCTAGCATACTCGTGTGTACTTCACTCCATGGAGGTCCACAGGTACTCGAGCCGAACACAATGTGGACTCAAAGCAGACATCTGCTGGCGGGATGTAGTGATCACATGTTGCTGGTATGCAACACTGATCTGGTAAGGTTGAGAGTCGGCGCCATCTTGTGAACAAAATAGAGTCAAATTTTGAAGAGTGTCTCAAGGAAGAGATTAGGAAATATAGAAACTTGTGTGATACATCAATGAGGGAATACAAGGATTATCAGAGAACGAAAAATACACGGGAGGAAAGAGTTCAGACCCTGAGTAAGGATGAGGCACTGTGTCGAGCTGGTGGAATTGTGGGAAATGAAGGAATTTGTTATGAGAAATGTAGGAATCGGTTCACTCAACTATGAAATATCAGCCGACCGCAGAGTGCTCGTGGAGTCCGCTCAATTCGCAGAGTACGCCCAAGTATGTAGGAGCCTTAACCCATCACATCAATTTGATTTCAGGAGTGAAGTGTGTGGATGGTGCAGTATGAGGTTGAATGGTGTTATCATTGGGTCATTCCTTCCATATCCGACTCATAGTCGTGTAAATTCTGTAGTAGTGGGTGAGAGTTGTGGGGCTAATGCTGCAGATTTATTCAAGATAAATAAATTGGTGGAAGCCTGGCTTATGTGGAAATAAAATTGCCTATGCAGTGTCAAATGTGTAGGTCAGGGGTCTTCAAATCCCAGCCTCGAGGGCCAGTGTCCTGCAACTTTTTGATGTGTCTCTGCTTCAACACACCTGAGTAAAATAATGAGGCAATTAGCAGGACTCTGGGGAACTTAACTCCATACTGAGAAGGTAATTTAGCCATTTAATTCAGGTGTGTTGGACCAGGGACACATTTAAAAGTTGGAGGACACCAGCCATTGAGGCCTGGATTTGATGGTGGAGCATCATTTTCCTATGGCATTGTATCTTTTGACACTATTAAAATGAAAGGCAGGAAAGCTACAGTGCAATGTGGGTATAAGAAAGAACCTGAGAATCCATTAACAAGCCTTGGACGACAAAGTCAGAACCCTCAGATCTGACTGCGATAAATGTGTGTTTGCATCATCTACCCTTATGGACGAGTGATGCTAATTAGCTTCATACCTGTTTCATTGTGATTACAGCTAAGGATGAATGTATAAATACCCCAAATGTTTAAATGCCTCACATATTAAGGATACTATTAGGAGTGCTTTGATACCATTTAGTGGTCTACAGCTGGTTAATGGGCAGACTGCATGGTATTTGGTTGATAACTCAGTAAATAGTCTTAACATTGAGCTAGGTTGTTTTGTCTAAGAAAAAGGATATTTATTTCTGGTACAATTGGATATAAATTCAGGCATTGTGTGGTTAACGCTTTTGTCTAATTTGTGTGTGAAGTTTAGTTTAATTTTTCCTCCTCGCCTTGGACGTGTGGTTTGCATTGCTTAATAACTTCCTTTTTTTTGGTGTCCTATTTGTTTGGATCTGGTCCAAAACCAACAGCCTGCCACCCAGAGCAACCTTCTGGACAAGACAGCAGCTGTTTGTGTAGAGATTTTCCTCTGTGTTGGAACCACATCAGCAAAAATCCATGTGCTTAATTCTTTTTTTGGTGCTGAATGCTGATGGGTCAGGGAGGCTGAGACTTTAAATTTTAATTCTTGTTTTCTTTCCTGTTTCAGATAAATATAGAGCTTAGAATAAAACTAGGATGCAAAACTCCTTCTGGCTAAATCTTGTATAAACCTTTGCACCTTGTTGTGGTTAATAATACAATGAATATGTTTTTGTTTTGTTTTTTTTTTTGTTTTTTTTTTACATAAAATACCAATTTCTGTATATTTTTTATAGAATCTTCAATTAAAGTGTTCCTTTAAGTGCTCCTTAACAAAAAAAAACTAAATTAAAAAAATCTTCTTTTGACTGAAAGGAGAGTAAAATTTGGAGGAAAAGTTTTAAAATTCAGGCTGAGATGGTGTGAAAGTGACAAGGTGGGATGGAGAATGTTCTGGATGTCGAATATGAAGCTGCCAGGTAGGATGAAAATGAGGAAGGCAACAGAGAAAATTCATAAATGTAGTGCAATGATAGAAAAAAAAGGTTGGGATGAAGGCAGAAGATTCTCCACAAGCCGCTGAATGAAGAAACTTTTAACTCTGTGCTGAAATAAAGAAAAAGGTAGAGTGAACGTGAAAGCTGCAGATGTAAACCCTTTGACTTATTGTCACTCAAGGCTGGCTTTCTGAGAAGCAGCAGAGAAAATGACAGTTCAGGTGATTGAAAAATAAAAGCCAGACATCTGTTGATCGTGACTGAGCTGAAAATCGAATGAGACAAACCAAAAATGATGGAAACATATCTGATGAAAGGGATGTTTATCCCTCATGTGCCACTTCTGTGGGGAAATCAAAGAATGGAAAACCCCAAATCAGAAAAAAGAGAGAACCAACTCCAGCAAAAATGTTCAAGTTTGCCAAAAAACTGATTAAACTTTCCGTCAATGAAAAACAAGTAGAACTGCATCCCATTAGCTCAGCCCTTATAGCACAATGCCTGAGAGCCAGCTGTTTGTGTTGTTCACCCCACTCGAATCCTTTGTGGTGGAGAAATGGATTTGCTTTTAAAGACAGCAGGCTCTTTTGAGAAAAAACTCACTAGACTGGGCTAAAATGCTACATGTAGGTGTGGAGGTTTTGTTCAGAGGTGAGAAAGAAGGTTTTGGCAGCCTCTGAATCATTGGTATTGATCGACCATCTTACAACCCCATTCTACACATCTTATCAATTAACAAACCAGGACTTTTGTTTTTGTTTTCTGTCCATTTTAAGGAGACAACTGTGCTTTGGACAAGCATGCCATCTTATTTAGAACCTTCCCAGAAATAACATCTGTTGCTGCTCACACTCTTTGAGTGACACTCCCTTCGTTCCCTGATCAATGGTGGTCTGAGCCGGTCATCGATCCGTCTGGGTCAAGTTCTGGGACTGCTGTCTTCATGCCCACAGAGGGTGGAAATGGGACACAGGTCAGGGTGATGGTTAGCTGCAGCCAGAGGTTAATATGAACTATGAAAACATGACATGCTGGATCATTGTATGTCTTAAAATTTTCATCAGGAGGGGGCACTACTGAGCATTAAAAGCACAGAGAAAGAAGGCAGGAGGCTGGAACCAACCATTCCCTGTGCAAAAATCAGTTGTCCTGTTTAATTTGATGTTTTATTTTATAGAAATATATCAAACTCTATTTAACATCTGCAAGATGTGAATCATTAAAAAAAATCACATCTGGCCTTTTTTAAGTCTTCAGAAAGTGAAACTTAGGGACTTCATTTAATGATGATAATGTGTCAGATGGATATGTGTCTTTGTTTGAAAGTACAGAGTTTAAGACAACACATTTACCCACACATACCAAAAAGTATTTCTCTTTTTAACCATTTTTACCTCAGGATTGTAAAACAGGTTTTATCAATGTTCAAGAGAAGGAACGACCCAAGGCTAAGGGAGAAGATTACGACACAGTTAATGGCACAGCGACAGCAGATAACACAAACTGCAGCTCAGTCAGATGTCAGACCTCTGAAGAGAGCTGCGGTATGTGAGCATTAAGTTTCTCAGACAGGAGAGTGTTTTAGCTTTCAGTTTTTTAGTCTGTGGAGCATGTTGTTAAATTAAATCAGAAACTCTTTTCTGCCAGGTTTCCTCCTGCATGCTTACCCTCAGTAATTATGTGCAGCAGATTTTTATTTACCAGTTTAACCACTACAAGTAAAACACACTCTGATTATGTAGAAAAGTGAGACTTTGAGATTTCTGTGTACATTTCCATAATTTAAAGTATTTATGGTGATGCAGTTATTCAGAGAAAATGCTCTCTCACTTTACTCCTTTCTTTTTCTACTACTCTCCAGTTTGTATTATTTGCTGTTATTTCAACTGTTAACCTTATGGTTTCTCTCAGTTTTTTTATTTTTCTCCATAGAAGCTACACCTGGTCTGGCGTTCTGTTTGGCTGTGATACCTTCCCGGAGCGGGGCATCAGCTGAGATAATGCTGCCAACAACTACACGTTATTAACTTTTTACTTTTCATTAAGAAAGTAATACAACATCAGTTCATCAGGTCATAGCAGATGGCCGTTCCTTCTGAGCAAGGTTCTGGTTCTGCCGTAGATTTCTTCCTGTTAAAGGGGAGTTTTTCCTCTCCACTGTTGCTACATGCATGCTCACTATGAAGGATTGCTGTTAAGTCAACGACTACATGCTGGTCCAGGAGGAGTGAATGCTTCAGTCAATGACTCGATGTAATCTGCTGGGTTTCCTTAGATAGAAAACTTCTTGAACTAATCTGAATAATAAACTGATACTACTAACACATCAATATGGCCAGCCTGCTTTGATGTTGGATGTAATTTTGACTTAATAAAATTAATCATGCAATTGGGTTTTTGTCTTCAGATACCATTTTTGTTGAGCAAATCTGCCGTGACATGTAGGCAACCAGCTTCTCTGTCTGGTAAACCTGAAATGACAACATGTGGATAAAGAAACAAAAATAAAAATCTCTGGGAAAGATCTGGTCTGACAACAGTTCTGCTACCTTCTTTTTTCGCTTTGTGAACTCACTTTAGCGGCAGAGATGAGGCTTTTGGGGTGGGCTTTGTGTTCTGTATCGATCCCTAAGCGTCCTTACATAACATCATCACTTTCTGCAACTTTCAGCAGCTAGAAATTAAAATGAATATATAAAATGTTGTGAATTACAAGCCTGAAAACAACTCAAAAGAAAAAGCTATAAAAACAAAGATATGTGCCCTTTAAAGCCCAATAGGTGCCAGTGATAAAATACTGTGACTATTTGCATCTTGGGTTTTAAAGAACACATACCAATATTATTACTGATCTGCAGATGCTTTGTTGAACTTAACGATATTGTATAATTTGCTTTTATCCATTTACCAATAAGACTGATAGGTGAAAATATATAAAAAACAATTTCTTGCTTTAAGACTAGGGAAAAACTATATTGTCCTTCTGTACAACGATGCGGCAGCACAGTGATATGATTTTCATTTAAGATTGATGATGAGTTGGAGTTTTTAGTGTTTAATTTATCAGTCTGACTAAATGCTAATTATGCAGGATTAAAAGGTAAATGCTTCAGTAAAAATATTAGTGGAAAGGGAAAAAACAGTTTTTAGTTTTTCTTCGTTTAAGATAATATTTCAATGTTTTCTGCTTCGAGGCTTGTTAAAAGTTAGCCCTACATTAAGCAAATGAAGGTAAAAGTTTGGGTCAGAGATTTGTGAGTAGCACTTATTTCAACTTTGAGCTGTTTGCTTCAAGCAGAGATAAGAAGCTTACCTCAGGAGTCTAGTGGGCTCACTTCTTTCCAACATCTCACTGCCAGATTTTTCTCTTTTCTTAACTTGTATTTTTCAGCACCACCTGAAGCTGATACAAGTGGCTTTTTTAGTCAGTTTACCAGTTTATCCAGGAACCACAAAGACTTTATATAACTTTTCTTATTTCATGCTGTGGTCTGCTGTGTTAAGGAACCTTTCTTTGTGAAACTACATGTGATCGCCTCCCTATGACCTTTTGTGAGGATGAAAAATACAGCCCTTTTTTTCTCTGGAAAGACCTTCAACAAGACAAACTGATGAGTCAAAACAATATCCTGGTGTTTCTTCCACCTCCTACAAACCAAGGTTTGAGCTCTCCGACACTTTTTTCTCCACTCTGTCGGCATCCAGGTGTTAAGAGTATATCCTTTAACAATTGTCAAGAAGTTTCAACTGAGATTGCTTTAGAAGAAATGGTTCAGAACCAGCACCAATTAGTCATTCAGTTCAAGGAATTCAAAAAGTGGTCTTCCATGAAGTTGAACCTCTACTCTAAATGGATGCCATGTGGCTCCCTGGGCAGAGAGCCCTATTCCTCACATCCTCACATCAAACCACAAATGGTTGTTCTCAAGCATTATTAATATCAGACAAAATAAGCAGAATTACTCTGAGGAAGCTGGGATTTTGGAATGGAATAGAAATATCCTTTATTGTCTTAAAGTAGGGAAATTCAGGTGTCACAGCAGCAAATTAAAGGTAAGTGGAGGCACGCGTATTCTCGCAAAGTTAAGAGATATAAAAATAAGAATAAGAGACCGTACAGTAAGGGCAAATTTACAACATGAGAAAAATAATCTTTCACAGTTATTAAAAATAGCTCTAATTTTAAAAGAAAACCAACTGAGTGGGGTAATTTAAAGAAAGTCAAATGTACAAGATATGCATGTATATTTGTGCATAAAAAACAACAGACTACTTACAAGAAGAGAATAATACTGTAAATAACAGGAGAAAATCCACCACCAGATCCTTGATGTTTAGACATCATAAGTGGTAGAAGTCCATCACTCCGAATGAAACGCTTTAAGTCTTGTAACAGTTTAATTGCAACTTCAAAATCATCCTTTTCATTTCACAGATTCAACTATTTAGATATTTAACATTGTGATACTGAGCCCAAAATAGTTACGATAAAGATCCATTTACACCTTTTTTATTTATTCCTTTTATTTACTTAAGTGACTACCAGGCTTCTGGTGAGGCACCATTACCAGTGGGTGAGAGAATCCCATTTGTCCTGCCAAAATGGCAGTTTTACGACCCGTTTCCTGGGTTTTCCTTAGCTGACCATTAGAGTGAAGCACGTCACCATCTAAGCAAACAAAAAGACGCATCTGGTTGAGTTGAAATTAATGTCTAGCCCAAGGGCCATTGCTTGTGTTCACAGTCAAGACAATTAAATCATTAGCTAGCAGTTTTTTTTACTGCTCGGACCCAGCCTCTCTTTTTGTTCACATCTCTTCTCTTCTGTTGCTTAAATATTTAACTCCTTTTTCTGCAGAGTTAATTTCTTTAAAATTAAACTTGCACACCAAGCTAAAGCGATGTTAATCTCTCTTTCCATATATTCATGACACAACAAACATGCTAAAAAATAGTCGTCTTATCTATATCTAGTCATTCTTAGCAACACAGAATGCCTAACGTGAGCTTTTCTGTTGTTTCAGAAATTAAATCAGTTGGTTGGCAAGTTTTTAAGACTTTTTAAATAAAATTTATTTAAAAATAAATCTATTATTAAAACTTGATCATCTGATAAAGGGGCTACAGTTAGCTATTTTCAGTATTAGTGGGGTGTTTGAAATCACGGTAAGCACAGAGATGCAACTAGCTACAAGCTGTCGAGACATGTCTGCGAGAGAGAGCAAGACTTCCAGCAGATAACAGGAAGGTTTAAAGTGTAATAGCAAATGTCTGACTGTTATGGAACATGCTGGGTATGGAAGTGTTGGCAATCTATTGAAAATCTCATGGTAAAGGTGAGGATCTAGTCTCTACTATGCTAAAGGGTGGAATAAAATGCAAAAGCATCATTCAGTATTGATCATCATCATTCATTTTGTTTGTTTAAGCAATAGTAAAACAGTTTTACAGCGACACACAGTGTAAAGTTGCCTTTGTGCCACCATATATGCTGTCATTTATCTAAATAAATGAGAAATTTTGCACTTTGCAGGCACTCTGAAGTGTGATTTCTCCCTATGCAGAGATCCTTTATAAAACAGTCAAGGACCGTAAGGTGGCTAATTTAGGATTAGCAATCTGGTTTTGGACCAGCCTTTGAAATGATCTGGTTTTATTATTTATAATATTACAAAATGTACTTTAAAAAATTGATTTGATGTGGTAAAGACTTTCAGACACCTGAACTTTATACTTTAATGCACTAAACTAGTCTTATTTCTATAAAACCTCAAAGAACTCTGTTATGTTTTACAACCTTTACCCCATCATGTATTCATAAACTTTGATTTTATGTAAAGAATAGCTCCTTACTACCATGAAGTGCTTCTGTTGTTGATCTGCTGTGCTGGTTGTTTGGCTGCATCTGTACTTTATTTTCCTCTAATAACTCACAGCTTCAGGGAATGAGAGCAGCGCACAATTATTATGTTCCCGCTTCATATTTTTCTGTCTATGCATAAGGCGTATTTCACAAAGCTCTTTAAAAGAGGTGGACATCAGATGTTCGACGTGCTCTGTATGAGTCACTGAATGCTTCCAGTGTTAACATTATCAACCATTTCAATGGTTTGGGCAAGTTTATGTTCAGAGGCCAGTCATAAATACTAATTGACCCAATGAATCATCATCCTGGCTTCACTTTGTGCCTCTCTGTTATACCTGTGAGTGTTTCCAACATTCTGCATGTGTATTCTGGAAGCTGTTGAGCCCAGGAATTGTTGACATTTATATCTAAAAGGTATAAGTTTAATGTTACATATTTAAACAAAACAAACTATGTTTTTTGCAATTTGCTTGGTGAAAATTAGATTTGCCTTTTGTATCTCTAGCTGATTAGTAGAGCAATAGATAATCAGAAAGAGTTATAGTCTGATATTGTGAACAAAGTGGCATTCTACTCTAATTTTTCAATTAGGATAATGGAGTACAGCTCTTTATAAACATGGATATGAGCAGAGCTGCAGCAGCTGGGAGCGAGAAGAGGGCAGAACCAGAGATAAACTAAAGAAAGAACATCTACAGTTCCTAATCCATGATGTTCTTGATTTTAAGAATTTTAATAAAAATAGATACAACGATATTGCTGATTTTACATAAAACTAAAATGTAAATAATTATTACTGATAAAATATCCTTTCAACCGCTACATCTGTTGTCTTTTGTTTTGCGGGGTCGTGCAGGTAAAAGGTCCAGGAGGGAAACCCAGACATCCCTCTTTTTATTTTCTCATGGTGTTTCCAGGCTAGCGAGTTCTTGCTCTGACCCAGTGACTCTTTAATATGCGACACACCTTTAAAACCTTTGCTTATAGCAAAAGTGTGAGGGATCCTGAGCAAAAAATTAATTTTCTGAGACATAAATAAAAATAAAAATAGCTACCCAGTACTGCAGTTTGAACTCCTGGAAAAACCTATCTTGCCTCAACTAAGCAAAGGTTTAAAAGATCCAATAATTAATATATTTTAAAACACTGAGATGAAAATAAACACATCTTTTTTTCTTACATTTCTGTAATAGTGGTTTATGAGTACAAGAAAATAATCTAAGACCAAATTTGATGTACTTTTTTATTACAACAGGTCCTCAAGAAATCCGTCCATGCACCCTTTTTCAATACCCGCTTATCCATGCAGAGTCACAGGGGGTCTGATGCCCATCTCCAGCAGTCATTGGGTGAGAGATGGTGTACACCCTGGATGAATGAATCATGCATAGTTTTATACCAAAAAAGGTAAATTACAGGAACACATACATAAGCACTGGGAGAACATGGAAACTCCATGCAGAAAGACGCCAGGGTGGGATTAAAACCCAGGACCTACTTGTTGCAAGGCAACAAAGCTGCCAACTGAGCTAACATATAAAATTAAACATAAAACCCATGTTTTTTTCTATAGCTACACACTTATTCTTTCCAGGTTGTGGGATGGCTGGAGTCTGTCTCCAGCGATCATTGGGCAAGAGATGGGGTACACCTAGAACCGGTTGCCAGTCCATCACAAGATAATGCAAACAACCATTCATGCACATGATCAAAACTAAGGGTAATGTGGAAGAAAGCCGGAATACCTGGAGAGAACCTACAAATGCACTGGGAGACATGCAATCTCCATGCCAAATGGTTGGAATTTGAACCCAAGACCTTTTTGTGGTAAGGCAATAAGGCTAATAGTGCATTCAGACCAAATGCTTGCAATGTGGATGTGCGTCTAGGGGGCGTTGAGAAGTCTTGTGGGGCGTCTCTTGCATCTAGTGCTGCCCCTTTTGAAGCTTTTCCCTTGTGTGTGCTGCATGTTTTCAGATTTTGATCATTTGACGTGTGTTTAGCGCATCCAAAGTGGCAAACGATAGAGTTGGAAAATCTGAACTTTTGCAGCTGGACGTGGAGCGTCAACCGATCAGAGAGACTCCGCTATGTGATGCAGTGGCACATTTTCCAATGGAACGGAAGGACCAAGAGCCAGGGACGTTGCATCACACTAAGACGACAATGGAGGACAAACTCATCGTCAGTGTTTGACGACCTGTCGATCAGGTCATCAAACTTGGCTCAGGTGAGACGAAAATAGCGCTGTAAGCGACCCTCGTCAACACGTAGCTTCTGGAGTAGGCAGTGAAACTCACCAAACTCAGAACGTTGGGAGGTTCCTCCCAACGCACGTCTTTCCACACTTTGCTCAGACATACATCTAGAGCAATTTTGACACTCAATATCAAGCAACTGACTTCAAAGTACACAAGAGTCCAACTTGAGGCATTGAACACCTTTTTGATGCACAAAACACCTTTGTTCTGAACGCAGCACAGCAGCAGCGCCACCATACTGCCTTGTAACTTTTCAGCATATCGAGACTCAAGATGTGTTGAGTTCCATCTTGACTTTTGCAGTGGAGGTGTTTGAGCCATCATAACGTGTGACCTGTCTACGTCATTTGCAACATTAGGTCAAGACAAGTTAAAGTTTATTTATTGAGCACTTTAAAAACAATCAAAGCTGACCAAGGTGTTGAACGTGTCAATAAAAGATAGCCTATTTAATATCTGAAGGACATCTTGTCATGTGAAGCCTGAACATCTGCCATAAAATCAAATGTGAAATTATTTTGTTATCTTAATTCTTCCAAGGATAAAAACATTTCAGGAAAAGTAAGATCACTGATAAAGTAAACAGCTGATCAGCATTTATTCAGTGAGAAAAGCTCAGAAAAGTTGCAGTTCATGAGCTTTTCCATGCCTCCCTTCTGCTGTCCCGGCCTCCTCCCCAGCTCCCAGCTCAGCTCCTCAGGTTTCTACTCATCTGCATGAGGCTCTCCAAAGGCCTCTGGTGTCCACAGCCTGGTTGCTAATGAGGGGCAGACACAGCCGATCCGGTTACACACACAGCCTGTACACACTGATCAAGCTTTTACTACAGCCTGATACAGCCATCGATTCTCGGTTTAGCCCCACAATCTGCACATATAACCATACTTACATTCACATTAATAACCAAGACCAGAACAACACTCATAAAGATGCTCTGCCTTGAACAAACACGTCCCAACTAAGTTTTAAAGTTTGACTTTATGACAGACTGTTCTAAACAGAAGTGACTAATCCAGCCACACATGGAAAATAGTGAGGGTGAGGGTTGGAGGGGTGTAAATAAATATGAGAAGAAAAGTGATGAAGAATCTGAGACGGCTGCACCCAACACCGTTGGTCTTTCTTTGTGGTATATATTGATCAGGGAGGGGAAGACCGTGTCTGGTAAGAGTCCGGGAGCTGTGGTGTTCAGTTTTGTAGATAAAGACATTATAAAATGTTTGGCAAACAGAGTCTCTGTATCTTGTTCCATCTGAATGTACAGATCTGAGAAAATGTTAACATCAACGCCAAAAATTCACTTTTTCTGTTTTCGTATAGCTTTTATTTTGCTTTTGTAATCGTGAGAATTATCGGACAAACATTACATAAAAGAATCACTTGTTGAAACACTCAATTTAAAATCTTTAAATAACAAAGGTTACTTATCATTGCTCAATCCTTGCTTAGTTGTTACTCATCCATTTCATTAAACCTGTTTAAATGCAGCAAGGATTTCTGACCCATATCCAGCTCGTGTCTCTCAGACACAAGATTTTTATCCCTGGACAACAGTAGAAAATGATCAACCTGAAAAACCCCAAAGTGTCTTTCTTTCAATGAGATATGCGTGTAAATTTGTGCATTTACCAATAGATGTAATTTAGACACCCCATTTCTTCAACAATTGGACATATGTATTCTTTTCGTTAAAACATTGCATGTTTAGTTAAATTTAGGTAAAACAAAATTCACAATAAATTTTTACTTTTTTTTCCCTGGGTTTAGTGTTTGTAAGAAGAAGCAAAATTTGTGCAGTTTATTGCAGCAGCATAACCTTTACAGTGCTTTAAGACCTTTGACATATTCAGTGAAATAATTTGCATTACCTTTTTAAACCTCCACCTTCCACACAAACACAAACACTACATTAAACAATGATTTTTTTTCTGGATATAGACCAAAACAGGTTATGTTGTTGAAAAAAAAAAAAAAGTTTTATCTGTGAAAAAAATGTCAACAAGGATCTGCTCTTAAGAATCTGTCTGCTAAGAACCAGAATGTCAGCTTGAGCTTTATTTGCTCGTAATTCACTGATGCATCCTACTTCCCAGCCCAACCAGATATCCAGGCTCTTAAAGGCATTCAGTGTTTGGTTTGGGATATTTTTCTTGGAGTAGAAAGAGTTAATATAAAACTAAATTATAAATAAACAAAATTTGTTTTCTTTTTAATTTCAAAACGGTGGACATCCATGAAAAATACAGAAAAATACATTAAAATCAACCTTTTTTGATGCACCTGTCCTTTCTAACCTTAGTCTAAACAAAAGAGTTGAAGGTCCAAACATATTTTCAACTATGTTCAGGCATCATTGTACGGCTTTAATTCAACATCTCTTTATCTTTAAGTTTAAACCACGTTTTCATGTTGCCTCGATGAAAAGTCATGTTGCCTTCTTCACATCTTTTCAATAACACTCATACTCTGAATATTCTTTAAAAAGTCAAAATGATCTTTGTTGAGAAAGGCAGCTTTCAGTTCATGGTGAAATGATTCAGTTACATTCAGGATCCTATGGCATACCTCAGTTAAACTTTTGTACTTGGTTTTAAAATAGAAATAATTGAACCAAAATTGTTCTTTTAAAATATTAAAGAAAAAAATGATCATAATCTGTTCCTATTACTGTTCAGTTGTGAAGTATAGTGAACTATATTAGCAAAAAAAAGGGTAAGAAATGCTAAATGTTTAGACTGTAATTGTCATGATGTGTGCATGATGTGTCTTGTGGTTTTTCAGATTAGATCATTTCTTGTGTTTTGCCTTTAATGTATAACTGGTTTTTGCACTTAGTTTATTTCTCTTGTGTTCATGTTAGACTTGTTCCCCTTTGTGATCATTATTTCCCCTCCCTCAGTTCCCCTGCTCAGTCCTCTGCCAGAGCTGTTCAACATCACCCTGATTAAACTCACCTGGTTCCAACACGATTGATCACATCTCAAACATTTCATTCACCTCAATTTTTTCTCATGGAAGAAAAAATAAATCATTTTGAGGAGAAATTGTGACTTTTAGATGTTTTCTAGACATAATATGTTATTTTTATAGCTTAGGAGTATGACTGTGACACAAAGTCCCTACATCCATGTGCTCATGTAGCTAACAGACCAATGGGCATATAAAGTCATATTCAATTAATTACAATATTATTGGAAATTTAATTTATTTCAGTGACTCAGTACACTAAGTGAAACACATTATATAGATTAAATACACACAGACTGATTATTTTAATCCCTTATCTCTGTTAAACACAATGATTAGCTAATGAAAATTTAAGATTAGAATATTACATCAGACCAATAAATAAAACCTTTTTAATACAGAAATGTGGGCTTAATAAAAAGTATGTTTCTATACCTATTTACTGTTTTTAAGCCTACATGTTTTATTCCCTTCATCTGTTAGCACTTTCTCATCATGTCTGCTGGGTTTTTTTCCTGTGCATCAGCAAAATCATTATCATTTTTAAAATGTTGCAATTTTTAATAGATTAAAAAAATATATATTTAAACTAAAATCATGGAATCGACTTTTTAGAGCTTTTTTCTTTGTCTTAGTTGCATGCTCCCTTCCAAAATCTGGTACAGAGCTGTCTGTGTGATATTGTGACATTAGAGGCTTATTACATGTAAAAAGTAACCTGCCTTATAATTCTGAGCTAACTTGTATTCAGGACTTTTTGGGTAATGAAAAATCATTTTGCTAAATACAGAAAACCTTAAAACTGAGAGTCTACAGTAAAATAGTAGGAAATCCGCACTACGAAATTGGACAATATAAACCTTAATGACTGGAATTAGTCATTCAAATGATTTACACCAATAAATTAGAAAAGTTTGTGTTCTCAAACAATAGCTAATTTGTTACATTTTTTTCTTGCCCATTCAGTGGCAGAATTTTCTTTTCAGTCAATATTTAATTGATTAAATCAGTTTAAAATGTAAAAATAATAACTAATTCGAGCTGAGGTTGAAAACCCCTGTGGATTCCAAAAATAAACAGATTATTCAGCCTTTTCAACAGAAATGTTTTACAAAGAAGCACAGAGGACAAACTATCATCTTCATGATATACAGTAAGTGCCCATTATGTAGCAGGGCCACAGGCCTCTTTTGTACCACTAAAAGATAATGTAAAAAAAAAAAAAAAAAAAAAATTCAAGACCAACTGAAACAGGGTAATTTCGCTGAAATTATGAGTTCGTCGAAATGGCTCACTCAACCTTGTAGCAATTCAACCAAGGCTTCCACTTTCTGAAACAGAAAAATAAAAAAGGACATCCTTTAAAACTGCATAAATGAGGGAAGCAGCTTTTTTGTATACATACAGCACTCCAAACTTCAATATAGATGCACAAAACTTTGGAGGACAATAACGATACATAAAACACTGTAGAAATCTCCCAGCAACAAATGCAGAGCCGAAGCTGCTTGGATTGAGCAACAGACAACTCTGCTGGTTTAAATGACTTTAGGTTAAGGTTCAACTATGTTTAATGTAATTTTAAACTCAGATTCTGTTACTAAAAGAAAGCTGACAACAAAGAGACTTTGAAAATTTAAAAACTAAATTAGACGAATAGATATGGGAGGGGAAATAATGTGGGAGGTGCCACAGTTGGAGGTGGACAGCTCCAGAAGACAGGTAAAAAGTGTTTTATAATCAAGCTTGGTATTTACTTTTACATTAAATTAATCCTTTATTTTTTAATAAGTAAATTATGTCCTATCACAAACAAATGTCTTAATTACATGAAAATAACTTTAAAAACTAACAGGGTTTGAGTAATTCTGGGCTTATACATATTCACACCTATTCAGATCAGACTCGGAGAAATGAATAGTTGAATCTAATGTGATGCAGTATAAATAAAAAGATCCCAGAATGTTTCTTATGCAGTATATTCACTACTATATCAGAGGCATTTGCTTTCACATCCAGATCTTTGAATTCAGGTGTTCCAACCACATCCATGGCCAAAGATCTAAAACTTCAAGCCGCTTGGCATGTAGACTGCTTCTACAGAGGGTTACTGTGACAGGATGATATTTTGCAATGAGTCCAGATGTAAAATTTCTTCACAATAAATATATTACAGTGAACTATTAATTGTGGTATAATAAAGTGAAAATTATTGTGAGAGCAACTCAGCCACAAAGTGTGTCACAGAGTGGGATCATTGAATGCTGAGGAGAATAGAGCTCAAAGCTCCCTAACTTTCTGCAGAGTCAGCAGCTGCAGGCCTCCAAACCACAGCAATGTGTAGAAATGTTCAAAAATGGGTTTGCATGGCCGAGCAGCTGCATTCAAGTCTAACAACACAAAGTGCAATGCAAAGTGTTTGAAGCAGTGATGTAAAGTAGTGCAATACCGTTCTCTGGACAGACAAAAAAGGCCTTTCTATCTGGCAATCCAATGGGCAACTCTGGGTTTGGCAGTTACCAGGAGACCGATGGTTGCCTGACTGCAATGAGCCATGTGAAAAGTTTGGTGGAGGGAGGGTTATGATGTGGGGCTTTTTTTCAGGAGTTTTCAGGAGCATGGCTCTACTCCCCTAAGAGTTTGGACGATTTTATGCTCCTAACTTTGTGGGAACAGTTTTGAGATTGAGCCTTTCTGTTCCTACATGACTGCACAAAGCTCCATAAAGACGCAAATGAAAAAAGAGTCCAACAGACCTTCTAGTCCAACATCAGTGTCTGACCTCACAAATGCTCACAAAGACTGTCCAGCAGGTCTTTTTGTCCAACATTAGTGTCTGACCTCACAAATGCTCTCCTGGAAGAATGGTCTAATATTCCCATAAACCTTCTCGACAGCTTTCCCAGTAGGAATGCACCAATACGAAAATTTTGGCCAATACTGATGTCCGATGTTAATATTACTGCTAAATGCTGATATATATATATATTTCCTTAGAACAAGATGGAGATAAACATTGGTTGATAATATCGGCCCAGTTTTACTAATCGGAACAATATGTTAATGAAGCTATATCGTCCATCACTACTTCCCAAGTTGAAGTTGAAGCACTAGCAAATAGTGAGCCAACACAAGACTAAAGCTTTTGTAATATAAGTAACACAAGCTCACCCAATACGCTTGGAAGATTAGCATATTTACTCACAGTTCAACCCACTAATTGTTCTCACACCTGTCATATTTAGATTTAAAGTAGTTTTAATTTAATCAAGAAGTTTGGGTCATTGCCACAGAGCTGTGTTCAGGTTGGTGTGTGTATATTTGTCTTTCCTCACCTCCACCCTCACAGGGGGTGGCTCATCAAGACCAACCAGGAGGAGCTTAAAGAGGAGCAGAGCCTCAGAGACAAATGGGAGATTGTTTTTCGTTCATGCATGGAACCAGTCCTGCATTCACGCTCAGTTCTTAGGCTGCAGTGATCTGCTCTCTCGTTTCATTGATTCCCTCCATGAATCTTCTCACTGCTCCTCTGGCTGCCCTTCTGATATCAGCTGTTAGGACTGCTCCAGGAACCTCCTGCTCACATACCTGCCTGTCCACCCTCCAGCGTTCCTCATTTCTCAAACACCATCTTTGAAAGACGAAAGAAAACAACCTGCTCACCTCAGCATTTGAGGATATACTCACCACCTCCAGATCCTCTTCTTTCACTGGGGACGGTACAAATCCATCCATTACAATATCTCATTGCTGTTCTTCATCTCCCACTTCAAACAAGAACCACATACCGCTCCTCCTCAGTGCCAAACCGGAACTCTGACCATATCCCAGAGGAACCATCAACTTGTACTTTGCTGTCAATAAACCTTTCAAACCTTCATATTGTGACCATAATTGTTGCCAGCACTAGAGTCAATATTCAAATCATTATGACAGTTCTTTAAACATTAGGTCCGCTAACACTGAAGTGCTATACCAACACAGCACTTAACAGAAGTTAATAATAAAGCACTAAATTCAACAATGTTGACACTCACCATGTGTCAATGACACATGTGTTACAACATTGTATATCATCCTCAACCTGTATAGTTAGTGCTTCAGGTAGTGATTATTTAGAACAGGCCTTTTACTCGTGGTTTCAGTTTTATAGTTGCTAAGTGTCACTAACGCTGTTGCTGATTTAGCCTAAGTGACCACAGTAGGGCCTTGATCAGAAAGGACGTAGGACATCAGTAGATATTAAATCATGTACTGTGTAACTTTAGAAACGCTTTAAAATTTACCCGGAAAGGGGAAGCAAAGTGCGTTAAACATTTTCAAAGTTAGCAAAAGTGCTAATTTGCCAAGGAAAAAAATTAGCTCCGCTATTACTGCATGTATTAGCAGAAGTGTGCCACTTCTATCTATTTGTCTGTCTATCTTTAAAGGGGTGGTATTATGTATTTTCCAGCCACAAAGAATAATTTTCAGCACAATCAAGTTATTATGTTACTTTCAGTTGTTATAAAATGCTGCATATATCAAATATGACTTAAAAAGAAATCTGACTTTGTAATTTAACACCTTGAAATTGGGCCTCTGTCTCTTTAAGAAAGTCCTGCTTTTTCCAACACTCCACCTTCAGAAATTCATCACAATAGCGCTCCTGTATTAACCCTTTAACAGCGTTTTTACCAGCGTTGCACTGATAAGTAGCTCGTATAATGAGCTCAGCAGATGCACGGTTTCACCAGGTGTTTGCTAATTGCTGTTGGCTAGTCTGAAGAAGCTGAGTGGGGAAGTTGCAGGGGAAGGGTGCTCTGTGTGGCAGAAGCTTAGAAACTGCAGCTCTGAGGAGGAGTTGGGTCTCAAAGGCTGCGCTAGGTCCATCCAGGCGTTTTGCACAGTTGAATGATTGCCACGGGAGATTAAAAAATTTCTTAAACATGCATGAAAGAATCAAGGCAACACTCCAGGTATGTTTTTGATGAGGGAATAACATTATAACATAATGCAAAGCTCAAAAAACACAATTTTACATAATACTGCCCCTTTATAGATACACTTAGAAAATGATAACAATGAAACTATTTCCAGACAGTTTGTCATAAACTCACTCTATATTTAACAGTCATCATAGTAATTGGAGATAACTGTGTTTTTTGTAATCTAGCTCATGCTATTTCATCTTTATATACATCACACAGTTTAAGTGTATTTTCAGTTTTAAGTTTCCTGGGTTTTTATAGAAGATTTTTTTTATTATTCATACACACAGAGAGTGTTAAAAAAATATATAATACAAATTTACAAACATTAAAACAAAGAATAAGAGAACTGGTGTAAAGCTGGAAGATGATTCAAAATAAAAATATGTAAGCATGTGAATTTCTGTCAGTAGTAAAATAAAACATGTTTATAGTTCTGCTAATAAAAGCAATTACTTAATGAATATTTCACAATGAAGCATTTTTCACTGAACCTCTGTGCTCATTAAATCAAAGGGAAATCATTATTCATGGAACATTTAATACTTTTGTCATAGTTATTGCTAAATCCAGCTGTTGGACATTATTCCATCACTGCTCTGTTAGTGAGTCCATGCTCAGCTAACAAACTGCAGGCAGAAGCAGAACATGGTACATACAAAAAAAAAACAAACAAACAAACAAAAAAAAAAACAAACCTGAGTGATGTGCATTTACCAGTTCACGTCTAAAAGCCTTTCCTTGTACTTGATCCAAAAGAGCTTTTACTCACCCGTTTGTTCTCTTCTTGGACTCCCTCCACCTCTGTCCCCCCCCACCACTCTTTCCTTCATTCCCTTCAATGCTGGGTTTAAATATGAAACTGATTGATTATTGTTTAAGGCTCTGACAGTAGTGCAGCCTCTCATAGCCTTCCTGTCCGCATGTGTACAACCTCTTAATGTGGTACCTCGCTGCAGATACTCATGTTATATATGTTGATTTAAAAGAAAACAGGGGGAAAGCACTTAAGAATTGTATCTTTTAGTTTAGTTTATTGATTTATTTCCAACATGAGTTCATACATAAGTAGCCTGGATACAAAGAGTGTTTTAATATGTAGACTTCAGTGTGGCTGTGGAATAAATAAAAAAACATCAGTTTAGATCCATACTGACTTGAGCTGGTACCCCAAAACAGAATACTATATGTTTCGATTATTTATATTCATGGGAAATGTTTTTTCCTGAAAAAAAAATCATATTTTTCAAGTAACAAATTATTTTAAAAAACAGCAATGACAACTAATTTTAGGAAGCCGACAATTTTGAAAAGTAAACAATTTAGAAATCCTTATTATGCAAAAAATGTATATATATTAGAAATACCAGCAATGCAGACCAAACATAACATGACCATTAATAGAACAAACAATGTGTTCCAGAGATATTAAAAAGCCACTAAATATCACAATAAATTTTACTCCAACATTCTTCATAAAAATATTTAACAATCACAAAATCAAATGTATGTTTATACAAATTTACCTTCCATATTTCTGTAGAAATTATTTTTGTTGTCCCCCAGTGGGAAAATTAAGGAGTATAGAAAGTTCAGAACCTGTTGATACCAATTTTGAACTAAAACTGTGGACAATATGTCTGTTTTCTTCCAAATCAAAATTCTGCACAATTCCAGATTTCTCTTTCAGTCTCCAGCCCATGTTTAATAAATGTAACTAAAAAAGTTCAGCATAAATTCAGAACTTATACTTTTACACTGCTCACACCCTATTATATACAGTTAATATCAGATACTTGCAGGAACCGCCAAAATAACACTTTTTTGTCATTGTCTGGTATTAGAGCTAATTTCCCATTTGAGGTCAAAATTATCAAACTTATTTCTATTTGCTAAATGCCAGAACAATGAGAGAAAGAATTTTCAAGGGATTTTTTTATATTAATTTCTTCAAAGCTAGAAATTTGCATGCATTTTCTCTGTTTTTGGCAGAATTTTTGGTCAGACTTTTAGAAACCCTTCTGTGGGTTGTTTGTGTGTGTGTGTGTGTGTGCGTGTGTGTGTGTGTGTGTGTGTACACATTGCATGTTGCAGCTTTCTTGAGTTTAATTATTGACTAGAGGTGTAACAACATCTCATTGTTCAAAATCTCGTGATATTGAAGCTTCACAATATTTCTAACTAAGGTGACTGCTTCCTCGCTAACATTAGCCACAGGAAGTTTTAACAAACGATGCCCCAGCTGCTCTTAAATCATTTGTTTGACATAATTTTGGGTTTCCAGTAGGAACAATAAATAGCAACAGGGTGACAGACAAGACACAAACAATATCTAAGCACTGCAAGTTGTTTGGACACTGAAACAGGCAGAAAGCATTGCTTTAACAACCGATGGCTGGACATTTACATCACAGCACACACTGTCAACAGCAACTGCGAAATTACTGCAGACGTGCATAGTTGAAGTAATGTCCTAACGTATGAAGAGACAAAAAGAAATCAGAAAAAGAAAGATATCAGTTTGTGGCAAAATCTATTGAAATGGAGAATAAAGGCCTTTTTTCAGCATAAATTCGATCTTTGAAATTTTCTTGAATGTAATATTAAAATCTTGTCCTGTCTTGTTCTCGTGAACTCAATATTGTGTTACATGGCAATCTTTGTCTGCTTTTTCTTTGCTGTTTTGTGTTGTTTTTTGCATGTTAATTGTTATGTTTTTAGTGATTGTGTTTGTGGTGTTTCACCGTACTTTTAAATGGCCTCTTGGGGACAAATTAAGCTTTGTTGAACTGAACTGAATTGAACTGAATTGAATTGAATTGAAAATACTGACTTTGTTGTCCTTAAGAGACTTTGGAACTAATTTGGTGACATACTTAAGGACGTTGTCCATTTGGGAGACTTTTAAAGAGGCGGTATTATGCTTTTTTCAGGCACATATTGCCATTTTATAGCACAATCAAGTAACTATGTTACCTTCTGTTGTTATAAAAATGCTGTATATATCAAACATAACCTAAAAGAAATTTGACTTTGCAATTTGACTGTTTGAAATTGGCCTCTATCGCTTTAAGAAGCTCCCGCTTGTTCCAACACGTTTCTCCATGATGCATTTACAACTGTTCTTACAAGCACTATACTGAGAAGATGTTCGTATTATAAGCTCAGCAGATACGCAGTTCCACCCGCTGTTTGCTAATTGCTGCTGCAGCTAGTCTGGAGGAGCTGAGCGGGGGAGGCCCGCGGGGAGGGGTACTCTGTGGGGCAGAAGTTCAGCTGGCGACTGCAGCTCTGGGATAAAGCTTTTTTGAGAGCAAGCGTTTAGTCACCCCTGAATGACTGCCACCAGAGACTGAAGGATTCCTCAAACATGCATGAAAGAGTCAAGGCAACACTCTAGGAATGTTTTAGATGAGGGAATAACATTATAACATGATATAAAGCTCAAAAAAAGTTTTTAAATTAAAAGTTTTAAAGTTTTTTAAATTTGCACTTGAGCTTTAAATTCCTGGCTTCATTCATATTTGCAGATAAACCTCTCTGAATCTAAGCATTAACGAGTGATGGTTTGAGCCTGTTGATGTTCTGGTTTAGGGACGCGTGTTTCTTTAAGAGACAGAGAGTGCTAATGATGTAGATGGTAAGATGGTAAAGTCTACACAACAGGATGCAACATGGACTGTGTCTGTTCCCTGTGGGTGGATTCCTAACCAGTGTATTTATCTTTGACCTGAAGGGGGTGGGGGGCTGATTTGGCAGCCAAGTGTTGCAATTAACCCATGCTGGGTCCATCAATCAACACAGAACATAAAAACAATAATCCAGTTAAAAACCCAGAGACACATGAGACCATGGTTATCGGTCAAATGCCCACAGTTTTCAAATGATGTCAGGATGAATTTTATGGCTCATCGGAAATGAGATTGTTTTTAAATTAATGGTATAGATTTTATTATGGATTGTGGCTTAATGGTAATCACAAACCGAATATTGGATGCAACCAGACTGAAGTTTTGAAGTTGAGCGCTTTCTTTACCATATGTGCTGCAATAAGTATTTTTATTATTATTTTTCATTCCTGGACAAGGAAAGCAAAGACTTGTGTGGGCATTAAACATAATTTCTCTGATTGGTTATTGTTTTATCAAGACTTACTCCGTCTCCCACCTGAATGGAGTGTGACTAAATTTATCCCCCTCTCATTTTGCTGTATCCACTTCTGGAAGGCTGGAGGTGGAAAAGGTGCAACTCAGGATAATGACAGTGGTGGGAGATGGAAAAGAAGTGGTTTCAGATAAATTATCTTACCATTACCATTACCAAGTTTACAAATTAAGTTTTTTGCATTCTTCATTGGTTTTGTTTGCCTTCTTCATTATTGTTGGGGAATTACAATTCGAGACACTTTTAAGCTTTTATGTTGGCAATTCAGAATGTAAATTCTCGAGGTTTTTTATCCTTTCTAATCTCCTGATAATTTAGAAAACTTTTAGTCAGATAAACAAAGTAGCGGTTCCTCTGGAATGTTTCTAAAGTTATCAGTTATTTTTAAAAACAGTGAAAGTAAGCAAAAAGTACTGCTGCAGGGTAAATTATTGTATTCGCCCCAGTAACATTAGTCACTCCTATTGAAGCACTGATATATAGTACTATGAAAAAGTATTTACTGTCTCAAAGTATTTACTCCCCTCACAGTTTTCTTCTGCTTTTGCTTTTTGCAAACTGGAAAGTTTTAGATCATCAACCACATTTTTAATTTCATTCCTAAGCAAACATAAAAAAAATCCATTTTCAGTGATGATTTTATTCATAAAGGAAAAAACTCTTTATATAACTGCTTCCCTTGTTAATTCACAGGTTCCTTGTGCTCAGGTTCCTTCCTGAGCTGAAGGAATTGAAATTTGAAATTTCAATTTGAAATTTCAATTTTCAAATTCAATTTCACTATCCCCTTTTCAACCTGATGCCAGTATCTTTTCCGAATTGTCACCTCCAGGGCTTGCTAACTTACAGAAGAGATAATAAATGAGGCCAAACATTGAATGTAATCTGTCAAGTTCTTTCTGATGTCAAACACAATGGAACTCTTCCAGAAATGGGACCTCATAGTTTGTTCAAAGACCAAGTGAACTTCAGCAGACCTGGCATCCAAAGACAGGCTTCCAGTGTCGTCTGAAGCTGACGTCTGGGGAGCTGCTGCTGTCCATGGTGCTGGACGCTCAGCTTAACCTTGTTATAATTACACAAACAATTATTCAAAGATGCTGTAGTAGAATAGTACTACAGTTAATCCTAGATAAAAATCAGGACTATGTTGATAATGTTCAGATTTTATGTTTATAGCACTTTAAAAATTGATTCGTATGTTATATGCTTATATACTTCATATAAGCAAGTAAAGTTTTGGTCAGACATAAAATAGTAAAACCACCAAAAACAATTTGGTTATATAGTTTCAGTACAGGTTATAAGGTGTACCTGAATGCTCCATGAGGTTAGGAGGCCATAAAACACGGTGTAGAAGAGTGACGGGGTGACAGCAGCAGAGAACTGGTGGAGAAACACAAGTTCTGGTGGAACTCGTCCCAGCACAACAGCTGCACTGAGGTAGCTCACAGCACAGTTATACCCCTTAAACTTTCTCTGCTTTAAGCAAATTTCACACAAGCACACTATTCTGTTCTGTTGTTCATTCAGAACAGACTAAAAGAGAAGGTGTGAAATGAAGGAAATGACATCAAGTCAAGCCTTGGAAATTGAAGCTCCTGTTGTTTTACTCAACATAGATCCTCAATTGAAACTGAAAATCTTTTGCCCATTTGGATGATCTGTCAATAATCCATCCACATGGTCCCAAAGTGTCATTGTGATCATTAGCTTAGGTGTCAGGACCTTCACTGTTTTTGCCAAGTCTTGTGTTGCTCCACTGCTCTGCCCCTTCTGCCTCTGCTGACTACTGGTTGCTGCCACTGCCTATATCAACTCCTGCTCTGCATTCATTCAGTGCGAGATCGTCTGCTTTGAGTGTTTCTTTGCATTAGGATGAGCTCCTGTGGTTTAATGTCTAGTGTAGCGTTAAGTCCAAAACCAGGAATCTTAAAGTCAATACTGTTCCATGAAGCTACCGTGGTTTCTTCTAGCACCAGAACCTCTTTGGCTGAACTGGACTTAACTGAGTTCATCCATTCCAGCAGCTGATTCAAAAATGGTTAAGAAATCCAAGTCCTTTTGATGTTTAAAAGAGGAAAATAATAACCCATGGCAAGTTTGTATCTTCCTGATGACATTTTCATGGTCCAGGAACAGGAAGGAATTAGGCTAATTTTGCATTGTTATATTACAGAGAAGCTGCATAATCATTTTTTAATTTAGTTCAAACAAATTGTGTCATAGATTATTAAAATTTTAACCATTTGATTAAGTTGGTAATTATCATCATCACTTTTGTTTCTTGGACCACTTGGGGCCTTTCTCTGAAAGTCCTGACACTAGATAATACATTTCTCTAGCCTTGTAAAAGACATATTTAAGACATATTTATGTCTAAATGCATATTTAAGACATATTTATAAATCAGCTAGCATGTGTTACAAGTATATAAGTGCAGTAAATTACCAAATGTAGTTGGGAACACATGGGAGGAACATAAGTACCCTTAGGTAATGTATCCTGCTTTTATTACACGTTGTTTGCATGTGCTTGTTTGACATGATATGTTGCTACCCGTGCTGTTTTTTCTGCCTCTAACTGCTGTGCTTCAGCTCTCAGACACTCTCCCCGTGAAAGAGTGCCTTGTCCCTCCACCATATCTGCTGAGCTAAGACTGAGGAAAAAGGAGGCGTAAAAGGAAAAGTAATTAAGCCAGCAGATAATTTTGATGACAGCAGCAAAAACTGGGATTCGGCTTATGGCCAGTAATTGTGGTCGGGACACTTTGACCTCTGTTCATGTGGAGAGTGACTTAAAGGGATGAGGGTGGGGCACCATATGTGTCCCAGGGGGGAGGAAACCAACTCTGATCATATAGAGAGCATATGTGAGATGGACAGCAGCGCGTCTCTGCAGCAGGTTGATGTTAGCAGTTGTTGGGTTTGACAGATGGTCAGTGAAGGCATGCAGAGTTCAAATATCAATGTGGAAGGGTTTAGGAAAGTAGATTTATAGAAATCAAATGAAATATAAAATCAATGTGTTATTTAGAAGAGGATTCCACATGGAATGACCTTCTCCATTATGTCTTCAATTCATTTCAACTCGTTTTATTTAAATAGTGCCATTTCACTGTAAGAACCCCATAGGAACTCAATGGGTTCCCTCCGAGGTACCTAAAAAGGTTTTCTGTAAGTACCCTATGAGTTCTCACATAAGTAACCCAGTAATGTCCTCATAGTTTCTGTTTCCCATCAGCAACTTGTTAATAATATCATTGGTATTGTATGCAATCTCCAATTTTGCTTTTAACTTTATCTTTTCTCTGTTTTTTACTATTCATAGAAGCTACACTTCGTTTGGCGTTCTGTTTAGCTGTAACACCTTCCTGGAGGAGGGCATCAGCTGAGATGCTGCTGCCAACAACTTAATGTTCTCCTTCTATAGATGATTCATTGGGCCTCATCTTTCAGTGTTTAACCCGTCTCTCTCCCAGACAAAGCTATTGTGCTCTCTTTCATCCTCTGGCTTTTAAAACCGGCTCAGAACTCATCCGTTTAGCTGTGTTTCCCTCCTAGACGAAACCACTAAATGAGCGACTAGTCCCATTAACTTTGTACTTTTAACATAGAAAGCACTCCTAGATCAGTAGCTCCATGTTCTTTTTTTGTGTGAATGGTAGATGGCCGTTTATACTTAGTACACCCATAGGTGTTCCTTAAACATGCTTGTATGAATTCTATGTGTACTCCAAAAGTATTCCATAGGTATTCTGTAAGTATTAGGCATTACTACCTCAGCATCATCTCTGTGTTCTGTTTACACCCTCTGGTATCTTTAGTTTAAACTATGGAGCAGGGAACGAGCAGTTCCTTTAGCACCTAAAGGGTTACTTCCTGTTTCATGTACCGTATTTTCTGGACTAAGTCACTCTGGAGTATAAGTTGCATTTATTTAGAAATTGTCAAATGTGAAAGGTTCCAGTGACACGTGCTCATTTACCTGCTTTTGAAAAAACTCATGGAAACTGTAAACTTTGCTTGGAAGTGTTCTGGCAGTTTCTTATGCACCAATGTTCATGCTAATGAGGAACGATTCCACTCCTCCGATGTTCTGACGATCTGTGCTACCTCATTAGATTTTCTTACCGTAGCTAGTGAAGTGCACAGCGGAGTCGCCTACAGTAAGTCCAGGGTGGCAGAGAAGCGGTTGCGCTCATTGAAGCGGTTGCATGAAGAATGCCCGCCTGCAAAGTCATATATTCCTGCTCCTTGGCAACTTCCAGGACACGGAGACATACCTGCACAGTTCACAAGCCTCACAGCAGGTTATTTACGCACCAAGCAGAGGACTCGTTCCTCCAGCTCTGGCCTTCTTCCTTTGAGCACATGTTCAGATTTCCTCTCAGCTGCAGATGGTAATGTTTAATCCTTGGTTCACGTCCATCAGTATGAATTACCATTTAATCCATGAGTTAAAAAATGTGTCATGAAGAGGAAAAAAAAAAACATATCTAAGTCGCTCTGGACTATAAGTCACAGAACTGGCCAAACTATGAAAAAAAGTGTGACTCGTAGTCTGGAAAATACGATACTTCCTGTTCAGGATTTTTAGTCTTTCCCTCCCAGGTCTTGGTTTCTCACACCTGAATTCTAGTCAGATGATTGTCCCTGACAGTATATCTTGTGGTCTTTGTTCTCTCTTGAATTGTTGAGTCTCCTCTTTTGTTTTGCTATCGGCTCCTAGCATCTACCTTCTTCTTTGTTTTCAGTTTCTTTCTGTTTCATTGATTCGCTGCCCTGCAGCAAGTCTTGTTTTTTTTTTTTTTTATAAATCTGCCTTCTCAATCAACTCTGTGTTAGAGTCCTCCACTTTCACTGGGCCACATTCACTTACAGGTTGAGTTCTTATCAGGTTGGATTGCTTTCTCATAATTTACAGTCGTAAGGTGCTCGTATATCAGGCCTAGAGAGAGGCAAGTGTTTCCAGCAAATGAAGCTCTGTGAGTGTGGGTTATGTATGTTTCAGTGATTGCAGATGATGATAAGACACAGGTCTTTGCTTTGTGTTTCTTGTCATTAACGGCTGTTTGGAGCTTGGAGAGCAAATGCCCCCACTCACTGACATTTACACATTCATTAGATTTATCTGTAATCTCTAACAGTGAACAGTCGCAAACTCTTAAACAATCAGTGACCATCAGTGCAGAGCGATGCTGCTGCAGGAGAAAGAGCGCGTGCACCCCAGAGTACTGACTTCTTTGGTCTGCTCACACACCCTTACCTCCAACCCCTCCCACCTCTCATCATGCTCACTGAGGTGTCTGGTGACTTTGGCCCATGTTAATATGTTGCTCCTCCCTTAATGGTGAAGGAGATGAGGAGAGAGGGAGGTAAAGAGGAGAAGCTCCAGCCCACCACCAGCATGTCCCCTGGGGCCTTCAGCCCGCTCGTGTGCCAGCCCCTCCTGCTGCTCAGTACAGCTGTGGCTCCCTATCAAACCCTGACCAGCTGGGATCTCAACCCTTCCAGAGAGGAGTGTGGGGAAGCTCTCCATCTCTCTTCATTAACTCTTCATTAGGTGAACCCTTCAGACACCAACTCTTGCTACCCTCTCAGGCTACTCTAGAGATTCCCTTCAAGAGATGGATGTGGCACCGAGGGCCCTGGTGCTTCTCTTGCCCCTGGTGCTCACCCTGCTCAGCCTGTCGCCTGCACCCACCCTGGGAGGATGCCCATCTGCTTGCCGGTGCTCTTTTGCCATGCTGCAGTGCCTGGAGCCCAATGGGATAAGCAGCATCCCGCCACTGGCACTTCAAGAGAGTGAGAATGTGACAGAAATGTGAGTATGGACTCCTACCTGAGTAAGCATGCAACCACATGCTTTAAAATTGGTTTTGAAGTTGATTTCTCCTGTCCCTGATTTCTTGTTGGTGCTGAAGTTGTTCAGATTTACTTAGTTAGTTGTCTTAGCAGCTTTTAGGTGTGATTGGATTATCAACCCATCAATTGGGTTGTTTAGAAAAGAAGGATTTTATTGTTTGGTAGCTTAGTGGATCGGTCAAGTCTGAGATGAGGGAACCAGAAGATGAACTGAGAGCCAAAATGTTATCTAGTTTCAGCCTAAAAGAGTAACTTGACGTGATTTTTTTTTTCCTGAAGTCAAAGTGCAGATTCACTTTTTGCTGTTTTATCGCAAACCAATATTTTTTTATTGTAGAAGAACCTCATCGTTATTCAACAATCATCTTGCATTTAGAACAGCAAGAGGTTAATCTGCATCTGCATGTTTAAAGCCATGTACACCAATATTGTTTATTGTGTTTCTCAAATGTAGATTCCCTCAATGTAACAAAACTGCCTGGTACCCAAGAAGCATGAATGTGGGAAGAATTTAGGCAAGGAAATGTTGGTTGTATGGACCCATTTATAGACAAATTTAATGTGCTTTACAGTAAAAAAAAGTAAAGGAGATAAAAAAAAAAAAAGAATTACATTTTAGGCATTAAATAGAACAATGGCATTAAAGATGAACATGACTTAAAAGAAAGAAATGATAAAACTGCTAACTGAGACATGATGAAAACAATCTGATAAAGTCATCCTTGACCATTATGGGAAAACAGTCATGTTTTCAGTCCTGATTTACAGGACTTCAGTCCCCTCTGCTGTTGGGATAGTCCTGTGGAAACTCATGATTCGCTCCAAGAGTTTTTCAAAGTGTTGCCTCTGGATATTATTGAGATTTCTGCACTAATTTACTAAAGAGCCCCCTCTAACTCTGCAGGATTCATACATCCTAGTATTTCAGAACAAACTTTTCTTTTTACTTCAACAACATGTAGCTGTTATCAAGTATAAAAATTTAAAAGTTGTAACTTTTAAAAGGAATTATCGTAACATAATGCACTTCTTGTGTGTTCATAAACAACGTCTCTGTATTTAAAGGTTCCTGAAATTAAGGAACCACAACTCTCTTTGTCTTAAATGGCGTGATTTGCCAAAACTGAAGAATATATTTAAATTTTCTATTGTTTCAATGTGAATTTTATCTTTAAAGTTTCTAAGCAGAAAATGGATGATTTCTCATTTTAAAAGGCTGGTTTACATTAATGTCAGTGTATCTTTGCAATCAAACATGTCAGTGTTTCTATAATTACCTGTCTGATGGACAGATTAACCGCAGTGGGAACGTGTTTGAATAAAACCCGGCTAAGATTGGAGACTTCTCGCTCAGCAGCAGCAGCACGTCTGCAGGCAGAAGACTGTTATTTAACGTCTGCTTTTTAAAACTTTGCTCAGAAAAAGCAGCAGAAAGTGACCACCTGTGATTTAGAGAGAGCTGCTGTATTATTAAGCAACCCACCATCAGCTCCAGCATGGAAAACTAAATGTCACTCTCTGCACCGACATGCTGTTCTCTCTTTGTTCCTGGACCTGGATCGGAGCAATTAGCACTTGTTAAGAAGGAACTACATTTGTGAAATGCTTTTTTCGGCTGAGCAAGTCAATTTGCTGCCAATTTCTTTCACCTATGTGCCACTTTCTTCCTCTTTCCTTCCTTCCTCCTCTCTCTCCTACCTCGGAGGTATTTCCTTGTATCTGCAGCCTGTTTCACAGAGCTCAGGCTCGACAGTCTCCCTCAGATGTTCAATCAATAAGATAGCGGGCTTCTATTTACCGAGCTGCTCCTACATGCCAGCAAACAACAACACTTCTCAGTATTGGCAGTGCAGGGAAATAAAGGCGATGCGTGGAACAAACAAGGGTCCATTAACTGGAGAACAGAGGCCAAAATTTATCATACGCAGAGTTATAAATTCAATTTTGTGAATTGCCAGTCAATGCCCCCACCCAGGAACAATAGATGATATACAACCCACTTGGCTCAATCCAATAAGTAAGGCCGATGGGCGATCCTGGGCCCACCTGCCCTGTAATCACATTACTGCATCGTGGCTCAATCAAACATTAATATAAACATTTTGTGTGTGGCAGCTGACGATCAGGGAAGTGGAAACTTGAAACAATGCCACATGTTGAAAGTACAACAAGAACACTAAAGAAAATATCTTTATTCAAGTAGTCCTTTTATATCCGCCTTCTACTCTTCACACTTTAGAGTGAGAGACTTGCAGGCTGCACCTTCAGTCAACTCTATTTATAGCTCATTTCAAGCAGGGACTCATCTCAAAAAGCTTTACAGAACAACACAGGCACAGAAATCTAAAAAATAATCCAACATTTAAATGCAGCAGTGAAATATTAACCATAAATCGGCAGTAAAAGCTTGCATAAATGTAATAAATGTACAAAAGACAGAAGAGAAGTGAGCAAATCTACCTTCAGATGTAAATAAATTTCAGTCATTAGTAACTGAATACAAACAAAACAAAAAAGAGGCTTCTGCATGTGAAAAATACTGAAAAACTTTGTTTTCTACATGCTGCTTTCATGGGATTTAACAGAAAAATCTGATCTAACTGATCAAATGCACTTAATTAACTGATCACCATCATCTGAAGCATGTCTATGAAACAGGAGTGTTTGAAGTTTGCTGGTTTGTTGCCTACAAGTGTGTTAACACAATGCCAAGTTGGGAAGACACCAGCAATGGCATTTGAAAGACAATTTTTCCTTCCGTGATAATCTGGGAAGGGTTATGAGGCCGTTTCTAAACTATCTGAAGCTCCACAGACCTCATTTAGCATGATAAATGTTAAAGTTAATGATAGGACAGTATTAATTGGAATCAAAAGTTGCATCTTAATAAACCACAAAACTGCTGAAACAATGCCCTCCGGGCCTCCTGCTAATTGTCAAACATGGTGGAGAAGGGCTGATGGCTTGGACTTGTTTGGCAGCAGCAGGACCTGGATGCAGTTGTTGAGTTGATGATGAAGTTCTCTGTACGCCAAAGTATTCTAGACCCAAAAGTGAGGCCAGCTGGTTGACAGGTGAAGCCTGTGATGATGGTAATCATCATCGTCCATTTTCTGGACCTGCACATTTCCAAAAGAACACCACACCCACAGTGAAAGATGGTGGTGGCAGCATCATGTCCTACATTTTCTTTTGTTTAGAAGGAGCTGGGGTTTTCATTCAAAGTCGATGGCAGTATGAATAGTTGCAAATACCAGTCAGTTTTTGGCCCCAAAACCTGCAGATGTCTGCTACCAAGTCATGGATAAAGACGAAGTTTAGTTTTACTATCACACTGAGTCCAAACAGACATCTACATCCACAAAAAATAGCTCCATGAAAGGAAAATTAAAGTTTTAGTCAGAGAGAATGAAATCTAACAGAAAGTGTATGGGCTCACTTGAAGATGCCTGTGGACAAGTGATGTCCTCACAATCTGATAGATTTGAAAGACTTTTTCAAGGCAGAGTGGGCAAATCATGCCAAGTCAAGATGAGGGATACTGACAGACTTCTACCAAAGAAAACCGAATGCTGAAATTGAATCTAAGGTTGTTTAACATACTGATTAACATACATAAAGCTGCAGTACGTAACTTTTACAAAAATATGTTTCTTGCATATTTGTTAAAACTGTTACCATGTTGTGGCAGTTTGGTCTGAGACAGATAATGTGTGAAAAGATGGAGCTCCTCCACCTCCTCCCTGAGCTGCTATTGCCGTCTAAAGAAATGCACTGCTCCAGACCTAAAACAACCAATCAGAGCCAGGAGAGCGGGGCTTAGTGCTGTCAATCAACCTTGTGTACGCGCTGCTAAATGTGCTAATGGGGACAAAAGAACTTATCGTTCCAGGAAAACTGTTTATCCGCCATCATTGGTGGCCATGCTAACTAGCCTCAGCATTAGCAACAGACTAGGTTGAGGTGAGCCAGCTGTAGCGGCATGTATATGAGGGAGATTGACAGCGCTAAGACCCTCCTCCTGACTCTGATTGGTTGTTTCTGACTGAGTGGTGGATTTCTGCAGTTAGAACTGGGAGCACTGGGAGAAGGCAGAGGTGTTTATATTATACTGTCATGATGTAATGTTAATTTTAACAAATATGTAAAACATATTTTTTCATAAAAGTTACATATTGCAGCTTTAAGGATTTGCACACTTTTTGGGTTATTGTCCCATTTCAAATTTTCTTTTCTTCCTTCTAATCATTTTTTTTGTCTTCTAGCTGAATTGAACAGGATGAAAAAGTTTTGAATTATGTATCACAGTCTTATTTTTTTCTATCAGATAAACAGGGTATTTACAGCCACTGTATGTGTTTATGTTTTCCATGTCCTATGGTGCATAACACTACTCCTGTACTGTACGTTCCTTATTTCCTGTTTAAATTTGAAAAACCATTTCCCATGTTCAGTGTTTACTGGTTTGCTTTAAGTCCTCATCCCACTCCAGGTCCTAGTTACGCCAGGAGGTCAGACTCAAAATATTCAACTCAAACCATGCTCTGGTTCCCAGCTCTGTTCCGAGTTTTACCCTGTTCTTGATCTGCTGCATCTTTAGCTTTGGTATCTGGAATGAAGCCACTTTACATCTCAAACTCTGCTTTCAGCTCAGTAGTTGTGCCTGTGGCCTTGACAGCAACTCTGGTAAAGATTCATTCTGTTCTTTAACTGACTGTTTAAGAGATCTCTCTGTGGCGTCTCTCTCACTATGAGCCTCACTGAAACAGCCTCCACTGTGTGCAGTATCTGTACTGCAAATTCATCACAGTTTCAGCGGGACTCTGGGTAGAGATGAGTCTTCTAGTTTAACAAAGGTGTTTAAAACTATCATGCATAGCAAATAAAAACCACAAATTTGCTTCATATCTGGACCATTTGTCTGCAAACTCTTGTAAATCCTGCATTAACTGATGACTACAGAGTCAGGAGGTGTGTTTTCTTTATACCTTTGCCAATTCATACTTCTGTTTCATAGCCATACAAGATCATTTTATCCTTTCATATCTGTGAGGAAACTATTATTTACCTGCATAATGAAAGTGTTTAATGAATTCAATTTTCATATGATAACAATTAAGACCAACAATATTCAAAGTGCTGACAGAATTAAGATTAAAATTATAATCTTTCAAACAGAAAGTCTGGTGATCTGTGGGCCTTTGTATTTTGATGTTCCTGGGTTGTGCATTTGGATTGTTTTAGGTTGTTGATTTTTGACAGTAATGGTGTTCCGTACCCACTTCATTCCTTTAGGTTGAGTTTCTTAGTTCTTCCTTGTGTTTTGTTCTCTGTGTATTGGTGTAGATTGTTTTAGTGTTAATCTTTTGCTTTTGTTTTGTGAGATCCTTTTGTGTCCTGTTTTATTCCATGTATGTTCACTTCTGTTAGTTATTTTCCCTGAGTTTTCTGCAGCTCCAACCAGTTACTAATTAGACTAATTTTCCTATATGTTTTACAGTTTCTCACCTGTGATTCCTGTTTTTTTTTTTTTTTTTTTTTTTTTTTTTTTTGGGGGGGGGGGGGTTCTTCTTGCTCTAGACTTTCTTTTTGTGAGTCTTCAGATTTTTTTTTTTAATTAAATTAATTTTAGCATTCATGTACCACCTTGTTGTCTGTGTCTGTATTTGGATCATCTCCACTGCATGAAAAACATTTGTTTCTGATAGGAGATGAAACGGGGATCTCTCAAGAGACAAGAAAAATTTATAAAAAAGAATCAGTCAAAAAAAAAAAAAAAAAAAAAAAAAAAAAAATCAACATTTTTGTTTGTATTTTATTAAACATGGCATGTTGAAATTGTTATTTCTATTCTCAATAATCAGAGGGAAAATCTTAACTACTATTACTGCAAGCAAACCTTTCTTTTAACTGCAGAGCAGCTTTTTGCATGTCTCTGCAGGTTTTTGATGATTTAGCTCTGTTGATGAGCTCCAAGTCTCCAAGCTTGGAAGGTCTCCTTGGCATCACCCTGATCTTTAACTCCTTCAGTTAAAGTTTTTCTGTCAGATTCAAATCTGAATTCCAGATAGATCACTCCAAGATTGCTTCTAGTCAAAATGAACATGTTGACAGAAGAGCTTTGTATGGCCCTCTATAATTATTTCAATTCAGATTACAGCTAGTTGACTCATAAAATATGACAGATTATTATCTGATCTAACAAAAATACATTTTAGGGACCTCCTGCAGGTGCATAATATTTATTGGGGTCTAATAACTTCATTTTCCTACAGTAGACTATGAGTGTAAATTGTCAATTTTGAGTACAAAATGTTCCCTGGTGGATACAAATTGAGATGTGACAAAAATGCTTGACAGAATCATTTCTGAGCCATTAATATTTGGCATGAAATGTCCAAAACTCCGAAGGTATGCAATGGTGAAGAGGTGATATGACCAGCAGTCACTGTCCTGTGCAAAAAACAAATACTGATCCCTTTAGCTGGAAACTAAATGTGCATAACTGTTAAACTATTTGGCCATTTTGTTGCCCCGTGTGTCTTAAGATTTTAATAAATTCACAGCACAGTCATTAGAGAGCAATCTCCTCATCATCACACCTCTTCTGCCCTGCTTGAACATGAAAACCAGGCATTTTTGTTATTTCAAGTGAGACACAGCTAGTAACCAAAGATCTCTGAGATTTCATATTGATGATTTCACTCAGTTTTTATCTTCTTCTGTTGATTTTAACAGCTGGCTGTTACGCTCACTCCTTTGAAGCATTCGTGTAGGCAGTAATATGCCGTGCTGGTAATTGTTGTTGTTGTGTAGCAACACAAACTGAAAAAACCCAAATTAATAATTTACCCCTTCTGTGGTAATATAGTGAGGCGATCGGTTTCTTTGTAGCTGAATATAATTGAACAATTTCAAGACAGGAGTAAAATCTGGACAAGTCAACATATTTGTATAATTCATGGTAAATATGTTACAATGTCAAACATCATCCTCTCAAGTTGAGGAAGAAATTCTGGAATCAACATATGATTTTTTTTTTTTTTCCATTTCTTTTTTTTTTTTTTTTTTTTTTTTTTTTTGCATTTTTAAAACAAATGCCTGCTCAACTTTGATTTTGTAAATGAATCTGGAGGTTAAAAAATGCTTTTGGCTGTTGCAGCTGTCTGAGTGACACAAAATACAGTCCCAACAATAAAGAATATAAATCAACAAAGAGTGTGGTAAAAATGTGAGTTCTTATTGTGAGCTGTGTCTAAACTTTGGAGAAAATTCTAACAAAATAGCCAAATTGTGGGTAGAAATGGCAGAAATATGGGTTGATGTTTGTGACTGTAAAAACACCTTTTTGAGGTTTTTGGTTTTTCAGAAAAGCCAAATTAGAAGATTCCAGCGGACAAAAGAGAACCAGGACTGTGGATGATTGGATGAAAAATGTTATTCATTGATAAATCCTGAATATGAAATAGCCAAAGAGATGATGCTGGACTATTTGTTGCTCTACTGACCCCATCACACTATTGCATATCAACACTGAAAGACATGATGCCAAAGGAAACACCTTCCCAGGCATACCGTACCTGTTGCCAGTCAATGCTGGAGGGCGGGGTTCATGCAATGCATTGTAAATGAACAGCATTGGTCAACACCCCCAGGTTGCCCATCAGGTTTGAGGAGAAACTTTGAGAGTTGTTTTCTCAGAAATCTGGAATCCAGAGTGCCAACATTCAAATGGCCTTCATTTCTTTTTTGATTTTCACATGTTTGACATTATTGGAAAACTTGGAATCTACACTTTCGGAATCTGTAAATAACTCAAAATGGCCCTGAGGAGACTTGTTCCTGGATTTGCTCTGGCCAGTCACATGTTGCTCACACATTGCCTTGCTACATATTTAAAACACAATTTAATCACCAAAAAGAACAGCCTCACACAGTTTTGTTTTGCTCGATATTAGCATTGCAGCTCTCACACATCATGTGTTGGGCCTAAATATCAGATGCTTCAATCACCTTGGAATGCTGAATAATTAAAACTTCTTATGTGATCATTTTAAATATTAAAGGTCTGACCACTTGGGTACACTGATAGAGCTTTAAAGTTAATTACGAGATGATTAGTTGATTATTTTAATAAGAAAAAAGTGAAACGAGAAAAAAAACATTTCAATGATATTTCTATGAAATCACCTTAATTTTGCCCCATTTGGATTCATGTAACACATGTTTCTGTTAAAACCCAAGCATGGGAAAGATATGAAAAACTCCGAGAGCAGCTTAATGAAATCTCTACAGAAGATGATGCCGAGGAAAATGAGCATATTTCCAGAGTTAATAGCACAAGGCTGGATGTCGGATAAAGGGGCAGGGTAGATGGCAGTCAATATCATTACGGCTAATGTACGACTGGATACTTTCTGATGATTTGTTGATGTTAAAAGTTATTTTCAGGATAATTTTGCATCTTCCCACCAAGCTGGAGGTGTTCATATTTTGTTAGGAAATCCAGATCAGCTTGGTAATGTGGGCGTCAGAGAGTCCAGATCACAATCCACCTTGAATTTATGGTAGAAACCGGGGGGAAAAAATTACATCAAAAGTCTCCTTCCTGTAAATCTGACCTATACCAGAATGTTGAAACCTGCTTAATGAGCAATGTTGCTTTTCACCAGGTAAGTGCACGCCTCAAAGAATTTTAGCAGAGGAACTCCAACAAAGAATTACTTTTCAGTTAATAATTCACATTTTTTTTCTCCCTCTGAAACTTAAAAAAGTAATTTGTAACAATCATCTACTTTAATGTTTTGATGCATATGTTGTACCTCTTCCAAGAAGAGTGATATCGTATTATTTTTTCCCCATTCTTTTGTACTCTGACCTATTTTCTCCCAACCCTGTAGCGATCCTTTTCAGTTGTTTTTCTGAACCAGACATTGAACTCAAAAAAGCCTCTTGTGTCGAGCATTTACTTTGTCCTTCTCAAGAAAATGTAATAATTTTGCTTTTTAAATCTTGTACTTGTTTTCTGTTTTTCAACCTTTTCAATGGGTTTAACCAAACAACAACAAACACTTAAGGTCATGAGAAATTGTCTTATTTCCATATTGTCTATGTTTCTGTCTTTTCTCCTTTAATCAGTTACATTGAAAACCAAGCAGGTCTGGAGAATATAACAGAGGTCGACCTTGCTAACTACAGAGAGCTGAAAAATCTGTAAGTAGTATATTTTTTGTCCTCAAAACTAAGGATAAGGGTTAAATTATGAGATATAATCAATTCACTTCTGTTGTTCTGTTCTGAGAAGCCATGAATGGTTCTTTTAAAAACCCAAGGCTTGATATGTCTGGTCATTATCTTCTATATTCACTCAAGTTTGTATTAAATGCTATAAAAAATTGGGTGAGTTCAAACCAAAATGCTTCATGTATTGTGTGTTTATGTCTTCCTCCTCAGAACCGTCACGTCATGTAAACTGAGGTTAATTTCTGCAAATGCTTTCCAAAACAACCTGAAGCTGCAGTACGTGTAAGTACCCTCACTCATAACGAGAAATTTTCTCTCATATGTGTTTTTATTCCATTTACTGCTCTGCTTGTTTGTTCCTGCTGGTCACCTTTTAAATATTCATATTCTTAAGTCTGTCTGCTCTTCTAAATATATTCAGTTAAACTATTTTACTTTTTAAAAAGAATATATTTCTTGATATTTAAGGTTCTCAGAAATACCTCTTATGCAAAAGTCAGAACTTAGGTGATTTCTAAAGGCAGTTTGTTGCACTCCATTTCATTCAGGGGTATCCAAGGAAAGGGGGATTAATGGAAATGCAGAAAATGCTTTTCAGATTTCTATTTGCAAAAAAATGTTAAAGACATGCATCATTTTCCTTTCACTTCATAATTATCCACCACTTTGTTCTTGTCTAACTCATTATAACCCAACAGAACGTGTAACTTGATAAAATGCAAAAAAACTGAAGGGGTATGAATACATTTGTAAGGCACTACTAATCATAAAATAAATATATACACTGTAAAAACAGAAAATCTTACCAAATATTTCTGGTGTAGTTTCTAGTGCAAATATCTTGAATACACTTGAAATAAGACAAAACTAACTTACAAGTAACTTGTCAGCAGATGCAGGGGCTTGTTTTACGTCAATAATTCCTTAATATTGATGAAAAATGCTAGGTATAAGTGAAATTATCTGCCAGTGGAACAAGACATTTTTCCCATATTATACGTTAAAATGTCTTGTTCCACTGGCAGATTATTTTTCTTCTAACTAGTAGTTTTTCATCAATACAAAGTAATTATTGATGTAAAACAAGCTCCTATATCTGCTGAAAAGTTACTTGTAAGTTAGTTTAGTCTTATTTCAAGTGTATTCAAGATATCTGCACCAGAAACTAGATCAGAAATACTTGGTAAGATTTTCTGTTTTTGCAGTGCATTAAACAGATTATTCAGCAGCTGCCATAGATAAACTGGAAACTCTGTAGAGAACAGCTTATTTTAAGCTACATTATTATTGTTTTCATTTGTTTTCCTTCTGAACCGTCTGGCCTCACATCTTCCCTGAAACATATCAGATGAAGCCACCAGGTCGGTCTATTCATGAACAGCTGACACTTATCGGCACCATCTTGTCCTCATCGTTTTACTGAGCGTGTGCAACATGTCCAGTGCTGTTCATCTGAAAGACAAGCGGGTTTGGAGGGAGCAGAGATGATGGTCGGGAAGGAGGAGGGGGGCTGGGAAGCTCAAGAAATTGGAGAAGACATCCACCAGTCACCTTTTACTCGCTCACTTTGGCGGATTATCGACAACTGATGCATAATAAATACACTCCACTAAGGGTCCATTATCACTTAATCAATATTTCACTGAGGAGCTAGGCTTGGGTGGAGTGCTGGGGGGGTTTCTGAGTCAGATGTATTTCTGAGATTCGGAAGGTCTGAATGCAAACTAAAAAATTGAGCTAGTTAAACCATTTTCTCCTTCTGCTCTCATCTACACACAAACCTCCCAGATTTGATAACATTTCTGCTCTTATGTGGCTGAAAGAGATCGAGCTGCTATTCCCGGCTCTGCTCTCCCCCTGCGGACTCGAGGAGGAATCGAGCCGGTAATGGATAAGCCCCAATGGCTAACCCGTCTGACATGAACTTTTGGGAGCAAGGAAAACAAATAATTGAACCCTTGGCCCTGTCACAGTGATTATGTATTGGTTTCCATGCGCGTGCTCCCCAGTGTGGCTTTCTGTCATCTTCTGAGGGAGGTTTATTTACAGCCTCTCAAAGTCTGAGGATCATTTGAGCTTTGCTGTGATGATATTTAAGTGGCCTGAGAGGATTGACCGAAAAAAAATTATGTGGCATGGAATCACAGTAATAACACGAGGGAGGCCCTGGCATGCACATTAATAAATGTTTTACTTATCTTATCAAATTATGTGTGTGCAGAAAAAAAAGATGAGAATTACTTAATGCAAAAATTTTAGACCAAATAGCTGGATTTTCTTTTTATACATTTCAGGCTTTCTGGAGATTTTGGGAGGAGGGGTTCTTTCTTTTCGGCTTTTCCACTTACAGGGGTCCTTACACTTCCTTTTTTTTAAAAAAATTTCCACTCAAATATGATGCTTCAAAGAGCACAAGCTGCAATTTTTGGCCAGTGAAAGGCTTGTAGGTACAAACAAAGGAAAAAGTGCTGCATTGTGTTTTTTAAAAGGTTGGCATTTAGCATTAGCACACTCTGAGCATGAAAAGCCCATAACCGTCCCACATTAAGCTGTATGACCCTAACATATATATTTTTTTTAGTAAGGAGCTAAAAAATAACGACTGTTAAAACTGAATTGTTGAAGCTGGGAGCGGTCATCCGTACAAATCTTTTACATTCTCAATATCTTATCTGGAGAGATCAAAAAATAAAACTTTAAGTTTTAATAATATGTTATATTCTGATACCAAGATCCCAAGCCTGTTTTGAAGAGAACTTTAACTATTTCATTAATCAGAGAAATCTCAAACTTGAACTTTTAACCTTTTAAACAAAATTATAGTTAAGCACCAAGATCTCTTGATAACACTTTCATCATATTTTTAGCTCGAGTATTTTCGATCTTGAGCGCCTCCTAAACATTTAATTAGCAAGCTAAATATTTAGTTATCATGCTAAATAGTTCACAAACTACATATTTAACTTCAAACTAAATATTTGGTTAGCAAGATAATTATTTTGTTTGAATTTTACTTCGCAAGACCCAACTTTTATTTTAATAGTCCACTTTCAAACGGCACCCCATATCGTGGTGCATTTCATTTGTACACAGAAGTTGGAATTTTCAGATTTTGAGTGGAGACAATCAGCTCAATCACCACCTGCTGTCAATAAGCTGTGGTGAGTTCAGTTTACCAGAGTTCTCGAAATGACATCACATCGAACATAACTGTGTTCAGATTGCAAGTCGGAAAACCAGCTGATCTTGCTAATTGTTTTGCTCAGTAATCAGGTAAACTGCTGTTAATGCAGGTACATGAAGTATTTCATAGGGTTTCATACCTATACTGGAGTATGTACAGGTTGGACATTATTAAGTTTTTTGCTCAGAGAGACATTATGCCATGCTCAGACCTATTAGAATACCTACACCAGAGATAAAATATGTGATGACTTTGTGTGTGCAAAATCTGGAAATGCTTCTCAGTATTTATGTCTTTAAAGAAACTAAAATAAAGAAGACAAAAAAATAAAAAACAGATAGAGGGTTTAATTTTGTAGTTACCTGAAGTGTTGACAAATCTGATTAAAACCATCTAGGATTTGAGGAGATGAGAGAAGCTGCAGTCAGTTCATGGTGTTTTCACTGATATAATTGAGTCATGACTAAAGTGCGGGAAGGACTTTTTCCTAATGCAGTTCTGTGTCAGAATAGCATTGCTCTACCAAGAACTGTTTGTGACTGAGGACTAATTAGCTAATGCACTGAGCACTGAACAGAGGTGTGCTGGAGGTGTGCACGTGAATCCTGGTCCTGGTCGGTGTGAAATACTTGCCGGGTAATTGATCAGAACCAATTTGGATGCATTAACGTTTTCCACTGAGTGTAATTCAAAGTAGGTACACATTGGTCTGAAGGTAAGCAATCAGCTCCCAGCTTGACTCAACTCCAGCACAGCTTCAGATTTGGAAAAAAAAAAAGCTTTACTTCAAAGTTTGAAATTTTAGTTTGTCTTCTTGGAAACATTTATACCTCTTGTAAGCAAATGTTAAAGAATTAAAACTTGGAAAGTTGATCTTTCAGTTGATTGTTTCCCTTCTTATTCTACTTGGAAATGACTGATCCGTAATTGCAGGCAAGCAGAGTTATAACTTGCAGCGGTTTTGTTTAACAATCTGTAAAAGCTTTTATGTTTTTTCATTTTGTTCTGCAGCAACCTGGCGTCAAACTCCCTGGAACACATCAGCTGGAGAGTGTTTCATTTTCTGCCTCTGCTCAACCTGTGAGTCAACTTCTAATTTTGCAAAAGTTAAACTCAACCTTGCTTGAAGTTTCCGGAGAATAATTTTTTACTTGTAAATGGAAAATTGACTGTGACGTACCATCTATGCCTCCTATTTTATTTTCCCTCCAAACAGCCAGATATACTTGTAATTTTTAGGTGATTATTGGTTGTCAAGGCTTTCCAAAGATCAATTCAAAGTTCAACTTTAGAATTTGGCTGCTTTAGTAATCATTTTCAGAACCATTTTCAGACAAAAATTTCTTTTGTTTCTTTTGACGTTCTTCTATCCATCCATTACCTATACCCACTTATCCGTGCAGCATTGCATGGTTGCAGTGGGGGCCTTTGCCTGTCTCCAGTGATCATTGGGTCAGAGGTGACGTACCCCCTAAACAAGTCGGCAGTCCATCACAGATCTTTGAATCATTAACTAATAAAAAGACAACATCACACCTTACTTGAAACCAGTCTAGTGCATGCTGAAGGTCATGGCTTCAAGATGCCAACAAAACTATTTCATCTGCAAAAAGACTTAAAGAGACCCTGAGCTTCCCAAACCAAGCTTCCTCCTCTGCACAACTGTAACTTGAGATCCTGTCCATGAACACCACAAAAGGACTGGTGATGAAGGGGAGCCAACCCCAACCAACAAGTTGAAGTTTTTCCAAGAATGCAGGCAAAGCTCTTGCTTTGATCATGAAGACGATGGATGAGCTGTGAAATCAAACCTGGCACCCATCTCACAGGACCAGTTCACAAACACTCTTACTGGATGACCAAACTGCCATGAAAAAGGCAAAGTAAAGATCTGAACTATTGGTCTACGGCCCAGATGAAAGTCATTTCTCCTGGATCTGAGGTTCAGCCATCATTTGGGGGATCCTTTTAAATGCCTTTGATAAAACAAGTCCAAAGAGAATGAGAAATATGATTCCTCGGTCATTGGAGTATGGTCTATGGTCCTTCTTTCAGATGCACGAAATATCAGGCCATTGCATGGATCTTCACTTAATGGGAGCTCAGAGTCGTGCCATTCCTTTCCATTGATGGGGGTTTGAGCTTCGGATTTGGATGCTACCTGGATGTCTCAGTTTGGGTATCTTTGGGGTTACATCCTGTTGGCAGGAGAGTCCAGCAGAGACTCAAGTCTCCCTGGAAGGAACTTCTGACCTTCATATAGTACCTTGGTATTCCCCAAGAGGAGTTGGAGAGCATCGTTGTGGAGAGGGATATCTGAGTGGGTGGATGGATGGATGGCTGGATGGATGGAACAACATGGATGAGTGCTGTAGAACGGTTACTGGAAAACATTTAGCTGGTTGAGCTCATGCTGCCCTGAATAATTTAAATCCTAAAGAGTGACTTGGCAAATCTGAAGCCACCACCTGTTCCTGTGCTTTATTTTTCAGGATTTTAAGGGACAACCCTCTCATTTGCTCGTGCGACCTCTTCTGGCTGCAGCAGTGGCAGAATGAAGATCGCGGTGACATCGACAGCCAAATGTTGTTTTGCTTGTCAGATGATGAGGAAATACCCCTCAGCTCTTTGGTGATTGATAACTGCAGTGAGTTGTGTTTTAAGTCTGACGTTTCACATTTCTCTTTGTGGTAGTCGCACCATCTGGGACTTCATTTGGATGCTGGAAATTTGCATCTTAATGAAACAAAGCTTCAGACCAGATGAAGATGTTTAACTTTTAATAGTGGGTTTCTTCATCAATTGCTAAAAATCACAAGCCCTAATCCAGCAGACTTGACAATATTAACTATATGTATTTGAATTTCAAATTTTTTTTACCAGTTTACCACTACAGTGCTAACCGGTGCTCATCCTGTTTTCTTCACTGATCCCAGGTTTGCCTGAGGTGACCATTTACTCTCCTCAGTTGAAGACCCAAGAAGGAGGAAACCTCACATTTGAATGCCATGTGACAGGAAGTCCCACCCCCAATGTGAGATGGCAAACTAAAGAACTTAAATCTACCTTTGTTATCCAGGTAGGAAGAAATTTTAGGACATTGTTTGAATTTATACAAAGTACAGCTAAAATTGTTAAAAATTACTATTTTAGCCTGAGGCCATTGTTAAATTCAGGTTTGGAGTAAAATATTAAAGAGAACAAGAAAAGTTAGTCTTAAGCTTGGTTTATGCTTGACGCATGTACATTCCATGCGGAAAATATACACACGAAATAAGGCCAACAATTTTGCAGCATTTATACTCTGTGTGGCTCGTCCACACTGTAGCACGTTCTGCTAGACTCTAGGGGGCAGTGTAGAGTGCCTCTGGGAAGCATACAACATTACACATATATAAGTAAAAAAAAACCCACAGTTGTTAGCAGCAACATGGTGACACACGAGTGCAGTGGTGGTATTATAGTCTTTATGGGCCAAGATTAAGATCATTACGTCTTTGCAAATCTTCTCCACGAGGAGCTGTTGCTCCACCATGTTTTTCTGCACATAACTCTCCACATTGTTAGAAAATTTCAGAGCTGCACAGTGCGGAAAATTTTATCTGCCCGGATGTGGAGGGTGGTTGCTGAAATTACATAATTTGACCTTTCAATGCTGCACAGACCTTGTACAGGTGTCAAGCATAAATCAAGCCTTAGGCTCCCTTCATATCAAGTGGAAATTGTCGTCTTCACTCCCACCTTAAACATTCTTACAACATATCTGAAAATTTTGAAAACCTGATTCAAAATATCAAATAAATTATGATGCTGCTACTTTCATATTAGTCAAAAACAGATTATTTAGTGCTGCTTTTCACATCTTCAATAGGATGTTTTCTTGACCTTGTAGCAGCCTGTGGAAAGTATTCTGCATTCTCCAACATCAGTTTCAGCCTTGCTGCCAAAAATTTTTACCTTTACCAAGCCAGCATAAATATTTAGCTTAAAAAATTACCTTCAGTCTCCCAGCAACCAGCACAGCCAAGTCTGGGCACAACTAAGAGGTTTGTTCTCCTTCTCCCTGTAGAAGGGACTTCAGCATATACTGGATTCCATGTGCAAAGAGTAAGGTGCATAATTTATTGCCAAGAACATGATGGCTTTTTTTATTGCAACTGCATGATGAGATTCTTTACTGGAGGAAGTCATAGCATTGACCAGACATGTTGCATTTATCAGCTGTGGTGCCAAGAGTAGTAAAATAACTTATTTGGGTCACTGCCAACCCATTGCGGGTCTAATGAGGTTGTAGCCTTGGCATGAGGCCAGTGTGGCCAGTCCAGCTTTATATGCTCTGATAACTAAGCCACACAGATGTGCATATGCCCCCAAGGAGGCTCAGTGGATAACCGCCATTGCTCTGATCCGCAGACACTATGCTAACAGCATGCCACAACCTCTCTACAGAAGTAACACTCAGAGAACTCTTATGTGCTATCAGACCCATCAAGGCTCTATATCGTCCAGAACAGTTCTTATCTGATCAGAAAGGGGGTAACTAGTGCTTGGTGCAGAAATATAAACACAGGCTATGAAGATATATTCCCCTCAGTGAAGCTGTGTGCAGAGAGTCTTACAAATGTATAAAATTGAACTTCAATCTAATTTTAATGAAATCCAGTGTTTCAGGTTGTGTTTTGGGGCTTAAATCGCAGATATTGCAGACCAGTACAAGTGAACAGGTTAACGGGGCAGTATTATGTAAAATCGACTTTTTTGAGCTTTACATCATGTTATAATATTATTCCCTCATCAAAAACATACCTGGATTGTTGCTTTGATTCTTTCATGCATGGTTAAGAAATCATTTAATCTCCTGTGGCAACCATTCAGATGTGCAAAATGCCTAGGTGGATACAGCGCCACCTTTGTGACACAGCTCCTCCTCAAAGCTCCAGTTTCTAAGCTTCCGAGTTCCGCCTCACAGAGCACCCCACCCCTGCGACTCCCCCACTCAGCTCCTTCAAACTAGCGGCAGCAGCAATTAGCAAACACCTGGTGGAACTGCACATCTGCTGAGTTCGTTATACGAGCTACTTCTCAGTGCAACACTGGTAAAAACATTGTTAAAGGAAAACAGAGTGATGTTGTGATGACTTCCTGAAGGTGGAGTGTTGGAAAGAGCAGGACTTTCTTAAAGAGACAGAGGCCCAATTTCAAGGCGTTAAATTATGAAGCCAACTGAAGGTAACATAGTTACTTGATTGTGCTATAAAATGGCACTATATGCCTGGAAAATACATAATAATGCCCCTCTAAAGTTCAAGACATGACTGTTATCATTCAATAATTTCCAACATGGTATTACCCAAAAAGCAACATTTATGTCTCTGGTAATTTAATTACAGAAAAAGGTTTTTTATTATAATTTCCGTCTGCTACTGTTGAATCATAAAAAAGAAATTTTCCAGTTATTAAATAAACACATTTATATATACTTTTTCCATCAGATCATATTTGCATGGTATTTCTCATGAACAACTCTTCTTTTTATGTGTTCTCTACAAGTGACCTGTATGTCTTTATGACTGTCATTTGGGTACTGCAGGAGATAATCAGTGACTCCACCTTAACTCTGGTGCTCCAGCTCACCAACATCTCTTCCAAGGACAATCTGCACAACCTGACGTGTGAGGCCGAGAACCAAGCTGGGCCCAACGAGGGGATAGTGCAATTGGACATTGAGTGTAAGTGCCAGTGAAATAAAACGTTGCGCTCCTGAAAGCTCACGAGCTCAATGCAAGTCGCTGGCCTTAATGGAGGCAAGGGCGAGAGCACACTGGGACCATTTTGTTGTGCAGGCAGGGTGGATGGTTGCAGAAAAGAAAAATGCACTGCACTGATTTCTTCTAAATGCCCCTTCTACAAATATGGGTATGTGCCCACCATGCTTCTAATGGAGCTCTCTGTCCTCTGCCACTCAAACCGGTGACTGGAGAGAAGTGTTAAAATAATATGAGTGAAGTGCGGCAGGTACAGCTTGTCGTTTAATGTAGGGATACAATAAGAGAACAAAGGATGGTGAACTTACCTCATCTTGCTTTTAAAGAACTCCACCACCTTATCTATTCTGCACTTTTAAATTACAGATAGAGCTTGACTCTGAGGGTCTGCTGCTGTTTTCCGCTTTCAGATGCATTAGTGCATCTGGACGGTGAGCAACACCGAGGAACGACAGCACCTAGTAGTCCCACAGAAGACAGTCAGATGCATTAGCGATACATTACTGCAAATACTACCCAAACAATATCATATATTTCCAACTCAATGACACTCATTAGAAAATAAAGCCAAAAACAACGGGGGCGCCAATGAGCTACATGAGCATCAAGGGACAGATAATGAACATCAAGAAAATGGGGCGGATAACCCATGCTCAGATCTGATTTAAGCTGGTGCTAATGGACTTTTCCCTCCAACTCCGGAAAACCGCTTCTTCCACAGTGATTGGCAGTCTGTAAATGCGTTAGTGCTGCTCATCCATCAACATCAGCCCCAATGGTGGACAGACACTCGTTAACCGCTGGCCCTTTAATTACTTCTAATTACCTCCCAGAACAGTGGGAGTTTATTGCTGAGTGGCTCCTTGTGCCATTGATTCATGGTACACAAGTGGCTTCCTTTTCAGATAATCCCTGCTCTGAAGCCCCAAACTTGCAGTGTCACTTTTACAGCATGAAGGAGGTAACATAAACATACTTGAGACAAAAATATAATAATTTTAGTGTTTTAATGATTTATTTATTTACTTTCATGAACATAGAAAACAATCCAACATCAGTTCATCTGTTTCTTTTTGTGCATTCTGTTCTGTCATCTCAATCCCCCTGTCGGTTGTAGCAGATGGCCACACTGTTGCTACATGCATGCTCAGTATGAAGGATTGCTGTAAAATCAACAACACAATACGATACGTGTTCGTCAAGAAGAAGTGAATGCTGCAAGTCGATGACTTGATGCAATCTGCTGGGTTTCCTTAGATAGAAACTTTTTTAAATACTTTGAATAATTAACAGAGCTTACTGAACAGTTTGACAATTGAAATATGTGTGATTAAATTAAAATTATCTTTTTTTTTTTTTTTTTTTTTTTTTTTTGCAAAGTGCCTCAAGACAACGTTTGTAGTGAATTGGCGCTGTATAAATAAATTGAATTGAATTAAATTGAATTGGACACCTTGTTTTTTCAGTGTGGAAGGATTATGCAGCACCAGATTTTTATGATTTGTAAAAATAAGCCTTAGGCTTAGGATTTGGTGCGCATGTTTGGATTTGCTTCAGATTAGCTCTAATATTCAAAGAGTTAAACTTTATACAAAAATCTGTCACAAATGTTTGCTAAAGTGTCCTTTAGCAAGTTTCACCTGAAACACATGCTTTAATAGCCTTCAAAGATCTTCTCGTCCAACTCTGGCTGGATATTCAGTCTGAGTGGTCGGGGTGTGCAATAGGGGAAATTTTGGCATCTTATACCAAGTAAATACAGGGCTAGTATCATTGATACCAATACCGATACCAACACTTAAAAAAAAATCAAATATCCAAAGGGTTATTATATTCAGCTATATAATATTTCAGGTTTGAGGGATAAATCTTTATATAATTGTATATTTTTGAGTTAGATTAAGTTACTTTCTCAGCTGCCTGAATAGATAATAATAGTTTAATCAGTCTGATAAAATTGCATCTCTGATCACAGATTACTCTGTGAAAAGCATAAATTTATGATGGAGATTATCTGGATATTCCAGATTTTTGGGCTAAACAGTCTCTGCCAGAGACTGCTGTCTCTGTGTTGGGAGTCGGGTTTGAGGATCTCCTCCCTCCTTCTCCTTCCTCAACTTTTTTTGCCGCTCGGAGTTCTCTCGAGGGTGAACTGCTTTTATATGTTAGTGTAAATTAGCGCTTACAGGGGAATGAAACAGATTGTATTTGAAAGAAAGCAGATGTTTTGAGTTCAAACGTTACAAAGTTATGAAATCCTGCTCTCAAATTGAAAATGTAAGCTCTTGATATTTGGCTTTTTAATTCCTGCATATTTGCTGGCATGAACGCTGTGAGGAAATTCGATTAATTTGCTGGACATATTGAAGAGGAACTGTAAATAAAGTATCAATCTCATCACACTGATATCAATTTGATACCAATACTCACCTTGGTATCGATAGTATCGATATATAGATCGAGACGCCCAGCCCTACTGTGCAGTTGCCTGCCAAGAAAGATCTGCCCACATGGACGAGCCAAATCCTTCTGGACAAAAGTTTTATTTATGGTCAGAAAAGACAAAGATTGAGCTGCTTGGCCACAATAACAAGGAGCCCTTAGCTGAACTAACTATCGCCTTAGTGGGAAAATAATGCTGTGGGTTTGTTTCTCTGGTCTGCGATACTGGTACAGATCCCACAAAGTGGAAGAAAGGATAAAGCAGGACAGAATTTAGATTCTGGAATGAAGTGTGGATTCTGTGCCAGGGAATCAACTGGTGTCGAAAGATGACTCTGCTTCAGCGTCTGCATCATAAAAACTGATGATTTATCAATGAGCTCTAGACGTTGTTTAGCACTTCTAAGCTCTGTCTTAATATTGGTGGGACTGTATGTACGCATTCGAGCCTGTTTGTATAATTGCACTGCAAATTAAAACTCGTGCTTGCCTCGATTGCATTGCAGTAGAATGTTGTTCAGCTACCCCACCCTGCAAATAAAAATGGTTTTAATAACAATAAAAAACAAAATAACGCGTTGATCAAGCAACTTTATTTTGGATTGGAATTGTTTCTGGAATTTTGCCAGGATTCATTGTGACACATCTCAGTTGGCTCATTGTCTACGTCTGAAATGAGGTGTGACAAGCAGCGTGTTCATTAAATATAATAATAGCTTTTATTTTACCCCCTGCAGTTTAAGATCAGAACAGACTGCCGGTGGATGATTAGTCAAATGCGATAAATAGCAGTAATTTTCACTGCAGTGCATTGGACTTCAGAGTGCAGAGAGTAAAGGGGCATATGGGGCGGTATCCCCCTTTTAACAGCACTTTCCGGGTCAGGGTTGCAGGTTAAGAGCAGCACAATCTCCAGGGTAGAGTGAGGGGTCTCTGCACTTGAGAGTTGTGTTCGATCTAAACAGGGCCATTTCCTGTAACTTCGTGTCCAGGAGAGAGCTTCCAGGTAGTTTTTGTGGTTGGGAGCACGACGACGACCAGGATTTATTATTCATGGCAGGTCAGCAAAGGTTTGCAGTTCAGATGGAGAGCATTGATTCATGGAAACTCACAGGGAACATACAGCATACAACCGTGTTATGTATAATAAAGTTGTGCTTTCAGCACAAAATGGAAGCGTTTACAGCTCTGTGCAATAGTCTTAAATCATCCATTATATCTTCGTTATTCAAGAAGCCAGATTTAAGTTTTGGTCACCCAGGCTGTCCGAAGGCCTTTCACAGCTTCTACCTGGACTTTGGCTGTTTGTTCAACCCTTCTCTGTCCAATCATAGAGGAAAAATCTGGCAATTTACAGCAGATGAAGACAATCTGAAAGCTATTTCTTTAATAAAACTGGAAAAAAATCTGACAAAGATTTTAATCAGGACCTGAGGAATGCATCAAGATATTAACTAACAGCTATCTGCAATTTGTTGGAACCAAGCTTCTGCTTTTTGACTTTAAAATTGTGTCATATTTGGGGTTTTTTCTTAGATTCCACAAAACAAATGGGAATAAACTGTGTGTTTGTGTCATCTTGAGCAGTCAAGATCGAATTTACATTTTTGTGGTGCAATTTCAGCATAAACAAGAAGTTGTTTTAGAGCCGTGGTTCTTAACCTTTTTTGAGCTACCGAACCCACCAGTTTCATATGCCCACTCACTGAACCCTTCTTAGGTAATAAATAAAATATGATTTTTTATTTTTTTTTTTTACAAATTCCAAATTCAATTTACTGGTGCACAAAATGAGCCATGCATCAACATCACCTTGCTCAAAGAACAAAACCAACACAGTGCATGAACTCACAACAAATTATGGTATTACTTTATTCTGGCCCCATACGAGTTTCAGCCCCAAAAAATATTTTTGTACTATTTTTCTAATTAAAAATAAAATAGGATGTTTTTGAAGAATTTAACATTTTTTAATTATTTATTTATTTTTAATTTAATTTGTATTTTGTCGTTTTGAATACACAAAATACTTTTTTGGGGGCCAGAGTAAAGCATTGATCAAATTACATACCTGCAAATCAGTGTGACTTCTGCTGTTGTTTCTGGGAGGCCGGTTCGGATATGCGTGGCTTCACCTTGGCAAGTGCTACTCTCATGTCATCTTCACAGCAAAGTCTGTTCCTTTTCTTCGTTTTTATGTCCAGCATCCTCGAAAAGGATTGCTCACAAAGATATGCTGTGACAAATGGTATAAAATATTCCAGGGCTTTCTTAGCAATAACTGGGTACTTTTCCATTTGTCGACACCAAAACGTTGAGAGTGTTGTTGTTCTGAAGAGCTGCAGTTGAACCTGGCTCTGCTGAATTTCAAGGATTTCGTCGAGGTTTTCATCATCGACATCCGCTGTCTCACCCATGCTGGATAGGACTCTCTTGGAGGGAAATATCCGTCGAGAGACTTTGCGAGCTCATCTAAGTGCGTGGCAACTGTTTGCTTCAGTTCCATGGATACAGAAACGTCTCCGATTCCAGGCACATCTTCGATCTTAGTTACACAGTCGTCCAAAAGGGGAAAGTTTGCGAAGTTATTGTTCTCTGTTCCTCGTTTCCATAACTGCAGTATTTTTTGAAAAGCCTTCAGGCTTTCTTCTGCTTGCATGATGTTGACACCACCACCCTGCATCTGCTGATTGAGATGATTGAGAGCTGCAAATATATCAGCCATGTAAGCTAAAATCACAATGAATTCAGGATTTTTGAAGCAATCTGCATGACGATGTTGCTGCTCTTGCAAAAACAGGGCTAATTCCACACGCATGGCAAAAACACGATTCAGCACCTGTCCCCGGGATAACCACCGAACATTAGAATGGTACAGGAGAACCTCGAACTCAGAGCCCATTTCTTTACACAGCTCACTGAAGATGCGGTGCCTCACAGCACTATTCGCACATAGTTCACACATTCCACCACAGCTTTTAATACTTCTGCCATTTTTGGAGGCAAGGTTTTAGTTGCCAGTGCATGCCTGTGCAGAATACAATGCGTAACAATGATGTGTGGTGCATCGGCTTTTACTAGCGCACCAAAACCAGACTTTCTTCCCAGCATGACTGGAGCTCCGTCCGTACAAGCTGCAGAAACCATATCCCATGGAAGATTACTGTCTCTGAAGAAGTCATCCACAAGCTTCTTCACATCGGCTGCCTTAGTTGTTGTTGTAAGAGGCTTACAAAATTAAAAAAAATCTTCTTTTATCGTGTCTTCTTTCACATAGCGCACAAAAACAGCAAGCTGTCTTAGGTTAGAAACGTCTGTGGTCTCGTCAAGTTGAAGGCTGAATTCTGCCGGACTTGAAATTAGATCTGCAACTATTCGAGCCAAGATGTCTTTACTCATGTTCTTTATTCTGTCGCTGATGGTGTCGTTTGAAAGAGGAATTTGGGATAATTGACCTTCGGCCGCTGTTCCGCGTAGCAGATTTGCCATCTTTAACGCAGCTGGTCTTATGAGTGTTTCACCGATGGCGTGTGGCTTTCCCTGCTGTGCTATCAAGTAAGCAACTTCGTACGATGCTGTGAGGATCGGTTTGCTAACGGGTACGAATCCAAGAGCAGGCAGAGAGGCCCTTTCATCGAATCTGGCTCGTTGCACCTTGAATTCAGCAAGCGTTGTGTTCTTGTATTCCCGTCTCCATGCAGCTTCATGAAGTGTTCCTTTAGTTTTGCCGGTGCGAGACTAGAGTTGCTCAACTTGGGGTTGCATGTCATGCAGAGAGGACGCTGACTCCCATCCCGTTCCGTGACACACGTAAATCCATGTTGTACATATTCGTCCAACCACCTTCTTTTTTTGCTCGACATATTTAGTGTATTAAAATATTAAGGAAAAAAACCACACGACGTACAACTACGAAAGCCATTGACTACTGCGCGCACTAAATTCCCCGCAGCACTGATTGGCCAATCAGTGCTGCAGCCAATCACGTGATCCTCTGCACTGTAGAGGATGACTCTGCAGCCATCACTTGCTGCAGGGCCAAGCGGGGTGTGTCATCACGACTTTACACAAGTGTGTCTTTACCTCCGCTGCAGAGGCTCCGCCGAACCCCTGAGACCGACTCATCGAACCTCTGGGGTTCCATCGAACCCAGGTTAAGAACCTCTGTTTTCGAGTAAGCTGAGCACAAACAGCCACAAACAGATATTTGGGATTGGTATTAAGCTTAGTAGACTATAGTTTTAATTCAGGCATTCGCAAGGACATTCGTGATGACTATTCATACATTTTAAAATGTTGCTTTTTCTGAACTGATATTTTAGTTATATAGTTGACCCCCTCGCCTATTTGTGGTTCAGTATTTGAACATTTTTCTGCGGAGCTTAACTCCCAGTTATTTGCAGAAAATTCACCTATTTTTGGATTTTTTTTCATGGAGCATATCTAAGATATTCGATTGACAATGAAGCTTAGGAAGCTGAAATAATGAGGTACATTGCTACTCAACCCACTAATGCCTTATATTTGCAAAGCAGCCAATCCAGGAGGGGCATTTATTTCCCTTGGTGCTGACTGGCTGTACCCAAAAAGAGCATCAGTAAGGAAGTCTGTATGTTAGCTTCTGCGCTAGTGCCAAGACGGTTTCCACAGTGCACCATAAAGGAGTTTGAACTGTAAGAATAGGAAAAAAAAAAAAAAAAAAAAAAAAAATTGTACCATACCAACAACTGAGACAGAACATTCAATGTTCAAAGAAAACTTTGAAAGGACTTCAGGAAATCTGGAGAAATGTTGATCAAAACCCCTTCAAAGATTTTAAAATACAAAGAAATAAAGAGTGGCTCAAACTAATTGTAAAACTTTTTTATCTCTCCTACCTCATCTGAACCCCAAACCTGTCATCCTCCTGCAGTTCCAGCCATGATCATCTTCCTGAGGGACGCCGTGCCGCAGCACAACTGGTGCTTCCCGTTCGCTGTGGACGGGAATCCTGAGCCAAATATCACATGGCTGTACAATGGTGTTTTATTCAAAAAAAGCAGGTACGCCTACACGCAGTTAATCCCAGACTCGAACGACGGATCAGTGAAGCACGGCTGCCTCTTCCTCAACAAGCCAACCCACATCAACAATGGAAACTATACTCTGATTGTGGAGAACACACTCGGAACAGACGAGGCCACAGCTTTTGGGATGTTTATGGAAAATCCTTTTGATGTATCTGATCCCGAGGGGATCATTGTAGGTGAGTTCTTAGAAAAAAAATGTTGTGACTGAGCATCAATCTGTACGGAAGCCGACAGTGGTCGTAGTCGCATTTTTTTTTCTTTTCACAAGATGTTTATCTCATTCTCTCAAGATAACGTGTTCATTTCCCGATGGTTTAATCATCAGATCAGCGTGGTGTCATTATGGTTTACCTTTCAGTTATTCACAGAATTATTCACAGAATTACATATACATGCCAGGACTTACACTTCTCAGTCTTCTCTCATTGTTGTGGCATGCATTTGAAAGAAGGAATCAGGTTTAGTATACACACCAATCATCTCGTGATGTGAATAACTCGTTATCTTGAGAAAACCATCGGGAAATGAATTTGTTTGACCTTGAAAGGGCTGTTCATGCTTTATAACGTCACGGCTGGATTATTGCACTTCGCTTTATTTTGGCATAAACCAATCTCTATTAAGTCACCTCCAAACAGTACAGAACGCTGCTGCCTGTTTCCTAACACGCTCTAAGAAACATGATCACATCACATCAATACTTAAATCACTTCACTGGCTCCCCATTGGGTGTAGGATTGATTTTAAACTTTCATTGTTTGTTTTTAAAGCTCTTAATGGTCTGGCCCTGTTGTATTTATGTGATCTTTTAACTGTTGGTGTTCACGGCCGAGCATTAAGGACCTCAAATCAGTGCCTGTTGGAAGAGCCCAGGTCTAAATATGAGCACTGGGGAGATCGAGCCTTCTCTGTAGCAGCTCCTAGACTTTTAAATAAACTCCCTGCTGAATTAAGACTGACCTCTGACCTGGGCCTCTTCAAATCAAGACTCAAAAAATATATGTTCAACATGGCTTTTAATACTCAGTAGTGTGACATCTTTTATTTTCTTTTTACTTTATTCTACTATCTCTGTGTTTTATCCTGCTTTACTGTTGTTATGTTTTATTTGATTTTACCTACTGTAAAGCACTTGGATTAACCTATTGGTTATTGTAAAGGGCTATAGAAATAAATGTATTATTTAGTATTATTATCGTTATCTTGAGAAAACCATCAGGAAAAAAACATGCAAGTAAAACTGCTCTCGGCTTTGGTAGATCTGAACTAAAACTGAATATTCAGCTTCGTTCATCTTTATAGATTCGGTTTGAACTTTTCAGCAGCAAATAATTAGGAGCAGGTGGTCCCATCAAGATCCTTTCCAATTTTAACAACATTCATGGATTCCTTTTTGGTCTTCCAATCTCAGTTATTTTACCATAAACATGTTTTATACTCTCTTTCCTCCCTCATGCTAGTCCGTAATGAGCATTCAGGTAAGTCCTCAGCTGACTTTATGACTCTGAAAAAATCCTCTATATCTTCTCATTCTGACTTCCTGTGTGCTCATATTTTCCCTCTCAGGTCCTACAAACAAACCAGACATGGATGTCACAGAGAATCCGGAGAGTCGAGTGTTTGTTGTATGTGTTGCCACCATATGCACTGAGAAGCTAACGATTTTTTTAGATTTAGACCAGGCCAAATTAATTTCTTTTTAAAAACTTGTGTGTTTGACAGGTGTCTGTTGCTGTGGGCCTTGCTGTGTTCACCTGCATCTTTCTGCTCATCACGGTTCTGGTCATTAACAAATGTGGCCAGCAAACCAAGTTTGGTATTCACCGTAAGTAGGCTCACCAGTTCTTTTTACTGCATGGATGTACATTCAACGTGTTAACACTTTAAGCACAGAGAACTGGCTCACCTGACTTTGTGAGAATGTAAAAGAAAAAAAACTGGTGTTTCCTCAAAGTGGACTCCTTTGTCATCTTCCTGTTAAGCTATAGAAATGAAGGTTTAGACATCTATTTGTTTAAAAATGTGTAGGTTTCATCCATCAACCAGTGGTAGACATTGAAGTAAATGACAACACCTGTGATGGCCACCGCTAAGTAACAACAAATCTGGCATATCCTTAAACACTAAAAGTAAATGTTGTGTCTGATAATGCTAGAGCTATGAAATTCATTAGAAAGCTAATGCTAAAGCACTAATTTCAATAATGTTGATGCACACTATGTACAAAAGATACATGTTTTACTGTATGTGTTATAAAATCGTAGCTAATACTCTCAATAGGGTCAAGTTTGTCATTGCTAACCCAGCTTTTCCCTTCAGGATGTGATTCATTGGAACAGAGCTTTCACTCATGGTTTCAGTTTTATAGTTGTTGAGTTTTGCAAACTTTGTTGCTGATTTTGTCTAACTGACCATGATCGGGCTTTGGTCAGAAAGCACGCAGGACATCAGTTGATTTTAAACTGTTTACTGTCGAACTACAGCAATGGATTCTGGGTGCAGAATGAACCTCATTTGCTTCACCGCATCACGAATGGACAACCTGAGGAGAGGAAACGGAACTGCTGCATGAACGATCTTCACCCATTTCAAAATAAGAGCATTAATATCAATGTTTAACTACTTGAAGAATTCTTATCAGTCAATAACCAAAACTTCAACACAGATGTCAAACTTTATTTAACTGAAAGTTAACAAAACAATCAAGTAAATTAGAGCTTTAGAATTTATCAGGAAAAGTTAATTTAAGGGAAGCGAAGAGTGCTAAACGTTATCAAAGTTAGCTAAAGTGCTAAACAAAAACGTAGCTTTGCAATTAGCGGAAGTGTGTCCACCAGTGGAAAATGCTCTCTGTAATGCTGAAGTTAGTTTGACATTATTCTCCAAGCACTGCACAACTATCCTGTTGTATATATTATTGTGGAAGTTTTAAAGTCATGGCACAGAAACTTGGTTTTCAGTTATCCAAATGAAAACACCTTAAATGGGGTGGAGTAAGGTAAGAGGTGTTGTACACCTTGGACACATCACTAGTGCATCACGAGGCAAACCTCACATCTTAGGACAATTTATAGGGACCAAACGTGGGGGAGAACATGCAAAAACACCAGGTCGGGATTCAAACCCAGGACCTTCTTGATGCAATACAACAGTGCTTCCAACTGTAGGTGTTTTTTTTCAATGAAGTTGCACATATTTGATTAACAATAATTTTTTTTGCCCTGCATAGCAAGAGAAATGTACTGTTTTAGAACGATGCACAACTTCTGTAGCATGGCCAAGAGAATCAATCAGTCTGGATTTCAAAGCCCTTTCATACAAATATCAAAATGTAACAAAAGTGCTTTACAGAAACAGGAAAAAAACACGAGGTTAAAAACAAACAAGCCCCCTTCAGCACTCCAGATGGGTGCTGAAAGGGGTTGTAGATGGATCTACTATAACTGTCTGTTGCTGTGGACAAAACAAGGAAGATTATTAATAAAACCTTAAGAACTAAACGTAACTAAAAACAAGTAAATAAGCAAACCAAATTATGTAAAAAAAAAAAAAAGTTTGAATCAAAAGTTAATTTAGGCTATGTGATTGTATTAAATTGCAACTGAATTTGCCTTTTTTAACTTTTTATAGAAACTGAATATAAATTATTTCCTTAAATACATGATTCAATAAATCTAATTTTTTTGTTTTTGATTGACAAAGGAACCAGGCTTTAGAAATTTCAACAAATAATAAAAAAGTGTAATTCTGATTCTGTTACCATAAAATTGACGTTCATGTGTATGTTTCCAAGCTAAAATTCAAAAAGCATTGAAGACACAAGAATGTTTTCTCAACCCGTAAGAATTTCTACAAAAGTACAGTTTGGAATCAGAGATGGTTCTGTTTTTTGGGACGTAATGGACTAATACAGCCTTGCAGTGTGATGTAACTTTGCACACAGGCAGCTGCTGTTTGTTTGTTGGGCAAAGTGCCTTAATTACAGCGTAGACCTCCGCTGCCCACTGCCACGTGGTGAGAGCCATTAAAAACGATGGATGGACGGATTGATGGATGGATGGATGGAGGAAAAGCTAGCTCCATGTGGACACCCCACCCTTTTCTCTCCTCACTCAGAGCTCCTAAGTGGGCCTGATTGCCTAAGTGGACCGTGCTCCCTCTTTCCTTCCCTCCATCTCCTCTGGGCTCCCTCGTTGTTGTTCCATTTTCTTCTGTTTTGGACTCTGGGGGTTCTGTGGTTTGCCTTGCTGAGTGGATTTCACAATTTGGGCCCCACTTGTTTGGCTTTTAATACTTGCCATAGTCAGGTGTTGCTAACCATCCAGGTTTCCTGTATGGTCATTTTCCCCCCAGTTCAATGTGGCCTGATTACTGCATGGTTGATGATGGTGATTATTAGAGCTTGTCATCATCTGTCACCATGGTACCAACAATTGGGCCGCCAAGTTGGTAGTGGAGTATGTTTGTCCCTTAGAAGGGAAAAATTGGGACAGAATTGCTTCTTTTGTTGGCTGCTGCAATCAAAGGAGGTTGGAGACTGATTAGGTGTCATGTATTCCTCAGCCATGCTTATCTTGTGTTTCATTAGGCTCATCAGTTCTCGGTACCGAGGATGACCTGGCCGTCTCACTTCGCTTCATGAACTTTGGAACCAGCCCGCCTTCCTCCGACGAAGACTCTGGTTTATCAAGTTTTGTGGAGAACCCGCAGTACTTCTGTGGCATCATTAAGGACAAAGACATGTGTAAGTGCAGCGCAATTTGTGTTCAACTGCTATTATATATATATTCTCTCTTTTTAGAATTTTGTTTATTTCAATAGTTCATCATTTCTGAGATATTTGGAAGGCTTTTAAATGGATTCTCAAGGTGTTTTTGTTTGAACAGTTTCACTGTGTGAGCACTCTCAATGCAATCTGATAGAATTTCCAAAGAAATAATGAGTCAAAAGAGTGAAAAAAGTCATGCTGACTTGAATTGAAAAACACCAGAATTGTGAACTTTGGTAACCTGTTCATGAAAATGTCCTCTTTTTCTCATGATGTCCTTTGTAAACATATTTGGAGAGCAATTTTTCCAAGTCAATTATTAGTTACCAAATAATTTCAGGGGTGGAGATTTGTACCAGTATGTGAGTAAAATTATGAAATTATAAATTTGATATGCCGGAAAAGCTAGCCCAAGTGGCTGGGGAGAAGGAAGTCTGGCCCACTCTGCTTTGGTTGCTGCCTATTTAGCATTACTAACATACTAATATTTAGTTTACAAACTAAATATTTATCTCCATTTTAAATAGTTAGCTCTAAGCAAAATATTTTGCTTCAACTAGAGATTGACCTGGTTTGAAGCTAAATGTTTAGTATGAGGCTAAGTATTTTACTCACTAACTAAATATTTATTTTGGACCTAAGTATTTAGTTAGAGGCTAAATATTTAGCTTGGTAACTAAATATTTATTTTTAAATTAAATATTTATTTTGCTAACTAAGTATTTACTTTAAGCCTAAATATTTAGTTTGTGGTTAAATATTAAGATTGCTAAATAAATATTTAATTTAATTTACCCATGAAGACATCCTGCATGGCTTTGGTTATATCTATTTGAATCAAGCTACAAATTTATTACATAATCAGTTAATGAAAAAATATGACCAACAGTCTTGTCCAAATAATTAGATATTTTCGCTGCCAGTGGTATGTTTTAACATGAGCTGAATGAGGAAGACCCAGCCTGCCTGCTTCAGTGGCAGCATTTGGCTTCCCCAGGATTTCTTTTATTAGGGATGCTTCCAAGTTTTACAAAAATAGATAGTACCTGTATTGTATCAAACTAAAAGGTTCCTAGAGGCTGAAGTTGTTTTCAAATAGTTTAGTATTACTGTCTGACCTGCAGAAGCAATAAGGTACTTAAAAAGAACTTGTCTGACAATATGAAGTAGGCTAAATAATTTTAAACAGTTCTAAAAACTAAAAGTTCAAGAACCGATGAAAAACAAACACTTATGAATCTGGAAAGTGTTACAAAGCTATTTTTAAGGTTTGGGACTCTTATTCCAGCGAGAACCAATATCCACACCTGGAGAAAACATGGAACAGTGGAGAACCTTCCCAGGACTGACTGACCAACTAAAATTACTCCAAGAGGCCTCTATAACTCATCTAGGAGGTCATAAACGAACATAGAACAACATCTAATCGCATCACACCAGAAAGTCTAGTTTAGTATTGCTAAAACAACAAAAAAAGGGTGTGGATTGGTCTAGTACTTAAATCTAAGTCTGTACTTAAATCTAATTGAGATTATGTGGCATGACCTCAAACATGTTAATCATGCTCGAAAACCTTCCATTGCGACTGAATTTAAACAATTTTGCAAAGAGTAAATCAAAATTTTGCCACATGATCTCATTTCCAGTTCTCACAAATGCTTGAAGACACTTGTTGCGAGCCAGGTTGGTTTGGTTTACATTTTTTGCCTAAATCATCAGTTTAAAACTGCATTACTTTGGTTAGCTTTCTCTCATATAAAAATTTGTTTGATAATCCAAAATATTTAAGGGTGAGATGCAAATAAAAACAGTGGAAATGTCTGGTAAAGAGGTCTGGAAGTGGAAAAATATTCATTTTGACAGACATTTATGAATTTGTGTAACAAAATGAAATATCCAGCAATTAAGGAATGTATTGATGCTTTTTCCCTGGAAAACTAAAAATATTTAGATAGATTAGGAAGCTTGAAAACATTCAGACAGATCAGTGCCCAACTTAAGTAAGAATGTAGCTCTCAAAAACGTGCTTTTGAGATCAACAGATCTCAGCAACAGCTCCCTCACAGCTGTGTCTCTTTCTTGTTGTGGCAGGTGTACAGCACATTAAGCGGCAGGACATTGTGTTGAAGTGGGAGCTAGGTGAAGGAGCGTTCGGCAAAGTCTACCTGGCAGAGTGCGCGAACCTCAGCCCCGACAGCGACAAGATGCTGGTTGCCATTAAGGTGAGGAAATCTTGCATTGTCCCCTACGCTGTTTCAGGAGCAATTTAACAGCTAATGTGCTCTAAACACTTGCAGCAGCAGTGAAAATGTCAGCCGTTAGTATGTGGTCTGAGCAGAGGAGTCTACTGTAAAGAGGCTGTTTGTGGAAAAGAAAACAAAAAGTTTCTGTTCCTGCTGCAACAAAATTAGAGTTAGTGTTTCAAAAGTCCTGCTTTAAGTCTAAGTGGCACCCCTGGTAAAGACGCGTGAAAAGTGCAGGTATTTTCTTCCAGACCTGCAATAAAATAGATGGAAGCCTTGTTTGTATTTTTATAAATTGATCATTTTATCTAGCAATTTCTTACCAGTAATCCATCCTTTCAAGTTTCCCAGGGGCATAAACGTGACACAACTATTAGCCTCTCTTCGTAACGGCAATGATGAGAGAACATGCTGTTGAACCATGCAGAGGATTGTTCTAAACCCTGGAAATGGCCACAAGATAATAGTTTCTCACCTGAACTTCTTCATATGTACAGAGTTTAAGTTAAAAAGCTCAAACTGGAAATGTAAAAAAAATGAGTCATATGTTTCCATCCAATTTTACTGCGACTTTTGAGCGAACTTTTAAAATCTTGCAAATTAGGCGTGTTCCCATCTATTGGTTTGCAGTGAATCAACCAGGCTATCCAAAGTTGTCATCAGATGTTGACGCTACATATGGCTGGGATAAACAAGAAGTAGAGGTTGTGAACTAGCATGAACCACACATCTCAGAAAAATGGAGAGAGTCCTCCCCTCCAAGCTGGAAGTTTGAACACTGAAATTTCTCTGAGCTTCATGCCTCTGGTAAGGCACAGACCTACCAGTGGACGGGGGTGTTCAGTACATCAGAACTTATTTGGCAAATGTGTTTCCATTTCCCCTTTTACCGCATTAGCTCTTTTTCGGAAAAGCAAAAAAAAAATTTTGCTGTTTGCATCAACCTTTTATAATGCGCATAAAAAAAGTTGACGAAAACACGGTTGACTTGCAGCATTCACTCCACTTGGACGAGCATGTAGGGACAGTGGACATTCTCTTGCGTTGTGACATTGACTTTACATCAATTAATCATACTGAGCATGCAAGTAGGGACAGTGGAGAGGAAAATCTCCCCTTTAACTGGAAGAAACCTCCAGCAGAGCCAGAACCTGGATCAGTACAAGCTGTAATCTGGCAAAATCTCCAGAATTTGGGATATATTGGACAAAACTGTCAGACAATATGAAGCTGATGTGGGAGAGGAGAAGAATATAGTTAAAGGAGGATATGCAGAGGGTTGGTGTGAAAGAAGCAGGTACTCGGGAAAAGGTGAGATGAAGGCAGATGACATAATGTGGTGGCCCCTCTCAAAGAGAACAGTGTTTCAGCTGTACTTAATTCATTAAAGTCATTAAAAACAAGTTTAGTTTGCAGAAAATACAGTACAGCATTAATATATCAGTGGATATCATATAATATAGTACTTATTCTTGATTTTATTAACATTGTATTTGCTGAAGGGGGTCATTGTGCATTGCTGAACATTTTGAGTAAATGTTCCTAATTATAGCCAAGACTGATTTCCCACCAACAAGATGGTACATCCTGAACAACCGATAATTAATAAATTAGTGTTATCTACATTCAAAGATAGCTGTAGATAAAGGAAGATAAGTACAGATTGAACTTATCTTCCATAGGAGCTTACAAATAAGTAAAATAATTCCTAACAAAAGTTGAGTTTAACTTCTTCTTTTAAAGCTGTTTCCTCCTCCACTGCATTCCAGGAATAATATTCTGTGGTTTTAGAGTGAGCCATCTTTGTTTAAAGGCTGTCATGTGGTTTGATACCCAGCTCATGTTACAACAGGTTAATGCAAACCACAGAGGGAAAAATATATGCAAGAAGATGATGGAATATGCATCTGCTCACATTTATCAGTCCATTAATCACACACGTAAGCTTTTATAATACATCGTTACTCATCTTAGCCAAGGCGTTGCAAATTTAAAAATATTTCAAAGTTTGTAAAGCTCTCTTGGCTCAGAAACAGGAAAAGTTATGGAAAAAAATAACTTCATTAAAATGTCTTTTCAACAAACCACATCAAAATAAGTCAAGCAGTGGTGCATTGCTGCCTGATGCAATAGTAGCCAGCTTATAACCATCAAAAAGCTTCAGGTATAATTCTGGCTGGATGTTTGACCTTTCTGCCGAGAAGGTTTGGCTGGTTTCCCAGAGCATGGACACAGTTTTAATCATAGATCACAATTTTTTAACAGTATTTAAACTTAATCTTAGCTTGTTTTATTAATTCTCAAACCAGTTTGTTCTGGTTCAGATAATAAAATGAAGATGTCCCAATAATAGAGCCTTGAGGAATCCCAAAGTAGTCCCAGCCTATGAGATAAGATTTGAGGATCAAAACAGCCACTTCTGCCATCCCTCAAACCAAGTAAGTATTCTCCAGAACCGTTCACCTCATCTGAACCTTCAAATAAAAACAGCACAGCTCACTTTTATGTAAATAATGAGAAATTATAGCACCACAATAAACAGTTGACATTTTGTCGCTCTTTTATTTATTATTTTTTAAATTGGACCTGGTTTGGGATGATGATTTCTGGCATATTTTTAGGCATTTCTGCCATAATTCCACAGAAAAATTACAATTTTCAAGTAATCCCGCAGCATTTTTAAAACAGTATAATCCTACATTACGTAATATTCATAACAAAAGTGATAGAAGTAGTGCATTCAGTTTATGTCTTTCTCATATCTGAGTTCACAAATGGCTGCTTTTTTTCCAGTGACCTTGTATTGTATTGTATTGTATTGTATTTCTTTTCTATGAAAGTTCATGGAAATGCTGCACAAAAACACAAGGGAAAATTGCTTAAACTAACCGTTTAAATGATCTCACTTACGGTTAAAGCTATGGAGGACTTCAAAGGAGCTAAAGAGCCTGATGTGGCTCTTACACCTTGCTTTCCAGACTCCTTTTCTTTAATTTTGCTAAAAAAAAAAAAAAAACACCAAAAAAATTATCGAATAAGTGCAAAAGGTCAAGTAATACCACGATGTAACATAAGGCATGTTATTTTAAAAATATTTTCTCAAGTAAAGGTACAACCATTGTTTATTCACAGACTCTGAAGGACGCCAACGAGTCGACCCGGCAGGACTTCCAGCGGGAGGCAGAGCTGCTGACGGTCCTCCAGCATCAACACATTGTGCGATTCTACGGTGTGTGCACAGATGGAGAGCCGCTGGCCATGGTGTTCGAGTACATGAGACATGGAGACCTCAACCGCTTCCTCCGGTACGTAGAAGACCACACATTCAGTCTCTGCAGTGGGCTGTCGAATCTCCACCACCCAAACTGCTGATCCTCATGCTGGTTAATGTTAGACCCCTAAAAGTATTGGATGAAAGGCAGCAGCACCGCCTTCATGGCAAATGTGTCAGAGCAGGAATAGCACAGTAGGAACGTTTCCCAGCAGTGAGCCTGCTTTCACAATGCAAGACCTGAAGCAGCTAAGTGGAACACAGCCATCATGCCTTTCATCGTGTACAGTAAAGCTGAGCGGACTGGTGGAATAATAATGTAGCTAACTGAATGAAGAAGAAATTAGTCCCCTAACTGTAATTTTTAAGCTATAGAAGTCAAAGAGTCTTCTATAGCTGCAAGATTGAACGTTTAGTAGTTGTTGGATCGAAATTTAATCATCTTATCATTTAAAAAGGCAGCAATGGACTTCTTCATGCAAAACATAACTAATAGACCCACTGCATGATCATTTGGTCTTAACTTTTTTTTTTCCTATTTTGAAGCACTGAAGCAGAAAAGAAACAGAATAAAGTTGTTTTAAAAAGTTTAAAAAAGAAATATAGACAATTAAGTTCCTTTTTTTTCTGCAATTATAGTTTCATTTTAAATGTAGCATTTTATGCATTAGCTATGACATTCAGATATTCCCACACTTCGCCATAAATTACAGGTTTTTGAAGCCCTTTCTTTGTGATCTGCAGACTACAATGACCCGTTCGAGTGGTTTCTCATGTTGGTAATTCAGTAGGATTCTTCTCTGCATGTAAAATAGTAAAAACCAAACATTGCTTTAGTTTTAAAAAAAAAAAACCTTAAATGACAGTTTTCATAGTAATACAGATTAAAACAAACTAGTACATTCCAACTAAATGGGTGGAAGCAAACAATAAACCCTGTTTTGTCAAATTTAATCTCTATTTAGATGGAGAATTAGGACGTTAGTTTTACTGTTTAAATAGAAAAAGTAAAACAATATTGAAATATCAGCAGCACTACTGTTAAAGTCAGAGATGGGGGAGCAGGTTTATATGCTATAGTCATATAGTGAAATATTTTAGATAATTTGTGATTCTGAACCCACAGGATATTATTATTTATAAACTTAATATTTGCTGTAAACTTACAAACAAAAAAAGATAAATACTCAACTTTAATTTTAGAGGAAATGAGGAGGTCATTTATATTTTTAATAGTCTGTTTCTGTTTTCTAACTGCTGAGCTTTTCAGACTGATTTTTTTCTTCTTTGAAAATGGTCAAATGGTTGATTTGCTTTGTCTGTAAATAAGACTTCTAAATTAAAAGTAGTTTTTTGAATAGAGGTTTAATTTTTGCAACTTTCCAAAGGCTGTTCATAGCTTGTTAATTACTACAGAAGCTTCATTTTGACAGAATTGCAAAAGGAGTTTGATGTAAAACATATTTTCTGTGCTCTTGTTGCCATTTCAAAAGTTGAAGCTCCCTACTTTCTAGCTCTTATTTTTCTTATTTTTCCTTGTCAACTTATCACTGTATCACACACCAGCTCCATTAACATATCAAGCCTTCACAGCTCTAATGTATGTGATTCATGCATTGAGGCTCTCCTGCAGGTAATGGCAGGCCACATGCTGGTGTGGATCCACTCAGGTTCCCTCTTACTGGGTCTTTCAAATGCAGTTCTCTGTATTTCGTCTTGTTCTCAACATAAATAGCTTTAAAAGTTGCCAAAAAAAAAAAAACCTCTCAGAAATGTCTAGAAATATGTGATGAAGGTTTTTCTATATTTTGTTTGTAATATTCTGAATTTTATTAATCAGCGAACACAACTTCTGTCTTATTTTTCAGTCCTTGAACAGCAGCATCCATTTACTGTTATTTTATTCTCAATGTCCAGATTTGAGCTTTTATTGCTGGTTTGGTTGAGGAAAAACTGGACATTTTTCATCTTTTTCAGCTTCTTCACTTATGTCCGACTTTCCTGCAAAAACCAGATGCAATGATTTTACGTTTATTTTGCAAATCTAACTAATTAAAGCGATATAAGCAAGTAAATTTATATCTGAGTCTGTTTTAACAATGAAAATTATAAAACAATGCCTACTTTTAATCATATTTTGATCAGATGACACAAAATTCCCTGAAAGAAAAAGTCTTGTATGTTCATTTTTCGTTCATGTTCATCAGAATTGTTATTTTATTGAAGCTTTATTTTTAAATGTCACTGATGTGTCTCTTTTAATGAACGCCAAGTTACTGAATATTAGTGTAAATGTAAATCTAGAAGGACATTTTGGGTGTGTTTTTGGAAAAGCCCAGTCATCCACGCCTGACTTTGCTCATGAGCTCCTATTTGAGACATTTGTAGAAAAAGTACTCCCACCAGCAGCTTGAGAGAGCTGAACTGAAATCCTTTTTAATGCATGATCTTTTCATTTCTGATTTGTTTCTAAGGACTGTAACTTTAAGTTAATTTAACAATTGAACACAACAAACATTAACGATCAAAGCAAAAAAAAAAAAAAAATGCTGTAGGTTCCCTAATAGAGGTAGCAGCATCAGAAAATTAAGTGATTGCAAGATTATTACCATTTATGCATCTAAGCATGAGTCACAAACCCTGATCTAATAGCATAAACAATATGCTCCTTTATGATGCATTTACATGCTGAAAAATGTAGGATTTTTACATGACGATGTGATGTGATGTGATGTGATGTATTTCATGTTCAGACTCTGATCCCTGATCACTGGGTGATTGACTGGTGATCAGAAATGAACACCGATTCCTGGTTTAGCTTGAGGTCTAACCTGCTGATAATGTCTTCGACTGGTTTAGATCTCTTTTTTCTAATGGGTCTGACATAAAAGAGAACGTGTGCTGCAGGTAGAAAAGGTTTGAATCTCGAAGAAACTAAGGGAATTAAATGATTATCTGTTATTTATAGATAAAAGGTTTTTTTTGCTAAACTTAACTTGTGTTTTCGTGAACTCAGAAAAGTCCATCAGAGTGCATGTTGTTGCTTGATGAATCAGTATCAGCTCCACTGGCCACGATTGTTTTTACAAACATAGAACTTGACTTCAGTTATCAAGCACTCACAGGGTATAGATATAAAGTATAAATATTGAACTTTAGTGGAAATAAAATAAGCATTAAGGAACAATATGTACATGTGTTTGAAGCCTTTTTTTGTATAAAGAAAGAAATAAAGAAGGCTTATTGTGACAGAGCAAAAATGCTTTTTTAGTTTCCCAGCAGAGTAGCTGGCTACTCAGGCTTCAATGTGTTTATCAGAGAGACACCGTGGGGGAGGAAACTGTCTCTGTAGCGCCACCTGAAGGTAAAAGTCTAAACAGTTTGTCTCCAGGATGTGTGTGGTCTGCAGAGATGTTAGCTGCCCTTTTCCTGACCTTAGAACTGTACAAGTTCTGGATGGAGGGAGGGTCAGTCCCGATGATCCTCTGCAGACTTGACTGTTCCCTGCTGTCTGGACCGGTTCTGTGCTGTGGATGAGCCAAACCTCACAGTGATGGACGAGTAGAAGATGACCAGCAGCTTCTGTGGAAGGTTGTACTTCTTGAATTGGTGCAGGAAGTGCAGTCTCTGCTGGGCCTTCACCTGCTGCATGCTGGTCAGTCAGGAAGCTGGGGCTCCACGGACAGGCGGAGGCCAGTACTGTGAGCTGGGTGAGCTTCTGGTGGAGGATGTCTGGGTTGAGGGTGTTGAAGGCCCAGCTGAAGTCCATAAACAGGATCTTGGGGTACGTCCCTGGATGGTCGAGGTTGTGTGGGAAGAAGTGGAGCCCCAGGCTGACTGCATCATCTGACAGCCTGTTTGCCTGGCAAGAAAAGTCCAGGGGCTCCAGCAGGGGTCTGTGATGTATGTCAAATGCTTCAACAGCAGTCGGTCAAAGGATTTCATGACCACAGACATGAGGGCAACAGCTTTAGAGATTGAAAATACTGAGTCGACCTACTGGCTCTAAAAACAAGACACAAACAGAGCTCAACTCCTCTGCATCGTCTCCAATAATTAGACTCGGTTTATGCCTCAAGGATAGAGTGATAAAATATCATTTTATTCGCTCTGCACATGTTAGAGACCCATAAACGATTGCATAATATGTGAGCTGATTAAAGCTAAAGCTCCAGGGTGTGATTCAGAACCAGTCAAGGCCCAGGGCAGCTTCATTATTAGCAAGACGGTATTAATGAAAAAAAAAACAATAGACTTTTATCATCAAAGATTTATCTATAAAAAAATGTTTTAAGATTTGACCAAAAGCAGAAAAGTCTGCTCGAGCCCCACATTGAACTGACTTATTAACTTAGGGTTTATGTACAAAATAGCTTTGTAAACAAGACTAATTGTTGTTTAACATAGTGACAAAAGCTTAAAATATCTATTTTTATCTTTTTTATCTATTATTATCAATCAGAGCTCAGTTGGCACCTTGGAACTAATCAGAGAAACTAAGGGTTAATACAGACCGCCAGGTGTCCTGCACAGGAGACAGACTGGAAATGAAAACACCCCCCTCCCCCCACCCCCCAAAAAAAAAAAAAAAAAAACCTAAAAAACCCACACGTGTGTGCATTCACACAGGCTTCTTCTGAGATATATGTTCAGGGACGGTTCGAAATCACATTTCCAGAAAACAGAGTGGGTGATTTCTTTGAGAGCCCCCACGGTGCAGCTGCTTTCCCACCCTGCCACCTGCCCTTTAAACTAATAGTGATTGTATAGACAACTTCCTTTGTAATATGGAGGGGAGAGAGATTAGGATGGATGGATGACACATGGAGACACATCAGCTGTGATTTGCTCATTTAGGCAGTTGGATGTCAGAGTGGGTGTTCATGATCCGCAGAAACAACAGAGACTTAATGTGCTCTGCATCTCTGGATTACATTATTGCAAATCAATTGTAGGCGTATTACAAGCCTCGTGTTTTCTATTAAGCATTAGATTTAAATGGCTTTATTGTGGCGTGGTCGTGCTGACCACGTCTGTCGCGCTCCAAGGCCTCAGACTGGATATGACAGAAAGTGTTCAATCTGCAGATTGCTTGCTGAGGTCATTGTCCCTCAGGTGACCCAAGGTTGGTGCCGTAATTACAAATATGCTGAGAGGCCAATCTGAGCGTTTTCATAATCATAAACAGCCAATTGTGGATGAATCACTACAAGGACCTGCAGGTTCTTGAACCATGTGGGCCCATGTGACCTTGTCTGCATTTATCACAGCTCTCAGGTCTAGCTCTTAAACTACAAATGTAAAATAGTAACTATTATGTGTCTAATACACAAGTTCCCAACATGCATTGAAGTACAGATGAGGGTCGTTTGTCAGAGTTTGAAAAGAACAAACTTTAAACAGGTATGAAGCATAATTTTTAACAAAGCCAACATTTCTCCATTAAAACTGTTGTTTATTGGTCTGATGTGATATTCTAATCCTAAATGTCATGTTTTCTGGAGCTGTAATCAGAAACTCATCAAACTTAACAGCAAAAAAGTCTTTAAATCATTAGCATGTGTGTGAATAAGCTATACAGTTTTTCACTTTTTCAAAATTATTCTAATTTATTGAATAAAACTGAACACTTAACACTAGTGTTATTCCATCTCTGGTCGAATTTTCCGTGCATTCCTTGTCTGTTGTTCCAATCAGGAAAAGTTAGCTTCATATTTTGTTCCAGAAGCTTTTTTGTTTTATAAATGTCTGGAACACAATTAATAAACAGAAATCACAGATTTAAGAGAGCATTACTGATGAATGAACTGTGAGTGGAGATGATGAGCTCTGTAGCTCTCAGTCTTCTTGGAAAATTCTCAGTCTTCTTCTTGGGAAATATTTCAGAGTAATAACCTCTCTATGTTTCTCCATGACCTCTGACTTTCAGCGCGACTGGATAATAGTGTCTGTAAAAATCAATGCCTGTAATAAAAACACACAGGAATGCTGTGAAAACATTGCCATTGAAAAAGGCAGGAAGTTAAGAGTAAAAGGCAAAGTTATGGTTAATCTGTTTGATGTTTTTATGTGCACCAGTAAGGGACAATCTGCCAGCTTCCTCCTCAGTCTGCTGCATACAGATTATGAGTTTTCAGCATCCTCTACACCTAGGGACGACTCATTTTCGGTTTTTGCCTGACAACCTCCAGATTTATTCAGAACGTCCTCTTATTTCAGAGCTAATGATGCCCACAGCATAACAGATCCTCCACTGTACTTCTGGTGCAACAGCAGCAAAGTGACAGGCAATCAAAATTAATTAGGCAATCAAAATTTAAATATATAAAAACAGAAAGAACAACATACTGTGCAGTAAGGGCAACCTTTCTAGATAAATACTGTGCAGTTGTTAAAAATCGGGTACTGCAGGCCAAAGGAATGTGCAACTGAGTAGGTTAATTAAAAAAGAAATGTACAAAATGTGCATGTGAATTTGAACATTAAAAAAATACGTTTTACAATAGGTGATGATGAAAACTGTGCAGCAACAGAGATGTGCAAATACCAGCATAAATATTATTTAAAATGAGTAAAACTGCAAAAACCAGCATGTATATAAACATTTCTTGAGTTTATTGGGAGCAGTGATGATTATAGAGTCTGATAGCTGCTGGGAGGAAGGATGCAGAAGTCACTTCGGAGTGGTTGAGAGGTGCTTTTCAGCGTATTTGTCCATTGTTTTCCTCCTGCTGCTGGAAAGCTCAATCTTAATCTCATCTGACTAAAGTTTTAGTTAAAGTCCCAGTAGAGTTTCACAAACTTTAGCTCCTGACATGCCTTGAAAACAACTGGTTTGGATGTTGACATCATCTGGTAGATATTACACAGACTTGGCGACCCCCCATTATTCTCTCTCACTGTCCTCCTTACTGTGCATGTTGGTGAGATAAACTTTGGTCCTCATCCAGGTTTGTTTGTGAAAGATCAATTTTTGCTCCAGGACTTTTTCACCAACCCTACCCTCCCGGATAAAACCCCCCAGCTGTATCTGAGTTCCTTTTCCCATTAAATAACTAACACGCAGATAATTGTAAAAGTCCAGCACGTGTCTTCTGTGTTTTCCCCCACAGAGCTCATGGGCCTGACGCTCGTATCCTGGAGGAGTCTAAGATGCCCCCGTTGGGCCAGCTGACTCTGCCCCAGATGCTGCACATCGCCGCCCAAATCGCCTCAGGCATGGTTTACCTGGCGTCGCTGCACTTCGTCCACCGTGACCTGGCGACACGCAACTGTCTGGTGGGAGAAGGTCTGGTAGTGAAAATCGGAGACTTTGGTATGTCTCGAGACATCTACAGCACAGACTACTACCGGGTACGTGTCTGGAAGTCCAGTTTCCATCAACATTTTTGCAGGTCCCTACTCAGTTAAGTACGCTGAGTGTAATGTTGGATGCATGTCCTCATCCTCAGGTTGGTGGACGTACCATGCTGCCAATCCGCTGGATGCCTCCGGAGAGCATCATGTACAGGAAGTTTACAACAGAAAGCGACATCTGGAGCTTCGGGGTTGTTCTTTGGGAAATCTTCACCTACGGCAAACAACCCTGGTATCAGCTGTCCAACAGTGAGGTAAGCTGCTTTCTATTGGTACATATTTTGAGTATCCAGTTTTGTGGAATATATTTTCTATCCATTATTTTTAGTGTTTCCTGTCATGACAATCCTAAAATTGAAGCTAAAGCAAAAACAATATATGATTTGATGTAAGCTGTCTATAACCCATTTTAATAATATGTAACTCTCCTTGAAAGCTTTTCTATGTTGTTATTTCCTTATCTATCAATGTAATAATATAAAGTAGTTTATTGTCTTGCTGGGGTTGAAGGTGAAACTTTGATGAAACTGGAACATCGTTATTCAAATGATGCATTGAAGCAGCATCTTAAAATGCCTGTAAAAGAGGTGAAGAAACCAGTAAAACCAGTCACCATAAATTGTTTTACAAATTGTTTCCCCTTAAACCAGTTATTGTCCCAAACTGCTGATGGTGGTTTTGTTTCCAGAGGTGAAACTCTAAATCTATTAAAAATAAACGGTACTCACTTAGTAGCAACTCTTTACAGGAGTGAAGAACCACTTTTGATGAGGAACTTGGACCTTGAACTGTATTAAACATTAACATAAAGCTCAGAAATTCCAGATTGGGTAAAATCAGTAAATACTATATGAGTTTCAGTCTTGGACACCCAACATTCAAAACAATGGAACCATCCAATCACATTGCAGTGATGTCATATCTGCCAGACTGCAGTAAAAGGAACAGTACCTTTGATTTTGTTGGGATTTTGTAAGATAAACATTTGGTTGTGTTTTAACGTTGTTTTTATTGGTGATTCTTATTTTTCTGCCTTAATCTGTTTATCACAAAGTAGGGAGATTCATGTTTTAAAAGCGTATATGAATAAAATAAAACAGATTAATACAAAAAGTTTGCATAATTGTGAGGTGGAAAAACAATCTGAAAACAGTGGAGTAAATTAGTATTCATTCCCTTTCCTCTGATGACCTAAAATAAATTCCAAGACAACCAATAGCTTTCAAAAGTTTGGCTACAGATGCAAAACAATTAGCTTTAATGCTAATATTCAAGAGCTTGTAGTCATGATTATAGATTTAATAGACATAAGCTGAATGCATTTATCTGGTCCCATTATAGGCTGGCTTGAACAGACATCTTTGTCAATAAAAAGTTGATACACACCTGACATTTATATTTAGTCTACTGATCATTGGGCCAAGTTATGCCAAATCTCTTATGAAGTTGAGGTCAAGCACTTTTCTGCGCTTTTGCTGGACTCTTGAGATATGACATCACTGTAATGTGATTGGATAGTGGCACTGGTGCTCTAAGAAACGTCGGTAGTCCAGGACTGAAATCATTCTGGTTACAGCAGATGATGCTGTGGGCTGCGGGGACTGAGCTGAGCCATCATGCCGATCCTTGATCTTCTTGGGGCCGCCCGACTGGATGGGATCGCGTGCGTGGAGCTCCTCCATTGGGATGGTTACCATCAACATGTTGTACCAGGGTTTTAAAAAGTAATGCTTTCAAAACCAATACAGCCTTCTGTCAGAACATTCCTACATCCTCGTTAATGCAGTATGGTAAAAATGACTTGACGTGTTTTCTGGGTGTATGAAGCCAAGAAGTAGTGCTGCCACTTCTTCACCTGTTGCTGCACACTCCTAGTCAGCTGGCTAAGAGAAAGTTATTATACTTCTCATTTATATTACAAGAAAAACAAATTCAAATGTTAGGAAATAAGGTGGACCCTGCTTTGCAAATTCCAGCCAATAGTTCATCAAGTAGCATTGCGTCTAAGTATTTTAGCTTCCCAAGCTGCTTTTTTCTTCAAATATTTAGATACGCTCTGAAAACAAAATCTGCAAATAATTTAAAGTTACATTCCACAGAAAAAAATTGGTGAACAGGTGGGGGTCCACTGTTTTGCTAAAAATGTATCTATTTAAAGCAATCAAGCCACTTTGCAGCAATCCCTCCTCCTGAACAACATGTGGCAGCAGTGGAAAGAAAAAACTCATTTTTAACTACAACTAACCTCCTCCAGAACCAGGCTGAGTGCCATTTAAATAACAATAAATGAATGTTACTGATAACATTGCTATACCTGTAATAATGCTGTATACATTTAGCAGTGGAAGAAATCGATGTTTTTATGTTTTGGATGGATGGATGGATGGATGGATGGATGGATGGATGGATGACTGTACATCTTTTGAGTTTAATTATTTGATTTATCCTTTATATCAGCTTTTCAACTGATATTAGCACAGATACCTAAGTCTGAATTGTTTCACTCTCTCATCATTTTAACTTTCAGACCATGCAGCCTTACATATTCTGCACTCTTGAACTAATCAATAAATTCATAGTAATTAAGGGCGGTCCAGTCTGGCCTTTTTAGCTTAAGCACCAAGAAGTGGGTCTCCACTGTGACCACATTGGTGCTATTACAGGCTGTGAGCCTCTCCTCTTTCCAGAGAAGGGTGGATCACTTTTCCTTTACACTCGATTCTAATCTCATTGGCTTCATTTTTGCCCTATGCCAATGAGGTTTAACCTCGTTATCCTAATCTGTCTCGCCTGGTGAGGGACAGGTGAAATTATCATGTTGCCTAAATACTGAGCAGTGGAGATAAATCACCCCAAACTACTGACATGGCGGCAGCAGGCATTTTAGTGGGTCATTAGGAGTCTCTGTGTTCAGCTCTGAGCCCGACTGACGGGTCGTTTCGGTGTGAAGTAGGTCTGTTGACGGGCTTCTTCTATTCACTTAATCAACCAAAGGTTAACAGCAGTGAAAGGAGTCAGATGGAGATCCTCACTGTGATCCTTGACGGTGCTTTATTCACTGAGCGGTGCAAGGCTGTGAACTGCTTCAGTCTCTGCAGACATTACTGAATGCTTGTTCGTATTTTGGCTGCTCTCGATTGTCACAGAGGTCGCAGCTAATGGATACAGATGTGTACACGGTGATGCTGCTTTTCAATAAATATTGAAACTGGTGAGCCAAGATACAGAAAGGTTCAGTGTGTTAAATGTATTCAATGTGCTTTAGAAGATCTGTTAAGAAAAATGTCTTATTTATGTTTATTATCATTATGTCAACACAGTTACACTTCCTCAGCCCTTTATGCAAACCAGAGAAGGATTTACTGTAACTAAGCATTTAAATTTGCTATCCAATTTAATTTAGTTATGAATTATATGGCACGATTTAACAATAAATCATCTTAAATCACTGTAGCAATCCCTCCTTACTTGAAAGAGTGTGGCAACAGTGGAAAGGAAAAACTTTCTATCAGGAAAACAATTTTTTTACACAGAATTACTGAAGAAATAACTCCCTTAATGGGTTCAGCCTGGAAAGGGAGACAGTGGAAAGAATAACAGAGACAATAGCATTATTAGCTTTCTCACTCCGGCAAAGAGATAAAGTCAAACATAGAAGTGTGAAGCCAGTTGTGCTCTCTATGAGAAAAAAAACCTTAATTTTTGTCTCCAATTGGTAGAGAGACACACAAACGAAGCACTGAAACCAGAGATGAATTTTTGTGCAGTATAGGAAACCATACCTGTCAGCAACATAGTGGTTTTTTGTTTTATTTTGTTGCTCATGTCTGTATCTTCTGAACTCTCTGACCAAATTAAAACACTGAAGATTTTATGTGATGTGCTTATTTCATTCTTATGTTGAATACAACATATCTCCATAGTAAATGGTATTTCAAAATGTGTCGAAATGGCCCTTAAATTAGTCTTACTGCTAGTAGTGAACATCAGCAGTCATCCAGTCAAATGTGAACCTGACCTCTGAGTGCTGCTGTCCATGGTGCTGGACACTCAGCTTGACGTAATTATTACCTAAAAAGAGAAACATCAACAGACACTGCTGTTAAATAGTCTCATAATTAAACAATATGCTTTATGTTAGAGTGGAGCAGACATGTATACGAGCTGTGAGACAGCAGTGAGGTGTGCTGTAGGAGTGAAAGAAGAGTTCAAGGTGGAGGTGGGAGTGCATCAAGGCTCGGCTCTGAGCCCCTTCCTGTTGACTTTGGTGATGGACAGGCTGACAGATGAGGTTAGACAGGAGTCTCCATGGACTATGATGTTTGCAGATGACATTGTGATCTGCAGTGAGATCAAAGCACAAGTAGAAGAAAAGCTAGAAGGTGGAGAAATGAGGCAGATAATAAACTTAAGGGGACTTTTAAAGTGAAAATGTTGCCAAAAAGTGAAGCAAAGGAGACAGAGCAGCCAGAGTCACCTGAAAACAAACCATGAGCAGTAACGCTCAGCCCAGCATGGTCTTGTTAGCTGAATCTAAGGCTCCAGTCACAGAATCACTCACTGGAAGCAACAGCAGTAGTCTGGAAAAGTAAAAAGGATGCAGATGTGGAGATGACTCCACAAAGATTTCATAGTTGGCATCTTTATCTGAAATTGTCTATTTGTAGCTAAACGCTAATTAGCAAACAGAGCCGTAAACTAGCGGTTCATTGTGTGAGAAAGACACACACACTGGTGTGAACCTTGACTCGTCACATGACTCTGTCAGCCAATCCATTTCTTCAATGACTTGTTTGTTGATTTTAATTGGCTTCTTAGAAGCAGTGAAGCCTAAAAATAGGTTTTGGTCTAGAGTTTTGAAAAAAATCTGTGTTTTTCTTTGTGAATTAAATCTCTCTTTTTAGGATAATTTTCAACATGATTCTCCGCAAACACCATCCGACAGAACACATCAGCTCGAAAACTTCAGAGCTTTTAAATGTAATTGTCGGTGCAGTAAATAGATAATTCTGTTTTTTTTCCCTCTCTATTGTACTGAGCTGGATCCAGAGAAGGACTGACACTTCGTAAACTACAGGTTACCTGCTTCACGTAAAGATATGTTTATGTTGGTTCTGCGTCATGCAGCTTTATCTGCCAGAGTGAAATGAAACTACAGCGCACAAAGCAACGCAGAGTGATGAAAAGCAGACGAAAAGGACATTGCTGAAAGCAACAAGAGGGTGCGGTATGCTGTTCTAAAACCTGCATTGTTCAAAACATTGTATTTAAAAAATGATGAACACTTCATAATGGATACATAAGGAAAGCTCAATCCTGAACTGGCTGTGTGTGTATGTTTAAAGACAGTTTGTGTGTTTTGCTCTGATTTTGGAGTCTAAACAGTTTTCAGCTTGTGGAGGTACTTCTACTTTTCAGGCTGGAAGAAAGCGAGTGAGCTCAAACAGCATGTGTGTCTTCACAGCTGAAACCAGTAATAAACTGGCAGAATAAATCCAAACATCTGAATTTTGGCTCGCTTGTCTTGACAACACTGCTTCAATTCATTGAGGTTTTAGTTTCTGCACAGCTCTATCCAAAGCATTTCAATCAGTCTGAGGTCTGGACTTTGACTGGGCCGTTGTAACACCTTGATTCTTTTCTTTTTCAGCCGTTCTGTTGTAGATTCGCTGCTGTGTTGGACAGATGGTCTCACATTTGACCCTCGAATTCTTTGGTCTAAAGAGTAGTCCACAAGCCACTCAATGGCTACGTTCACACAGCAGGGAAATACAACGCAAATCCAATTTTTTTTGCCCACATCTGTCTTTTTCACAGCAGTCTAAACAGCCCAATTTCGATCTTTTCACCCCCCCAAAAAATCCGATTCGTGCCATGTCCATACGTGGTACTAAATCGGATATGTATCTGATAGCTTTCAAAGCGTCTGCAGTCTGAATGGTCATGTCGCATTTTATCCAACTTTTCCATCATTGATGTGAGACATGCGTCATAGTTCGGCACCAGAAGAAGAACCCCACCATGCCTGGTTCTGACTACAAATCCAAACAGACTTCTCTACAGAAGCTGAAGTCAATTCTCCACAAAAGGCCATTGCTAACATCTGTGCTTTCTTTTTATTAGCTTCCTTCGTGTTGCTTCGATCTCATGATGATACTGTCGGTTCCCATTGCTCAATAACTTTAACAGCGATCCATAGATGGCTGCATCCCAAACATTGTGCTCCTGAATGACGTCTACGTTCTTCTGCGCATGCAGGTTGCTTTGGGGTTGTAAACCGTTCACACAGAAGTCTGATTCTGGTCGGGTTCAATTAGTGGTATGAACCACTATGCAGAAAAAGATCTGCTGTGTGAACGTAGCCAAAGACTGCCTGGTGCCCAGGTCCTGTGGATGCAAAACAAGCCCAGATCATCAACCTTCCACTTCCGTACTTTACATTTGGCATGAGGTGTTTCTGTTGATATGCTGTGTTTTGTTTTCTCCAAACATATTTATCAGGGGTCCCAGAAGTCTTGTGTTTCATTCAGATCTACGTTTGCAGACCTAAATCATGCCGCCACATTCTTTCTACAGAGAAGAGCCTCTCTGCTTCCACCAGGACTGGGCGATAAATCAGTCTTATCGATTAATCAAATTTTTAGTTTTTTAAGGTTTAGCTAGGAATATAAGATTTTTTTTATTTTATATATTTTATATTATTAACAAAGTCATAATGTAACAAGAATACAGTCATATGACAACAGTTGAAATAATACAAGAATAAACTCCTAATATTACCAGAATAAAGTCATAATATTAGGAGAATAAAGAAGTAATTTTATGAGACCTCTAATATGAAAAATAAATTAAAATAAAGAATATTGAGCATCTTGTGAAGTTATATTTTGGTAAAGGTTTTACAGATAATACTTAATAAAAATACTTAATCTTTTAACACATCAGCATCAAATTATTATCGGTAGCAGGACTTTGAAACGATCATGCAAACAACTGAGTCTATTTCAAAGAAGGAACCACATGAACTGAGCTGCTCACGTCAGATCCTGATAACTACTGAAACTTTTTTCTCATGAAAACAACTTTTTTTCCTCATAATTTTAGGATGTTTTTTCCAGTAAAATTGTATCTTTATTTTGTAAATATCTTGACCATATTCTTGTAATTAAATACAAATCTCATAGTTTGGCCCCAATAATCTGTTGTGCAACTCACAGAAGGGATTATTGAATAAAAGCCACTTTTTGTCATTTGTAATTTTTTTTTTAAGAAAAGAAAGCAAGAAAAAAATAGATTAAAATCTGAAATCGGATTTGGGATGAAAAAAATTGTAGATTTTATTTTTAAGCCATATTGCGCAGCCCTAGCTTCTACCCTAATAAGTCAGTCCTCTTAGCTCTGCCTGTTTCTAACACTACAGTCATGAACTTTAACATTTAACATGCCAACTGAAACTGCTGGATTTTGAGTTTTTTGTTAAATAATGTAGAGTGATGTGCTTTTGCTCTGTTGTTATTTTTTTACCTCTGTTTGCAAGTACTAGAACTGAAAGAGGATGATTTTTTTTTATTTTTCATGAGACTAAATTATCTTCCCCATTTATAATCTTGATAGCAGGCAGCAGATCTGAATGCAAAGGTGTCCTTCCCTCAGTCATTGAACAATAAAGATGTTGCTGAACTTTCTTCTTGTCAAAGTTAGTGCTGATGTAAGTTTCTCTGTAGTGGAAGGATTATCTGTTTTACAGAGCTGCCAGATGATCCACAAAAGCTGCCAGACGTTTAAAAAATAATCTGATTATGGACCAGAATCATGATGGGTGTTTTCTCTGCTGTTCTTCCGATTGAAAAATATAGTTTGATTTTATCATTTGCTGTATGCAGAGTTAAACTGTGATATTAGCAGTGATGAAGATTATTGAATGTGTTTGAGTTGTTCTTTTAACTCTGAACATTTGAAATTGTTTGTTTGCTCCCTTATAAAGGGTTTATGCTCCAATAAAGTGCTTTTACCACCGAAGCTATGGTGGTGGCCTGAAAGCACAGCTGCCTGGGGGCTCAGTTCTTGAACACAGGGCTTATTTAGACATCTTTTTGACACCAAGCTTTGTGGTTTCAATTTCTCACCACAAAGGCGGGTAAATCAATACATTCACTGGATCCATACATAAGAGCACTGCTGATTTATTCCTGCTGGGCCTACAAGGAAGCATTAGGGATCAGCCAGCCTGGTTAAGATACTGTAAATGCAGAACATGTCCCAGTTTTTAAGCCTTTTATGGCCTTAAAAACATTTAAAATAGAACTGCAGTTGCATATTCTCAGACTGATAATACTGGAACAATCTAACCTTTACTTTGATTACATTTAGCTTGTAAATTATTCTGATGCTGCAATTATTTTCACCCCTAACAATTCCTGTAAGATCACATGATTCTAATTTATTCATTTAAACTGAACAGAGTGTTTAGGAACTTTTAGTCAGTAACCCCTGACTTCTTGTTCCCCTGAGGTATAAATATAACGTGACACAACAGACCATTTTACACAAGGATGGCTTAGTATTAGACAGCTACAGCAAAGTGTCTCCATAGCAACCTTTAGATATCTTATTAACTGATGTGAACTGATGTTTTATGAGGCAGGAAAAAGACTCTTTTTGTTTCACCATCACAAATTTAAACATGTGAATTTTAATAAAGTCTATTGGAACTTTGTGTTTTAGTGGGAATAAGATCCAGATTTTCACCAGCAAACAGTCCAGATGAAACCCCCCCACATGCCCACTGCTTAGTATGGTGGAGGATCTGTGATGCTGTGGGCCTGTTTCTCTTCCAAAGGCTCTGAGAAACCTTTCAAAAGCTGAAAACGATGATAAAAAGTATTTTAAATGTGAGGATCCGAAACTTGACCACAGAAATGGACCAGACCCAGAATCAAGCTTAGTCTAGGGGAGGGGTTCTGCAACCTGCGGCTCCAAAGCAGGAAGTGACTTTTTGGACCATCATCAAAGGATCTTAGTAATTTTGGGTAAAAATGATAAGGAACCAATTAATGTTGTTAATATAGATATAATAACAAATGCAGGTTTTAGCAGTTTTCAGTTTTTTTCATTCAATAATTGCATTTAAGTTCCTGAATAAAATGACACTGAAGGTAGAAGGAATTTTTTCTCTTTTTTTGCCGTTAAGTTGGAAACAATGAATTGTTTTATTTTTTGTTCTTTTTTCACACAATTGTCCAAAAATGTCATCATCTCTTAGAAGAAAATGTATTAATCCTCTTTTTTTTTTTTTTTTTTTTTTTTTTTTTGCAAAAGTTTCACAGTCTTCTGTATTTTAAAACTTATAAAATTGTGGTTCTTTAAAGACAATTAATTTCTAATACTAGATATTTCTCAAATATTATAAGTTGTCTTTTTTTTCAAAAGGTCAGACAACATTTGCGGCTCTAAATGAGTTTAGTTATCTGGACTGAGGTCAAAAATGACTCTTTGGCTTGTAAAGGTTGCAGTTCTGGGGTCATCTCAGTCCCCAGATCCAAATCCTGTCGTTACGTTGGCAAAAGCAGGCTGTCAAAAATATTAAAATCAGGGGAAAAAACCCCAATGATCACTGAAAAAAGAAAAAAAAAAAACTATTTGTTACCAAATCAGTTTTTCCATTACTTTAAACTTTTAAGTTATTGTTGGTCAGGAAAACAGAAGGTCATAGTTTATTCATTTATTTCTAATTTTTTTTTCACCTTTATTTACAAGTACAGCTCACAAAGTTAGAATATCGTGAAAAATATTTTTCTCATTCATTTCAGAAAGTGAATGGTTTTTGCTTGACAATCCTCTCAAATCTGTGGTTACCCCGTTGAAAACCTTTTCCAACTCCACTTCTTCCTTCCACTAAACTTTCTATGAATATGCTTTGACTTTTGCAGAGTATTCTAATTTTATGAGTCCGTCCCAAGCTCTGTAAAAAAAAGAAAAGAAAGATTTGCTCATTTAAGGTCCCCATGAAATGCAGAGGTAAAAAAAAAAAAAAAAAAAAAAGGCTTTTGTTTATGTTGTAAATGTCAGAGGTACTAAATGCAGCACCAGATGAAGGATATATTGAAAAACACAAACACCTGATGAGACAGATCGTTTCCTTTTATTTCTGAGCTGATTTCACTTAAGGAAACAGAGGAAAAAAACGGTCTTTTTCATGTTTTAAATGAATCACTCAGTGTTATTTCCATCCCAACAGGCCATTGAATGCATCACACAGGGACGGGAGCTGGAGAGGCCACGGACCTGCCCCAAGGAGGTGTACCTGCTGATGCAGGGCTGCTGGCAGAGAGAGCCCCAGCAGAGGATGGTCATCAAGGAAATCCACAGCCGCTTGCTGGAGCTGGTGAAGAACCCACCTGTTTACCTGGACATCCTGGGTTAAAGAGGGCCAAGAGGCAGCCAGGGAGCAGAAGTCAAAGACTCAAAGGGTTGGGATTTCTGTTGGTCACTGTAAACACATTACATTACTTGAGTTAAGGCGTTATTTTCATTTTGAAGTTAAGTTTTTTGCCTGATTTTAACTCGACTCAGAGTCCTGTTTTCTGCCCTGAGCTTGTCTGGAAAAACGTCAAATGTTTACTAAAGTGTTTAAAAGTTTATCTGCTGTGGGATCATTGGGATGGGACATGCATGGATAAGTGTTGAAGTTAAAGATTTCTTAAGATTTTGCATCTTAAAGTTGTTTTATGTAAGAAAAATGTCTGCGTTTTCTGGATTTGAATGCAGCGGGGAGGTATTTCTGTAACACGCTGATCTGAATGGGGGGGCTTCATGTAAATGTAAATAAGGAAATCCCAGTTTCATGTGTCAAATTGTCTGTATCATATAATTATTTTTCAAAAAAAGATTTGTTGAATATCAAGTGGAGAAAATCATCGCCATGTTTACATTTAATGTGGACAGACATGCGTTTCCAGTCAGCAGCAGTTTGACCTGCGACATGCACTCCAGAGTGGCTTTTTCTTCAAAATTAGCAACATTTTAACATGTGACTGTGAGGAAAAAAAAAAATCAAAGCACTGCAGTGAAATCTGGTAAGAGGGCAGGATGGTGGGGAGGTGAAACCCTGAGCTGGTTTGAGAGGCAACAGATGGATTAAAGAGCGACTCCAGGAGGAGGGACAGATGGTGCTGAAAGTGAAACTGGAGGAAAAAAAGACAAGATCAGGTGTATAAACCACTGCAACGCCTTGTGTAAATACTACATGTATATACGCTGCATTAGTGTCTCAGTTATGTACAGAAGAGATCAGACGTTTACATACACCTTTCAGGGGCATGTATTATTAATTTTAGGCTGTTCTTGATTTATTATAAACAATCCCCTTCAGGCTGGAATGACAACATGTATCCAAATAAAGAAAACAAACTTATTAATACAGAACCAGCCTTCTTTATCAGGTCCCGGGCTCTGATTCTGCTACCCCAACGTTAAACACCATTTAGGTGCACATGTTTGAATTTATTACATATGTTGAAATATGTACAGAAATTCACCCAAATATTTTAACAAGACCAAGGACCATTCATTCCTGGTTATTGATCATGATTAACCAGAGCTGATAACAACAACTGAACGTCTAGGGACCCAGAGAAGATCCAAGGAGGAGGATTAGAGAGTCCTTTGGAGAGATTTCCAAGCAGGAGACTCACCAAGATGGAAGCCGCTGCTTACAAATAAACACCTTCAAAATCATTGGATTAAAACTGTTGTGTTGCAAAAATTTAGGAAGAGGACTACTTCATCCTCACTTCAAATCCACAGCTAATGTTTGGGCAATTCCAGTCTTTAAAAGGCTGGTGTCTGGTGTGTTTTACATAATTTCCTGCTTAAAAACACCTGAGCTAAATAAACAGGTCATTCGCAGGCTCCTGCAGGAAGCCCAATGGATAATTTAGTCAAATTTGACACACATGAAACATGCAAGATACACTTAAGAACTGGCATTGACCCCCTCTGAGCTAGATGAGAAACACACATCTCCATTTAAATCAGTACAACTGCACGTTCCACAGTCTTCGCTCTGGAAAGACGGTTAAAAAAACACTAACTGAAAGCCCAGAATCAATAAAGCACTCATGCTCCTGGTGAGTGTAGGTAAACTTCTGACTCAGACTGTATGTTCATTGTTCCTCCAGCACTTTGTATATTGTCTGGCCTTAAAAATAAAGTTGTTTGAGAAAAATAAGAGAGACAGAGTCCCTGTGCATCGGTCAATCCATCATTAAGATACCCTTCAGAGTGAATAATGATCTGTGCTCCCGTCTGTACTTAAAGTTGGGCATCTTAACAAGCTATTCAGCAGCCTTCTCTTATTTTGACGAACTAATCAGCAACCTGCGACGTTTCCATGGGATGCTCAGCAGATGGTTATTGAAAAGGAATAATCATGTTTCATATTGCCTTACCGTCACCCCCTCCAGCAAACAAACACCCTCCAAAAAAAATGAAAAGTAAAAACCCCCCCGCCCCCCTTCCTCCCACTCGCCTCCTTCCCCGCCCTCCATCACTCTGTATGCAGAGCGTCTCTGGGGAGGGGTAATGGATTGTGAGTAATGCTATCATCCCTTTCTCCCCTCCTCCCTGGTGTACCAGGTGGGGGTGGGTGGGGGTTGGGGGGTGGGGGGAGGACATCGGATGGAAAAAAAAGAGGAAAAAAAAAACACTTGGAGGACTCGTGTCTGGCATATTGTTTCTTCTAGTGTCTTACAAGCAGATTGAGGCCAGATAGGATTAGAACAGAGTGTAGTGTTTGTCCCTGGTCTCCTTAAGGGCTCCCTTTGTGGTTTCAGAATGAACCTTTTTTAATAAGCACTCGAGGCTCCACCCTGGTTGGATGTGGAATATGGAGGATAATAAGAGCTGGAAATGAGGCCATTTTTAAAATGGAAGTCCTATTAGAGCTTTGCAGCAGGAAACTTTCCTTTTCAGTCCTTCACCTCATCTCATAATGTACGCATGCAGAATATTGATTTCTCATAATAATTATTTCTTTTAGGATAATGGCAGAGCCAATTCATTGTGGCCTGTGTCCACAGCTAATAATAAACCACTCTGTGTGCTTTGCAGACCACCTTGTGAGGTCTCACAGTCAGAAAAGAAAGGAACCTAATGAATCAAAGGCAAAGCAGACAAAACTGCGCAACTTGATAAAGAAATCCGCCAGCTTTTAAAAAGCTACATGACTTCCCTGTCCAGGATTTTATCATCAGTCCTGCCACCCTTTAATTCATCGTCTAGGGTTCAATATTAGCAAAATTTTCAAAAATTAAAAAAAAAAAAAGAAACAAACAAACAAAATAATAGAAGAAGAAATAACCATTAAAATAAAATTTAAAAAATGGGTGCTGAAAATGTAAATTAATATAGAATTTAAATTCAAAAGTAAATGCATTAAAACAAGCAAATAAAATGGAATAAAAAATTAAAACAAATAAAACACAAATTTCAAAATCTAAAAAATGAATTTAAATAAAATAGTAAAAACAAACTAAAAGTGACTCCAGTACTTCTCTTCTCAGGCAGCGAACCTGCTTTAAATCTAAATATTTAGATTTTCCTGCAGAATAATCTTCACCCTCTCCTGACTCCCTGCAGCTCGGAGGGTTTGGAGAGGGCTGCTTGCTCTGCACTGCCATCTAGTGGTCACACTTATAAACTCCTCAGGTTCATCTCCTGTTGCTTGGATGAGAAGCATGGATTTCCTCAGTTTGCTTCACTGTTAGTCACACAGAAATCAAGATCGCTCTCACCATTTCTTCTCCAGGTGTCCAAACCAATCAGGAGGCTCCGTCTGCTTTCTGCGGTCCATCCTTGTACTTCCTGTAAACTCTCCGTCTGTCCTGGATGTTTTCCTTTACTCTCAATTTCAGAAATAGCATCTATCTACCCTTCTTGTCCAAAAACCTCCTCCACAGATACACACACCCACCTGCTGCCTGCGCTGGAGTAGCTCTGCACCGGTGGCGACATCATTTTTCTGCTCCGTCTGCAGCTGCATTTATAAAAACTACGAAACCACTAAAAATGCCGCAAACCAGTTTCTTCTCATGCGCATAAAACAATTCCAGTGACAACAGCTACTTTTATAAAAGCCTTAATTTATTATTCATGTCTAATACAACAAGGCAGCAAATTACAAATGATACATAAAAGTAAATAAGTATTTATACCGTTTAAGAGCTCTCTGAATTTTTTAAAAAACAAAATATTATGTAAAACACTTTTTTTTTTTTTTTTTTAAAAAGGCACCAATAGTTTTTCCCTCCACTAACTTCTAACATCATCATCATCCTACTAATCTTATTTTTCTGTTACATATGATCCAAATAAATCCTTCAATACACTGTACGTAAAAAAAAAAAAAAAAAAAAAAAAAAAAAAAAAAAAAAAAAAAAGCCAAAAAGTGCGTGCGCCCAGCCCAACCTGCATCACTCTGTCCACAGAGACGCAACAGGTGAGCTGTACGGAGAGAAGTTACAGTGAGCCGGTCATGTTTGAGTCAGACAGGTTTGATTTTCTCATCAAAATAATGCAGTTTGGAAGAAATACATAAATTTGACGTTGAAGCTTTGGCCCTTCAGGGTGTCTGAGGAAGAAAACGAGAGGAATGCCACGGAAAATCCCTGAAATCAACAGGATCGAACTGGGAATGTTGGAACGTGATGAATGCAGACCAGGAAAATCAGAGATAAAAAAAAAAAAAACAACAACCACACACTCAGGGTAAAGAGTGCTCTTTAATCTGATGCTGCCACTCAAACCCTGCACAGCAACCCTGGAAATTTATAAAAAAAAAAAAAAAAAAAAAAAAAAAAGTGTGTGTGCACTTTGTGTTTTCTACTCACAATTTCCATCCAGCGTTTCCACCTCAGCGTCCGACACGGACCTGGACCGCACCTCGTTCCCTTTAAATCACGTACAGTTATCCCGCTGATCGAACCGTTCCACAAAAGAATGTGTGTGAGAGTGAGTGTGTGTTAGCAGCGTGGCGTTACTACCGGAGAAGTTTTAAACGGATTTCTGCCTGTTTGTCTGTTAAAATGAGGAAAACTGAAAACCTTCATCTGCAGAATGTCAGCGTTACAACGACTCGAACAATCTGCAACATCCAGCTTCCTTTCCTGTTAGTCCTGCAGTCAGCGCTACAGCCCAGCATTATTTGTGCTCATATAGGTCAAAACCTTTTCCTAAAACAAGTGAAAAAAGAGATGGTTTTTCAGAAATCAGCTGTTTTCTGGAACAATATTCAGATTTCCTACACTTTTTTTTCATAAAGCCAGAATCCATCTTGCAGATTCTTTCCAGATTTTCCCACCTCTAAACAAAAACACCAGGTTTAAACCAGCATTCAGAGGATTTAATGTAATAAATGATTCATTTGAGCAGTTTCTGATGATTTCTGTTATTTTGACAACTATTTATTATGTTATGTTTCATTTTATTTAAGATGTAAAGCAGCTTAATGTAATTTCTGCACACAATCATAAATTCACATTTTGGTCCTCCACATATATATACATACATACATACATATATATATAAAATTGTCACGGAGTTTCAAAAATGTATTTAAAATTTTAGGGTTTTTGGCTTAGCTTTGGTAATCTATGGTATTTATTTCTGCAAATCCATATTTCTCATCACTTATAACCAATCACTCGATCCCTATGCCAACCTGGAAAATATTTAACCCCCCTACTTTTCCACACTTGGACCAAACAAACCATTTTCTTCTACTAAAAAAAATTTTTTTAAATGTTGAGATCTGTTTGGGTGAAAACTGGCTTTATGATCTGGGTTATTTTTTTAACTTGTTTTAGGATCATTAAGGTCATAAAAATAAGCTGGAGGAAAATTAACCTTTTAAGATAAATGCAATAAATAGAAGAAAGACTCACCTCTTTACCCTCTTTACCACGTTTTGAGCTAAATTGAGCTTGAAATTTCTTAAAAGAAATTATTTCAGTGGTTAATGTAAACAAGAGTCACCTGGGTTGAGATATATGAAGCATAAATGAGCTGTTAATGTTTTTGTTTCAATGCATTTCCACAAAGAAATGACTTAATTATTAATAAACTCCACTTTGTTTCTCTGAATCCCACCAATGTGTTTGAAACAAATGTGTTTAAGATCTCTGAATGCCAGTGAGGTCAGAGTCTAATTAGCATCAGTTTCCTGAGGGAAACCGAGACGGGAACAGTGGCGTTTGCTCCCAACACAAACAGGGGACGAGAGGCCGCTTGGCCGCTGCCATGGGAACGAAACGTCATGAAAGTGGTACCTGTCTTTTAATCATCGCAGCTCCGCCGCGTTTCCCGGCCCTCCCCTGTCGAGGGCAGATTGTGTGGTTCATAATGAGGCCGGCAATCAGGAAAAAGAAAAAGAAAAAGAACCGCACGGCTCTGAAAATCACTTCCCGTCAGCGAGGAGTGGAATCAATAGATGAATGTTTAAGAGCTGCCGATCCAATCTGCATTATTTCATGGAGCCGTCACGGTCACAGAACAACCCGACTAACTGCCCAGTTAGGAGGAATATTTCGGATGAAATCTCAGAAATCCGAAAGAATTTCTTTCAATTTGAAGTGAATGTTTCCAGTTTGAGGTTTAAAACTTGCAGTGAGGATGTTGTGCTACAACAGCAGGCTTCCTGCAACCCAGAGGCTTCCTCAACCTGAACATCAGGACGAGGCTTCCATAACTGAAACTGGGTCTTCAGCCGCTGAGTAAAACACACAAGCACTTAAAATAACAGAGTGAGGAAACTGTTAAACCAGCACTACTGGCAGCTGACGAGCAGCCCAACCTTTCCTTTGGAAAGCCGATGAGTCCACTGTTTTTGGAATGCTTCCTTACTGCTCCTTGCAGGCGTTCTGCTGGTTGGAGCCGTGCCGGGTTTTCCACAGCAGCGGAGCGCTGAAGATGCCGATGATGGCCAGGTTGAGGGCGAGACTGACGGCGAGCGCCCCGATGGTCCCGAGGAAGGACGGCATCGCCCCGTGGAGCTGGAGCCACGCCCGCCGAGACGTCATGTCCGCTACGACGCCCTCCATCTGGAAGTGGGTTCCCACCACGGCGCTGACGTGGAACAGCTGGTGGCTGTGGCCTGAAGCAACAAGCAGAGGAGAAGCATGGAAACTTCAGAGATTTGCTTTCAGCTTCCAGCTGCATCCCATTTTTTTACACGTCATTCTAACATGATGCTTTACTGGGAAAATGAATAAAACATTACTTTTGTCTTGAATCCATAGAAATGCTGTAGCATAAGTTTACTTCCCACTTCCAGATCGGTTCAGTTTTCAGGGTTTTGATTAGATTTTGGCTAATTTTTCCAGTACAAACACAAAAGTTTATTAAAAATTTATGACAGATATCGTTTTTGTCTTGCTTCAGACAGACCAAAGGACATTTACAGAGTAGGGAGAAGAAATAAAGGCTGGAAAAACAAATACTTTTCCATTAATTGACCCATTTAAACAGTCCGTGCAGTTTTTCGCAGAAATTCAGGCAAAAATCATCAGATTCTTGCATTTTTTCACAAGAATTGTGAGTTTATTGCAAATTTTCCACAAAAATGATCAAAAACATTTAGTTTAAGTCATGCCAACTCCAACCTGTAGGGGCAGTATTTCTCACTTCTACCATACAGCTGCCTTAGTCTTACTTGAGGTCAAGTTATATTTTATGATTGATATGGTGAGTTACACAAATCCAGCTATTTAGAATAAAAATGGTTGTGTCCAATCTGTCTGCTTGTTCATTTTTTCCTCATCTTTTTTCTTCTATATGTAGATTTTGGAGGGGGTTTAATGAGAAAAATATCACAAAATTCCTTGCAAATATTTCTAAAGTAGCACCAAAAAAACAACAATGCCTTTGAATAAAAAAAAAAAATCAATAAAATAATTGTTAATTTTAAAATGTAATCTTTACCTGTTTTAATTCTTGTCTGAACTTAAAAAAACCCTTCAAATAAAGATTTTTTACTTTAATACTTTTCCCGACAAGATTTAAAACACGATTTTTATCTAAATTTTTTTTTACAAAAATGTCTCAAGCCTTATTATTTCCATAAATATCTGACTGATTATTATTGATTGATCTAAATAACAGCAAACCTATACAAAATTTAGATTTAGATCATTTTCAACATCTCTTTGTTAAAACTGAGATAAGCAGCAGCAACAAAATATTCTCCCTAAAATCCCCAAAGTTAAATCTTCAGGAATAATATTTACATCCAGATTCTGCATTTGGTTGACATAATGAAGAACTGGACAGAATGATAAAATCTTTGTAGATACACATTTTAATATTTGGACTCTCGTCTTTATCATTTCTAACAATGAAACTTGGGGGGACAAAAATCAGAGCAAACATAAGATCAGAGGCGTTTCCATGGCGCCCAGCCCAGCACCTCTCTGATGTGGATCCAGCATTGTTCAGGCTGAGATAAAAGTAATCGTTATTTAATAGTTCTACTCCGGTTTAGAAGGAATTACCCTGAAAAACTCTGCCAAGTTTTTTTCTCAGCATGAAGAATTCAGCAAAACTATTCACACCCCTTGAATTTTTTTACTTCAGTCACAAACATTGGTGTGTTTTACTGGGAATTTATATGACAGACCAACACAAAGGAGGGAATATTTGTAAACTATGCATAGTTGTAAACCTTATAATAAATATATAATCTGGAAATGTGACGGTGTCCCGGCCCTTGAAGAGGACTGGGTTTGGACACCCCTGGTCCTGACCATTGGAACACATGAATCTGCTGCCACAGTCATGTTTCACATTAAGGTTTGCATATTCAGGGTGATGCATAGTGTTAGTTTTCCTCTGAAAAAAGGCCAAAAAGCTACATTTGGTCTCATCTTTTACATCAGGGGTCTCCAAAGTGCGGCCTGGGGGCCATTTGAGGCCCTTGGACTGATTCTGTGCGGCCTCCAACTGCAATCCAAAAATGACACAAATTTGGCCCGTCCAGCACAGGTGGTTGATGCAGATGGAGACTTTTAATTTGTAATCAGGCTAAAATGATTACAGACATAATTTTTTTACAACAAAAAATGTTAAGTACAACACAAAGTATTTGTCTTTTTATAAGCAAGAATTTCCAGTGAGTAGAACCACGTTTATCCAGATACTTTTACTTAAAAGCCGACTGTGCTCCACCAAAGTCAGCTTTTATTGAATTTATTAAAACTTGACAAAATATAGCAAGTGTTCTGAAAGAAAGTGACCCAAATCCTGTTCTTATTTATTACTGAAAATAAATTTGTTCAATCAAGCAAAATGTGCAACATCTCTTTTAAGTTTTGGATCTACAATGAATAACATCCATTTTGTTAAAAAAAAAAAAAAGAAAAGAAAAGAAAAATGAATTTGACTGCTTTTTTGGCTTGATTGTAGTTTTGGGTTTTTTTTGTCCTGGCCCGCGAGTACTTTTGACTCGACAATTTTGACCCACGAGACAAAATGCTTGAACACCCTGTTCTATATGTTTGCACTTGTGGAAAAACAGGACGTTCTTCTTGCCAATCCTCCATAAAATTCAGATTTGTGGAGCAGATTTCTGCAGCTCCCCAACAGTTACTGTGAGTTCCTCATTATTTGCTGCACAGTAAAACACTTCAGATGGCTAACGGAGGATTTGGACGTACCGATGTAGTCGAAGCGCCCCGGGGCCAGCCTCTCTGGGAGGTGGGCGGTAAACAGGAAACAGGTGAGGAAGGCGAAGAGGAGGTGGTAACAGTGACTGGAAAGCGCGTCGCTCAGGGTGCCGCCATCCCAGAAGCAGATCAGTGCCTGAAAATCAATGAATTCATTGTTACAGCATTTCAGATGACATAATAGAGACTAATTACTTATAGGATTTGGAGAATTATTACTACTGGAATAAATTTGCTTGTATTGAGTTAAGAAAGACTGTCAGATCCTGGGTCAGTGGGCCAAAGCCTTATTAAACTCATTAAAGCCTGGCACTAATGAGAGCTTACATAATCAAAAACGGATGTGTTCAAACCGAGGAGGAAAGAAAAGGGACTCACCCTGTAAAACAGGGGAACCGTGTCGAATATAAATGGCACCACGAATGCTCCGGTTCGTAAGGCTTTACTTCTCTTTGGGAACTGCAGCTCCACAAATCTGCAAAAACAACAGGAAATGTTTCACCTTTTAGACTCCTTGATGAAGATTTCCGTAGGATAAACCAACTCTTTCACTAAACAACCAGAGCTGCTTTTACAGAGTTAACAATCTAGTTTCAGGGCTGCTGAAACTAAAAGAATTCAGTTTAGTTTGGTTTCTATGGGGAGTTTAAAGGCCACATGACGACCTAAATGCTGTTCCAGATGCTTTCAGTTACAGGCTGAATGCAAACCTAGGAAAAACACACTGGAGCCCTTCTCAAGCAAACTGGAGTCATGCTTTTCAAATTTAAACCCACTTCCACCAGGGCGGTTTTTGTGTAAATTTAAAGAACTTGGCACTATCTACAACATTTTAAACACAAAAATAAAATACATCCCAGTGTCATTTGGGCCACATGGAGATTGGCTACTGTTGTGAAAATCATTTGATTTGCAAAGGCATGTCTAGATGTGTAGAACGTGCCCCAGAGGGTAAAAGTGGAGGCATAACGAGTGGAGTGATGGTGGACTAGTCACACGAGAAGGAACAACGTTAAAAGGACCATATTCGTATTTAGATGTTGCATGTGTAAAAAAAAAAAAAAAAAAAAAAGCAAGAAAACACACATTTTAATACAGATTCATGGCTAACAACTGAAAAAAATGAACACATGAAATTAAATTGGACTTTTCATCAACATCAGCAGTAAAGCATAGTTTCTGCGCATCTCAGGCTTCCAGGGAGTTTGTTCGAAAGCTAAGAAGCACAGAAACTAAATGCTGCCTCTTCCTATCTGGAAGGTCTACATTATAAGAAACCCAAATATATTTCATCCAAGGCCCTTTCAGCTCCTAAAAGAGCTAAATTCCTCCAGGTGCTTAACTGTTTTTGCCAGACGGGGTTTTTAGCTGCAACCATCCGGAAGAGCTTGGAGATTCTTACCTGGAGTAGCAGGACATGCTGGTACAGAACAGTGAGTTTCCGATGGCGATGAGAACAAAGTGCTGATGGAGCCAACTGTGCACCCAGCAGTCTGGCATCACGTAATAACCGTAGCTGATGGCACAACCTGCAAACAGACACAGGAATGTTAAACAGTGTCACACAGTTTTCAGAGGATTTACTTTATGTCTGTATTTGGGAAATTAGCTGATTTTTATTCATCTATTAGTATTAATTATATTAATTAAGTCTCATTATTTACATTTGACAGAATTTATACCCACCATCTGTTTGTTTCATGTTGGAGAGGTAAATATAACTGCGGTCTGTCTGTGCAGTGTTATTCCTAAGTCAACCACTAGAGGCCCCCAATGTACAAAATACTCATTAAAATTTAAATGTGTTGGTTTTATTCAAAATAAATGACATAAAGTTGATGTGTAGAATGATGTGGTGTTTGTAAAGTTACACAGTCAAAAATTTACAGCAATAATTTGGGTTATTTAGCCTGTCATAAGAGAGAGAAAAAAAAAACGGGTTAATTTTTTAAAAGTCATATTTTAATCCATTTATTTTTCCTTCATTCACAAATGTCACAGTTGCAAATTAGATATTAGCAAGCTAATTATTTAGTTTACAAATTAAATATTTAGCTCCAAACTAAATATTCAGCTTGCTACCTAAAAAATTAGTTTGAAGCTAAATATTTAGCTTGTAAATAAAATGTGCTTTTTTGAGCTAAATAATGTTAGCTAAACATTTGATTAGCAAGCTAAATATTTAGCTTACTAACTAAGCATTTAGTTTTTAGCTAAATTGTTAGTTCACAAGCTAAGTATTTTGTTAGCAAGCAAAATGTTTAGTTTGAAGCTAAATATTTAGTTCGCAAACCAAATAGTTATCTGCAAACGAAATCTTAAGTTTAGATGTAAAAGGATTATTTCAGTTCCATGCAGAATAAATTAAATGATTACCAATTCTAAAGTAACAGTTTTTGCAAAACTATATCAGTTTTAATTTTATGTTTTGGTTTAAGTTTTCTACCCTGCACTTTTTATGAAGAAATTTTATTTATTTTTCACCAGAATCTGAATTAAAGGAAATTGAAGGAAATCTCTTTACCCGACAAGAATCCAGGAGTCACGTTACTCCCAGCTCCTTAAATATATTGAAATGGTGCAATACTGAAACCCCCAGAAGGCAGAACCTACAATCTGCTACTGTGAGCATGAACAGGATCTGCATCTGCATGCACGCCCAGAGCACAACTAAGCAGACAGAGAAAATCAGCAGACCCCTGAATGATATCACATAAAGTCAGACGAGCTGCGGTCGCGAGGAGATGCAGCTCCAACACAAAGGAAATGAAAACGATTTGAATGTTACTGTTGGGCATTTGCAAGTCAAAAATACATTTATCTGTTAAACTTCCTCAGATATGACCAACCTGCTTTGTCCCTCATTAGGTGAAATATGTCCCATAAAGAGGTTCAACAAGCTGAAGGCCTTTCAGGAATGTTTTATGGAGAAAATTCTTTTAAACTGCTCGACTTCTCAACTGCTCAAAGCGCTTCAGGGTGTGAGGAAATGCTCGGCCTCAGGAATGTTTTCATATTCTACTCATCATGTTCTGAGTTTTTATCTGATGAAAAAAAAAAAAAAAAAAATTCTAGTACTGACAGTAAAGACAAGGAGCATTCAGGTTCAGTCTCCAGATTTTATTTATCAACTTGAGGACGTGTCAAGATTAAACATCCGTCTGTCGTTTGAAGAGACTTGTTGAAGTTGCTTCGGAGAATTTCTTGAGGTTTTCATATTTAACCCATTCGTATGAACTATGGATATAATCTGGCAGTCTGTTATGGTTAAAAAGCTGCAGACCAGATGATAATAATACTGATGTTTTCTCCTTCAGAAATGGGTGAAACTGTGTGATTATTATATGGCAAGGAGCAGCAAAAGCAAAGGAGGTGGATTAGCGGTGCTTGCTAACAACTGATGGTGTCATCCAGAACATGTTACTGTGGAATATCATCTCTGCTGCCTGGATATTTAGCTTCTAGCATGTCAGGACAGTCATGAGATTGTCATACTGAAATAGTCTTCAGTCAGAGGCTTCGTCAGATTCGTTGTAACACTGACTGCTACCGGAGATCCTTCCAGCCCACAGCATCACCATCTACAACAACTCTTAAACAACATTTAGTTTCCCTCTGAGATAAATAAAGTATTTTTGAACTAAATTAGAAATGTGAACCTAATATTTGTTGGGTTTCGTACTGTAGTTAATGCAGAGCACCGCTGTTTACAGACAGCCTGTGACTGTACTGGTTCAGATTTTAAATGAACTGTTTTCATCTGCAGGACTGCTGCAGAAAGGTTTTGGCAGATGTGTGTTGATTCTTAAACAAAGGGAAATGGTGAAAAGAAAATATCTACTAACACACAAGGAGAGAAAATGAGCATCTTCAAAGCTTAACACTTATCATAAGCTCCAAAACTTTAGACAATTCTGTATGATGGCCAGTATAGATTTAGAGTGGTAAAGGGTTTGCATTTTAATATTTGCTCCTAATATCTAAAATTTGTAACAGAAAAAAAGTTATTTTAATATAAGTATGAAATTTTGTGTTTTTTTAAAAAAGCTACATAAAGGTGTAAAATCTTTCAATAAAAACAGCAGCAGAGTTATTTCTGTCAACTGTCCATCCGTCAGCATCTGAGGCGTCTCACCCAGACTGTAGAGGCTGAGCGCTCCGTAGTCAAAGAAGTAGCAGATGTGTCGGGACTCTGCGGACATGGAGCTGAAGGTGTGGGCACAGCTGGAGGTGAACGGGTAAATACAGATGAGCAGCATGTAGACCAGCAGGGGCCAGGTGTAGCTGTCGTTCAGGAAGTTCATGGTGGAGAACAGAGCCATGAAACGCCACACAAAGTACCTGCAGCCAAGCATTTATTAAACCAGATTATTGTAAAAAAAAAAAAAAAAAAGAAAGACAGAAAAAAAATGATCAAGGATACAAACTTGGTTTGAAGTGTTTGCACCCACCATGTGGGCAGGAAGTGGGTCCATATATTGATGGTTTCGTTGTTCATCTGGAAGCTGCTGAGGACGCAGTCCACGGCGGAGCTCCGAGGGTGACGATAGCCGGAGATGATGCTGTCCTCCCTGAACACCTGAGGGACGAACAGACGGATCGTCTCAGCTCCATCTTACTTTGATAACACGTCTTTATGATTTCTTAAGCATTTGGGGGATTTTCTTTGGACTTCAGCTGCTTTTTTCCTTCATTTTAAGTGCAATCCATTTACAAAGGCAGCGTGCGTGTTCCAGAAAATAAATGGAGAGCAGAAACGCTAATCGTATCGACCTAATTAATTCAATTTTAATCAAAACGACTTCGAGAGATTACAAAAAGTAATCTCCTTGCCAGCAACACAGGAAACATAAGTCAGGACTTTAGGACAGAACTGTGCATAAATAAATTAAAATCATAGTATTTTGTACTAAAACAGTTTTTCAAACTCAAACCTATGCGTAATGTTTGCTCTCAGGTCTGAGTAAATTAGTCCTGCTCAGTAACTACTTCCCCATAAAGAAGGAGCTTTTAAGCCGACAGGGAAATTGCTTTGGCCGCTTTCTGCACCCAAGCACGCCTAATTACAGATTCTCCTATTGAAAAATATATATCGAGAAAGAAAAAGCGAGCAGTAACCCAGGAGTCGGGTTATTAATATAAGAAATAAAAACCCTCACCAGTCACTACTGAAGGTTAGACGCAGCTCTTTCAGCCTGCTTTACAAAGACGTATCACTGACAGACTGGATCCTCTGACAAAGTGTTGAAATCTTCTCTGTTTGGTTTAAAATGTCTGACAGGATCAAACTGTGCTCAGACAGAAGATGTGAACATAAACAGAGATGGGAGTTCTGTAATGTGATGTGTTATCAACGTCACAGTTGCAAAAGGACTCCGTTTCACCAAACGTAAAAGTGGTTCAGGAAATAAACCTAAGACTTATTCTTTTCCTTTTTATATTTTCTTTAATGTAAACCATCACCATGTTAGTTGGTCTTACAGTGAAGGTACATCTGAGCTGATGTCTGCTTCTGGAAGCAGCAGCAGCAACATTTTGTGATAACCTGCTTATTAAGAGGATAATGACATCCAGGAGGAAAATGCATTTAATCTGGAAAATGACTTTTTATGCTGGTTTTATTACGCACCTCATCAGAGCTCATGATGCTTAACTTATCCTGCAGATCAGAAGCAGCAAAAGCAAACATCCTAAAATATTGAAGAGCATCCAGTTTGTTGAACTTCATGGTTTTGCATTTCTTGGAATGCTGATGCAAAAACTCCTCCAAACAATGTTTGGGTTGCAGAGATAATGTCAGAGCAGCGCATTTCTTTAGCCGGCAATAGCAGCTCAGGGAGGAGGTGGAGGATCTCCATCTTTACATAGATTATCTGTCTCATGACATACTGTCGCGACACGGAGGCAGAAAATGATGTCAGCAGACGTTCACGGCTGAGACACAAAAGTGACAATGCTTGGCTCCAGAGTAAAACAGTTCTCGCTTCTCTAGAAAGGTTCTGGGAACCAAACAACCTGATATCACGCAGAGCTTCAGAAAACTTTTTTTAGACTTTTATCCAACTCCCAGAGTCATCTTCACTGAGGATCCTTTCTTACCTTGGGAACCTGATGGATGTCGAAGAGCTGGGGGAGTTTTAGGCTCAGCAGGTCTGTGGGCAGTCTGATGGCGCCTCTCCCCCTCTGACACACCTCCCTGAGCCTGGCACGCCCCCGGCGACAGAACACCAACCAGACCGGGTAGTCAAACACCGGGGTTCTGGTCCCTCGGTCTCGGCTATCCGACTCCCATCTCAAGCAGCGGCCCCAGCCCTGGCTCCACCCGACGGCGCTGCTGGCCCCTATCCCCCTCCACACGGGAAAAACTGCACACAAAGAACACAGATCTCAGAATCAAAGCAGGTTTTCCTCCCCAAACACAAATCAGGTTGGTTTTGATCCTCCCTCCAGTGAACGGGAGCCAACAGACACAAATGTCCCAGCAGTCCTCCTTGTGGTTCTCCATGTTGTCGTGCTACACCATGACTGCATTCAAGTTCATGTGACAGAGTGCTTTTGCGTGACATGTTTGTTGACTGCAGCAGAACAATCTCTTATTGTGGCTGCTCCTCAGATACTCCCACGCGCCGATGGGAAGAATGAGCGCCTCTGTCAAACTGGATTTGCTGGTGACCAGACGCAGAGCGTGCAGCAACACATTTATGAGGACCAGCAGCTCTGCAGAGAGCATTCCTTATACATCTCCAGAACGACAACAGCATGAGATAAGTCTTTATCTCAGAGAGGCTTCACCAACAGCGTCTGCCTGCCGCACATACCAGAGGATTACTTCTCCCTAACAGACTTCTAACCAAACAGCAGCATGTATTTTTATATTGTTGGTTTCCAATACAAAATGTACAAATTTAATGTACAATTTTACAAAATGTACAAATTTAATGTACAATTTTACAAGATTAATAATCTTCAAAATGTACAAATTTAATGCTATTAAACAACAAACTGCAAGACTAACTGTGTCTGCAAGTGAAAAAGCTTCTCATTATAGTCCAAATCTTTCTGTTCAGAGCAAAACGGCAAATAAATGTTATTTATTATGCACAAAAATAATTTTTATACCACTTTAAGTTCAGGGTGCAGGTCTTCTTTTCAGTTGTAGTCGATCCTAACATTAAATGTCAACACTAGACGTTAAATTAACATCAAACACCCTAAATTTAGTCTGAAAAAGTGGTTAAAATAGTTTAATTTCAAACAGAATGGCTGTCAAGACAATCACCTGCTTTCCCTCTCACTTTATTTATGTGCATGCAAATTACAGTCGCGACAAATTAAAGCAACATAGAGTGAAATTAAACTGCGGTTCACACAGACACCGAACGAACAGAACATCGTTTTAAAAACTAACACTTAGGTTCAATATTTAGCTACAGTGAGGACGGAGAAAGAAAGTACCAGACAAAAACATGACCAGCATTTTTCCAACACTTATTTTAATTACGCACCATAATTAGTTTAATGAAAAACACTGGAAGAGGAGAAGTCCAAATCCAGCTGCCTGTAGCAGCATTCAGGCTAAAACGCTGCACAGCAGCATGTCAGCAGGATTCCCTCTGGGGAGATGGCTTCTCCAGTCAGCTGAACTTCTACGGTGCATTCATGGACAACTGGGACACTGGAATGTCAACATATATCAAAACAACTCCAAAGTGATGTAAACCTATTTTATTCTCAAATATCAGTGTAGTCTTATTGAAATATTCCTACATAAACAACCTTGACCATCTTCAGGAGGTTTTACTGTAGCTAAACCTGATGTAATCAAACCAAATCAGTTCTATACTGGCCACTCTTCAAAGTTCTAAAAACATAATAAAATCAAACTCTTTATAAATGTTAATTATTTGTTTAATGCTGAATAAAGCAAAAATAAATAAATAAATAAAATAATAATAATAATAATAATAATAATAATAATAATAATAATAATAATAATAATTTCTCGATCGAAGCTTAGCAAAAAAGTACTAAACCTCGACTTTAGAATCAAGGTATGACTTCTGTGTACCTTTGCACCCCTACAATTAAATCTTGGAGGCATTTTTCTTATAAAGCTGGGTTTCAGTGCCGTACTACTGTAAAACCAGTATTTTTGCTCAAGGTTACAGCTTATGTCGATATGGTTCATTTATAAATTTGATTATTAAAATACTTGCATGATATGAGCCTCAGTGTAAGGGATCTGCAGCAGTGTGTGCAGACCTTCTAAAAACATCTGATTTTTTTTAAGCAGCCGGGTCCACGCTCATATTTTTATGTTATACCTCCAAGCAGCCAAGCTTTCTTATTAAAATATGTTGTTTCTGATCGTCTTTTAAAGCTTTTATTTGGACATTTTCCATCCAGCGCCTGATCATTTTTAGAATGTCACCTAACTCTGTTTATGACTGATTCAGGCATAAATATTCATAAGCCAAGGGATGAATCTGTGTAATATGCATGTTTTTAGACAAACATGACCCACAGACACACCACACCTGCACAGGGATTACATGCAAACATAGAAATGCCTTTGCCAGGATTCTAACCCAGGACCTTCTTGCTGCAGGGCAGCAGTGGGAACAACTGCACCATCATGTAGCCTCCTACAGAGAACCGCATCATATTTGAAGTATTTTTGCACAAAAGGAGGCCAAATGGACAGATGGAAGGCATAAACAATGCATTAAAAGTATCTTTGATGGTGCCTTGTGATACACTGGGCGTGTACTATGTGGTTGGAAACACCTGCAGCCACCTGTCTACTTTACCTGGCATTAGGAGGCTTTTCTGCTGACAACTGTAGTCGTTTCTAAAATGTAAATCTATACTTAAGTGAACATTAGGTTTAAAACATTAGGTCTTTATTCAGTTATGCATCTATTAAAGAATCATACATGTGAAATGAGAACACTGGTGGGTGTTTACCACAGCTCCACCCCCCCGCGCAGAGCCGACCAGAACACACCCTGAATAAACCTGCTGACCTGTCTGAGTTCTCAGACTGACAGGATAAAACTCTCTCAAACTCCCAGTTCCCGCCTCGCCGGGGTCCCCTGGACCACAGAGGCCCTCGCTGCCTGCAGCACCCCAGCTGCAGGATCTGCCCTACTAACGGGGACAAAGTGAGCTTTGTGGAGCCTGAAGCCTTCAGAGGCCAGACAATGGCTGTAACACTCTGAACTGGATGGAAATGAGGCAACTCTCTCTCTCTCTCTCTCACACACACACACACACACACACACACACACACACACACACACACACACACACACACACACACACACACACACACACTTTACCACCACAAAAAAAAACCATCTTCAAGAGCTCCAACATGCACACACACTCTGGCACAGATCCTGAATTCTTCATAGCAGTCATCAGAACCTGTGGTATTAATTAAAGGAAGGACCCTGATGGTCTCTGGCATCAAGAGCAACAGATGTATCTAGCTAAGTTTGAAAGATGCGCTCATTGTTTCTGATTAAATACAAATATCCCCAATAATAGATGTTTGCAGGATATCTGAAGACATGGAAGTTAAAAAACAAACCTTTCCTTTATCTGTCAGGCAACACTTGGGCACCAGGACTGAGACAAATGAGAAGAATGCAGTATGGGCTAGTTAAATCTTGACTGAATTATTTTAATAAAGACCATTATCAAATCTAATTTAACTTTTCCAACCTTCACTGTGTGTTTCCCAGCCCACATCTGGTGGGAACATCTGGTTTAAAAGTTCTCATCCCGACAATGAATCGAACTCAATGCGAAAAAACATCTAAATAAATGCAGTTTCCTGTCAAAGCAGGAGATATTTCATGCCAAAGCAACTTAAATTTGCTTTCTTGAGTCAAACCTAAAACAACAATTCATTTTCTTTTGTTCGTCTCCCCTCCATCTGAGACCCACCCCCTCCCCTGCTCATGATCTCATCATGTGACCTCCTTCAATGGACGTCTTTATGGGTCTGAATCTGGCAAAGAGACGGGTCTGCAGAGAGCATGCTGCCCCCCCCCCACACACACACACACCACACACACAGCCAGCTCTGCCTGAACAACTCCCTCGTCTCGATCTGCAGTTTGGAAAATTCCACCGTTCTGCTGGAACACGTCCAGTCTACAGCAAAACAATTACTGTGTGTGCATCTCAGTAACTTCACACCGTTAAATTAACGCCATCGGGAGCGTGTCTTCACATGCCACAGTCACCTGTCGGATTACACAGATCAACCTGTTTATTTCCAGCAGACGAATGGAGGAAGTCAAGAGCAAAACCTAACACTGAACAACACAAAAGCAAAAGCTGATTTTCAATTTGGGCACAAAGTTTTTCCTTTAAGTATTGTCTGAAAACGAGCTTGTAAAACTGTTTAATTCAACAAATCAAACCAAACGACGAACCTGTCACAGCCTCAAATAGAAACTCTTTGCCTTGACATCAGATGGCAGCTTTCAGGGATGACAAAAGTTACTTTCACTTCTGTTTTACTTTGAACACAAACTGGAATTTATAGTTTTGGAAATACACTGCATGGCCAAAAAAAACAAAACAAAACAAAACAAACAAAACAAAAAAAAATGATGGGAGAGTCTGAGCGCTGCTCAAAGCCTTCTCCAGAACATCACGAAGATTCTCAGCAGGGTTCAGGTCTGAAGTCCGGAGGCTGATCCACGCGTGAAAATTTCTGCCCAATGAATCCTGGCCCTGTCATCTTGGAACATCTCCATGTCATCGGATGGAATAACCTGCTCTTTCAGTATCTCCAGGTAGTCAGCTGACCTTACACTGTTGCTGAACTTTGACCTGACCAACTGTAGCAACCCCAGATAATAGCACTGCCCCCTCAGGCTGCTACAGTAGACACTAGGCATCACTTCATCTGCCTCTCTTTTTACCCTGATGCGCCCAGCGCTCTGGAAGAGGGTAAATCTGGACTCAGATCACATGACCTTCTTCCATCGCTCCAGAGTCCAATCTTTACGCTCCATTACAAACGGTAGCCTTTTTCTCCAGTTAGCCTCACCGATCGGTGCTTTTCTTGTGGCTACACAGCTGTTTAGTCCCAATTCCTGGAGCTCCCTTCTCAACAATTAAACTTGCAGTATCTAATTTTTATAAAAAATTATGGTTTTTGCATATTTGTTAAAACTGTCACTATGTTGTGACAGTTTGGTCTGAGACAGATAATCTGTGCAAAGATGGAGCTCCTCCACCCCCCCGCCTGAGCTACTATTGCCGGCTAAAAAAAAAGCACCGCTCCCGACCTAAAACAACCAATCAGAGCCAGGAGGAGGGGCTTAGTGCTAATGGTGGAGAAACAACTTACTGTTACAGGTAAACCGTTTATCCGTCATCATTGGTGGCCATGCTAACTAGCATTAGCATTCACAACAGTCTCTGCGAGCTGCAGCGCAGCAGAGAGCCAGGGGTAAGGGGGGTGAGCAGCACCACATGGAAGGTGACTGACAGCACAAAGACCCGCCTCCTGGCTCTGATTGGTTGTTTCTGACCGAGTGGTGTATTTCTGCAGTTAGAATGATATAAGACAATAATCTGTGGAAAAAAAAAAAAAAAAAAAAAAAAAAAAAAAAATCGAGCTCCTCTGCCTTCTCCCAGTGCTTCCAGTACTGTCATGACATCATGACAATTTCAACAAATATGCAGAAAAATATTTTTTATAAACATATATACATATATTTATAAACATGCAATATTTTAATGAAACAAACAGTAATTTTTATGAAAGGCTTTTGTAAGTATTTAAATAAAACGTATGTAGTTTCCAATTTTTTGGGAGGGGGCAACTGATTTTTTTTTTTTTCTTGGCCTTGAAAACAAAGATTGTCTATTGAACAAGAACAGGATCTGAGTCACTCTTTCTTTGAAAAATGTTTGCTATATTTAACCAAGTTTAATAAATCATTTAAATGCAGAATTGGGTGCCTTCAGGTTTTCTTAATGGGTAACTGTTATTTCCGGTTCTACTTACTATGAATTTAACAAAGAAAGCAAAAAGTATGATTATTTAAAGATGAAAACTTTGTTTTGCCCCATGTAACATTTTTCATGTTGCTTTAAAAAAAAAAAAAAAAAAAAAAAAAAAAAACTGACCACAGCGAAAAAAAGAATAAGAGCTGCAGATCCTCAGCAAGTTTGAATTAATAAACATATTGATCATTTATGTATCAAAGCTAATGTTCCTACCCTTCATCTGGTTTTTACTAAACTCAACAAAAAGTATTAGACAATCCTTCCAGGATTTTGATGTTGTTTTTGTGATTAATATTTGTAAGAAATTTTGCAATATTTTTCCTAATTCAATATTTTCCTAAATCTACATAGAGAAGAAAAATGATGGATAAAAAAACAAGCAGACAAATTGGACACAAACATTTTTACTCTTTAAAGAAATTAAATTGTTCGATTTTTGTTACTCCCCATGTCAATTACGCAGCAGTGTCGTAGAAGTTAGAAATACTGCCACCTGCAGGTTGGAGTTAGCATTACTTAAACCCAATGTTTTAGATCAGTTTTGCAGAAAATTTGCAATAAACTCACAATTACACATGGGCGCAAAAAAATGTGGGGATCTGTTGATTTGCGTGAATTTCCACGATCGCAGAATCACAAAAAACTGAAGGGACTGATTAGAGAACAAGCTGTTTGCTGTTCCATTTACAGACAGGGAAAAGTTGGAGTTTCTGCTTATAATATCTTTCCAGAACCGTGGGAAAGACTGCAACATTGGTGCATCACCAGTTTTATGCAACCTGAAGACTGAAAAACACTTATTTACAGCAGATAAGATGGTGACTACTCAGAACTTCTCCACATAAACCCACTTAAAAAAACAATTTAAAAAAAAATACGAATGAGAGGTGCATCATTCATTATTCCCAAAAAAGTACTTTACAATCCATTTACAGTAAAAATGACACTAAATACACTATATTTATAATATTAACATCTTATAGCCTTGGCAAAGTGCAAACTTTGTCATTTCACATTAAAAATTTCCAGCATTTAAAAAGTCTCTAATCACATAATTGAATCTGAACAGATCTCCTCCTGAGGAAAAATAAGTAACAACTCTGTAATAAGTAATAACTCTGAGTCATTGAGACTACTTCAGTTATTGGCCTGCTGTTGGATGTGTTCTCACAAGCATGACAGGAGGTCACGAGATGACTTTCTCATCTCCATGGTTTCCTTTGCTTATTCAGGCTGGAGTCCTGCTGGAGTATTCCCCCATTGCTGCTCCACCCAGATCACCACCTTCCTGCAAACTGTCAGCATCTCATATGAAAGCACAGTGCATGTTATGTAACAGCACCAGTTCTTCTGGAAAGATGACTTCATCTTCATGATCAGCAAAGTTTTAGAACCAAAAATATGTTTTTCAGGCAAATCTGACACCAGATGTGTGTTTTTTTTTAAGGCTGCTCTGAAAGCTTGGAATGATGCAATAAGGGAGTCTGTACGTCCTGGGAAGAGGGTGTCAAAAAGAAACGAGTTTCTGCTTATTGCTCAACATGCATGAAGTCACAGTTTTAAACAAACACTCAGATGGAAGAGTTCACGGGATTTAACAGCTCCAGCAAAAACAACCTGTCTTTATGTGTATGGAAGGGCCACTAATGGTCTGCAGGCTGATCAGAGACTTTACAGGGCTACTGCTGTTTTATTTGGTCATTTAAATAGAAGTTAATGCTTTAGATTTAGATGACTGTACAACTTTAAAAATGTCCTTAGAAATTTCCAAAGATACTCTAATGTCCAAGATTCTGACATTGCGGAAAAATACAAGCCGGAAGGAGCGTCTTCCCAACAGTAATTTACAGGAAAACATGCAGCTCATAGCAACTCGACTCAGCCCAGTTAAATGTGTTTATGGCTTTCCCTTCCCACTTATTAAACTGCAATTTAAAGGAATTTGGGCGGAAAACCAGGGGTGACGCTGTGGCGCAACAGATTTCCAGAGCGAGGAGATGACAGCTGGAAAACTTAAACTATAAGGAATTGAATTTTAATCATCCGAGATGTGTTTAAGCGACCAGACTTACCGCGGCGATTCTCCTCCATCCTGGGGGTGACAGAGTCTTCCTCCCCGCTAACAGACACTCTGAGCTGGGCTGGACGGGCTGGATGGGATGGGCGTTCTCCACTCTCCGTGTCTCGGTTTAATTGTGCAAGGTCCCAACATCCACAGCTGCTTTTCTTTTGTCTCTTGTCTCCGTCCAGCCAATAGGAAGCGGTGCTCGGTGCTCACGTGGATCTCCGCAGAAACGACAACAAGAGCCATGTGTTCCAGTGGTGATGGGAATTCCAGCGCTCTTCCAGGATCCACGTCTTTCGGCTCAGTTAAGACTCGAAAAAGACGGTTCTTTCCGCTCCTAAACGATTCTTCGGTTAGTTGCAATCTCGAGTTCGGTCCGCCATTTTTCTCCTATCGAGATTAATCCAGATTATTCAAGGAATTTGCTCCTAAAAATCCTCCAATCCTGCGCTGAATCCAACCTTCTTTATTATGAGCCCTTAAAGACTGACATTTTAAAACAGTATCCCAACAGGATCATTGTTTAATTATGTGATCCAGTTTTACTCAGAACTAAAAACTTCCAAGTTTTTAGTTGAAAAAATGGCCAGAAAGGTCCTAAGAAGATGGAATTCTGAATGGGAAAGTTGAAGGTTTCTCACCAACATCGACCTCAAAATGCAATATAGCTGCCTTGCATATAAAACTATTAAAAATATAAAAAGACGAAACATTTATTTTCACTCTGAGGATTACTGTTTCTTTTTTTTTTTACTTAATTTTACATCAACATGTTGCTAATGCATCTGAAAATATAAAACACAGAAATATAGTTTTTTATGGTCTTTTTATGCTAATAGTAGTTAGCCATGTCACTGAGCATACCAATTAGCAAATCCCACTGGCATTTGAACTTTTAACTGGAACACAGGTTGGGTTTGACATCATTCGCAAATCCAAGCTCTGACTTCAGAGATAAAAGGAGCAAACCAAACAGTACCATGCACATTACACATTTCTTTTGGTTTTGCATTTTAGTTCCACCTTGGACAGGTCACCAGTCCGTCACAGGTCAACGCAAATCACACAGGACAGCCATGACACAATCATACCAAAGGGCAAAGAGAGACCAATTAATCACGCAGTCATGTTTTTGGACTCTGGGAGGAGGCTGGAGTACCTGGAGAGAACCAAGTGCATGCATGGGAAGAACATGCAAAATCCTCACAGAAAGACAGTAGGCTGGGAATCAATCTCAGAACCTTCTTGCTGCAAGGTAACAGGACTCCCAACTTTACAAATGTTGATTTCATTTATAAAGGAAAAAAAGTAAATTAAAAAACTAAATTACTCTGGGCCTGTATGAAAAAGGAACCATCCTACTTATTTTATTATAAATTAACTGTGACTGACCTTTTTTAAAAATCTGAGTTTAGTTTTTCTCAGCAAGGTCTGAATACTGTCAGACATTTAGAATCAAGAAATCAGACAAATAGAAACTGTCAGACAACATGAAGTTGAAAAACAACACATAATGGCCTGACCGAAAGAACAGATGAAACGCAAAATCCTTCACAGCTCTCAGTCTGGAAAAGGTTACAAAGCCATGTCTAAGGGAGTCCAGAGAACCGCAGTCAGAACCACTATCCACAAACGGAGAAAACACGGACCAGTCCTTCCAAAACAATTCCAAGAGTCCACTGGCAAGTCTTTCAGGAGGTCAGAAAAGAACCCAGAGCAACATTTACTTCTGAGGCACTGCAGGCCTCACTTGTCTTAGTTAAGGTCAGTCTTCATGATTCAGCAGTAAGACCGAAAATGGGCAAAAAATGGCCTCCATGGGAGAGATCCAGGGCCAGAACCTCTGCTGACCCAAAATGACAAAGTATCATCTCACCATCACACACATTGGTGTGGATAGCTTTAATGTCTTAATCATTTGAAAACTGCTTTTTGTATATATTTAAGGGGGGGGTATATTAAAATCTGTTTGATCTGGAACATTTAAGTGTGAAAAACACAAAAATAGAAGAAATGTGTAAAACTTGTTTTTGCTAAGTTATGAACAGAAGCATTTACCAGGCTGTGCTGCACGCTGTGGAGCTTATCTGGTCAACATCTTTTTCCAGACACAGAGACAGCTAATAACCTGGAAGCTGGTTCTGAAAGATAGCTGTCATTTTAAGCATGCACCTCTAAAAATAACACCTCCTTTCAAAGAGCGCGTTCTCCTGCTCTCATTAGGTTGGCATGCAGACTGGACACCACAAAGCCAGGCAGAGATCCAGACTGAGATCTACTTGGATCGAGCAGAACACAACTCAGTAGGTCATTTTAACGCTTTGTTGCAGATCAGTCCTACAAACGGGGATGGAAAAAAAACAAAAATGACACTCCTTTGGACAAGCTATTGTCCACTGTTTCTTTGGCAACAAAACACTGCAGTCATTCAGAGAGTACTGAGTAGTTATTATGCACTTCACTGCTTCTCCATTAACTTTTATGATACAATTCTTTAATACTTATAAAAAGGATGCATGATGGTTATCTCAATTTAAAATCCTAAGTTCTTGTAGATATATTGCATCACTATGCACCAAAAAATCGTTTTCTTTGTGATGAGTTTGGAGAGGTAACAGGTCAAGGAGAGAAGGAAAAACTGTTATTTTTTCCCCACTAACTCAAATCAAGCCTGGACGGCAACATTCAAACATCAGAAACTGCATTTAGGATCAACGATAGTTGTTCCTGTTTTCTTAATGAATTTAAAATTGCAGTGTGAAAAGCTGTATTCAGTAAGGCTGCAGCACACACCACCCATGTCAGATAAGCTACAAAGAGGTGCAAAAGTTTAGTTGAATCACAAATGAATAATTTTGCACATGTTCCTCCATTATTAAATCCAGCACTCTATTTTTATAACTCAGTTGGATTCTTTTACATTTTTGGATTAACTTCACTTCAACATGGCCCAGTTTTATACCAGACTTTCTCAGTGGTTTAGTAATAATCTTATTATTGTTCCTTGCTGTGTTTTACTTGATTGTTTAATTATTATGCAGCATGAATGTCCCTTCTGATAATCTGAAAGTATGTTTATTCTGAGCCAACTCAACTAAACCCACTAAAGTTTTCATGGAAGGGATTTCTGTGAAAGAATTCATGTGGAAACCTCCAAAGTGTATGAAAAAGTTTCATCAAAATAAAAGAATTAAAATGAACATAGATTTGCTTTGGATTGACTTAAATCAAAAATGAAGCATTGGGTAGTGAGAAGAAAACATGTTTCAAAAGTATTCATACCCACTGAACTTTTTCTAAATTTTTCTCATCACAATCGCAAATGTCAAAATATTTTATTTGGATTGATGTGTTGAATGCATCATTGTGAAGTGGAAGAAACTGACTTGACTTTCTTTGTCTTCTCAAACCCCAGCTGGTTGCAGCAGATGGCCGCTTACTCTCAGACAGGTTCTGGTTCTGCTGGAGGTTTCTTCCTGTTAAAGGAGTTTTCCCTTCCATTGTTGCCACATGCTTGCTCTGTGAGAGGGATTGCTGCCAAGTGAACAACTTGTAGAAAACCACAGTCCACAGTCACAAATGCTAGTTCAGGAGGAGTGTTTGCTGCAAAGTCCATCCAATCAGCTGGGTTTCCTGAGACAGAAAACTTTTTCCTGACAGGCATAAAACACTAAGACCTCGAAGTTCACCTTCCAACAGGACAACAATACCAAACAGCCAGAGCTACTATAGAATGGTTTAGATAGTCTAGATCTAAATCCAATTACAAGTCTGCAGCAAGTCTTGTAAATTGATGTTCACAGATACTCTGAATTGAATGTCTTTATATCTGCTTTTTTAGATCTTTCAGCCTACTTCATGATGTCAGACAGGTTCTGTAAAAGTGATTTCTTGATTCTGCAGATCTGGCATTCACCAGGTCTGAGTGTGGCTGCTAAAACTAAAGATCCAGGTTGGTCTGGAGATCCTTCTTCCCCTTAATTAACTGAGTCAATATTTGAAAACTATAGTTTGGATTTAATTGAGTTTTTTTTCTGTTTGTTTTTTGTCTAATATTAAAATTTGATCAGAATATACATTTAAGTGTTATAAAATGTGATAAAAATACAAAATTAAAAAATCTGTCAAGGTTCAAAACCTTTACATTGTATAAATGTTGGTTGGACGACAACTCGTATTCGGTTCTAGGAGACGCTCAGAGTAAAAGCCGAGTTAAACAATATCCAACTGTAGCTGAAGAGTGATAAACCAGATCAGCTGGATTTATTGTTCTGAGACAGAAGCTGGTTGAGTAAACAAGTCCTAAACTAGGACGCGCAGCGCAAACAGTCACAATGTGCGAAACTGCGCCAAACTGGTTCCTAGAGTTCGTTACTGTTCTGACACAAACCCACTTCGGAGGGGGAAAAAAACCGGTGGGGCCTCTTTAGGAGAAAAAGGGGGAGTGAATTCTCTGTAACATCAGACAGTTCTTCGAAAAAGAAAAAACAGAGAGCGGCTCGGAAACCGAACCAAGATCGGAACTCAGAACTCTGGTCGGATCTGTCAGTTTTATGCGTCCGAGCGGTTCATCCGAGCGCACAGAGGAGAGGGCTGATTTTCTGAGCGAAGTCTCCATCCTTCATCCAAAACAGCCCACCCCATTCCACTCTTCCTCTGTATTCCCTCCGATCATTCCTGCAGCAAACGAAACACCACTGGAACCCCCAAATGTCCAGATCCCACCCTCCTTGGGCTGGGAATCTTCTTCCATTGGATGCGGGGGGGTGAGGAGGTGGGGGAATGGAAGCTTGTTTTTCTCGATCAGGCGCACTCATGTTTCTAGATTATTTACAAAAACTGAGTTGCAGATTATATGAAGCACAGAAGTTACTTACGCATGAACTCCAGACAGGCGAGACATTTCCCCAGCGCCAGCACCGACCCCTGCGTGGACATTTCTCAGGCGGAAAACGGGCTTTTCCCAGCCGGGTTAGAATTCTAATAATTTCTCATCCCGTCCCAGTAACAACAGCACCGACACCAGTCCGTCCACACCAAAAGTCCCGGCAGACCCACAGCCACTAAAAACTGGGTCACTGAGGCTTCCCAACCCACTTACCCAGCAAAAACAACACAAAACAAAAAGCCCCAAACTGGGCCAGCAGCACCAGTGCCAGCCGTCTTCTGTGTCTCTGCCGCTGTCAGGGGACTGGTTATTTATTCTGTGTGCTCGGTCAGCGCCGGGCACCGGGCCTGCAGAGGGACAGAGGGGCGCTCAATGAGGGGCAGCAGGGAGAAAAGAAAGGAAGGAATGGCACAGAGAGACCCAGATTCAGAGAAAGGAGGGAAGGGGCCCTAAGGAGAATTTACACGAGGAGCTCACTCACGTTTCCTGGAGGAATGTTAGAGCTGCACTCAGTTTTCACTCTGGAAACTGCTGTCTGTTGGAAAAGCTTTATTCCAGCCCCACCTATCTCCTACTGCTGGAGAATATGGCTAAAAAACATATCACAATATAAGCATTTCATAATAGTCAATAATTATTGATTAGTTTTTTGTTTGTTTGTTTGTTTGTTTGTTTGTTTGTTTGTTTGTTTTATATATCTGAAACACTGCCAAACTGGTGAGGTGACCTTTCCTCATAATATCCACAGTTTTCACTCCACGCCGTTGTTTATTTCTAAGCAGTTATGAGGCTAAGTGGCGAAACCTTAAACTGCTGCTGCGCAGGTTAGTCAGCAAGTTGTTGCTAGGTAACCAAAGAGCGAGTGAGCTCGCTGATGCCACCAACCCAGCTCAGCTGCCCGTGAGAGGTTGAGCAGCTAAAGCCTTTCCTCTGCCTACATCCCCCAGAATGCTGTGCGGTTCTGGGTCGGAGCTCAGTGAATATTCTATATATTGAATATTCTATCAGACGTATTATCTATTGATATTCATATTCATATGAATATGAATATCAATAGATAAGCCTATAAATATGTATATTGATCATTCTGGAATAGTTTTGGCAATAATGGATGTTTTTGTTTTGCTTTGCAAAATTTATAACTTCAGCATTTATAATAGCAGTCAAAATTGTTCTCATCTCCCCGAGGGATCTTATGTGTATCAACTCACTGCAAATAACTTTTATTAGCTTAAAAAGACAAAGCTGTGGAAGTCCAGCTAATATCACTATGAATCTAATCACCAGCCTGCTTTGCTATGAAAGCAGGGGTGTCTCCAGAAAGCTTTCTAGGGGGCGGCCAGATGGGGGGCAATGGTAATCTTGAGCTGGAACACTAAAACCAAAAGTCATAACAGAATATCAGATGTTTTATTTAAGGGTTTTGCTGTGGCAGAATTCGAAAAGAATTTGTAGATCACCCTCTTGAATATTTTCTAAGTTTGCTCTGAAGTATATATTCAAACCTAGATCAGCTGATTAAAGCTGCTAGAGTATGTGTTTTTGGGCACCTGCAAAACTTTTTGTTGAGTATAAAATACTGGTAACTCCTGCTTTTTCGCCTAAATTGTATCATCTGAGGGCAAGGTTCAGGGCTGACTATGGTTCAAAAAGAGGAAATTTGATGGACATACAGTAAAGTTTCTTACTTTCAGCTACTTCTTAGCAATGCCAACCTCCAAAGAAAGACATGCAGCCATCTTTACTTTGTGGCAAAATGGCCTCACATGCAGGAAACTGCTGCAGATTCAGTGACGAAGACTTCAGGTTCAGTTCAGTAAAAGCTTGGACCATGTCATCCTGAATTATAAGCTATCACACAAGCATGTTGCCACCAGTGCAAAGCTTGGTCAGCACTGGCAGCAGGTAGTTAAGTCCAGCTGCAGGCATCACCTCAACAGCTTTGATAAAGTCTGCAGGAAGCATGTACAGCAGAAGGCCAAGTTATATCTTCTGCTGAATCGCCCTCCTCGTTTGGAACATCTGGAGAAGAAAATGTGAGCGCAACCATGTGTCTGTGTGTGCTGCTAACAAAAAACCATGGTGATACAATCCAAGTGGCTCCTATTTGAAAATTATCCTCCTCTTTGGTCTTTTTCTTGGAGGTAACTGGCAGAAGTTTGTTGTCCACAAGTTTTAACACAAACTACAATTTACAGCTGCTCACCTGGACAAACAAGATCTGAAGATGGGTTTCATGGTCAGATGGGACAAACACTGAGCCATTAGGCCAGACGTAACAAGAACCATCTGTCAGGCATGGTGGTGGTAGCATCATGGTGTGGGGCAATTTCACTTTCGCTGCATCGATCAAAGTGGATGGAATAATTAAGGGAGACTTCTTCTAAATTTTTAATCAACAAAACGCATTTATTCCCTCTGCTGTGTTGATTCTGAAGAAGGGATGCCTTAAACAGACACATTGATAGATGATTATTTATTTTAATGATATAGTGAACTTAATGCTGGTTTAACGCTTTTATTAGTTCACAGTTATGAAGTTATTGTTTTTTTTATTGGTCATTTGCTTGGTTTTTAATAAAGCTATCTTATTTCTAATTACATCAGTTTAATATCCAACCAGGATTACACTACAAAAAAAAAAAAAAAAAAAAAAAAGCACGTAGTTGCAGCAAAAAAACCATCTACAGTAATCAAGTATTTAAGCCTGAATGTCTGATTTGGATTACAAAATCCACAATACATCCAAACTTACCCACCCAATTCCTGTTTTTTTAAGTTGTTTGCTGTGTAACTATGTCACCCTGAAAAACAACAATGGCTGAAAAGCATTTTTTAAAGTGTGTATTATTAACTGTTTTCTCTTATTAGTGAACTAATTCCTAAAGTTGTGCAGAAGAAAGAGAAAAACACTCAAAGATCAGCATCAGTTTCTGTTTATTGTTCATTGCATGGTCACACATAAACTGGTTCTCCTCTGCATTGTGCATGATGGGACAGTCACTATGGAGATGGTGATGTTGATGGGATACATTTCGGGAGTTTACAGACGTCCAAACACAACCCAGACCCCCAACCCCCCAGGACAGGTCAGCTGATCTCCACCAATCAGCTTCTACCGACCTGCTCCCTCTAACCTGATAAATAGATTCTGCTTTATTAGCTTCCGTTCAGGATTGGTTCAGTGGATCAACACACAATAACAAGCCCTTCCCCTTTCCCTTAGACATTCCTGTGTTTATCATTCAGATTCAGCTTACACAAAAAAAAAAAAAAAAAAAAAAAAAAAAAAAAAAAAAATTTGGGTACAAAAATAAAATCCAAATGAAAATCTTCCAACAGGACGAGGCCTGCTGTGTTTTCTTTCTTTTCGCAGACAAATAGCACAATACATACGTCACTGGTCACAAAAGTACACCGCAAATAAGGAAAAAATGAATCCAAAATAAAAATAAAAACACATAGAAGAGAAACCATATATCCGTCTTCCTTAAAGCCTGCGGACGACGAGGCGCCTGGTTAGTTTCTGATCGATGGAAGTCAGACGGCGCCTTCGCCGTCACTCGGCTCACACTCCTGACCCTGTTTCTGAAAATCAGACTGAAGGAAAGAGGGAAGGGAAATCCAGACCACTGCTCTAAATATCTATATGGATTCATCTTAGCGTGAATGAGTTTTGTGTGTGTGGTTTCTCTCAACACAAATGTACTCGTTTGCTAACATATACAGTGTATTCCTGGTTAGAGGTGAACCAGGGGCACGCCCTCCCACCGTTTCCTCCCCCCGACCGCTGCGGCGCTCACGCTTTATGTTTAACAAACTGAGAGGTGGGAGATCTGCTGCTTCTTATAGCGCCGTTTTGCCTGCCTTTTCTTCTTTTGTTTTTTTATTTTTGAACTCCGCTTTATTTCCGTGTCCAGCCCTCGAAACTTTTTACTCTTCGACCCAGCTTTCTTTTGAGTTGTTTTTCTTTCCTTTTTGGAGACGCAGATACACACAGAGCAAAAGAGTGGGAGAGAGAGGGAGCGAGTGTTGTGATCGATCAGCTGCTCGCAGCACCGACAGCTGCCCCCCCGTTAAGCTCTCAGCCGATCTCCTTCCACTGACGGTAGAACTCCACGATGTTCTTCAGCTCCATGCCTGCAGAGGATGCAGCCTGGGTCGCCAACTGGCAGAGACGGGAACAACAGGAGGCCCCAATGAGAGTTTCGCATGAATTAAAACCACAAACTTCAATGAATTTGATCTTAACGGTACCCATCAAGCTCAAAATGTAATTAAACACGGAATATTTTGTGATAAAATTAGCAGATTAAATTGTGGGATGTGCAGGAAACCAATCAGTGGATGAGGCGGAGCTTCTGACACGCAGGTTAAACGGTCCCAGCTGTGCTACAGTACCTTCCTGATTAGGGCTGCACCGATTAATCAAATTAATCATGATTACTGAAATAATCAACTAATTTAGTAATCAATTAATTGTTAACTGGAGTATACAGACTATAAAAAAGGCATTTGCTGAAAAAACAACACATCCAGAGCAGTAATTACGCCAAATTGTACAAAATATATGTTCTACCCAAAGCTCAAGTGGCAGTTTTAACCTCACATGGTTCAAATTCACTAAAGGAAAGCTATATTATTGCATTCCAGGCAATACAATGTCTATTTTCCTATTTAAAAAGGAATTTAATTATTTGGGGTTTTTTTGCCTCTTAATTTATTTCTAATATTGTATAAAAAAACCCCAAAGAGGTTAAATTGAAAATCTGCAGAATGTTCCAGTTTTTTAAAATCCAATTAATCAATTAATCATCTGAATAATCGATAGAATAATTAATTACTGAAATAGCGGTTAGTAGCAGCCCTATTCCTGACACTAAAGATGTTTAGGAAGAGAGAGAGACCCACCTTCATGGCTGCAGACCGAGCGCAGAGCTCGTCCACCTCGTGTCCCGTCAGGATGGTCACCATGCCAGCTGTATCTTCGTCTCCGTTGCTCTGGGATACCGTTAGCTGTCGGCAGCTGTCCACCATCTTATACAGATGCCTAAAAACAAGGAGGATCAGAGCAGAGACTACAAACAGGTTTCGCTCAGCGAGTCGAGAGTGGACTGGGATGAGGCGAGGCTTACCAAGCTTCAATGTCCTGTCGCTTCAGTTTGTCTCTCTCAAAAGTGCGACCCGACTCCTTCTGACAGCGTATGTACCTACAGAGGGGAGATTTGGAGGAAGTACATTATTAGCCACCTACCTTAACAATGACTTATTTTATTATGTTTGCAAAAACATGTTTTGATCATCAAGTTTTGATTTTTAAACAACCATTTTATTTTTATTTTTGGATTTTGAAATAATAAAAAAAACATTTTATTAAAAAAGGATGAATTATTTCTTTATTGTTTATTCATCTTTTTGATATTTATGGAGAGTAATGTGGGGAAAAAAGGACAACATTTGCACTCATGATGTAATTTTGCTGAAACTCTTTGCAAATACTGCTTTAGAAACAGAAAAACTGCTAAAACTAGCATGTTTTATGACATTTCCATTTAAAAAACAAAATCTCACCTCGTATTTTTGGTCTAGTTTCTAGTGCAAATATCTTGAATACATGTCCAGGCGAATACACAAAACTAACTTACAAGTAACTTTTCAGCTCAATATAGGAGCTTGTTTTAAGTTAATAATTCCTAAATATTGATAAAAAAGTTCTACTTATAAGTGAAATTATCTGCCAGTGGAACAAGATATTTTCCAATATTATAAGTTCAAATGTCTTGTTCCACTGGCAGATTATTTCACTTATAACTATAACTTTTTCATCAATATTAAGGAATTATTGATTTAAAACAAGCTCCTATATTGAGCTGAAAAGTTACTTGCAAGTTGCTTTTGTCTTATTTCAAGTGTATTCAAGATATTTGCACCAGAAACTAGACCAAAATACTTGGTAGGATTTTGTGTTTTAAATGGAAATGTCATAAAACATACTAGTTTTAGCAGTTTTTCCTCTGTTTTTAAAGCAGTATTTGCAAAGAGTTTCAGCAGAATTACATCATTAGTGCAAATGCTGTCCTTTTTTCCCCACATCATTTTCCATAAATATCAAAAAGATAAATAATTAAGAAAAAAATTCATCCTGTTTTAGTAAAATGTTTTTTTTTTTTTAATTGTTTTTTTTTTTTTTTTTTTAATTTTTAAATCCATACTAAAAAGAAATTAACCTGTTTCCTTTGCGGAATTCTGACTCCAGAAAGCGGATGCCGTCTCTTGCACCAACATTTTCCTTTTTTAGCCGATCAAGTCCGTCAATCACTGCAACACAGATGGAGCACAGATAAAGCAAAGGTGCTGACGGCTCCAGTTTCAGTGATGTAGGAAGTAGACTTCGGTCCAACAGATCAGCGGTGACACGTTTAAGGATAAAGGTTAACATCTATTAGGGATTAACGACTTTCTGACCCGTTCTTGGGATGATGATGATGAAGCAGCCGCTGCTGGCCAGGTGCCGGATGAGATTCAGATGCTGGCAGAGGGCGGCAGCGTCGGGAACAAGGTAGGGAGACATGGATGACTGAGCTTTGGGCTGCTGAAGGCTGCCCTCTAGCTGCGAAACCTCCAACTGCAGATTAGGACCAAAAAGAAGAAAGTTTTACTGGTTGGGACTGATTCAACAACATTAAAATATTGTTGAAACACAAATATTTTGCTGACAAACTGCTGCTCCTGTGCTGCGTTACTGCTACCACTTTAGACAGAAGCTGAAAAATAACCTGCAGTCGAAGCTGGGCCATGTCTCTCATTAAACGATTCCGACGAGCCTCCTCTTCAGCCTGAACACAGAATCACAGGGCATCAACAGCAAATACAAATATGTCCTTATGGATTTCTTATTTTATCATTTTAGCTTCGCAGGCAAGAGCTGCTTGTTAATTTTACTGTTCATGTGGCGAACAAGTGAACCTCATCTGGGGTTCAGTTGACACTCACCATCCTGAACTGGGCCTTTGCCTGCTGCACCAGATTATCCTGCTCCGACTGGTTGATACTGGTAAAGATTCCCACCTCTGGGTTGAAGTGCAGGACGTTGCCTTGGAGATTTGTTAGGAAGTGGCCAAAACTGCGAATGCAACACACTCGCAACACACACTGGAGAAAAAAGGAGAGAAAAGCAAAGAGTTTGCATTTTCTGTCAGATTGAAGCTCCTGCTGGCACATATCCGTGCGTTAACAGTGTTTCCTGAAACTTTTGATGCATTTTTTTGCTGATTAAAGAACAAAAGCTTCTTAACACTGAATACTTGTGAGAAAGTCACGGTTTAGCAGTGCAAATGGTGAACATGGTGAATGTACTTTCTGTGTTTTTGCCTTTGCAAACTAGAATCTGTTCACAACAGTCCACATAAATGAACCTGTAGAGAACGGCTCAATGAAAGACGTAATTTGTGCTTAATTATATGAAAACCTGCAGATTACTTCCCCTGCACTGCTGAAAATGTTTGAACTATTTAAAGAAAGTCTATTTTATTTCCCAAATGAGGCAGCGTTCCAACATATTTACTTCATGGCAGAGCTACGTTATACAGAGAATCCAGAAAATTCTCACAGCGCTTCACTTTTTCCACATTTTGTTATGTTACAGCCTTATTCCAAATTGCATTAAATTAAAGTCTTTCCTCAAAATTCTACAAAGAAATATCCCATTATCACAACGTGGAAATTTTATTTTTTTGCAAATTTATTAAAAATAGAAAACCATGAAGCTTAAAATTGAGATGTTTCCATTGATCATCCTTGAAATGTTTCTGCAACTTAAATGGAGTCCACTGCTGGTAAATTCAGTTTTTGTAGGTTTCATCAAATTTGTAGGTTTATCAGATATTTATTTTAGAAATGCTTGTAGTCAGATTTTAATATCTGTATGATCCACAAATACTGACATTACACCACGCTGAAGCTGGACTGTGGTGAAAGCCTGTTTTATAGCAGGTTTTTAGCTGATTTAGCTGATATGAAGATGCTGAAAAAAATCTGTTAAATGTAAATTTATCTGTGGCTTCTGTCCCAGAAACTAAGAAAACCCAAAACACTGATTACTAAGAAGCTGTGTAGAGATAAAATGATGTCATATGAATGTAAATCTATGCAAAAAACAAAATAAATATCACATTTGATTTTGAGATTTAGATTTCATCTTTCAGCTGATGGAATAAGCCATAATTTCTAAACATTTTTACACATTTATTCCTTTTCCAGGGTTTTTAAGTACAAAAAAACCCCCTTTGATTAAACTACATCTTGATTGAACAGGTTCAATTACATTGTTCCTCGGGTGATTAGGAACAAAAATGCATTATTTGTCAAACTGCATCAGTAAAAACAGTTTAGTGATGACATCATTCCATACTTATTTCCAAGCCAAAGATGTGGAAAAGGGTACTTTAAACAGTTCAGGTAATTTCTAATTCTGAGCATCTCTAGAGCGTACCTCCTGCAGGGGACTGAGGGAGGCGCTGCGCCGACTGAAATCAAGGCGGCGGTGAGCTACGCTGAGAGCAGGCAGGTGTCGCAGGGCCACATCCTCAGGCAGCAGCAACGTCTGGGTCAATCCTGGCTGCTCGCACTCCTTCAACATTTCTGTCACCTCTGCGTTCAGCCCCAGATCTGCACCACACAAACACAAAGAAATCAAATCAACACAGATTTCTCCAGGTTTTAACTTTGGCTTCCAGACTTGAGATGTACTATTTTATGCATTTTTAAGGCATCTGATTGTCATGCAGCAGCAGGACAGTCAGAAACCACCTGGATTCAGCCAAGTGAACAGTTCAGCTGCTGTGATGAATCCAGCCAGCCCGACTCACCGGCCTCCAGCATCTTGCTGCCGTCTGGAAGAAGGTTCAACAGGACAGACAGACGGTTCCACAAGCTCTGGGAACTCTGTGGAGAAAGCAGCACATCCCGCTGAGAAAGACGAAAACTTTTGATGATAAATATAAAACAGGCAGGTTAATATGTCAGCTCACCTGTGCACACATGAGGATGATATCTGTGTTTGTCCTGAGCCAATCCACGAAGACTTTCACCACCTGCATCAAGCCCTGATTGGACAAGATCTCCAGCCTCTCCAGCAGGGTTTTTTCACTGTGTGCAGACTGGGTGCTGTGCTGACTTTCCTCCGAGTCCGAGTCCAAGTCTGGCGAAAACAAAATGATGATGATGCGAAACACAAGTCTGAGTCCAATAAAACTGGATTCTTTAGTCACGGTTAACCACCAACAAAGTATGTTTTTTTTAAAACGAAAATGAAGTCATGATGTGACAAGAATACAGTTACAGTAATATGAGAATAAATCCTTAATATTACCAGAATAATGTTGTAATATTTGAGGAATGAAATATTAGGAATATTTGAGTCATTTTATGAGAACTCAAACACAAAAAACATAACAAAACAATTATTCAAGCTTTTTTTTTTTTTCATTAAAGCAACTTTTTTCTCGTAATTTTGAGACGTCTTTTGGTAAAACTGCATTTTTATTCTGCTAATATTATGACTATATTCATGTACAACTCAAAGAAGAGATGAATGAAATAAAAGCCACTTTTTGAAAATATCTTCTGTTATTTGTAATTCCTTTTTTAGAAAAGAATGCGAGAAGAAAAAAAAGATTAAAATCAGATCTGGAACAGGGGGAAAAAAAAAAAAAAAAAAAAAAAAAAAAAATCTGAGATTTTCTGTTTAAGCCACATCTCCCAGCCCCAGTCACTGCGTGAAATATGGAGGACGAACGTTCTCTACCATTGTCGTTGGTTCCGTTGGCAGTACCGGGGTTGGTGTCACAGCGTGAATCTCCAGGAGGAGGAGGCGTCTCCTGGGAGGGGGGGGTGGAGGTGTCTGTGGGGGTGGGTATTCCCGAGGCGGAGGCAGCCTGAGGCCTCAGCAGCATGTTGCTGAACGTCGGAGCGAGGCGGAAGCAGCGTTTGGACTGGAAGAGCTGGGAGGACATGGCCTGGAGGTTGCTGCTGATGCTGGAGTCGCTTTGCAGGAGGGGTCCATTAGTGCTGGGGGGGGGTCCCACCATCCCTCTCTCCTCCCTCTTCCTTGGGTTGCTCTTCCTCTTCCTCCTGCTGCTCCCGGGCCTGAGCCTCCGTGTTTTCGGAGTTTTCCGTGTCCTCCATGTCCTCCAGGTCTGAGCGGGACTCCTGGCTATTCATGTCCGAGTCGGTCTCCACGTCAAAAGCAGTTCCTCCCTCCTCTTCCTCAGAGCCACTTTCCCAGCCGCCTTCCTCACCCAGGCCGTCCCTCTTCGCCTCCTTCTTCACGGATGAAGGGTTGAGCGGTTCATCAATCGTCGTCCCACCTGTTGAATCAACACGGACCCTCCCCCCTTCATCATCATCCTCATCTTCCTCACTCTCGAACCCTTCGCTCAGATCGCTTTCGTCCTCGCCGGGGCCGCCTTTATGTGCGCAGCGGCGGCGGCGGAGTCGAGAAAGGCGAGTGTACTTCTTCTTCTGCCTCTGTTTCTCCTCCTCTGCCTTGCGCTGGTCTTCTTCGCTGCTGAGCTTTTTCACTCGGACCCGCTCACAGCCATCCTCGTCCTTATCCTCATCATCCTCCTGCTCTAGGGAGCCGTTCTGCAGAGGCCTCTCCTCTGAAGGATCCACCTCTGCAGCTGTCAGATCTCTCATCTCCAGGTCATCTGGGTAAGAGGACAAACATCATTTCATTTTGGTTATGTGTCTAAAATATGTCGCATGCTTCAAGAAAGAATAAAATAGAAGCCGTTTCTGACATCCTACAAAGGGGAAAACCTGGAAAAATAGTACTGCATCTCCCATAAAATGCTCTTTTTAAAATCACATAACCAGACTTTAAATCTCCAGAAACTAAACTAACACACTGATGTGGATATTTAAACTGGGATTTCTGTCTCACCTGCAGCGTCAGTGTGGAGCGGAGGCACCTGGCTCTCCCCGTCCTCCAGTTCAGCCTGCAGCCGGATGTTCACGTGGTTCACCAGGTGGGAGAACAGGGCCAGAGTAAAAGCTATGGACGCGCTGTACTGCTTTGATCCTTAAACAAAACAAGGCTTGTTAGAAGAGAAAAGGTGGACTTTCTACTTATCAGAAAATGAAAGAAAAGCCAGAAGCTGTTTGGAATCAGGGTTTCTGCAGGTTTCACCAACTGAAACTTAAGACTTTTAAAGACCAATGCGAAAAAAAATTTAAATCGCAACAAATCTACAAAAGAAAATCACATATCTATCTGTCTATATATATAAAACTATTGAGAAACAAATGTTACTACTTGTGAGATTAACTATAGAGGTGACATTTATTCTGGTTCCTTTGAATTTTTTTTCCTCTATTTGTCATCATAGCTGCATCTGTGGCTCTCTATTCTCTTTGTTGAAATAAAATCCCTAAATAGGTCAGACTGGTGCTTGACCACCGTGTTTAAAATCCACTAAACTTCCAACTTCAGAGTTTGTGTCGCACCAAATGCTGCTCTTAGATCAGTGCTAGCAGGAGCAGCACCGAGCGTTTTCTGGGGAGCTTTAGAAAACACTCGGCAGGGGATCAAAACGGAGACGTTTCTGGGCTCCGTTCTGTGCTTCTCACATTGCATATGGCTCTCTACAGCCTCAAGTCCCGCAGGGCTGAGCTCAGCAAGGATATATTAGCACCTAGGAACTGGTAGTTTCAACCACCTCAAGTCACAGAATGCAATGAAGATGTCTGCATGTGACTCCGACTTTTGCCTGACAGAGAATCCCGCAAGAGAAAACAAACAAACAAACAAACAAACAAACAAACAAAAAAAAACAGAGTCGGCAAATTTTGAATTTAAGACATTTTAAGGCCTTAATTTTAGATGGAAGAATTTAAAGTCTTTTTAAGAATGCAGATACCCTGGTAATGAACCCTTGAATTTGACCAATTTTTGTGTTTTATAATCATTTCTCAGCTGCTTCTGTTCCAAAAAATACAAAGAAGCAGAGCAGTTTACTGTCCTAAATCAGATTTCCATCATATCTGCAGCTCTGTTGCTACTTGGTAATAACATCTCAAATATGCACATAACTAGTTTTTTTTCTATATCTTCTAGCTTTGCAATTGACACCCAGATCCATTTTTCTAGCCAAAAACAATAAAAAACAAAACAAAAACAAAAAAACAACAAAAAAAACAAAACAAAAACAAGAAATATTCAGGAGAGGAAAAAAATGTGAAAATATAGACTTTGCTGTAACTATTTTACTTATAAAGGAGAGACATTGTGAAGTGCTCTTTTAGGATTTAGCTGTAACGTTCAGTTTTTTGCTTGCTTTGGGGCAAGTTTCTTCTGTCATTCTACTAATTAGCAAATAAACAGATGACAAATCATATATGAACCAATAGTTTGATAGTTTAATAACATAGGTAGTTAAAACAAGCTGTTTTTCATAGATTTGTTTTGGATGTAGGATGGGACTATTTCCATGTAGTTGTGGGAACAGCTTGAGAAAAATGTTATAAAAAAAAAAAAAAAAAAACAAACAAAAAAACAAAAAACAAAAAACAAAAAACAAACAAACAAAAAAATCAGCTTTTTTTCAGTGTTCAAGTCAAAAATTACTAAGAAAGTTAATTAAAATAACCAGGTTATATTAAAAAAACAAACACACACCTCCCCTCTTAAGGCTGTGTACCACCATCAGGCATGTGACCACCATCTTGAAGATGAGGTTGTCGGGCAGAATGGGATAGGAGCCATCACTGTGCTGCGTCTGCTCCTCCTCTTCCTCGCTCGGACAGGGTGGAGCGCCTCCGTGTGTCGGGGCCGGAAGATAAAACAGGACGAGGTTGAAGTCCTCCAGCACCGACTGGCAGAGAGAAGTCAACTCCGTCTCCATCAAACTTCATCGGCAGAGAAGGGAAAACAAAAAGCAAAGGTTTATTGGGTCACAGGTTAGAAAAAATGCTTTCTGGTGTAGGTAGCAGGTTAAAAACTACAGACTATTAACTGGTCCTAAAAGAGAGAATATATCGAGGAAGGGAAATAAAGAGCACGGCAGCTCAAAGACTGACCTGTTTTTGGGCTGCAGCAGGCTCTGAAGGTACATGAAGCTCACCAGGACACGCTTAATGTCTTTGGATCTATATGGAAAGGAGAAAATTACAGTATTATGAGTAAACATTACAATTTTAATTAGTTTGACAACAACAGGAAACTCTTTAGTGAAACTAAAGCAAGAATAACGCTAGAATATCAAGTCCAGCATCTTTGTTTCAGTGGCCCAAAAGTAGATATTCCACATCCACAGAAGAGGAGAGGATGGCAAAGCAGTGCCAACTGGTTGTTAGGGAACCAAAATCATTTAATGATTTCCAGGTGGTGAAAGAATATTGTTTTATTTGGATTAGACCTAATTTTCCCTCAATTCACTTATCTCACCTGCAGAGAGCTCGTCTCTCTCCCTAACTGTTAAAAACTTCTTTGTTTATTGAGTGAAGATGGAACAGAATAGATTTTCACAAAACACTTTATTTTAAGATCAATTTTTCCTGAGAAAACCTGTGACTTTAAACCCAAAATTATTTAGAGTCAAAAAATGCTGCATCTGGAGACTCCTCATCACCTTTGCCGAGATGGAGACAGCTTCTTCATTTCCTGTTTCTTCACCTGGTGGTACATCTTGGCAGCTTTGTCGAACAGACGCTTCAGGTTGCCGTAGGCCCCCTCAAACGGAGTATCTGATTGGATGCTGAGGACAGAATAAATATCCGTTTAGCCTCTTGTGTTAAAAAGAACCCGATAAAACCGGAGATCATCAACCCTCACCATCGTAGGTAGTAGTAGGTTGCTTCCACGTTGTAAAACTTGCTCCCTGCCAGCGTTCCCAGTTGGTTGAAAGGCATTCCTGCACAAACGTGGGTCAGATTTATAATCGATGCCCTTATTCATTCTAGATGCAGAAAAACAGACTAATAGGTAGTGAGACCTGGCAGTTGGGTTCATTAGGAACCAGCTAACAAAGAGATTGTTGATCAGAAATATTTTCAAATGGCCGGTTGTGCCAGAATGTATTGATAAAACCCAATAACAAACTGCTAAAATGTTAATAAATAGCTGCCTCGGCATTCGATAACTACTTTTTAAAAATTAAATAATACTGAATATCTTTTCACATCGATCAGCCCATCCAGGATTTTGCAATAGCTTTTGTGATTTTCTCTTTGAATCACTGATTTTGTGGAGCCAATTTAGAAATATTTGTAACAAATTTTGCAGTATTTGCGCTTATGTGTGGCAGTAAATGTGACCTTTTGTTACTCCCTGCATCAACTATAACTTAACATCAAGTAAGGCTGAGGCAACAGTGGAGTAGAAACAAACACTGCCTCCTGCAGGTGGGAGTTAGCATCACTTAAACCCAATGTCTGACAATTTTTGCAGAAAATTTGTAATAAAAACATAATTATGCATTAGCGCGAAAAAATGCGGTAATCTGTTGAGTTCGTGAAAAAGTGGATTGATGTAATTTGGCAGAAAACAGATAAAAACTGCTTTGATTTGATTGATAAAATAATATTTATGTACACAACTGATATCTTGAAGGTTCTATTTATGTGGCCCTCTGGAGTCTAGAGAGACACATAAAAAGCTATGGAGGGCCGGATTTAGTGGTTTCATGTCAGATCCACCTAATAAAGTTAATATGAAATGTTGCAATAGAACACAGCAACTTTTGTTTTGGAGCTATTTTTGAGACAGAAAATCACAGTAATTCAGGTTTCTGCAGAGGAACGACGTGGACGAAAGCAAGGATTCCCTCCCCCCACTCTGCAAGTGAGTTCAGTGATGCAACACCATTTCGAGGAAACCACCTGTTATCTGATGCAGCTGTTTCTGGCTTCACTGCAGACATTTGGAGCTCAACCACTCAATGTGTTCTCACACACACTCCATGCAGCGTCCACCAGTCACAATTGCTCTTAACCAGTGTGCTGAAGCAGACCACGCCCCTGCACATGGAGGGAGTCGCTGGTAACATTAATAAAATGAGCAACGAACACAGAAAATCGCCACAAAGAAAAGTTTGGACCCCCCGAGGGGACACAGGAGTTTTCTTCATATTGCACTCTCCAGCTTAAAAAAAACAAATAAAAAAAGCAATTATCTCGTTCGATTCCTACCCGCGAGATCTTTGCTGCATGTTTCCCTCCTTCATATTGCAAAATATAGCTCAGGGTTAACAAATGTCCATGTGATTTTATGCGACAATGCAAAAAAGATGAAAAATTGATTGATGACATAGCATAGGCTGCGTCGGGCACAAGCTTCATTCAGTTGGTTTTGCACTAAGGAGTGAGCTCAAGCAGCTGCATCACAGAGGCAGCAGCTAAAGACAGAGACTCTGGGCTATTGAAAGGCCTTTGAACATCTGTACAGCTGCTAACATGCCTACTATTCACATGAATGGTAGGCATGTTACCAGTATGAGGGTATTTACTTTGAATTTACAAAAGATTGTTCATGTTTCTTAAGATCAAAACAATGCTCAGGTCTTTGACTAACATGAGGGCAACTCAAGTCCAAGTCTAAGACTTGAGTTCCCATCTCTGACAACATGACCAGGGTTTTAGGGTGCATTCACACCAGTCCTGTTTAGTCGGCTTTAATCAAACTCCAGTTCATTTGCATTCAGAGTCCGGTTCGTTTGGGGAGGTGTGAATGCGTACTCAGACCAAAAAAGCAAACTCTGGTCCACCCACAAGCCTCGGTCTTGGTTCGATTTAAGCGAACTCTGGCGTGGTTCGAATGCATATGTGAATGCGGACTGGAGACCGGTCTAACAGCAGGAAGCGGAATATAGCGCAGGGCATTCTGGGTAAATACAACCAAACCAAATGCACAGTCCAGCGTTAGGAGGAGAATTGGAAAAAGAGAAATCATCTGACCACTAAAATCTGACGACAAGCCATTTTTGTTTACATTTTGTGAAGAAGGAAAGCGCTCAGTGACTTCTTCAGAGGTTTTTGTGTTGATTACTTCAGTGGTTCTTGGTGCAGCGCCCCCACAGGCAAGGAGAGGCAACAGGTTTTTCAAAGGGTTTGGTTCGTTTGACACACTGCAGTGTGAAAACGAACCGCTCCAGCTGAAAACAGAGCTGGGCGACACGGCTTAAAAACAAAATCTGATGTTTTTCATACCAGATACGATTTTAGTCAATTCTTGTTCTTGCTTTCTTTTCTAAAAAAAGAAATTACAAATGACAGAAAATATTTTCAAAACGTGCCCCTCATTTCAATAATCCCTTCTGTGAGTTGTATACCTCACATACACAAATACTCAAATATTAAGGCCAGGCTACAAGAATTTTGGTTTATTTATGAGAATATGCCCATAATATTAGCAGAGCAGAGACACAATTTTACTAGAAGAACGTCTTAAGACTACCAGAAAAATGTTGTTTTAATGAGAAAAAAGCTTAAATATTTAACTTTTGGTAATTTTTCGTGTTGGAGTTCTCACAAAATTACGACTTCATTCTTCTAATATTACGATTTTCTCTGGTTATATTAAGACTTTATTCTCGTATTACTACGGCTGTATTCTTGAAACATTATGACTTTGTTTTGGTTAAAAAGAAAACTGAAGCCTGGTCCTGATATTCCATCATAGAGTTGACCTGAATTCAAAGTCCAAATAAACAGAAGCCGTAAAAAACACTTGTCAAACAACATGGGCGTGCTGACATCACTGAACTATGGAAACCCAAGGAGCGCATTGGTGAAAAAAAAAAAAAAAAAAAATCCAGATTTTCCAAAAATTAAATCTTCAAAACTCAAAAATGCGATTAATCAATAAAATCGATTTACCGCCCAGCCCTAAGATGCAACAAATGTTGCAATTTCGGTCCCCAATCGAACAGACTCTACCGGACTATCAAGGGTGAAAACAACCGTAAACGTAAAGTAGAAACATGACAGTCTGTATTCATGACGTCACAGGGACTCACCAACATGGGGCATGACCGACAAGGCCTGGTGGTAAAATCTCTCTGCCAGCTGTTCAGCTTCCACTCCAGCCAGTTCATTCTGATAGCGAGCTGAGAACCAAACCAGATCAAAGATTATTCAAAATATATTAACAGTGAATCAGGATAAACAGTGAAAATTACATCATTTAAACATTAGTTACATTGCTTTTCAAAATTTTTTTATGAAAACCTAACAAATATGTCTAATAACGCAAACGCTAGTAGAAAACAGTTTTCACATATTAAATGATGCATGGAAGGAAACATCAGCATGAGTCCTCCTCAGAGAGGTCCAACCCAACCACACACAGTCTGTTCTCAGTTACTTCTACAACACCAAGCCAATTTTCCCACGCACCAAGGATGACACCCACAAGCTGCCTCACACCTCTACACGACACGGAAGAGTGATGATCTCATTTCAATATTCTATTAACGTGCGATTACCCAGATCTCCGAGGTAGACCAGACAGCGATGGCAGGCCATCTGAGCCCACTCCATCTCCCTGGAAGAGGCCGACACGGGTTTCTTTCGACCTGTTGGAAACGAGGAGATTCCAGGTCACAATGGATGTGAAGTTTGGAGGAAAGTTGTGCTCCAAAGGATAAACAGGGTTTTAGACCAGCTAAAGAATTCAGAAATGTTGTTTGTTAAGGAATAAAAACTGTAAGTGCTGAAACAAATGAACAGAATCTGCACTAAAAATAATCCTGATTCAGAAATTAGCCAGAAGTTTGACTTTCAGAAGGTTTTCTTGAGGAATAAAACTACTGATTCTGACTCTGAAACCTGAAGGATTCAGCAAATGAAGCAGCAGACGTGCAGCTGACAAATTCCACTTCACTCACACAACAACGTGGAGACGTTCCACTTAGCTGTGTGGAAAATTAAATGCTTTTATTAAAGATTTACAATCCAAATGCAGTGAGGAAATCAGTTTTGGCCCATATTTGACCGGTCAGTGCAGATGAACCATCGAGCTGCAGTGATCGACAGATCGGATCGTGGTCTATCTGGACCTTCCCATAACATTTCAGATCACAGAAACTTTTACAGTCGGGCAGTAGATATTCAGACAGGAAGGCATTTATGATCTATATGGAGAAAGAGACTTGTGAAGCACCGTCAAGATGCAGTCAGCACAACACCTCTGAATGAAATTCGTTTAAATAAGCTCTACCAGTTTATAAATTATTACTGCTCCTATTCACTGGCTGTAGGGTCCTAATCAAAGGTTTAGTTACTGATCGGTTTCAGATTCTCGTAGGAGGCTCATCTCCTGACACCAGGAGATAAACTGGTTTGCAGGGATGCAGCCAGTTATCAATACTCACAACCCACGAGCAACACGGGGCTAAAAGCCAGGCACATTTTTTGTCGATTTAACGCGTTTTGGTTTTCCTACACAATCCAAGTGGTTATTAGGGCTGCAGTTAATGATTATTTTAGTTATCGATTAATCTATCGCTTATTCTGACGATTAATGGATGAATTGGATAAAAAGATTGGCACGTTTTGCAGATTTGTCATTTAAACATTTTTTTTATACAATATTAGAAATACATGAAAAGATGCAAATAAACAAACTATTCAATTTCTTTTTAAAATAAGAAATTAAACATTTTTTTTGTCTAAAGTGCAATAACAGTATTTCTTAAGTGAACGCTTGATCATTTGTAGCAAAGAACGCCTCTGAAGCTAAAAAAATACTTCTAAAATCAACATGTGCAAAGCTCAGCTCTTTCTGATTGATTTAACATCAATACAGTGCAGGACTGATGTAGTGATACATTTCTGGATTAACTGATTAATAACTGGACGCAAAAGGTGTTTAAAATGAATTTTTTTTTTTAAATTATTTTCTTTTACAGAATTTGAACCAGGTGAAGCTAAAACTGCCACTTGAGGAATCCTGGGTAGGACAGATTTATAGACAAAGATTTTCTTTTTATTTTAAATGCAAAATGTATATATATTATGCACAGTTTTGGCTTAATTACTGCACTGTGTGGTTTTTTTTTTTTGGTTTTTTTTTGGGTCCGTATTCTCCAGTTAATGATTAATCGATTTCTAAAATAGTTGATGATAATTTCAATAATCGATTCATCACGATTAATCGTTTCAGCCCTACTGCTTATAATTAGGCTGATAGAAGAAGAGAGCGTCTGTCTTGGAGACCAGACAGGAGATCAAACACTAGTCATTATGTCTTTATGAATTTCAAAGCAAAGTGCAAACTTCTTAAATTAGGAGAACAAATTTCTGCACAGAGATATTATATCAATGCGTCATATAGAAAGAGAGATTAAACAACTTAATCTGAAAAATGCTTTGGAGAAAAATGTCTTCAGCAGAAGCGAGACATGACTTTACTGATTGTCAGAACATTGCAGCTTTTCTTAGCAAAGTTTTTTGAGGCAAAACCTCTGGTTGGCTCAAAACATCTCCTGCTGTCAACAACAGCAGATAAGTGAGAGTTCAGAGTCATGAAAATCATGGGTGAGTGGTTTATGTAGACCATGCAACACTGATGCAACACAGCCTATTTTACTGCTCATACATGGAAATGTTTTTAATGGCGTTTCACACCGTCTGTTAGGCAAATGCTAATTCCTAATGATCTATCCATCAGTTATGGATATGGAGTAGTGGAGATGCCATGGGACACAAGCAGTGAGCTTGTAAACAGGCGCATTAAAATAGGGCTACAACTAACAATTATTTTAGTCATTGATAATTCTGACAATCGGATAAAAAATAAAAATAAAAATAAAAAAATTGGCAAATTTATCATTTAAGCCTTTTTATACAATATTAGAAATACATTAAAGGATGCAAATAAACAAATAATTCAATTCCTGTTTTTAAATGAGAAAATAAACATTTTTTTATAGTCTAAAATTCAATAACAGCATTCTTTTAGTGTTGATTATTTGTAGCAAAGGATGCACCTGCAGCTAAAAAAATACTTTTAACAATACTCCTAAGATCAGCCCTTTCTACTTGGCTTAACATCAATACAGTATAGGGCTAATCTGATTAATAATTGGACATCAAATCGGGTTAAATATGAGATTTCTTTTTTTTACATAATTTAAACGAGGTGAAGCTAAAATTATGCTACCTGAGGAATTCTGGGTAGAACATATTTATAGATAAAGGTTGTTTTTTATATTAAATGCAAAAAGAATATATGTTTTGTATAGTTTTAGCTTAATTACTGCTCTGAATATGTTGTTCTTCCAGCAAATTGCCTTTTTCTGAGTCTTTATACTCCAGTTAACAATTAATCGTTTACCAAACTAGTTGGCGATTATTTCTATAATTGATTAATCATTTCTGTTCTACATTAAAATGAAACAAAATAAGAGTAAAGCAACTCCTAAACTGAAACTACAGCAAGAAGTGATTAATCCGGAGCACCATGTGTTTTCGCTTGGAGAAAGATTTATGCTTTGAGATCTCACCGATGAGAGGATCAGTGACATGCGTCCAATCGATGCAGTCCTGCAGCTCCAGCTGGTAATGTGACTGGATGTAGAGCAGCAGGTGTTGGTAGAAACCCACGCCGGCGATGAGGTGTGTTCTGTAGGCACACTCCAGGGCACTGCGACTGTGGATGTGCTGAAAATAAGAGAACAGAGAACGGACTAAGCGCAAATCTTCAAACGGAGTTAGGAGCAACATGACAAGCTAAACATGCAAAATGAAGTGAGAAAGTAATAAAAAAACTAAAAAGCAAAAACAGATATGTTTAATACAATCTGCAAGATTCTAAACATCTTTCTTAATGAGCTCGAAACAAGATTTACTTCAAGCCAGTTTGAGTTTATTTGAGTTAGACACCTGACAAATTCAAGTTTATACTTCCTGCTGTGTTTTCCATGTCCATCTGTGAGTAGATGATGTAACTGTCTACCAGTCACAAGTGTTCTGTCCCAGATGCTTAACTGGGTGGTTTTTAGAGTTTTTCATGAGCTCTAAAAACTACTTATAGCTGAAAATGGAAATATAACTAAATCGATCAGAGTGGGACTTCAATTCTTTATTAATATACAAACAAATTGACTTTCAAGGCACTTTAACAAAACAAGCAGATGCAATTAATATAAGAAATAAATCAAGTCAATCAAATCAAAACAACTGACTCAAATTTCAATTTGATCCCAGTTGTAATGTGATGAAGTCAAATTCAGTTTATAATGCCAACTAGTTAAAAGTAATCAATCTAAAGAAGCCCAGTCGATTTATTGCAATAACTTTGCAGCAATCTCTCCTTCTGAGCAAACAAATGGTGACAGTGGAAAGGAAACCTGCCTTTTAACCCCCAGCAGAACTGGCCTCAGTATGAGGAGCCATCTGCTGCGACTCAATGCAAGTGTGAGATGACAGAGCAGACACAAAAAAAACCACACAAGCACTGGTCAAGGACTACTTTCTATGTCAAAGAAAGAGTACACGACACAAGACAGCAGCAGCTCAGCTTCATCTTCAACAGAAACAGTTCAATTTCAATCAGTTTATTTACATAGCACCAATTCACAACAAATGTCGTCTCGAGGCACTTTACAAAAGAAAAAAAAAAATTCAATGATACATACATTCCAATTGATTTTAGTTATCAAACAGTACAGCAGCCCAATTAATTATTCAAATTAGTTTCAAAAATTTCTAAGGAAACCCAGCAGAGCATCGAGTCATTGACTTGCAGCATTCAATCCTCCTGGATGAGCACATAGCGACTGCATGGTGTTGTGTCGTTGACTTTACAGCAATCCCTCATACTGAGCATGCATGTAGCGACAGTGGAGAGGAAAAACTCCCCTTTAACAGGAAGAAACCTCCAGCAGAACCAGAACCTTGCTCAGTAGAAACGGCAATCAGCCGTGACCGACTGGAGGTTTGGGAAGACAGAGCAGAATGCACAAGAAAAACGGAAGAACTGATGTAGGATTTCTTTAGATGTTCATGAAAGTAAAAAGTTAAGGGGTACCATCTACCTGGAACAGACTTAAATCCAGACCTGAACCTGGAACAGACTTAATCCAGACACTGAACTGACTTTATTCTGGACTTGGAGCAGACTTAAATCCAGACCTGGAACAGATTTAAATCCAGACTTGAACCTGGAATAGATTTAATCCAGACCTGTCTAGGCTGTATAGGAATCCTGTGTGTCGCTGTGTTAACCTGTATAAGGCCAACGGTTGCTTTAACACCAAAGAGATATTATTATGTTTATTTTTTGCCATCTTACCTTCTTGTTTGTCTTGATAACCTGGATGACCTCATAGTAAACCTTCCTCCAGAGCAGCTCCTCAGCCTTGCGGCCGTAGTCGACGGGATGAAGAAACATCAGTTTCACACAAAGCTCTCTGAGCCTAAGGAAAATAAAAACAAAACAGATGAACACATGAAGAGTTTTAAGCAACAGCTGAGGTACTGCTTTGGTGGGTGAACCAATGAGTCAACATGCATTTATATAAAGGTGGTGCTACAAGACACCTAAAACATTTATGTATTTAAAACATCAGAATTGGAAAACTGAAATATTCTACAGAAACATTTTTATGTTGACCATATCAGTCCCACATAATTAAAATCTATATTAAATCTGAGGAGAAAGAATTGAAGGCTTTTATTTATGTATCATTGGATTTATCTAGATTATTAAAAGTCTTGGTCTGCCCTTCCCAGTAAATTAAAATCATTTAGATACCGATTTCCTTAATTTGATGTAAAGAATTGTGAAACACAAACATGAAGAGGTTTCAAACGTTTTTGAAATATTGTTAGCAGAAAGGTCTGTTATCACGTTTGAGACTGGAGCGGTTTAATTCTTGGTCTTTCTTGGACTAACTATTATATTTAGCCTTTGGAATAAACTAAATGTTTTATTTATGCAAAATACAGACATTAAAGCTGCAGTATGTAACTTTTATGAAAACATGTTTTTACATTTTTGTTGAAATTATCATTATATCGTAACAGTATAATATAAGACAGATAATCTGTGACAAAAATAAAGCTCCTCTGCCTTCTCCCAGTGCTAACTGCAGAAATACGCCAGTCAGAAACAACCAATCAGAACCAGGAGAAGGGTCTTCGTGCTGTCAATCACCCTCATGTATGCACTGCTCACACACTCCCCCTGCTCTCTGCTACGCTACAGCTGGTTCACCACAACCTAGCCTGCTGCTAATGCTAAGGCTAGTTAGCATGGCCACTGATGACGGCGGATAAACAGCTTTCCTGAAACGGTAAGTTGTTTCTTCACCGTTAGCACATTTAGCGGTGCATATACAAGGGTGATTGATAGCGCCAAGACCTTCATCCAGGCTCTGATTAGTTTGTTTTTGGTCGGGAGCGGTGCATTTCTTTAGAAAAGTTACATACAGCAGCTTTAAGGGATTTACATAGTGAACGTTGAGAACTGGATAGTGAGTTTATACTCACTAAAAATTACACGATGCATGGGATGCACCAACATGTATAAAAATAGTTTCTTTTCAACAGTTTTAGATCTTTAAACTTATCTTTCTAAAATCTTTCTAAAGGGTAAATTCTCTTTTTGTCTGGAAGCAGACTTAATGAAAGCCATGAGAAGAAAATATTATGACAATATACTTCTCAGAATCAAAACACTAACACTTCAATTCGAAATGTAATGAACATATTGACTCTAGTTACTAAAAGAACCAACAATTAAACAATCAGTGAGTGAACCAAGGTAATGATTAATCAACCAACATGACATAAACAACAGGATTTCCCCCAGTGTTAAATAAGCCTGGCGGGCCGCCAGGCTTGGGGACTCTATAGTTTCGGATTCTGAACCAAACTGTAAGCAACTTACTGAAAGATTAAACAATAATATGGTGCACAGAAATAAAACCTAAACTAAACAGGATTTTGATCCTGGCATTCAGGCTCTGTGGGCCTGTAACTTATTTAGTGACATTTGCTGTTTAATGCAGTATTATAAAAATGGAAAACGGGCAATAAATGGATCAAGTTGTTAAGAAAATGCGACTAAGATCATGCTGCCCAAAACAACCTCGTTGAAATAAAATACATTAATTTCATTTTATTCTAGAAACTGGGATCTATGTTTGCTATTAACCCAAAGCAGGAGGACATGAACACTTTTTAATTATTACTTTCACCAATTTTATCATAGATTTTCCAAGCAGTTCCCCTTCATACAGATAAACAGCCAGTGAGACAGCAGATGATTTAGTTCAACGTAATGACAAAAATACAAACTACTCATAATCTCTGAATATAATCCCAATTTAAAAAAAAAAACTGAACTGTCACTATAATTATCCTGGATAATCAAAAGTGATCTTTTTTATGCATTTCCCTGTAATTTTGTCATTAACACTGTGATTTTCTAAATATTATGGATTAGAAAGAGAGGTAGACACTCTTTGGGTATCAGGTTAAAAAACATGAGATCTTTATGTGCAACTGTTATATTTGACTAAAAAAAAGTAACAATATTTTAATGCTAAGAATTTCAACCAAGGGTCCTTTGACAAGCAGTGTGTGATTCCTGCTCCGGTAATTTGATCTTCTGTCCCTTTAGAACCATTACAGCATATAAATTATTTTAAACCTATCAGTCGTGGACAGAAATTATTCATGCCTTGGTGCCTTGTTATGGTTACAAGTTAAAAAATGTCCACCTTAAAGGCTGCAGATATTTCTTTCTAAGCTAAATAATGTAATGATCAAACCTCTTTTAAAAAGCATAATCTAGATGACTCAACAATAAACAATATCAGCTAATTTGCTTTTTTCTTTTTAAATTGAAGAATAACAAAACAAACATGTCTTTAATGCTTTTCAGTCATGATTTCAACCACAGCACTAGGAGTGCACTGTTTAAGGTTTTAGTGACAACTCTTGATGGTGATGCATCACAAAGATGTGTTAGGTTTATTGGATGTGGGTGCTGCACTCAAAGCCATTGTTCATAAAATCCTGATGGAGGGACAGTACAAGTGGGTCAGATTGTCACTCAAATTTATCTGAAGAAATTTAAACATCTAAGTCCAAAAGGTTGATAAAAGCAGATCCTAATCACTGCTATACCAAATATTTCTGAGTAGAACTGTAATTATTGCTGATCTGGGGCTGTGCTTTAATTCCTTTGTAGCAAGAAATGCTGTAGGGTGAGGAACATCACAGTGCTTCTACATCACCTGGTAAAACCAGTGATCATTCCCCCACTAAAATAACAAAGAGAGCAGTGAATCACGGTACGGAAAGATGTGGACATACTTGTTCCGCAGGCTGATGTTCTCCGGCTTGAAGACTTCTCTGTAGGATGACTTGCTGCCGATGATGACATCCAGCTTGTGAACAGATTCCACCACAGCCCTGGACAGAAAACGTTACAGTGACTCCATGAATCACCAGAAATAGCAGTTTGTCACTCAAACCCGAAATGTTAAAAGCTATAGCCCTTTCTGTTTCATTTCTCTGTAACAACATGAATGACACATGACAGCTAGTTACACGTTTATCGGAGACAAACGAACCTCCTGACAGAATCAGGTGTTCTTTCAGCTACTAGCATGGAGGTATCTTCAACATAATCAACAACAGAAATAATCAGACTCTTTTAGACATTTGATTAGCTCTTCAGTTAGCTCGACGGAAACGGCCTCGTCCACTCACCTGTAAAGCCGCTTGATAAGAAGGACTTTGGCCTCGGGCTCACTGTCCTGACCCGGTCCGCTCATATTCGCGACAGGCCGGCAGTCTGACCACACCGCGGGGTCACCGTTTCATTCGGGCCTCCCGACGAACAGCTGTCGCGGTTACTCGGCTCTGTTCCCCGGTAGTGACAACCGTGTTGTTAGCAAGCTAGCGCTAGCTCCCCGCTTAGCTCCCCTTGTGTTCCCAAAAAGTCTCTTTCTGTCTCTTGAATCCTTTGGCCAAACCCCCTCCACCCATCCGTCCTGAAAAATGGGTAGGAAGGGGTCCCCGGCGCCTTACGGTCTTTCTAGTCAGCTAAAAAGCTCTACTATCCCTTTTTTGTTATTTTCCGTTCCGGCCATCGCTACGAAGGCGGCCATTATTCATAGCAGGCACTGGCCGCCTGAATATCGCGAGAGTTCAAAAACAATATTACGAGATTAAAGTGGTGAGGAAGCAACAACGCCGCCATATTGGTAAGGGAAAAACAGCTGTCTGTAAAAGAAGTTGAAAAGGTTAGCTTAAGTTTAGGGGTCTGCAGCATTTACAAAATAAAGAGCCTTTAGTCCAGCTGAATAAAACTTGTTTAGAGCCGCAAATGTTGCATAAACTTTTGTGAAAAGACTACTTGAATATCTACTATAGTGAATGTGTGGTCATTTTTAAAGAGACACTATGTTATTTCAGTTTTTAGGTTTTATAACAGAGAAAAAAAATAAAGCATTTACAAAAAGAGGATTGATGCATTTTCTTCAGTGGGATGTTGATGTTTGTATAAAAGTGATGTACATGATTTAATCCATGCAAAAACAAACAAACAAAAAGAAACAGCTACAAAACTACTTTTATTATATCTGTAGTTTTTTTTTTTTTTTTAATTGTTGGTTCTGCACTTTTTTAGCCAATTAATTAAGAAACATTATGGAAGGTCCAAAGAGCAACTTGCAGCTCAGTAGCCACAGGTTGCAGACCCCTGCAGACGTTGTGACCGGGGTTAACGGTTAAAGTTCATGACGTGTGTATTTCTGATTTCTTTGAAGTGTATTGCACTCCTATACAACGATTTGTTGCCAAAGAATCAATGGCTTGGCCCATTAAAACCTGTAAACTATATCATTCATTTTGAATTATCACAGAAGCATTCTCAAGGCAATGGTGAATCTTAAAATTCCTGTTAAGCACAGAATGTGTAAAAGCTGAATAAATAAAAATACAAAGAGATCACCAAAGTACAACTTTCCTCCTGTTGCCCTTACACAGGTGGTTAAAGCTGTTTCACATTGTTCACTGTAATGTATTTTCTGCTTGTAAAAACATCAAGTCAAATTTATTCATCAGCACATTTAAGCAACAAAGCAGTTTAAAGTGCTTTATATTTAAAAAAAGGTAACATAAGTTACAAACAAACCAAAAAGAAACATTACATCACAGTGGCAGAATAACAAGAAGTACTAAAGACCTGAATGGTTTGGAAGGTTGATATAACAACAATAGATCTTTAATGTATATTGGTGCTAAGCCCTTCAGTGATATATAAACTAATATGAGTATTTTAAAGTATATTCTCTGAGCAACAGGGAGCCATTGTAAGAACTGCTGAACTGGGTGAGCTGCTTTATTTTCCGTATTTTAATGAGAACGCAGCATTCTGGATCAGATGCAGCTGTCTGATTAACTTTTTAGGCAAACCGATGAAGACACTGTTGCTGTGATTAATTTGATTAAACGTAAACAGATGGATCTCTAGATCTTGTTGGGACATTAGTCCTTTAATCCTGGAAATGCTTTTTAGGCGATGAAAGGCTGACTTTGTAATTGTCTTTATGTGTCTCTGAATCTTCAGGTCTGGGTCTATTACGACACCCAGATTTGGAGCCTGATCAGTATTTTCTAGCTGCAATAGCATCGATAAAATTAGTAGTAATTCTAACAAAAATATTGAATATTTAATGAACAGGAACTCATCTCCTGTATTGTTACTGTTTGTAAAAAAAAAAAATTCTCTTGCAGGTCTCTCTTGTAAGTGAGATCTTTGATTTCATTGAGACAACCTGTATAAATAAAGATCAAATGCTTTGGTTTCCATTAAAAAACTAACAAAAAATGATCTTAGAGTCGCATCATTTAAGGCTATTAATACAGGAAATTAAATACAAGGTAATATTGTTGCATTGATTGCTGTTATTAGACAACTACAAGCCAATCAGTAAATCAAATTCAGCCTAAAATGAGATGGAACACCTTTAGAACTGTTCCAGTCGTGTGAACCATCCTCTTCCACTGTGTTGTATTCTTTCAGTTCTTTTCAAAGTCATGTGTTGCCAAACTGCCTGTAGAACTCCAGGCAATCGGCTGTGGGAGAGTAGCACCATGACAAGCATGCTGTGTTCTGCTGAATCCCCTCTTCTTGGATCCATCATGCCTTCATCACCCTCGGCACATTGGCTGGGGACAGCGTGAAGAAACGATCTACTCGGCTCATCTGAGAGAGGAATCACAGTCCTGCGGGAAAGGAATAAAAATGGCTGTGGCTAGAGGTGAGTGGGGATTGTGATGCAGCTCCAAGAAGGAGAAACTCACCTGTGAGGTAATCACACATTCAAACACTGGATGGGATGAGTCAGGATGAAGAAAAAAAATCACGATCCATGGGATTTGTTTAAAATAAGTGTGTCTTTAAAGTAGGGGTGTCCAAAGTGTGGCCCGGGAGCCATTTCCGGCCCTTGGAATCATTATGTGCGGCCCTTGTCCACAATTTAAGAATAACACAGATTTATTTCTTCAGACTGTTGATGGTGATACGCTTAAAACAAATTAAGGTAAAATTTTCACTGACTGAAAAAATGTTGCAGACAAATTCAAATAGTCTTCAAATGGAAAACTTTAGTAACAACACAAACCATTCAGATTTTATACATATTTTACATTCTTTGTGAGTCTGTTTTTCTGTTACTGCCTGTCACTGCTACTTTGCTGTTGTTGCACAGAAATTTCCCAATTGTGGGACAATAATGGATATTTCTATTCTATTATTAACCAGATTTTTGCTTTTATTTTAATTTGATAGCACACAGCACCACAAACCAGTAACTTTTACTTGAAAGTAGAATTGGACACAACCATTTTGTAAACGACGCTAAATAAGAGGGTTTTTTTAAAAAAAGAAAAAAAAGAGGGACTCGTATCCTGTTTTTGTCGCCTTGAACACAACTAAAATGATGTACAGATTCTTTCCATAGAAAAATCAGGTTAGTAGGTTTCATTAAAATATTGTGTATTTAGTTTGCTCTTACAATTGAATTGTTTTTTCATTTTTCATAACAAAAGAGATAACATTTTTGTGGCACAAGACTTACTTTTAACTAGTCAGTTGTGGCCCCGTTGGAAAAAGTTTGGACACCTCTGCTTTAAAGCATCCTTCACTGCTACACATTATTCATTGTGACACTTTTATGAAAGTGTCTCAATTAGGAGGTCGCTGAAAGTAGCAGAGATGAGCTGAGTAAATCTTTCCAAATCTCAAATTTTCCATCTTCTTAAGACGTACTTAAGTAATCTTCTTCTTAAGTAATCTTGACCAAATTTTATTGTTAAAAAAAACAAAAACAAAACACTTTGACACATATGTGACTAGACTCTTATCTATACTGAGAATATTTCTGTGGGCAATTATAGTTGCTGTACAATTTGCTGATTTCTTATCACTAAATTAAGGTAAAATGTCATTCACTTTAGAATAACTCCATGAAAATCCATTTTTCCAAAGTGTTTATCTGGTGGAACATAAAATATTAAACGCTATAACCAGAAAAATAAACAACCAGTACAGAAATAATTTGGTCTAACTGTAGATTCAACGGTTCTCAAACCAAACAAGAAGCCAAAAATCTGCCTTTACACAAAGAGCAAAGTTATGTTTCCTTCAGTTTTAGAAGCAGAACTCGCTCTACTTCCTGTCCTGGTTTGTAGGATCATCCTGTGGGGTGCAGACGCTGCCTGCTGGAACCAGGGCGCCTAAACAAATGATTCAATCCTGCACTGTAAGAAGTAGACTCTGCTTAATAAATGTGTAACTCCATTCATGATGCTAACAAACACATTCTGACACCAGTTGTAGAAGTTCCTGCTCCCTGCAAGTCAAATCACTGAAAGTCATAGTAATAAAAACACACACCCTCTTTTACTTTTAGAGTTTTACATTTGTGGATAAAAATGAGCTGGTTGTGATCAAGTTCTGAAAATTAATTAAGCAAAAACTTAACTATCAAAAAACACACAACAAAAACCACACTTTAATAATTTATTTAACAAAGACAAAGCAAAAATGGGAAAGGTATTCCGTTGATGTGTGAAATAGCTGTCTGACTTTCTCGGTCTCTCACACCATTTAGGAGAAATATTGCCTCAGTCTTCTTTCCAACGTTGCTTCAATCCTTGGAGCTTTGCGTTTGCAGACATTAACACAACATTTGAGTCAGGGTGAGGTCAGGACTTTGACTAGGCCACTGTAATGTCATGATTTAAGAAAAAATAATTAGTGATGTGTCTGAACTGTTGGAGAAAGCTAGAGTACCTGGAGAGAATGCATGCATGCACAGGAAGAACATGGAACTCCATGGAGGAAGAACCTTCTTGCTGAAAGAGCTACTAAGTGCAGCTTCTTTATTATTTCATCTTCGTTTATTCATTTAATTTTTTTGTGTTTATTGTCGTGTATAGATTTTGTAGACTCTGCTGCAAATGACTTGCCCCTTGGCGAGGATAAAGTATTTCAATTCAGTTCATTGATTTAAATGGCCAGATCCTTTTGAAATCAACACACTACAAGGTAAGAATTCAAATATTTTTTATTTATTAATTTAATTATGTATTTCTATTTCCGCTGTCACCCACCCGAAAAATATAAATTGCGATGTGTTCAAAAAAAAGAAAAAGAAAGAAAAGAAACCATGTCATCTTCTTCAACTGCATCATTAATGAACAAAAATTAAAGAGGCAATGATTATTATCATTATTACAATAATAATTCAACTAGCAGAATATCCACATTCATAACAAATCCATATATAACTGCAAAACACTCTTCAACACCACTCTTCCATTAATATACACAAAATCCCCAAATGTCTGTCCTGGAAAAACAACAATAGAGGAGATCTGAGGGGGAAAGGGGGGCTATGGCTTGTAAAGGAGGGTGTGAACATGTGTGACCAGTAGAGTTAATGGATCTATGGTTAGTAAGAGTATAAGGAGGAGGCACACTTATTTAGTTAGGACCTATACAAAAACAAGCAGTTTTAAGTAATAACAGTATGCTTTCATGGACGGATTTGCCTGCATAAAACGGCTCCATGAGCGGCAGAATTTGGGGAGCAAAATTTCAAGAAACATATATAAGGGTTGTCAGATTAAATACATACCTATGAGTGACAACCACTCTCAAACATATATCATAGAAACCAAAAGTGATAGAACTCAATGCAAAGTTGAGAACTTTTTAAATAAATGCAAATGAAGATTTCAGGAGGATAAAAAAAACCCCAACAAAACAAAAAAAGGTCTCAGTTTGACTATAATATGTACAAACAACGTTTGCTCACCCAAATCTTATCTAGAAAAGCTTTTAAGTTGGTCAGAAAATGAGTGCAAGCTTAAGTTTACGTGAATAGCTTCTTATTCGAGAATGTAGCTAGAAGTGACAGACCTCGGTGATATTCTAAGTCTGCGTGTAAAAAGTGCCTCTGATAGCTGTCAGTATAACGTGTAAAAACCTTTCCATGCCTCGCTGTTTGGAACTTGAGAAGACCTAGTCATACAAAGAGAGAGAAACATTAGAGGAAAAAAATAACTGTACACTCTGCATGTACAAACAAACTATATACACACAGACATACCATATATACACACACATATCCAATATGTACACAAGATTTAGCCAACACATACGCACATTTATACATTTATGTATATACAAACACATTCACTCATTTCAGTAGGACCTCTAACATATCTCTCTCTGTTCTCATGTCAGGCAGAAATGGCAGGGATTTTTTTATTCAGGTCAGACTGGTGTCAGCGGAGTCCAGCTGCAGAAGTAAATGAGTAGTTTTACAGCAATTCGACTGGAAATATGGCCACAATGAAAACAACAAGTTCATCCAACCTGCTCTGGTCAAACTCTACACAGCACACAGTCAGCGTGAAGCAAACGTCCATATCCAACAGCTTTTCAAATCGTCCATAAATGGAGAGCTCCTCGGCGATTGTTGGAGAGAAAACATCCGCTGACGTGTCTTTCTTCAATTTTTTAAAATATTAATACCCAAAAATAAAGAGCAGGCTGGTCACAGCAACGTGCAAACTGTCATATAGGGGGAGTAGGTAGAACACAAGTTCGTCCCTTCAGTGCTTTAGAGCAACTTTGTTCTCCATCAGATTGTCTTAGTATGAAAACTCGGTTCATATAAAATGGAACGCTCCATTGGGTTTTTATCAAGAAATAAATATCTCCTCCAGAAGATGTCTGATGAAGAGTTTCTTTTTCCTTTAAATACTATAATAAGAGTAATCCGTTATAGAAATATAAATAACATTCTGTTCGGTTTTTCCAAAGTCGTCTTTGAAGCAAGAGATTTTGTTCCTCAGCAGTTTTTGAAATAGGCTGTGCATATTTAGTTTCCTTTAAAATCAAACTCCGAAAAAGAGGATTTCAACTGAAAGGAAAAAGCTAAGACATAAAGTCTGTCAAAAATCAAGAAAAAAACTCAAGTTTGAACAAAGAGGAACCAAAATCTGTAATAATAGAGCTAAGGAGAGGGAATTAAAAGATTTAAATATGAGTCAGCTTGGACTGAAATAATAAGAGAAGTCAAGCACCTTTGAAATACACTTTAGGTCTCTCTCTCTTACTTTGAGAACCACGCTGTCCTTGGCCTGTGTGTTCCTCCATTCTGCTCATTGATCAGACTGCATAGCTGTTCTTTGCATGCTCGGCAGGCTTACAAACACCAAAATATGTCCAGCCCACCTTAAATCGGTGAAAAATAGATCCAATAATGAGGTTTCAAACACAATTTTCTTTCAATCCCTTTGTCAAATCAGAGAGAGAGAGGGCCCAAGTAAAGTGAAAAAAAATGACAGAAATCCCAGCATTTCCTTACATGGTCCGCTGGGGGATTGCACCATCCCTAGAGACAAGAGAATAGGACCAACGGCCCAAGTTCTCCCTTTGTCAGCCAATCGCGTCACGAGAGAGGGCTCTGGACATTTGGCCATGCCACCCCGAAGACTGCCGATGGTGCATCAGCCAATTAGGTTCCACATTGTCCTCCATGAAGCTTTGAGAGTGGCTAGAAGGGGGAGAAAAACAAGGGGAGACACAGAGAGAGAAGAAACGGGGCAGAGGTGCTTGATCAGGTGCTGTTAAAGCATAGATGTTGAGCGGCAGTCTTTCCAAAGCTGGATTCATCCCGTTTGTTTGTGTGTGTGTGTGTGTGTGTGTGTGTTAGCGTTCAGCTCTGAGGCAACTGCTTGTTTACCTGAGTCACTGAGGTATTTTCACAGCAATGTTAATTCAGGATCATTCATCACACAGGTAGATTTCACAATGAAAGGAGAAAGTAGCCCTACGTGTCCCTGTGTTAAGACTGCTAGTGTGTTTAGGTTTTGGTTCAACATTCACTGGTTTCAGGATGAATCTAAACTAATTACTCTGACCTCCTCTCGTATCACATGCCACATTTAAACAGAATGTGAAGCAGACTGGGAAAACACACACATTTTACAGACAGTTCAAATGAAAATGAATATGAATGCACGTTAGAAACACTTCCAACAATAGTGTTTTTAGGCATTTTACATACAAGAAACATTTATTCTCAAAAACATGTTAAGTTATATAATATTCCTCCGTAATAATAATATAATATTGTTACCATGACATAAACTTTAGATTTTCTTTTACTTTTAAATAAACACATCTGATCAAAAATAAGAACATTTTAAAGTCTTTTTTTAAAAATGTGGGTGCAATATAATAACAATCAACCTTTTGGTTGAGCTCGTCTAAACACATTTATCTCAGGCACTTATTGGCTAATCTAAGACAATCTATATAGTTATAAATGATCTATTTATATGGAAAAATATTATTTAATACATTCCACTGAACAACCATTAACATCACTTGTGTTTATTTGCACTTAAAGAAGCAGTGTGAAGGGAGGTTGTTCTAAAAAATTAGATTCATGTCACTCAAAGTGAATTAAATGAGAATTTACTGCAACATGAAATTAAATAACTTGCTCATTTCTCTATCCTAAATTAAGGAATCGCTTTTAGTAACAGTAAATGCAACCAGATATCGAAATAGTGCACTTCACTTCTAGTGAAGGGGGAAACAACCCCATTAGACATAGGAGCAAAACAGGATGCACAGAGAACAGAGACAGAGGCACATCGAGAACATGTTGTGGGGGGGTTTGCGGGGTGGTGGGGTGGGGGGAGAGACAGCGAGGCAGTGGTATGGCAGACACACAGACAGCTCACTTGGTAAAATGGCACCATTTGTTTCTGTTTAGCACCAGTTTATCATGTATCAGTTCTGAGATTGAGAAGAGAAAAAATGCACAAGCTCATTCCAAAAACAAGTAGTCCCTTAGATTGAAGAAAGCAAAACAAAAGTTCCCCAAAATCTTTTTTTCTTTTTCCTTCAACTCAAACCCTAGAGCGTGACCCTTTCAGCACATCACTGAATTCTCCTTCTAACAAAGCTAAGGTGGATGCCCATGTGCACATCTATGGTTAAACCCTGTTGAAAACTCTCAAAGGCACTAGGAAAAAAGCTAGAGTTCATCACCACGTCTCTACTGTGAAATACTGCAGCCTGGTGTGTTTATGATATTGATGCGATTTTTAGTACCTTGCAAACGTATTCACACTCTTTGAACTTTTCCACATTTTCTCCTGCTACAACCACAAAACCCAACAAATGGTATGGGGATTTTATGTGATAGACCAACACAAAGGAGAGCATAAATCAAACTGAAGATTTGTGGTAAAACCTTAAAATCAAAATAACAATCCTAAAAAGTGTGGTGTGCATTTCTATTCATGCCTTTTACAATGATGCTCCTAAATAAAGTCCAGACCAACTAGTTACTTTTAAATGTTCCTTAATTAGTAGACTCTATCTGTGTGCAATTTAATCTCAGGATAAATCCAGATGTTCTGTGAAGTCTTTAGAGATTATAACATCATGAAGCCCAAGGAACCCAGCAGACAAGTCAGTAAGAAAGTTGTGGAGAAGTTTAAAGCAAGGTTAGGTTCTAAAACAATATGCCAAGCTTAGAAGAGTCTTTAGTCCATCCTCTGAAGATGAAAAGAGGATGATACACGTCCAAACCTGCTAAGACATGGACGTCCACCTAAACTGACAGGCCGGGCGAGGCAGTATTAATCAGAGAGGCAGCCAAGAGCACCATGGTAGCTCCGGAGAGGCTTCAGTGCTCAGGTAGAACAATCTGTCGACAAGACAGTTCTTACTCATGCAGTTCACAAGTCTGGCCTTTATGGGAGAGTGGCAAGAAGAAAGCCATTTTTTACAAGAAAACCACAAGTCCTTTTTGTAACTTGCCAGAAGCCATGTAAGGGTCAGAGTAAACATTTTGGAAAAAGGTGCTCTGGTCAGGTGAGAGTAAATTTGAACTTGGTCTAAATGCAAAATGCCTTGTGTGGCAAAAGTGAACACTGCTTCCCTTTAGCAGGGACAGTAAGGCTGCAGAGCTGATGGGAAGATGAAAGGAACTAAATACAAGCCAATCCTGGAAGAAAGCCTGTTTGGTGTTGCAAAAACTCCCCTTCCAGCACGACAACGATGCTAAACATACAGGTAGAGCATGAATGGAATGACATATTCATGCGTTGAATGGCCTAGTCAAAGTCCAGACCTTAATCCAGTTGAGAATCTGTGAGAAGACTTAAAAAATTGATGTTCACAGATGTCCTCCATCCAGTCTGACTGGGCTTGAGATATGTTGCAAAGAAGCAGAAACAACAAGCTCAGTCTGTGCAAAGCTGGTTGAGACATACCCCCAAAGACTTGCAGCTGTAAGCGCAGCAAAAGGTGGTTCTACTGAGCAATAACTCTGGAGCCTGAATGCAAATGGATGTGGCACTTCAAATTTTTAGCTGTGAAATATATGAAAAAAAACAAGATTGCTTTCCCTTCAAATTCACAGTTATGCACAACTTTGTGTTGGTCACATAACATTCCAGTAAAACACATTTAAGTTTGTTGTTGTTACAGTATAAAATGGAAAAAGGTTTAAGGAGTAAGCATACTTTTAAAAGGCACTGCTGGTCCATGGGATTCATAGTTGTTTACAGCTTGTACTGCTTCCTTTTTAAAGGCTACTCTGAAGTCTTTGGGGTGCAAGAGTTTAGTGCTCAATCCTTATGTGATGGAGTCAAAGAGAGGCGATGAATTCAAAGAGCAGGTTGGTTTGTTTGACAGACTCAAAGTAGGTGATAAAGTATCGTTATCTTGTCCTGCAAGACTGATACTATCTAAAGCTCCATGTGATCATCAAGTCCATCGAAGAGCCCTTTGTGTTCATGTGTTATGCATTATACAGTGTTATTATTATTTCTCTCCCTCACAGTGTTCTTCTCTCTCTTGCCCGCGTCATAAGGACACGTATGTTTTCAAGAAAGTGTCTTTTTTTTTTTTTTTTATAAAATGGAAACAAAACAAGAATGGGGGACAGTTGTTTTCCTTTGTGCCATCTCTCTCTGATTTGGCTCCTCGCTGTTGTGTTTGACCTACTCCCCCCTTTATTCTGCAATTCCTGTAGTTGCCGTTGCTGTGGTTCCAGTTGCCTGTGAAGTTGTCTTTAGATTGCCACGGAGCTCTTCATTCTGACTAGGTTGTGAATCAGGAGTGGATGAGGAGGGAAGGTCTACAATTTGGGGGAGGAATCCATTGTGGGGCGATGTGTTGGAGAAAATGCCAGAGGAAGAGATTCTGGGGCCTTGATCGTTGGTAACTGCTCCTCCTTGCTCTCCTCCTTCTCCTCCCCCTCCACCTTCAGTTTTCACACCGGGGTCTGCTGAACCCAGGGAGGAAAGCTGGTCCTCCTAGCGAGATAGAGAGAGAGGGGAAGGAAAAGAGGAGTGGGAGCAGGGAGAAATGGTCGTAGGAGAAATGCCATTCAATGAACGATGGGAGGGATGATGAATTATAAGGATATGTCCAATTAAGTCATGTTGAGAAAATAATATTAAGAATCGGGGAGAAAAGCAGGAACAATCAGACAAAAACGGAAGAGAAAAAGAAAGAAAGTTTGTGATTTGAAGTGGCAAAATGTTAACATTTAAACATAGTAAGAGTTGGTGGAAATGAAAACATGTAAAAGTGATGATTAAAGCAGAAACGAAGAAGGAATCATAAAGTAAAAAAAGATATGATTAGGGGTCAGAGGAGAAGACACAGAGAGAAGAGAGAAAGAGCCAAATGAGTTACGAGGTCGATGCATGACAGACACCAATAGAAATGGCAGCACAGGAAAAGGGACACAGAGAAAGAGGAGATGAAGGGGAATTAAAATTCTTCAAGGCCAAAAGTTCCTGATGCTCCTGGGATGAGAAGTGAGGAGTGTTTGTCGTGTGACGGGCATCAGGGAAAGCCAGGAGGTTTCCATACCAGAGAGCACAAATCAACTAAATATCATCTAAATGTTCTTACGTGACCTGCAAAACTTAAACACTAAGAAAAAACATCTTAAATGTATTAAAACACTAAAGGCTTAGCTTATACCTGTAAACATGCAAGCCACATTGATGCCAGCACCAAATTTAAGAAGCAATAGAGCATAAAAGCCAAACAATGATCATAAAGACCAAATAGAACCAACCTAAAGCTGACAGAGCTATTGCATGGATATTCCTAAGTAGGATCTTGAGATTAGAAGGCAAGCAAAATGCTTAAACCATAACAAGATACAGTACATTATATTAAAGTTCCCATGAAACTGCTTTTAATTGGTAAATGTCTTGCTCTCCCTCATCTAAAGTTCTGGCAAAGTTCTGGTAGTTACCCAAAGCACATCCCTTTGCTGTCTATGAATCGAGCTAAACTTGGTCTAATAGACAGTTTAACTGGTGTCATACTCGAGTTTTGGATGCCTAATTGACTACTGCATTGAACAGGGTTTGACAACACTAAGAAAATCATTTTGGGGACTGGGATCATCGACTTTAGGTCTTTACTCAATGAGATATTGCAACTGGCTACACAGCTGAGCTGGTATTACTCCGCAAGGTCCGTGTCCAGTTTAGTGAGCCAGTTCGAGTTTAACTTTGCTGTTTACTGCAGCCTACCCATAAAGGCCAAAAATTGCTTTGTTATTTGTATTGTGTCTTAGATTTTTATTTGCTTTAATTTAGTTAGCTTTAACTGAATTTCTTTTTTACCAGTTTTTCTCATGTTTTTATGCTTTTACATCCAAATTTAGCCTTCCTTCTTTTCACAGTACTTCTTAAATTCTCAGCTCAAGACTAGAAGGTGTGATTCATTCCTTATGAGGACGCCCCAAAACATTCAGATGAATAAACTGCAGCAAGAGGTGCATTGGATACTAAAAAAAATACTTTCTTCAACACATAACTTTTAACCTATTAGCATTTTATGATTAATCAAGCTTCACTGTATTGTACAGTAACTGGCGATTTTGGCAATTGAGAGCAGTCATCATGAGAACCTGGAATGGTTAACAGCTATGCTGCAATCACAAGTTGGCCATTGTCAGACTTGCTTAAATCCTTATGCCTGTCCATTTATCCTGCCTCTAAAACATCAACTTTGAGAACAAAATGTTTATGTACCACCTAAAATAGCCCACCCATAACAGGTATAATGATGAAGAAACCATCAGTGTTATTTACTGCACCTGGTGGTGGTCATAATGTTAAGCCTGATAGGGTACAATAGACCTTGTTGGCTCATAAAGTGCCTCCTCGGTGTGGGTATGAATTGGTGCTATAAAAACAAAATTACTGGAAACATTACAGTTTTTTCCCCTTCCCAGGGAAGCTCAGTATAACAATTTATACTTATACATTTGTTAAAATGCCAGTTCAAAGTCTCAAAGACAAGTACCGTCAACTCTAGGAAAATATCATCTTTTGGTGCATTTTGACAGTGACTGCAGTGTTTGGCCTGTGCAGTCTAAATGTGAAACAGACCATTTAACATCATTAATCCCTTTCATTTGGCTCAGGAATTTTCGAAAAATGCTTAATAACTACATAATTATTGTGATTAAAAAAAATGAATTGGTTAAATTTGAACAGCAATGTTATTTATTTATTTATTGAAAAAGAAAACTAGATCATAATTCTAGACTAATTTTACAATGTTTGTTTTCCCCTGAAGTGTTTTTACATGTCAGATATGACATGTAAAATTGTTATGGTATGACCCAAAGGAAAGACAACAGGATTTTCATTCAGGCATGACATGCACACATTCAGCTGCTGTCAGACTGATGGAAAGCATGTCTAAAGAGGGGCTATGTGTGAGTATACTTAACTCTGGTTAACATTTCGTGGGAACTTTAAGGCTTACTCTTTTTTTTTTTTAACAATGGAAGAAGTGAAATACATCAGGATGACGGTGCTCCTTACAAGGGCATTAAAGAGATAGTTTGGGTTGTTTGAAGTGGAGTTCTGTTGAGTTGTTATTGTCCCTGAGTATCTCCCTTGCAGCAAACCAGGAACAGTTTTTCCATAAGAGGGCCATGAGAAAATTGCCATAGAATACCCTAGGTTTTGCCCTAGGTATTGATTCCTGTGGCAAATTTTAGATGTCAGGAAAGATTAAGTGCAGTTCAGTACCATCTATGACTATAAGATCAAGCAATGACCTCTCCTTCTCTGGGTTAGAAATACTTGGGCCTCATCATGGAGCCAGATCAAGGGTGAGGTGTTACCCATAATCATTTAGTGGCTGGACCTTTATTCATAGGGGTCTGACCAAGCACACCTTGAATGAGCCACATGGGACCGCCCTCATCTGGACCCACCACCTGCAGGAGGAATAGTACAGAGGGCATGGGGTCTTATGTCATGGTGTTTAAACTGGCTTTAGATATATGGAACGCCCCTTCACTGGTTGGGAAAAAGTCTGAGCTTGCCCAGGAGTCTGAGAAGACAGCAGTGATATCATGTTGGGCTTATCTTAACAGAGTATATACTGTGGAATCATGATCTTGAGTGGGACTAGACTACTCTCTGGAGCCACCCTGCATAGGCAGTAGTAAACAAGGATCAGCTTAATTACAGCTTCCCAACTCACTGACTTTCTACTATGGACAAGAAAGTGGTTTCCCCATATCTTTGGGAATGGGAAATGGTTCATGTGGCAGGGAGACTCAGCATGCCAAAGCGTAAAGTCAAAGTGTACTAAGAAAATCTGGGAGAGATTTCATTCTAGGACATCTTTAACTCCTACCTCAAGCAGGGCTTTCTGGTGTTCAGAATGTGGCAGAAATAAAGCATAAGTGGCTTATGATCTAGGGTGCCATTCCTGCTTTTATGGGTGCTATTGCTGATGATCTAATTCTTAAACTTGGTGTTAGATGCCCAATGTAAAGAGGAGCATCGGACTAAAAAAGCCACCTTCTAAATTTTGGAGCTAAGCTTGTACAGTTTCAGAAGCAGCTGGATAGTATTGGCAGGCAGAGGGAAATGAAAAACTAGTGTGGAAAGAAGAAAGTGAGCCTCAGGAGCAAGACTTTTGATCTGCCTCAAAGAAATTGTGGCATAACACCAGGCTCCTCAGCCGAGGGAAGTGGTGCTTTGCCAACATTATTTTAAGTGGAGAAAGGGTGAAAGGGTGGAGAAAGTTAAGGTCAATACTTAACTGAAAACTGAATTAAGTTGAAGAAAAAGTACTTTGTGGTACTCCGAAACTTGACTGATACAACTTCAGTCTTAATATAGCCACTTGGCTGTCGCTGGTACTTAGGTACTCAAAGTAGTTAAAATAACTCTATGGTGGCAAGGAAGAAAAGGTGGTTGTGGTTTGCCCAGAGTTCCTCATGGCAGAGTGGCAGAGAGGAGTAGTGGTCTCTCTTATAAAACAAAAGGACTGTATGCTTTAACGATCAGGAGATCCCACTTCTCAACCACCAAGTTAAAGTCTGTACTGGGGAACTAAAGAGTTACGTCTAACTGATATCTGCACCTCAGATTTAGGAGCTTCAGTACAGATTTCAAAATGGCCATGAAACCCATGAATAGCTCCTTACTTTACCAGGAAATTTAAGGGTGTATGGGAGTTTCCTCAACCAGTTTTTGGTTTTGTTTATTAAGAGAAGGCTTACTACGATGCGCCTCTTGTGAAGGGCTGTATTTTCGGTCTCCTAATAAGTGATATTTGGCTCCTGTACAAGGAGAATGTTTGGTACTGCTGGTAAGTAGTCAGACTCATTCATTGGGAAAAAAACATGGTGCCCCACAGGGGTGACACTTTTCGTTTTGAGGGGCTTCATCTGTAAATGCCGCTTTTGGTGGATAATGGTGCAGTGCCCACTTCAAAAGGGGACCTCAGAAGGCACTAGAATAGTTTGAAGTCAAAGTTGAAGCAGTCCAGATGAAGTGTCTTCACTTTTACTGGTCCATGAGTAACCAGTGACAAAAAAAAGGCTGTAGCTGGGGGACAGTGTAAAGTCAATGAATACCTCCCTAATGTAGTACAGAAACCTTCTGAAGAGTTTTGTAAGAAGTTGCCCCTGTCCCCAGATGCCCTAGATAGTCATTTGAGTATCCTTTCTGCAAGATAACAGCCTGAAGTTATTAGCTGACCTTTTCAAACGTTGTCAGGAATCTTGCCCCAATCTTCTTTGGCATAGCTCTCAAGCTTCCCTACATTTGATTTGCTTCTGTCTTTATTTCCAGTTCCAGATGAACTGAATCATCCCCAAAGCACAATACTCCCACCACTGTGTTCCACTGGGTTACACCTCTACTCCTTTCTTTCCTTTCTTTCTCCAATATAAGCAATGTCTCGTTGGCCAAAGATTTCAAGTTTTCTCTCATTTGACCAAAGGACAAATTTCCAGTATGTATAATTTTTCTTAAGGTTGTCTTTAGCATTCCCTTAATCTGTCTTGAAGGTGTCTGTTCTGCAGAAGGGGAGTTTTTTGTTGACTATAATATTCCAGTCCATTCATGTGCTGATCGCCAGTGACTGTCTAGTGACTATAGTTGGTGACCTGGATAAGTCATTCACAAGAGTTTTGTCAGCTGTTTTATAGTCTTTAGACACATTTCTCTCTAGTTTCCCCTACAAGTCTTTGAAATCTTCAAGAACCTACCTCTCCCAAGCTGGATCTGTACTCTTTGGTTTTCTTTGATGTACTTTCCTCATGATACTTCTGCAGTTCATAACACTTGGGAACGCTATGTTAACTTTGTATATCCATCTCTTATATTGTGAACTTTATCAAGTCTGAAGTAATTGCTTTTGTTTTTGGCATTATGCTTTTTCAAGTGAAAGCTAAAACAGCTACGGTTTTTACACTGTACTTAAAGTGGTGAATCAGGGTTAACCCCTCAGGTTAACCCTGATTTTAAGAGTTTTAAACATTATGACATTAAAGTGCATGCTTGGACAACAGTGCCTTGTGCAAAGGCTCAATAAGGATATCAGTACTTCTGAGGGCTAATATTGACCCTGGTATTTTTCCTGAAATAGTTATTTTGTGGGGGAAAAATAATTTTGTTCTCAGCTGAATGTTACAACTGCCTAAGGAACACCTCAGAGTCCCCCCAGAAGGAAAGAAGGACATAAGTAGGGTAAGGGAGTTGTGGGCATTTCTGTTTAGCTGTTGTTCCTTTGAGCAATCAATGATGGAAGGATGGAACCGGCGCCACTATGATGACCTATGACATTATCGGGTCAGAACTTCTGCTTCTCCAACCTCAGATGGTTCACAAGACTATACAGCAGGTAAGGTACTTAATAACAACTCTACAATCCCTCCCCCACTTCAAACACTCCTATTCCTTCACTAAGCATCTTGAAATTCTCTGGCATAGATTTGTTTGGAAATTTTTTTTTACCAAGCCCCTGAAAACCTGCATGCATGAGATTATTTTATGTTACATATAAGAGACATGAGTTCTTGTAATGTGAGTGGAATGAAGTGCTGTAAAAGAGACAGAAAGGAAGGGGAACAGCTTGCATCCAGTAGAAAAAATAAGAGATTAAAAGCAAATTATCAGCAGATAATTGTTTTATCTGGTGGTTGTGATCGCTGTGAGTGGAAGGGTTTCTGTTTTGTTTAAAAACATTAAAAAAACAACAACAAAAGAGATTAAATTTGCCCCCCAATTTCTTATGTGAACTACCAAGCCTTTTCTCTTCTCAATCAGAACCAAATGAATGAATACACTTTGCTAACTGGTGCTATGAACAATAATAGGATGCCAGTAACACAACCTGAGTGACAGCTGTTCTGTTACTCATAAACACAACCAACAGTGTAGTTTAATACCCATGTGTAGGCTGATACACATGTCTATTAAACTCAGAGATCAAGAAGGTGAACAAACACATGGCAAAATGTTGACTGACATCCTTTTTAACTTACCAAACTTGCTTGGCTCTTTGTGGCTGTGGTGTTTAGCTACTTAATGCATTTAATTAGAATGTTGTGGTCTTTCTGTTTAATGGTAATGAGGTTTTCAGTACTGGAGACAGAAACAGCACATTGAGTGGAGCCCTGAAATGTTAGGGTTTATATAAGGACACAAGTGTGCACAAAAAAACCAAAACAAACAACAACAAAAAAAAACATATCTTACACATCAAGTCTACCTACTCCAATCTGGAAGGAGGATATTTAAAGAAAAGTGTTCAATATTTCTCAACAAGATGTTTGAAATTAAAACCTGTGGTATTTATGGGCTTCATCACTAACAAGACTTAAAACTCTATGCCTTGGAGCAACAAGTTTCTTGGTAAAGAACTCTAACTTCATAGCACAGAATCGAACATCAAAATACAGAATGAGTGTTGAACATTGTCTGACACCGTAACAGCTGGCTTACATCAACAATCAACCAAACACAATCAGGTGCCGGACACAAACACAAAACACATAGATATTCAAACACGAACTCACTGAAAGACACGGAAAACACAGAAAACATGTGCACAGTAATCGGTATTCTTTGGGGAAGGATTGGGACAGATACGGAGATTTCACAGAATTCCCAGTGTTTATCAGGGGTATGGTGGAGATGGGGTGAGGGCTGGGGAGGGGGTGGATGAAACCCTGAAGGCAAATGTAAGTGGATATGTGTATAGGAAAGCATGGTAGCTTAAAAAAAACATGGTATTTTATGAAATACAACATAGTTAAAAGAGAATTAAAATGGGCATTTGATAACTTCCAGACAGATTCACTGACAAGAATGGGAGCGTTTTAAAAGTTTGATTTTGGGCCAGAAAAACAGCCCAAAAATGTCAACATTTAATGCCTCATGTCTTGCTCACAAATCTGTGCTGAAGTTTGTGGAGCCATGAAACAAGTGCTTGTGTGTAGTGAGTTTTGTTTTTCTTTCTAATTTCTTTTTACTTTTATTTGTCAAAAACTATTAAGCATTCATATCACATGAATACCAAAGAGGAGAAAAGCTGTTCGGTATCACCATTGTTCTTTGGATTTCAAACTTATGTGTAACTGTATCATCTGCCCCCATCTCATTCTATCCCTACCATCCTCCTCCATCACAACAACCCTATGCATGTTTGTCTTCTCTACATCTGTGATCTTTCTCTGTGGTCTTCCTCTTTTCCTCCTCCTTCGCAGCTTCATCTTCATCATTCTTTATCTAATATAATCGCTATCTCTCCGCCGCACATCCCAACCATCTCTCGTATCTCTAACTTTCCCTCCAAACTGCTAAACCTGAGCATCCATCCATCCATCCCTCCATCCATCCAACCATCCATCCATCCATCCATCCATCCATCCATCCATCCATCCATCCATCCATCCATCCATCCGATAGGTCCAGGATGTCACTACTTCCAGCTCCCTCCTTGTGTCCTACTTTGAGCTACCCAGTTTGTATCCAGCATGTGGATACAAGTGATGTTCACATTACTGCAGACAAAGCCTCAGTCTGTCTACCTGCGTCCTGCTCTAGCCTATGATCACTCTTCAATATAAGAGCAATTCAACTCTTCCACGCAAGGGAAAGACTGACCCTGGACCTGAAGGGAGAAATCCAGCCTACCTGACCTAATCTGGCTTTTGGGCCAAACTCATCCCCCTCCAGTCCATTTCAGTCACTCCAAAAGAAAATATTGAGACTATGTTGTGAGTTAAACCATCTCCAGTGCTCCTGAACTTCTTTTTCATTAAGTCCACCCTGCCTGCCCTCTTCTTCACCTCCCTTGAGGACTGCCCGGTGCTTTGGATGGTTAACCCTGGATGGTCTCAGTGATCACAGATCACAGTGTTCATAGTGCATGAGGATTCCTGCTTGACCTCACCTTCACCTTGCAAACTAATACATGATACATGATACTAATACATGATACTTCATCCACCCTCCGCAGTCCATCTGTTACTCCAAACTCGCACCTCACTGCTGTCTCACTGTTTGTATACATATTCTGCACTACCCTCACATATTTCTGACTTCTTCATACAGCAGGTACCTTATTTTCTTTTCTCTAGATCCACAAAACAATGCAGCTCCACCTGACCTAATACATACACAATATTTCCCTATCTACATTCTTCAAAGAAACATCATGTCAGTAGTGGTGACCTGAAACATGCAGCTACTTAGTTGACATTCTAAGAGCAAAATTAATCAAAAAATAATCCAGAGTTCTGTATTAATATAGGTCTATATGGATTGCTGATGACAAGTATGAGCAAAATTGTTGTCTTAGTTTGATAAGAGCAAACCTTGGACACAAACCAGTATAAACCACATATTTATTATATTTTTGCAAAGAGACTGATTTGTCAGCATATAAAAACAAACATAAGTAGTTCATTCTGAGGTCATTCAAGTGAAGTGTTGTTAGAGGTCTGTCACAGAAAGAATGCAACACCATACTGAGAAGCAGTGGAAAAGCAACTGCCACCAGTTACATCTTCCTGCTTGCAAAGCAAAACTCCACCTAAATCTGTCATGTAAATATACTGAGGTGCTCATTTTCTGTTCCTTAAAAAAAAAGTTTATTTTCCTTTCATATGTTCTTATAAAGTTTGTCTTGCAAAACAGCTCTTTTATTAAGGGCTCTCATTATTAGTGTTTTTTTTTTTTTATTTTTTTTTATTTTCAGATTTTCTAATTTTGCACTTTGCTCTTCTCACACACCTGGGTTGAGATTGTTGATTAACCAACATTTCCTTTCTTATTTTTTTCTACCCACAGTTTTTATGACAGACAACTTTACTTGTTCCTCGTTGGTTCCATGTCTTGGTTTGGTTGTTTTGTTTTTCATGCCAAAACATGAAAGCTCTTGGATCTCCCTGTTTTCTGGGTTCCTTTGGTTCTTATTTCTGCTTTTTTATCTTTAGATCTTCTGTTGCAATTAGCCTGTCACAAAAAGAGAATATTTCAGCCCAATTCTTTAGTTAAATCAATTCAAAATACCAAACTTAATGTAGTTTAAAAGAATGGGATTTAAGATCCAACAACTATTTTGAGCCCAACACTTTTCCTTTTGTCATCTACTTAACAATTTCTCTATTTTTTTAAGCGGCAGTTCCCAATGGCTGTCACAGTCCTGTACTGGACACGAAAGACAAGTGTGGAAACAGGCAAAGTTCGCTTTGAGAAAACCTCCAGAAAGCCTCGAAATGCTTCTTTGATGTAAAAGAACAAAGAATTCTGGGATGAGTTAAGACTCCACATAGTTAAATTAAACAAATGTGGCATGAATAAAATATTCATGTATTTTACCTAAAGTGTACGATGTCAGAATTTAAAAGTCCCTGAAAAGAAACATGCAAATTCCAGGAACGTAGCATCGAAGTTCTGTAAAGTAACTTGTAAATTCTGTAAAAGTAACCCGAAGGCGTCAGAAAGTATCACTTAAGTTCCATGAACATAATTTGTTCATTCCATAAAACAACATGTAAGTTCTGTAAAGTAACGTGTGTGTTGTGAAAACCAACCTTTAAGTGCTGGTAAAAAATTAGTTTCATGAAAATAACCTGGAACTGATGTCTGGATTTAGACTTTGTAGTGGAATTTTTCTATCATTATCACACAAATTTTAATATTTGAAATGTATGTTGTCAGGTCCTTTGGTCCCTCTGTGCAAATATTCTGTGACAGACCTCTTTGTGTTTTCCAGTCAAGATGAATGGTAAAATAAAGTGGGGCTGTCAGTGTGTTGGCCTGCAGTGGCTTTTACAAGGAGCTGATTATGGACAGGGATGCACACAGAGAAAACGGTAGAAGTGGAAAAGAGGCAGCAGTGATGGATGGAGAGTGAGAGTTTGGCGGTTAGGGTTATTACCTGGGTACTCGGGGTGGGACAGGCGCAAGTCGGGGCTGCACTAGGATGGACTGACGCCTCCCCTAAGAGAAATCACCGTATCTCATCAACATAGGAGGAAAGGAAAGGAGAGGAAAGGAAAGGAGAGGAAAGGAAGGCTAAAAGTAGGAGGCGGAAGGAGGGAGCCAAAAATCAGGAGGGAAAGCTTGTGTGCAAGACGAAAGGATTCAGAAGGGCAGTGAGGGCCAAGGAAAAACACAATAGCCACTCAAACATACTACATACAGTTCAAAACACAAAGTGAACAGAAAACAAGAACAAAAATATACACATAAAATCCTTCCTGAGGCACTTTACATACAGATCCAGAATATAATGACAAAAACACAAAACTGTTTCAGATACTTAACAGCCTGAAAGCCTTCCAGCAGCATGCCATGCAGTTCATCATTAGCAGAAGTCATGCAATAAGAAAACAAAAAGGTGTTAAATCGTGCAACTCCAAAACAACATCTGGATGTGATAACGGCTGATTAACTGGCTTCACAGCTGAATCTGGAACATTCCCTGGTTCAGAAAGGGAAAAGTACAGCTTGAAGAACATGCTTATTTCCAACATGCATCAACTCTACAGAGAGATAAATACAGAGTGAAAACCCAGAACATATTTACATCACTGCATTTTTAAAAATCACAAACAGAAACACAGATTAGGAATTCTTTAAATTGGTTCAAAACCTTACACACACAGCGATTCACACACTCATAAACGATGCAACACTGAGAGCCGGAGGAAAAAAAAATGAATCTGGACCAAAACATACAAACTAGTGTGACAGAACCCTTTTTCCCACTGAGCAAAGCATTTTTAAACAGAAATATTTAAATACTACCTAAAAATATGCAGTTTAATTATAATCTATGCTGAATATACCTAAAACCCTAATTGCAATATTTTTATTGGGATATCATAAAAGATCTATATAGCCACACCAACATGTTATTGAAAGAGTTCAAAAATAAAACAAAAGAGTGGCTCTAAAGTATTTGCAGCACCTTCTTGTAGCTACACTGGATTCAAAATATTCATTTGGATGCAATTTTTTGATTTGTGCCACTAAAGGCTACCCTAAATACAGGTTTCTGCTCATCTTGTCTCACTGATGTTTTGTGAATCTGAGGACACTTGCATAATATCTCACCCAGAATAAGTGGCTTTAAAAATACATGACACTTCGCAATCAACTGTCAAAGTTTAACTTTGTATGGATCCATTGGAAATAGTGAATAAAATCAACATTAGGGCACCGCCAGGGTTCTTCATCCAGGTGAGGAATCTTTGTTCAGCAATTGATTTTGACCAATCACAAAAACGGGAAATATTTATAAATTGAAAGATTTTGTGTCAAAAACAGTATTGGAGATGATCCATGCTTTAGATAATTAACATTTAACACTTTTTACTTTAATAAAACTTATTTTCAGGTCATAGCATTACTAAATCCCACTTGACAGTCATAAACTTTACATCTACTCAAAAATCCACATTATTCCCATAAATTCTAGGATTTAATGATGACAAGCTACAAATACCTTTTATTAAAAAAAAAAAAATAAATAAAAAAAATCAAAAAAAAAAATCAACAGAATTCATAGTTTGCACAGTGTCACTGCAGAAACTATCTGTACTTCAGCCCATTGAAATACATTCAACTGAAATGCTCTAATGTAGTTTTAAATGTGTAATAAGGATGTTTGTTACAAACAGATGAAGCTTCTGTTCTCTTGGCATGTTTATTCTTTATTCTGTATTTATATATATTTTGTATTCTATCTTTGTGTGAATCTGCTTGCCGTTATTGTCCATCACTGTCACTTTGCTGCTGTTGCACAGATTTCCCCACTGTGGAACAATAAAAGATGTTTCTATTCTATTGTTTTTAATGAACTTTTTGATTTCTGCTGCTTTGAAGGGAAACCAAGGGGAATCTCCAGTGAAGATCTTCTTTGATTTTTCCAGCCTTTATTGAGTTAACTTTGAAAATATGACCCAGTGAAAGAAAGAAGTCTTTGCATTAGGATTTTCTAAACAAGCATGGATCATGAGAACCATTACAGATCATCTCTGGATATTTCACTTGACATTTAGAATGCATTTATACCTGAACCTTTTTCCATCTTTAATGTAACATGCGTATATCTTACACCATTTAAACGAAAAGCACAGCCACATTTTGATTTAATGCTAACTTTAAGTCTTCTGCACTCATAACCGTAATCAATTACTTTGAGTTGCATTAAAGTGAATTTAGGTTCACCTGCCTAATTGGAATTTTTCAGCTGCATCCTTTAGTTTTAGCCCTAGTTTGCATCTACTGGTTGTGTTCTACATGTGACAAGTTTCTCCTGAATACTGAAAAGTATGTTTGAAATCATATGAAATTATGATTTCAGACTTTTTTATGTACTCTGATTATCTTTGTTTTAAATACAGAGATTTTAAAGTGTGTCTGTAAAGTGACAGATGTGTTTTAATAGGATATTATTAGTATAAGAGTGGCGATTACTTGAACTTTAACACAGAAAGTACACATAGAGATCATAAAATATACAAAACTCCAAAAGTGTCTGTAAAATTTAAATCCAACTGTGAATAAACCTTCAAGATGCATATCAAGTTATCAAAATTTTGATATTTAAAATATGTGGACAGTAATATGTATTTTTGCAGAGCTACTGACTTACTTTTTCCATTCATGATTAAAGGAGGCAGACATCAGTGAGTGAACTATTACTCTGATTTCTTGTATTTTTCTTAGCAACATGACGGAAGAACATTACGTGTGTCGTTATGTTAACACGGACTTACTATATTTACAGAATGACTCATGCTTTAAAGGAGCCTGGTACAATCTGACAGCGTAAGAGAAAGAGGGATGGGGGTTGAGACCATGAAGCATCGCAGTAACGAAGCTCCTGGAGACACAGGCGCCTCAGGATCGTGACCATGCTGCACAGTTAGATTTCATTTAACCCCGGGTTCTGCATCATCTTATATGAGGGGTTCTGACCCCAGACAGCTCAGAAAAAACTGCAGATCCAGCAACACTACCACAGACCCAGACAGACTTCCAATAGCTTGAGCTGAGGAATGCAAACAGTAACAGTCTTTCATCGTCAAAGCACCCCATTTCGCTTGCAGACGGATGCCATTCAAACCCAAACATAAAGGACAGGTCAGGGACAGGGCAAGCCAGTCAGGAGAGGGACCGCATACACACAGCAGACAAGATCATAACAACAGCAAGGGAAGAAAGAGAACAGGAAAGCAGAAAGGGGAAAACATGGGCCAACGTACGGACTCGACGAGAGAAGAAGCAGTCTCACAGACCTGATCAGCGAAAATCCTGGTTTTTGGCTCATAAATGGCTCCTCCCCTTATTTCATCCTCCACAGCCATGAGTCTTGGAAGCAGAGAGAAAGAGAGAGATTGGGGAGAGGGAGAAGGGGGGGCAGAAAGAGAGGGAGCATTAGGAATTCAAGCTTCACAAGATGTTGAGCAGGTTCATCTCCAACCTCTGACTCAACAAAACCATCCTGATAAAGTTCCTGGTTGCCTGCATCTCATTTTTGATTCCCAAGACCTGATAAGCTGCACACCATTGAAGCTGCCAATAAGAGCAGAGCAGCAGCAACCCAAGCCACGCTTATGAGCCAATTTCCACTCATGGAGCCTTTTTCTCTTCCCGCCCCCATGGGATTTATCAAAGCCTTCTGTCCAATTTAAGGTGTTTACAAAGTGCAAATTGAGGCCAACTGTGGAAAATTAGGCCTGGTTTCTGATTGGTTCAGTAACAGATCCCAATTATCCCTAGGGAATTGTCCCATTTTTATGTAACAAGAACTGACCAAGTCACGGGTGGAAAATCCTTTGACTAGTCGTTTCAAAGTCTTATCTCGCTGATACAAGCCAAAGCGTCGCTGCAGTTTTCATGAGCCCAGCTCCTGTGATTATCTGTGAGCCAGGGATTTACTCCAGACAGAATCTTCCAATGATATTTCTCACACATATCTATCTTATAACTAACTGGCTGAGGGCTGTTGCTTGGTGATGAATGCCCAGAAAAGTTACAGAGAATAAATAAAGATGGATTTCATGGCTTTATGTTTCTCAAGGCTTCATTTCACTCTCACAGCAGCAGACATCTTCAAATTTACCATTATTAAAAAAAAAATATTGGTGGGTTAGGTCTTTATAATTATGAATTAAGAGGTCAGTTCTGAAATTTATGTTAATTAGTTTTTAATTAATAAAATCAGGGTTTAATCATCAAAACATGTTATCATATTCGTATCATTTGATTGAGAACACAGAGGACAGGTTTGACAATAAAGAATGAAAATCCACAGGTAAAGTTTCAAACAGAAGTGTTTGGATGTTTTATTCCATGAACAATGTACAGAATTGAGAGTAATTTTACAAAAGAAGAAGAGAATAGGTAAACCATCAGCACAGACAGAAATATTTGCACCGTCCCAAAGAACAATGGAATGGAACATGGTTATACAGCATTAAGATTTGACATGACTTCAAAAGCCAGACAATGATTTGTGTGGGTGATATGTCACAAAAAAAAAAAAAAAAAAAAAAAAAAAAAACCAAACAAAAAAATCCAGTTCAAGTAGTGTGCTTTTGAGGTCAAGTCATACATTTAGTCAAAATAAAAACAATGCTTCTACCAAACATGAGGTCACAATGTCTGAATATTGTGCTACAGAGAAGAAAGGCAGGAGTCAAAGGTGTAGAAGAAGATGTAAAGTCAACGAAAAGACAGACCTGGTTCAAAAAGCAGCTGCAGATACACTGGGTTTTAATTACCTTCGCCAACATGTGCAACGGAAGCCTCAACTCTTTGATTGAAAACCTGCCTTCCATCAACAAACTGGGGTTTGTTCATCATTAAATCCATCTCACATAAGAAATATTTGATATTTGCAGCTATTTGACACAGATCTGTTGCAAATTTTAAAAAAAGACTGCGAAACAAACCCTTGGCTGTTGCTATAAGCCAGGTCAGTCACACACACACACACATACACCCACACCCACACACATCAAGTCAAAACTCATTACTACCATGAATTGATTTGCAAGATTAAAACATCAGATATGCTGTAGTACAATCTATACAGCCTATCAATATATTCTTGCTACAAAAGAGAGGCAGATATATGGACACCAGAAAATGACCTATTTCCTTGAAACAAAAAGAAAATGCGCTCACTGACATGAACATCTATAAGGAATGGTTTGATTTGGACTTTGGAATATGGACCACATGCAGACCAGCAATGGGTATGTAAATGAATCAATTTGCAAGGAGCTGGCACGTATTATAGATACAGGCTGTAACATTTGCTTCCTGCCAAATCAATGTCTCCCATAAACCCTGCATGGATAACTGGGTATAGCTCATGGATGTATGAATATATACCTTTCACTCAGGCACAGGTGCTGTATTCTTTATAACATGGTGGAAAATGCTACTCCAACACGCAAAAAGAAAAAAAGAAAACTAAAAACAAAACTTGCGCCCTCTGGTTTCCTCTGAAGACACGCCAGCTCCTTGCCAACTGAATAACATACTCATAAGTTGACTGAATAGTAGGGATGCACCAATAAATCAGTCTGACGATACATCGGCCCTGATTTCCTTAATTTTGGGTGATCAGCTACTGGCCGATACTTGCATGAGAAACTGATCTTATGTACTTTTGCAAAGGTCTGAAAATCAGCCACTGTCCCCTTTTGCTCTGCGGTGAGAGAGGGCTGGCTGACAGACCCGCTCACCAGGTCACGTCTGCAGGGGCACAATACTCACGCCACTGTTGCCAACTTAGCAACATTGTTTCTATATTTAGTGACTTTCAGACAAAAAAAATCGGTATCAGTCAAAATTGGAATCTTTTAAAAGATTGGTGATTGGCCAGAAAACTACAATCGGCGCACCCCAACTGAATAGGTAACAATTTACGTCCAAATTAGGCCATTCCCTCCAGCTGCATAACTGTTCTTATCAATGAGTGCAATATGGTTTCTGTTTAAACAATAATAATAATGATAATAATAATAATAATAATAATAATAATATGACTGCATAAGTTCAATGACAGTAGCGACTAACTTTCTCAAACATCTATTCTGATCACCATGTCACTGGGCACCACCAATGACGGACTGCAGGTCAAAAAGTCATACCGAGCATTTACAGCAAAATCATACAGAGAAAGAAAATCATGTTTGCTTTCATTAATAAATAATATCCATTCCAGGCTTTCATTTAAGAAGCAGATAAATTCACAAACACTGTACAGAATAAACCAAAAAAAAAAAAAAAAAAAAAAAGAAAAACTACTTTAAAGCAGAACTAGCATTTTGTCATAGAGTTGCGTCACGGTTATGATGTTGCCTCTGTGGCATTTTGCACCTTACAGTACTCCAGGTCTTTATTCAGATACTGCGGATGGCACCTGGTAGAAGAGTTTGGCAGGTAGTCACTGTTTCTTTATGTACAGAAATGCATACAATATATCAGAATCCTGCATGTGCATTTGCACAAACAGCATATCTAGACATATTGTATCTGTTATTGCGCTTCTCCGGCTAAAATCTTAGCTATTGCAAGGTTAAAATATCTCATTGTCATATACTTTTACTCTGTATATATCTATATATACCATTACTGCTATGGCTCTTGCATCACTGCATTTAATATGATATGGAATATCTTAAAAAATAGATTATTACTATAATAGGTGCAATACAGACCATAGATTTGATTCTTTTCCACTGCATCACTCCATCTCTTCAACTGAAAGCAAACAGCTTGAGAAAGATAAATAATTTAATGTATATTTATAACTTCAATACAGTGACTAAAACTTGTAGCCAACTAATGAGATTTGTAACCTAAAAACAAAAAAATACATATTTATAATTACATATGCTACAGGTAAAGTGGATTCAGTAGATTTAAACTAGCATACCTTAAAATTTAAAGGAACAGTTTGGATTTTTTTTTTTGTCTTTATGTAGGGTTCAGTTAAGAGTTTAGATACTATATCTTACCTTTAGCAGGAAACACCTTAAATAAACTCATCTAGGATTGATGCTAAAATTCTTTGACCTTCCCCATTATATAATGGATATACAACTGATTTCAACCGTACTAAAAAACTTTACTGTCAAACATTTCCAAGCAGTTTATGCGGATGTTATTAAAAAAATAATTCAACCGTCTTGTTTGCATTCGAGTTATTGTTTTCACAATTTAACAACATCAGTGTAAGAGATGCATAATTTGACTGCTTGTTTGGAAGATCACTGTGTTGAACTGCAAATTACCAGAGCCTTTACTGTAAAAAATCATAGATTTCTTTTTCAATTTGTATTTATCCCAAGTCATAATGTAAGAGATCTCATAGTCTGGTACATTCAATCAGATGAAGGATATGTGATTTGCTTGCTTTTGACTCAGTGCAATGACAGAAAATGAGTAGATGAAGAAACTACTCACCAAAGAACTCCACACCAAAGCAATGCAGGGATAGCTGGCAATGATAACTGAACCTGTTTTAATCAGCTTTTTTCCTAGTGAACTGCAGCAGAAGTGGAAAACAAGTGGTGGGAATATGGAAGGCCATCTCATCATGTTTTCTTGTGTTATGAAATAAACCTGATTTTCCCATTTTTTTTAACCAAGAGAAATACCTTTCACATGGCCTGCGGTGCACTGTTCAGTTCAACTTGACTGAAATAGTCTAAAATGTTTTTAATGAAGAGGTAATTGAAGACAAATCCTGCTTGCCATACCTGCAGGAGATGCAACTTTAGTGCCTCCTCGCTTGCAGCAATGGTCTGTTTTCTTCCCTGCACTGGTGAAGAATATTTTTTATTTTAAATAACAGATACCAATCATTTTGGCATTATTATTCTTTTTGCTGTTGTGTCAAACTCAGATTTGTACTAAACCAAGTTTTATGCAAATCGTTACACCTCATCTAAATAATAATGTAAAGCATATAAGGTTTGGTGTAATTATGAAGTACAGGTTAAATGAATTCCTTATAGTTTTTTTTTTTTTTTTTTAGCTGAAGATGCTTTAAGATGTCAGAAATCTGCTTCAGTCTAGGCGTTACTTGAACTGGCCATGATCTCCACTTTATAGTTTGAACTTCTTTCTCCTCCTCCATGATGCTGTTGTATGAAGAGTTATATGTGGCAAGTAAGATACTAACAACTCATAACCTCTTCAAAGAACTTTCCTAAAAAAAAATCCAAACTATTCCTTCAGCATATCGCTTTGGTTTAAATTAGACTGCTGAGACCAGGTCTGGTCTATTGACAGATACTCTCTGAGCTTAAAGTGAAGTTCACACTCAGAGCATTAAGGCTTCTCTGAAAGAAAAAACAATGCAGACTGTTTTTAGTCCTGCAGGGAAAGACAAGATTTTTGCAAGCCAACCCAGGAACCATATTAAACCTGAGCTTGCATTTTTACCATAAATAATCTACTGTAAGGTGTCAGCTGAACATGAAAGTCAACTGAGGATGAAACAGAACATAAGGCTATGCTTGCACTTGTTAATTCACTTAGATTCTGGAGTCCAGTCAATCCAGCAGGATGGCCTGAGACGCTGCTTCTTGGCATCCATGCACTCTGTCTGCATTGCTCTTATGTGCATTCAAATTCCTAATGTGTCCAGATGATGCACAAGTCCTGCAATGCACGGTCTGGCTCAGTGATCTGTGAGTAGAAACTGACTCGGAAGCATCCAGATCTGCTACTTAATTCATCCCATGGTCAAGGTAGCTCAAGGTACAAGTGTAGGCCTTGATAATGAGTGTCTGTATTCACCTGAAGCCTATACCCCAGAGGGAGATAATCAAGGGTGATGCTCTAAGTGCTCCTCTAATGTGGCATAGTTCCTCTATGCCTTTCCGTCCGAGTCTTCACAATAAACACATTGATTCAAGTTTTGTCTGTAATGTTCTGTCCTCCTCATACTATGTATACAAAAAAGAAGAGAGGTATTAGTCCCCCTGTTTCTTCTGTGGAGAGAAACATCAGCAGTCCTTCAGTGAACAGGGTTCACATTCGTTAAGAATGGAAGAGCTAACATCAAACCACGGTCTTCCAGAGTCCTGTGCAGCAAAAGTCCAAAACAATCATTTTCACAAGTGCAGTTTTTTCCCTCTTTGAAGTTATTAAATTGTCAATCCTTTTGTGCTTTTACTGGGAAATCCTCTGGAAAAACCTATTGGAAAACTACGTGGAATTATCCGATATGATTCCAAAATCCAGTAAAGGAGCATGTGTTCATAAAAAATGGCTGCTGGTGGGTGCAACAGCACGGGATGAGGGAGGATGGTTTAAGGTTCTTTTATAGGCTCAATTAGAGCATTACAGGTGCTTTTTCCTTAACAGACGAGCGGGAACTCCCTGTCTTCATTCCGAGTCTTCTTTCCTGGAGTGGATTAGAAGTGGCAATATTCTCTGTCACAGATATCTACCCTTCAGTTGCAGACCACAAGATGACTATCACAAGACGTGAAAATATGGCAGAGTTTTCTCTTTGACTAAACTTTTCCCACAGTAAATCACTGCTAATGTGCAGCCTCACATTAAATCTTAAAACGCAGGAACTATTTTGGTTTCATGCCTGTATACAACTGAGAAGAGATCAATATTCCACTTCTTACTCATGAACCACTTAATTTGCTGCTAATCAATAACAACTAAGAACTGCTCTCGCAGACTGCCCCATTGATATTTCACAAAATCACCCAATAAATTAACACTCAGCTCCAGATCTCTGCAGTTTGCTAAATGTGATGCTGCAACAAAGAACAAACCACATTGTGAGGATCTGACAACAGATTTACTGGAGCAATTGGTTTGTGGTAAATCAGAAACTATTCTGCCTGATTTGAACAGAAGCAACAATCAGAGCAACATAACCTGTGTGTTTATTTAACACGACATAGATCTCTGCCCCCCATATAACAGTCTCTCATTTCATTTGTATCTCATTACAAACTGCCTGATGTCCTCGTCGATGTACAGCTCCCTGCCGAACAGGGTTTAATAAACCTGAAAACAGCTTCCCACACTGTGCTACATTTACAGTGGAAGATATCTGGTCAAAAGAGTAGTTTTTTCTTTAGGATATACATTTGAATATTCTCTGTAAGCACTTCTCCAGGTTTATGATTAACTTGTCAGTTAGGCTGTATGGTGGAAGCCATCTACTTTCACACACTTCTCAGATTAGAATCATTTTAATTAATTTTAGCAATCTGGCATTTAGAGAATTTGCCACTTTTAACACGTCAGGGAAAAAAACACTACGTCTTCTAACATGAAGTGCTCCAAATTTAAAAAGAATAAAGTGTTTGGTCGTGGTCTCCCTATAAAAGACCACAGAGCCGTCTTTTGCCCTCCATCCCAAAAACAGCCTCGAATTACCTGTTAATTATTCCTTTAATTTGGGAGTCTTTCTCCACTTGCTGTTGTCGAAGCCTCCTCTCACTGTCCTCGAGACGATTTTGGTACTGCAGGAGGATCTTATTGGTCTGCTGCTCCTGCAAAAGGAGCCTCCTCTCGTACTCCTCCAGCTTTCTGTGAGACATCAGTAGACGCTCCTTCAAAGAGTTGATTTCCTCCTCGTACTCTTTGACCTGAGGCAGGGACAGGAGGGAGCTTAATTTACCATGTTTGGAGGTTAACAGAACTATATTCAGACATATTTCTGATATATTTTAGATATATAAGTCATATATCTAAATAGGCCAATATTTATTTAGGACTGTAAATAAAAGCAAACAGATTTGATTCAATATACATTTTACTTCATAGTTTTAAACCACCCCCAATTTCTTTCCAGTTTGTATCTTGCATGCAGTCATACTCGACTGACCAGGAGTGAAAAAGCAACAAAAGCGTAAATAAAAACTCAAAACTGAAAATCTCACTTCTCAGAAGTAACGTTTAAAGGAAGGTGGTAAAACTTCAGATTGTGTGGAAGTACAGTTTATAAAATGAGTAAAATAATTTCTTTTATATAAAGAGTATGCTTTCACAAATTAACCTGTAACTTCCAGAAAAAAGTCTGTAAGTCCCATGAAAGTAACCAGGAAATTTGGAAATACTTTACAATAAGGCACGCAATATTTGATTAACTACTAGGGAATGCGTGTAGCACTAATCATGTCGTAATGGGTAGTTAACCAGTACTCACTGGGGAACACACAGCCCAGCCTTATTAGGGGACAACTGGTTCGTTACCTGGGAAACAAAGAGGAACTAATCAGAAATTTAAGGGGCGTTAACCGGTACTTACTGGGAAACAGACAGCCAAGCTTCAATCAAGCATCAATTAAAAACATCAGGGAAAAAGTACTTTAAAGTAAAGTACAGTATTGCCCTGATAAGGCTGGGCTGTGTGTTTTCAAGTAAGTACTGGTTAACTACCCATTGGTTCCTCATTGTTCCTTTTTGTTTCTCAGGTAACTAACCAGTAGTCCCCTAGTAAGGCTGGGCTGTGTGTTCCCCAGTAAGTACTGATTAACTACCCATTAGTACATGATTAGTTCCCTTGTAGTTAATCAAATTTTGTGCACCTTATTGTAAAGTGTTCCTGTAAGTTCTAGAAACTATCATTTAAGTTTTAGGAAAGTAGCTATATTTTACATCAAGTAACCCATAGATTTCAAGAAAGCGACTTTTAAATTCAAATTCAATTCAAATTCAAGAAAACTAACCTGGAAGGTCAGTGACTGTAAATTTTAGGTTCCAAAGAGCAACTTGGCAGTTTGAAAGAAAGCAACCAGTAACATTTGCAATATAACCTGAAAGTTTCATAAAGTCACATCTAACTTTGTAAAGGAACCCTTATAGAAATAACCTGAAAGTCCTGAGAAAAATAACCTTCAAGTTCCAAAAAAGTAACCAGCAAGTTCTCTGTCAGTTCCAGAAGTTTCATGAAATAACTCCTGAGATCTGTCAAATAACTTGCAAGTTTCAGAAAAGTACCCTTCAAGTTCTGGAAAGAAACCTGTTTGTCAACCTACCATATTATTTCTAGAAAGCATTCATTAAAGCTGCAGTATGTAACTTTTATGAAAAATGTTTTGTACAAATTTGTTGAAATTATCATTATGTCATGCCAGACAGATAATCTGTGAAAAAAAATTAAGCTCCTCTGCCTTCTCCCAGTGCTCCCAGCACTAACAGCAGAAATACACTATTTAGTCAGAAACAACCAATCAGAGCCAGGAGGAGGGTCAATCCTCTCTGTCAATCACCCTCCACTCACACATTCCCCCTTCCTCTCTGCCACCCTACCAAAACATAGCCTGCTTCGAATGCTAATGCTAGTTAGCATGGCCACCGATGACGGCGGATAAACGGTTTTCCAGGAACAGTAAGTTGTTTTTTACCATTAGCACATTTAGCGGCACGTACACAAGGGTGATTGACAGCACTAAAACTCTCCTCCTGGCTCTGATTGGTTGTTTTAGATCAGGAGCGGTGTGAAGGTACATACTGCAGCTTTAAGTTCTGTGTATAGAAAGAGAGTTCTAGCAACTAACCTGTAACTTTCAGTGTTGGTAGTTCTGTGAAAATAATCATTTAAGGATAAGTAACCTCTATGTTCTGTGGAAGTAACCTGTAAGTTCTGGAAAGCAATGTATACATTTTAGAAAAAACCTGTAAATTTTGGAAAGTAACCTGTAAATACAGATTATGTTTAGTTGAGTTCTGTTGAATATCTCTACCTACCACATCAGACTGGTTCTGTCTCAATATTTCTTCACTGTAGATGCTGACGAGTCAAGGTTACCACTTAAATTTATTCATTATTTCTGTATAACAAGAACTGGTATAGCTTAGTACATTTACAGGCTATGTTGTTCCCAAAAAACATGTTATACTTTAGTAAAGATATCCAGCTTTATTAAAAAGAAATGGTAAATGGACTGAATTTCTACAGTGCTTTTTCAGAGATGTCAACCACTCAAAGCACTCACATTCTTTTCAGTTTTTTTGTTAAGTGCCTTGCCCAAGGGCACAGTAACACGTGACAGAAGGACGCTGGACTTGAACCCACAAACAACACTTGGAGAACATAGACTAGATGTATCTATTAGCTTATTGTATTTAGTTCTGAATTGAATAAGTCAACAACATCTACAACTAATAATCTTAGACTCCATTTTGTTTGTATTGTCTATATCTATCTAAAATATCTGCATATGGTTTATTAAAAAGACCACTGATGTTAAAATGATGCCTACCCTGTCCATGCGCGACTCATCCATGCTTTTTGAATACTCCTTCAGCTTGAAATCCTCACGGTCAATTCGTGAACTTTCGATGTCAGCCGACAGGTGAGGCATGTTGGAAACCCAGGCCACTGTTCGCTCGTTTGCTGGGGTTGGGGGATTGAGGGTGGTAGGTGACTGAGAGCCCTGGGAAGAAATGGTGGCAGGCTTATTACGGGACAATAAACTGTAACTGCAAGTTTATTTATATGTAACCCAAGAGAATCCTAATTGTTTTACAGAGCTCAATGAAAAGACAGAAAGAAAATAAAAGGATAACCATTAGGGCTGGGCAATTTGGCTTCAAAATAAAATCTCCAATTTTTTTCAGACCAGACCCAATTTCTGAGTTTAATCGATTTTTTCTTTCTTGCTTTGTAATTTATTTTCTGAAAAAGAAATTACAAAGGACAGAAAATATTTTTAAAAAGTGGCTTTTATTCTGAACATCCCTTCTGTGAGTTGCATGACGGAGTATTAGGGCCAGACTACAAGAATTTTTGTTTAATTAAGAGCATATTGTCATATTAGCAGAAAAAAGACGCAGTTTTACCAGAAAAATGTTTCAAAATTATGAGGAAAAAAGTCATTTCAATTAGAAAAAGTTTGAATAATTAATTTTTTGGTTATTTTTCAGAGTTTTCATAAAATTACAACTTCAGTCTTCAAATATTACAACTTTATTCTGGTAATATTAAGACTTTATTTTCGTATTATTTTGACTGTATTCGTGTACCATCATGACTTTATTTTTGTTGAAAAAAAAAAAAAAAATCGTACCCTGACCCTTATATTTCGTCGTAGATTTGACCTGAATTCAAACAGCAGCTGTAAAAAAACGCTTGTCAAGCAAGATGGCGGCCCTCGGCGTGCTGACATCACTCTGAGCTACAGAAACCCAGGAAGAGCATTAGTGAAAAATAATCCAGATCTTCCAAAAAGTAAAATTTGATTAATCGATAAAATCAATCGACCATAAAAGTAATGCATAGTCCCCCACCCCCACTCACATCAGTTCTCAACTGGTTGGAAATTATTTTCACAACCAGCAGAACTTCATTCAAAGTATTGTGCATATGAACTATATATTGCTTACATAGTGTATAAAAGCCATCCCATAGAGAAAGCTGTGAGAAGACATGATGACCTGAAGAAGATGAAACATAAAGATGATACCTGTTTACTCATGGTGGGTTTCAAAAGGTGCTGTTGAGACTGCTGTGGTGACTGCTGAGTGCTCTGACTGGTGGTCCCTTGTGGACTCCCACTTTCCCTGACAGAGCTCTGCTGGTGGGGAAGACCCGGGGCAGTGTTGTCTTTAACCGATAGCTGCCGGGGCCCATGCTGCCTGCCGCCATAGCCGGACTCTGGAGACTGGAGGAGGTTTCCGCTCTGCGGACGGCTTTTACCGGAGGTGGCGGGAGCAGCCGCTGCGCTGACGGATAGCTGGTGGGAAGTCTGGGACTTGACACGCTGGCTGGGAGGTGGAGCAACAGAACTCTGCCGCATAGGTTGAACTGTGGAGGGGGGTGTGGTGGCCAGGGAAGAGTGGGACGTTCCCGTCTGGGAGGCCATTCCCATCATTTCGTGTTGCTGTTGGAGGTTGTCCTTGGAAAGAAAACAAGTAGGGAAGAAATTATTTTTCTATCCTGTCTTTTACTTGTTTTTATGGACTTAAATTTAATTAAGTATGCTGTACTTTAGTCATCGTTATAGTTTAGTGTGATTTTAAAACTCACATTACAGAATGGATTTTCTGATGCTTTGTAAAATAGATTGCTTATATTTTATCTTTTGGATTAATACTGTATCAATTCATATCCACAATACACATTATAAGGTGTATGGTGTTTTGGTAGCTTTGGTAGCTAATCTGGAATACAAAGTGTACATTAATCCAATGCCAAAGTAGAAAAACAGCAGTAATGACCTCAGAGAAGTAATGGTTCTGCTCATCGTTACTTCTCTGAGTAATGATGAGCATTACTCAGAGATCTGCACTCGACCATGCAGAAGTCTTTAATTTTTTAGCTTAATATAATCTGTTATATATATATATGCACAGACATATATATATAACCAGGAACCCTAAAGAAAAGTAAAAACAAATTCAATAAAGTGACCTGCGAGGTCCTTGAAAGTCTTGAAAAGAACCTGTACATAGCCCAGATGAGATAAGAGATGTTTGTGCTGCACTATCTTTGGAGAAAACCAAATACAGCACATCAGCACCAACACTTTATTGTTAACTAACAAGCACAGAGGTGGAGGGGTGATGGTTTGGGCTTGTTTTGAAGCCACAGGGCCAGGATTTGCAGGCTGGGTTTATTTTCTTCATAAGGTAACTGTTAATCTGCAGTTAGTTTCTGATACATTCCCATAACTGTGGTCCTATTTCTAAAATTGTAGCACTTAAAGCTGGAGTATGTAACTTTTATGAAAACTATGTTTTTTACACATTTGTTAAAATTATCATCATGTCATGACAGTATAATATAAGACAGATAATCTGTGGAAAAAATAAAGCTCCTCTGCCTTCTCCCAGTGCTCCCAGTACTAACTGCAGAAATACACCACTCAGTCAGAAACAACCAATCAGAGCCAGGAGGAGGGTCTTAGCACTGTCAATCACCCTCATGTAAGCGCCGCTCACACACTCCCCCTGCTCTCTGCTACGCTACAGCTGGTTCACCACAACATAGTCTGTTGCTAATGCTAAGGCTAGTTAGCATGGCCGCCGATGACGGTGGCTAAACAGTTTTCCTGGAACGGTGAGTTGTTTCTTCACCATTAGTACATATGAAGTGTGTAAACGAGGTTGACTGACAGCACTAAGACCCTCCTCCAGGCTCTTTTTGATTGGTTTTAGGTTGGGAGCGGTGCATTTCTTTAGACGGCAATAGCAGCTCAGGGAGGAGAAGCTTGATCTTTCTCAGATTATCTGTCTCATACCATGAGACAGATTTAACAAATATGCAAAAAAAAATATTTTTGTAAAAGGTACACACTGCAGCTTTAAATATCCAACATTATCAAACAATGCCACAAGGCATCTAAAAAACCGATACAAGGACTTCCAGGTAAAACTGGTTTACCTGCATATGCATGGAGATTTGCCTGCGTCCATAGTCAGCCCTGCTGTAGTCGTCACTGTAGCTGTGCGAGTGGATTATGCTGGGCTGGCCCAGGTGACCATCCCGGGTCCTGAGGGTGGACAGATCCTCACTGCGAGAGAACCCCCCGTGGGCAAACTGTGGGATGTAGGCCTGATGAGAGGGCTCTGGTTCAGGGGCCAGGAGCAGGGGTGCTGGGGGTTGAGCCCGGCTGTGCTGGTGATGGAGCTGTTGTTGTGGCCCGTCAGCCGTCGCCAGATGAAAGAGAGGATTCTGGAAGGAAAGCGGGTAGCGCATGGCGGCGGCCTGGTGTTGCTGCTGCTGGGATAGCGAGTCGGTGGTGGTGCCCATCTGGCTCAGCTGGCTCAGCCGGAGGCCGCCTGACATGCTGGAGCCGCCGGAGCCAGCTGACAACCTCCCACCGGCCCGCAGCTGGCTGCTCAGGCCCGACCCCAGGCCGCCACCGCCTCCGCTGCTCAGCCCACCGAAGCTGCCCATACCGGCGATGGAGGCCTGGGAGGAGTTGAGCATGTCCACCGACTGCAGGTTAGACACGCTGTTCATTCGGGAATCCTGGAGGTCCATCATAGATACGCTTTTATTTACACTGATAACCTAAGTAGCAAGGGATATGAGAGGCTAATGTTGCCCCCTGATAATTAATATGTTAGGTGGGCACGGATGATATGGGTGAGGGTGGTGCGGGTGTTTTTACCACGAGGTCTGTCAGGGTATCGGAATGCCTGAAAGTATTTCCCAGGAAATACCGCTAGGATGAGTTGCATGGTGAATCAGTGGGAAAAAAGCAAATGTCATGATAAACTAGAGCCTCAGTAACTCTTTCAAGTATGACTAACATGCATGTCATACTAACCTCACTAACCAGAGAGAGATAAACTAGCGGATGGGATGATGATTCCCCTGGTTCAGCATGATAGGACTCACCTTAGCGTCTGGTTCCGTGATGTCCGAGCTGCTCGTGCAGTACGCTGGGCTGGAGCGGGCCAGGGGGGGCCGTGAAACATAAAACATGTCTTTGGAGGCTCGATGAGGGTGATCGCGGTCCTGAAAACTCAGCTGGGAACGGGATGGCATGACCCCTCCGGTGGAAGTAGGGGAAGGCAAACGAGTGATATCTATGGAGCTGGACAACAAGAGGGAGTAAAGCCAACAGGGGGGATTCTGGGACATCCAGCAGATCCAAATTTGCACAGAATGATATTCAGGAAGTGTTCATTCAACACTATAGAATCACTTAATTGTCAACAAACGTACTTTATGTACTGGAACGTACTGATGGAATGAGAAAATGGCCACTTCCTGTTGAGGTACTCGTTACGTTCAGCCCTACACTTTTACCTGACACGCAGCCCCACATCTCCACTGACTGTGGAAAATTGTCACTTTTCTTCAGGTTGTGATTTTAGATGTTTTATTGAGAGGGCAAGAACCAAATATTCCAGCTGCATCTCCTGGGCCAAGGCAGGTTTAAGATTCATCACTCTCATCTGATCCTCCACTGAAAGCTTGTTTTATTTTGAACTCTACCTCTCCTTTTCTGTACATAAATCACATTTCTTTTAACTAATCTTTTACAGCTTACTTATAGGCACTGACTTCTCTTTCTGTGAAAATTTCTTTCATTTTTCTTGTTGTGCATTTCATACTGTTAAGGATTGCTTTGAGTTGTCCTGACAGTGTGTCAGTGTGTTCCTTGCACAACCTGAATGTGGTCATTTTTGACTAAGGTGATTGGGAATATACTGAATTGCGAAGACTTTCCATTTAATAAGCGATAGCTCCCTTGTTTGGGGTTTATTCCCCAGCGATAACAGCTCTTTAAGGTCTGCTTGCTCTCTCTTCTAAATGCAGAGTCATTTCAGAATTACAATTGTACAGATTTTTGTTTCAGAAATGTAAAATACAGATTATGATGTTTGTTATTACAATTTTTGTCCTCTGGTTAATCTAAAAAATTGCATGCTATTTATTACAACAAAGGTAATAAATGTTTCATTGTCTTTCTTTGGACTTAAGCAGACTTTTCTGTCCAGTAGCTGATCAGTTCCAGATGAATGCATTTTTACTTTTTGTTATATAATATACTTCAGTTTTATTTGTATGTAGGATTTAGGTCCAATAAGATGAGTTCCAAAAACTGTACATGCAGTAGATAGAATAAATATGTTTTAGATTGTGTTTATAACTATATTTTATTTTGGACCAGGCACGTCTTCGGTCCTCCCCTTGTCCATTTTCCTAATTTTTAAGCAAACACTGCACCTGAAAAACTAATAAATGAGATGAAAAGCAGCCAAGGTCCAATTTACTGTGAAAACTTTGCAGGGCATTGGATAAAAGCATAGAAAATGTGTAAAACAGCATCATAATGTAACAGCACATGGTAAGCAGTATGCTCCTTTACAAACTGTATGAGCATTGTTGAGACCACTTATGAATTAACGTGCCATAAATATCTGGTAAATGCACCTGTTTGTGTTTATTTTCATAAAACTATGCGACTCTGCCAACTGTGGGTCAAAAACTTGTTTTGATAACATTCTGATATTGGCAGTGACTTCAAACCACAGTGAAAGTATTTCAGAAACGTATTGCCTTTTGTACATGTTGAGATGTAGCTATAAATCAGGTCGCTCATATTCTACTCTTAAATTTGCATTTTTAATCCCCACGCTTTGTCTTGGCTGTTATCCTTCAAAAAATATTTATTTAGGATCATAAATTTTCCTTAAAAATCTTTGTAACCACTTTCAGAAAAGACTAAACTCTTTCACAAAGCTGATGTAAGTTTTGATTTGCTTGGGTCTTGATAAATAACCATGGACTGTCCTGGACGAATGTTCCTACCTGTTTAAATCCCTCATCATAAGATTCTGGAACTCTGACGAGATGCCTCGGTTGAAGCTCGGTCGAGACAGCAGCCTGTCCGTCTGTCTGTCCGGCACCCTATCTGTCTGGTGGCTCGGCTGCCTCTGGAGGTGAGGGTTACGCAACGCCATGCTGATGTCGTTCAGGAGGCGGGGCAACGGACCCAGCTTGATGATGGCATCCTGTCATGAGAAGTAAAATAAAACTTCAGAAAGCTATAAATTTGGCCTCTCCTAGAAAACAGATTCACTCAGATACATATCACCAGTCTCCTTCTGCACCAGATTATGTATGTGGGTACTTAATTTTTTTGTTTGTTTTCCCAGTGAGTGTATCGTTTGTGGGTTTTAACTTCAGTTTACATAAGAAGAACTGAAATGGTTTCAGGTTCACCTTGCTGAGCTGAGCCATAACCTCCCACAGGAGGCTGTGCAGTATAGACAGCTCCCTGCCCAGATCAATGTATCCCTCGAAGCCACCTGCGTTGCTGACGCTGTCCAGGTTGGAGATCTCATACAGGAACTGCTGCATGGAGCCCCACTCCATCTCTAGAAACTCATTCATGAAACACATGTACTCCTCTTTACTGCCAAACCTGCAGGAGGAGCAGAAAGAGACACCAGAAAAATAACTCATGAGCGTAACATTTAAAAAATAATGAATAAATGATGTAAAATAGGATTCTGGATACTGGATTCTTCGTTCTTTTTCTTTGCATCAGTGTTCTAACATAACAATTGTTTGGAGGTAATCTTTTGAATCCTTCTGAATTGTAATACTGCAATTACATATAATTCAAGTAGGGGTTTGAACTCAATTTAACTTAATTAAAAGTTGGCCAACTATGGACACTACAGCAAAGGGTAATTACACAAAATAAATTTAGTTTGATCAATTGTAAATCAGGACTTTATGAAGTTGAGACTCAGGGTTGTATTTTTCAAGGCCAAATGTCATGAGTGTATGGGTGTATATTTGTTACATATTTGTTCATATGCAGACCAAGCTTTGGCTATTTGCAAGTTTACATTTTCTGTAAAAACTGAAGCTGTACTGACTTGGAGAAGTTCGCCAGGTTTTGCACTACTTTAGCGATAAGGGTGAGCGTGCGTGATGTCTGCTCATCGGGATACTCCTGGGTGAGATTGAAAAGTGATGGGGACATGATGGCGGGACACAGGAAGCGCAGGAAGAGTGATCCACTGATGAGACGGTCAGCGATATCTTCTCGACCCCTCTCGGCACAACGCACTCTCCACGACGCAAATACCTCCTTTAGCTCACGGGGGAATACACTGTGAGGACACAAGATGCAACTCATAATCAGACAGAAACAGCACGGTTGTTTCCTTGGCTTGCTAGGAGAAAATAAATCTGCAGGCCCTGCAACTTTCATAAATAACTTTGTTTATTTTTGCAGTAATTAGGAGCTTACCAATGGGAATTAACAATTTTGCAGAGTGCCAGTTCACAACACATTCGAAGATTGGCTTGGTGGTCTGGTAGCACAGAGGGTGGTATTCTCATAGGGTCCACTTCGCAATTTTCCTCTGACTCATACAAGGCCCTTATGAACTCCCCTGCAGATGACATTTTATTTGTAACAAGTCCAGAGTTATTATTTTAAATAATAACATCAACCAAACACTCAGTTGTTACAGAAAATAAATCCGACATGGGGGATCAAACATTTCTGAAACAGTCTACAATCCAACCTTTTGCAATAGTAGAATGCCTGTTTTTCTTTTCCGTTTCAAGGAGCAGTGAACATCAGTCATTTTGAATTTAAAGTTGGATCACAACTACTTGTTAATGCTGGAAATAAAAGCGCCACCTACCAGCTAAGATCAGTCCTAATTTTAGGGTCAAGGCTATGCTTAGACCACATGTAGACATAATTCACATCTAGGTGTGCAGTCACCCTGATTTAGACCCCAAATATGACGTGAGTTTGGATCTCATTTAGCCCAAGCAGTTTCACTCTTACTGTAAATAAAGTTACAAGAACACAAGAGTTTGGTAGGATTCTGAGTAACATACTCCATATTGTCAAATATATTGGGTAACATATCTTGAGGCAAAGATAAAGGTATAAAGGCAGCAGCTTGTTGAAGAAACTTTGTGACATTTGTTTTGAATTATTATTTTTAAAAACTGGATAAAGTAGGAGCAAAGCACACAGAGTGAAGGATTGATCATATTGAGGAACTTAAGCTTTCTGGCAAACAAAATAAACGTGCTTCAAGTGCTTAAAAAAGGACTATGTCAGAGTATCGGGAAGGAAGTATAGCATGGTGCATAATATTTTCTTCTGGAGTGATGGTTTCTTCCTCTCTGAGTGGCTTTTCTCTACACCAGCTCCAGCCAGCACCTTCACAAGTCTTTTAGTTTCCTTCTGGAGTTGATACACACATTTCACTCCAGAGCATGTTAATCTCTGGGACACAGAACCTCTCTCCTTCCTGAATGCCATCATGGCTGGATATTCCAGTAGTATTTTTGTGTGTGCTTGTTTAAACAGATGAACATGGGAGCTTCAGGTATCAGGAAATTGTCTCCAAGGATTAACCAGACTTGTGGAGATTCACAGCTCTCTTCCTGATATCTTGGCTGAAATCTTTTCCCATGATCTCAGAAAATTAAGCACTGTGTTCAACCAATCAGAAGAATACAAAACCATAAAACTGCTTAAAGGCATAGTAATACTAATGTACGTAAACTTCTGACTTTGAAGAAAGAAATAATAATAAAAAAAAATCTGCCTCTTACTGTTCTGACATTTAGCAAAAAGAAATAAATTTAGTAACCATACTGATCTGAAAAAGGAAAAAAAAAAACTATGTCTTATTTAATATAAAGGGAAAAAATATATTTTTCTATTCAGTACTTCTAAAAATCAGTTTTAAATTGTGGATTAAACATTGATGTGAATCAGGTGCTTTGCTCAGTGGGCAAGTCATTGTCCTCTTGGCGCTTTAACTGTTCCTGGTTTGTTTTCCCATCTCCGGGTTGTGTGTGGTTTTCCAGTTTATCTATGGGTTAAATGCTGAGGTCACAGTTCTTTGCATAAACCACGCTTCAGGAAAACCTACTTATTATGTATCACAAGACGCCACTGAGGCAGAAATGATGCCTTCCCATGAATCAGATTTACTCATCAAATCAGTTTATGCTTCTGATGTTTGGGAGAGATGAACAGATTTAGAGTTCAGCAAGAGAACTGTGCTCATGCTGCCAGAGCTTCCTCCAAATAGCTTAAATTTAAAAATTAGAAAACAATCACAGAATGATTCAGAAAGACAGAAGATGCATAATGGTTCGTGTCCAGTTGTTTAGAGAGCAGAAAGCCTGAACAAAAAATTTCCACCTCATTTTTTCAGATTTATTTGATTTTCTTCTGTTGTTTTTTTTTATTCATTTGGCATCATTCTGAATCATTTAGTTTTTCTATCTTCTCAGCCCTGCTGTACGTTACGGGAGAACATCAAATGTTATTGACAAATAGTGAAGATGAAGGTTTCTGGTTATCAGAATTAGAAAGGAAATGAGCAACTCATCCTTCCTTTAGCAGCCTTTGCAGTCCCTCCATGATTTCATGATTGTTTTTGTGATTTTTTTTTTTTTTTTTTTTTTTTGTAATCAAAATTACAAATTCTGTGGTGCTATTTTACAAATATTTAAAGAACTTTTGTGATATTTTTGAATTTTCACCTAGTTTTGTGGAGCACAGAGTGATACTGTTTTCCTTGGTGCTTTGTGTTTTTTTATGACCGTAAATGTGACTTTTTGTTATTCACCACATCAATCACATACTACAACTTGACATCAAGTAAATGTGAGACAGCAGTGCAGTAGAAGTAAGAAATACTGCCACCTACAGGTGGGAGTTAGAAGTCACTTAAACCCAATGTTTTGATTTTTTTTTTCTGCAGAAAATTTGCAATGAGCTATTTATTAGTGAGAAAAAAGGTGGGGATCTGTTCAATCTGGGGAAAACTGGAGGGGCTGCTTTACATTGAAATTTTGGATTCCATTTACCACTTCTTTTTGATTTTTGCTGATTTTGATCTTTTTGTTTTTCTTACTGAACATTTCCTCTTAATATGAAGAAGGGTAATGTTAATTAAGACAGGATTTCTGTTTTAGGTGAAAAAAATAATGAGGAATTATGAATCTTATTTCACTTTTAATACTTTTTATTTGAAATTTTTAAAACAATTTGGATATAAACTTGAATATAACTTAAAAGAAAGAAAAAAGTAATTTTACATTGTCCTATTAAGACTGACAATGACATCCTTTCCCTCAATAACAGCGACAGATATTTTACATGGTTCTTACTTTCATTACAGTAAAAGTTAAACCAAGAAATAAGTTTGAGCTGAATTATTTTAAAAAACCAGGTCTGAGAAAAGAGAATTGAAAATAATTTTGCACTTATGTTGTGTAAGACAAGCCAGGGTTGACTCACCGATAGCATCCTTGAGGTACTTATGTCCGATCAGTTTGAGGTACTCTTCTATGGCTTTGGTGGCCAGAGTGTTCTCTCTGAATATAAGGTGTTCTCGGTCGATAAATCTGTCTACCTCACACATTGCCATGTCAGACAGGAAATCCTGCAGACACAGGAGAACTACAGTTAACCATTGCTCCTCCATCAGACCCAGTGATTCTGGAAGCACAAGCCCCTACCTTCGCCTTTCCCGTGCTTTGCAGGATATGCACCAAAGCACAGGCCACCTCTTCTTTGCTCTTCACGCTCAGCACGGGCTCAAGCACGGCACACAGGGTGCGGTAGTTGTTGGTGACGTATTCTGCGAACTCCTTATACAGCTCCATGGGCAGGATGTTCATGGTTTGGAAGCGGGATTTGAGGCGTAGCGATGCGTTGATAATTTTCCCTCCTCCGACGCCGGCACCCTTTGTGAGGACACTGGGCTGAATGACTGGGTACCATTGCTCCACAAACTGCCGGCCGGTAATGCTTGAAATGGGGATGCTGACCAATCCTAAGTATGTGCTCTTTTCCTTAAAGACACACAGAAAACATACTCATAAGCACATAGACGGTACCCATAGAGGGGGAGGAAAAACCCATACACCAAACTGGAAATCATACTGGTGATGATGATAAAGTCTAATTGAGGATGTTTGGAAACCCCCAAAGCTGATTCAGATTGTTACTTTTGTAATTTGAGGAACTTTTTGATCAACAAATATAAATTTACTATACAATACTAATATGACTAAATACAATTTGCTGTGTTGAGGTAGTTTAGTATACAGTGCCATCTGTAAAGTTACACAATAAAAATTACTAGGATTAATTTTGGTTATTTAGCCAGTTATAAGAAAATAAATAGGGGCTCATTTTTCAAAGTCATATTTTTACCATGTTATTCATTCATTTAAAAATATTTAGATTACAAGCTAAATATTTAGCTCCAAAATAAATATTTAGCTTGCTAACTAAATATTTAGCTTCAAACTAAATATTTAGTTTGTAGTTACATATTTAGTTAGCAAGCTAAATATTGAGTAACAAACTAAATATTTAGCTTGCTAACTAAACATTGAGCTGGCTAATTAAATATTTATCTTGAAGGTAAATATTTAGTTTAAATCTAAATATTTACCACGTGAGCTAAATATTTTATCTTATTTAGCTTGCTAGCTTACGGAAGCATATTGCTGTCATGGAGGAAAATACATTTTCAAACACTATCATGTTATAACATGATAATTATATTGTACAAATGTGTTACTATATATTAACAAGCTCAATATTTAGCCTCAAACTAAATATTTAGTTAGCAAGCTCAATATTTATTTGTAAACTACATATTTAGCTTTTTTAGCTTGCTAACTAAATATTTAATTTGAAGCTAAACATTTAGTTTGTAAACTAAATATTTAGCTTAGTTAGCTTGCTAACTCAATATTTAGTTTGGACCTACATATTTAGTTAACAAGCTAAATATTTAGCTTATTTAGCTTGATAACTAAATATTTAGTTTGGAGCTAAATATTTAGTTTTTAAATAAATTCTCAAACATATCCTTCACCAGTGGTCAGATTGCTCAGTCACCTTCCGTCTCTTCTTGTCCGTCTCCTTGTACAGATGAAGGCGAAGGTTGCGGACGGCCGGCAGGTTGTTGAACTCGAAGTGCTCGCCCCAGAAAACGGTGTCGGTGCGGGGCTTGCTGGTGGTCCGGGCGTACAGCATGTCGTCCAGGCACAGCTCGCAGTAGTAGCGCTTCTTAGCTGGGAGCTCGCGGGCTTCGATTATCCACAATTTGAGCACATTGTCCACTCTCCGACTGTTGTCCTGTATGAAGATGAAACCAGCTCAAACACAGTTTACAGCATTTAATATCAGGCTTCTAAAAATCTTTGCAGATGCAACAAAAGAAGTCAAGGACAGAGAAGAGGAGACAGAGAGGGTGAATGATGGGCAGCAGCAGGTCATCCTGCAGGGGAGAGAAATGACTGATTTGTCTTGAAGTTGAAAAGCAGCTCTACGTTCTTCACACAGAGGCATTAAACTGCATGATAGACACACAAAAGACAAATGGCAGAAAATAAAATAAAAATCCTGCATTTTATCTGTGCAACAAAGACACAAACAATGGTAATTGTGCTTCTGTGGTGAGATCACAAAGCCTGTTATATTTGACAAGTCCTGCTGCAGGAGAGAGGGGCCTGCTGGGTCCTGAATCACTGTCGTTAGCCTCGTACTATTCAGCATTTCATTTTAAACTCGAGACATGCCACGATCTTCAGAACCAGCAGTTTTTGTCCCCTTTTATCTCTGGTGTCAAACGAGAGGCATAATTATTTCCAAACCCGTGACTTTGAATGTTTTTGGGCATCTGGTGTCTCAGTTTGCCAGAGCAGCAGCACCAGTATGGGAGCCGGTTCTCAGCCTTCAAATCATCACACGGCTTCTGTCTTTCTGTTATATCTCAGATCTGACTACAAAACCATGGCTGCTCTGATTTTTATAAAAAAAAAAAACAAAAAAAACTTCAAAAGTGAATCAAAGTCAGTTAAGTTAAAAAAATGATGACAGTCCTCTCTGTGGTTAGCCCTGTCTCTGCTGGTATGTCTGGACTGAGATACATGACTCGTGACGTTCAGGCGTAGGAAGGGAGAGATTTATCTACGAAAACATCCGTTAGGGATCCTCGGAGCTCCGTGACTCAGCCAGGACCCCCGCGGCATGAGCATCTGGACGAAGAACATCCAGCTCGCGTGATGTTTCATCTCAGATGGGTTTAATTTGTCTCCAGTCCCTGGATGCTATCAGAGCTGCATGTCTCACATGTCTGCTCACTTTTAATAACCGACAGGAGGAGCACAGGACGATTTCACCCAACGATCAGATCCACGGGGAAATTATTAATATTACTTGGTGCTGAGATTAGTTAAATTAAAGATGTGAGGATGAAAGAATGATCTTACTGTACAGGGAGCACTTCACATCAGTGCTGCAAAAATACGCAGTTTATGTACAGAACAATGATTGAGACACTGGAGAATTTTGCCTTGATTCAAAGTCAGACGTTTGATCCAGTTCAGCAGCTGTTGAGGTGTGCACAGTGGAGATTTTAGGTTTAGATCTAACAGCTCAAGATTAAGAGAGTTAAAGTAAGAATCACAATTGCTGTGGCATATCTAAATAACTGTAACAAGGTCAAACTGAAAGGAAATATCAGGGCTCCTTATCCTCAGAAAACAAAAAGACTCCGTAATATTGTTTAATCTACCAAATCAGCTCGCATCAAACTTTTATTTCCTCAGCAGAAAAGACTGGTTGTATCACACATTATTATGCAAAAGTTTTATACCACCTTTATTCCATGTCTTTTTTCACATTTTGGTTCTAGGACTTAGTTATAATCTCTTTAAAGTGGTCGTGTTCAAGGTGTTGATAGATTTCTTTTAAGGCTTTTTGAAGCTTTCTTTGGACGTTGGCTGCTTACTTCCTAATCGCATGAGGACAAACAATTGGAACAAAGTCCTGCGAAGACCTGACACAAGATGCATCATCCTACTGTTAGTTTTCAGCTGAGGTTTCTCTGGAAGTTGCCTTGCTCTGTCTGTTAGACTGTGTTATCTTTGGGGTTTTTCACACATTCAGGTCAAAAAATAGATACAATTAGATTTTTGTGACAAACTGCTGGCAATAAGATGCCTAAAGATTTGATTTAAACGGGATGAGTTGCTGATGTGTCTGATGTGTTTAGTTTTGGAGATGCTTTGTGCTAGAAATAATTAAATAATTGGGTAAGTCGTTAGTTTGTCACTTCATATCTATTCATATGTAATGAAACAACTTTGTGATCCCTGTCCAAATGAATCACTTTCTTTGTTCAGATGTTAAGACATCAGATCTTTGACTCTGAACCAGCAGGTGGTCTTACTGTTCCTAAGTCCTGTTGAGATTTAATATTAAATTCACGCTGGTTGATCCAGACAGCTCACACCTGGCGATACAAAATCCATCATGAAGAATCTGACCACAGCGACCAGCTCTACCTGAAAACAAATACGTAGCCGTGTCACAGAGTGGGCTGTCAGCTGAGTAGCAAACAGGACACAACAGGTCTGTTGATGTTTCTGCAACTCAGCTGAGATCCATCAGAGTCCCATTTTTATCAAACTTTATGAGACAAAGCTCAGCACCAATGCACAAAAATCACATCTTTTAGAACTGAAAAAATAAAATAAAATAAAATAAAATAAAACTAAAACTTATTGGTTTACGCACATTGTCCTCTGCATAAGTCATTTTAGAATGTGTTGAGCACTACTCAGCTTCAAATAACAAAATAAACTACATTCTACTGAGGATATCACTCACCCATACTCCGTCCTTTCATCCTCTGATCAGTAAAATCCTGATTTGTGAGAGAACTGCGTTTTTCATTTTCAATAATTTTTTGCAAGCTGACTCAGAACAGATATGAGTACCTTCACCAGCCTGCATCCACAGTCTTCATGTTAACCACCTCCTGTAACTGCTGATGCATAGTACCAGTTCCTAACACACAATTGTTTTGTGTTTTGTCTAAGACATGTCTCACTGCATCAGGATGCTCAGGTTTTAGAGCAAAGCCACAACTTTACGACATCACTACAAAGTTCACTTGGCTTTGCTATGGAGCCAGTCAAAAACAAAAACACAGCAGGTGTATAATTTGTGTGTTTGCTAAATGAATCCTGGCTGGATGGTGGAACAGTTGGTAGCACTGATGCCTCGCAGTAAGAAGGTCCTGGGTTCGAATCCTGACCTGGGATCTTTCTGCATGGAGCTTGCATGTTTGCATGCAAGTTTACATTCACACTCAACTAGCTTGATCAGCTAACTGCATCCTCTGCAGCTTATTATGCAGCTACTCCTCAATAATAAGACATCTGTAGGTTTCCAGGCAACTTGTCGTAGAGCTTGTATGCTTCATCACAGGTTATACTCAACAAAAATATTATTAACAACAAAACAACAATAATAACAATAACAATAATAATAATCATCATCAGATACTGGACAGGGCAACAAAAGTCCAGAGGAAAAGTCCAGAGATCTTTGAGAGATTTTGTAGAACCACTGATTAGGACCACTTTAAAAGATTTTTAAAGTCTGGCTACCTGGAAGCAGACTATGAAGAAAATAGAGATGACTCAAGACTCAAACAGTTCAGCATATTACCTGTACAAATGTCTAGACTGATCATATGTCTATTTAGGAAAAAATGTCAAGTACTATAAAAATATTACATACCCCAGTTGAGCTTTTGGATTATGCAAACACATGAGAGTTTTCAAAATTAGTCTGCAGAGGAGGCTCTTATTGGTGACCTATTTTCTCCCTGAGAACTAGGTTGGTCGGCTGGGTCAACATTCCTCTGTAACTTGTAAATCGTTTTTAAGTGGACAACAGAGCATCTCATCTAAGATGTTAACAACCCCTTAAATGCCACAAACCCAGGTGCACGTCCCAGTTGGGAAATATTTTGACTGAACCGGTTCATACACGAGGCCCACAGAGCAGTGAGAAACTCCTGGAATCAGTCACGTTGGCTTGTTTTTGCTTCTCTCCTCTCAGCTGCTCAGTATCATTGAGCATCAGCTTTCACAGACATGCTGAGCTGGTACACATCAACCTGCGGTGCACAATTTACCCAAATCACATTATCCGATTAGTGGTTTTTCAAAACAGCAACTGGGACCCTCCTCCCTGAAACATTACCCCTGTGAGGCTTTAATACTTCGCTTGCAACACGCCACTAAATTGCTCGACACAGACACACACACAGACATGGGGATGGAGTTCACACAGAGAAATGAATCAGTGCGCTCTTATTGGAAAACAAACAACAACAGGAGACGGGGAGGAGAGAGAGAGACACACAGACACAGGGATCATCCGCATCCCTTTCTCTCCCCTCACCTTGTTGGGCTTGACAGCTCTCTGCAGGTTCTCGATCCATTTGTCTCTCTCTGCGGCTGAGCGACACGCAAAGCACTTGGTTCCTGACGCCGTTGTCACCTGAGGTTATAGCCAACGGTACCACAGCCATCAGTCACTATAGTGCAGCAGATAATTGAATATTTCAGCAAAATCTTTCACATGCGGATACAAGGATCTAACTTGGCACAGATGTTCCCAGGAGCTTGCTTCTTTAAAAACAAAACGTTAGCCACTAAAAAAAAAATTCAAGATGGTGGCCATTTTTCAAGATGATCATCTAGGAAAATTGATTTTTGCACTGGATTTGTCGATATTTATCACAGATGAATACTTTTGGTGTCAAATCACACATAATAACACCCACAGACATCATGTTTGCTGATAATTTTGAGATTTTTCAAGATGGTCACCATGGTTGTCATGGAAAATTTATTTTTGCACTAAAATCACCAGTTAGATGAGTGTGTTTGGCATCAAATCATAGCCAACATATTTTGAACCATAGAAATCATATACATTTTCTTAATCTCACGTTTCCTTTTCTAGTGGACATTTTTCAAAATGGCTGCCATGATTGTAATGGAGAATATGTTTGCACTAAAATCAGCAGCAATTATCGCCAGTGGTGGGCACAACTAACCAAAAAGATGGGCTCACTAACTACAAATTTGCTAAACAAGAGTCTTAGCTTTGTTAACGCTAAACCGGTAAACACCAAAAAAATTAGCAGAAGCTAACGCCAAACTGCTAAACACAAAAAATGTATGTAAGCTAATGCTAACCATTAAGATGACTGTTTCAGTCTATGTCACACATCTTCATCTCTTTCCAGTTGACGACTGGTGTGAGACTCGCAAACAGCAAAGTCCCCAGTTTCAGTTTTGGTGTCACATATTACCATATATTTTTACTTGAAAGTTGTATGAACAGGATGACTATAGTCAAAAACATACGATGTGACTTAAAGTTCATCCAAGTCATGAAAATGGGAAACATTTTATGGCAATAATTGGTTTAAAAGGCTCAAAAATGGCAGCCATCTTGAAAAATTGTCGTCATCCTGAAAATTAAAGCGGCTAATAGGAAATATGAAAAACATATGACCTGAGCGGTGAGCATGCTAATTTTTATGCTTGTATCCACACTTGAAAGTTTTTTACAGTAATATGCTGCACTACTATGGAGACAGCAACTAAGGCGCCAGAACAATGTCTCAACCTCTATTTTATCAGTTTCCACTAATAAAAAGTGATGGAAAAACTTTACAAACCAACACAAATTTTATAATCTGATCATCAGATTTTTATTTTCTTTTTGTCAGGTTCTGCTTCTCTGCACTTAAAGTGTGAGTGTGCTGTTACTTGTCCATTGTGCATCTCAGCTCTCACCTCAAAACAGTACTCCTGTCCCAGGATGCTGGAGTGGACAGGTTTGATGATGGCGTCCTCGTCCAGGGTGAGGTCCAGGGCCTCGGCAGCACTGCTGGGAGACAGCAGGGACTCATGGGAGTGGGACTCTTTGAAGCTCTGCATCAAACGGGTCCTGGGAGAGTGATAGTTGGTCAGGGGGAGGAGGTCATTTCATCACGGTTCAGCATTAAGAATCCCTTCATGTCAGCATCTATATGTTAATTTTAACATTAAAAGCACTTTTCATTCTTTTTATCACGTTGCTATTGAATCAAAGAAGTACCCCAGACCCAGATGATAGATAGAAACCATCTTATAATTTTCAAATAATCCATTAGGACTGGATGTAACATATGCAGATATTCCTTTTAAACCAAATACAACATCTGAATACTTTTGCATTTCAAACTGGATGGGATGTGAATGAGAACAATAATGTAAAAGCTCTTCAGATTCATAGTTTCATATTATTTTACATTCATATTAAATCAAATAGTTGCAGAAGATTTATTTATCTTTACAAAAATATCTATAGAAAAATTAAATAAATATTTACATTTAAATTAACTATTAATACAATACAACATAAAACAAGTGCCAAAGCATTAAAATGCAAACAAAAACTACAATCATGTTTAATTGAAACCAGAGTTTGAATAATTGATGGATTATAATCATAAACTGCACTGAAGGATTGAGACAAAAAATATATATAAATAAACCTAAACACAACAAATTAGAAAGGAAATGGGTTACATGTGGGTAGTATTGAAAACTATTTTAAAATTGTCCATCTTGACATTAAAAAAATGTTTTAAAGTTATTTTTATACTTATATTTTCCTTCTATAGATGATGCACTGGACCCTGTCTTTCAGTGTTTAACCCTGTCTCTTTCTTAGACAAAGCGATTGACTGAGCTTTTGCTCTAACAAACTGTATGTGGTCTATCTCATCCTATAGGCTTGAAAACCGGCTCAGAGCTGATCCGTTTGGCTGTGTTTCTCTCCTAAATGAAGCCACTAAAGGAGCTGCTACTGCCATTAGGTTTTTATTTTCTTTAACATAGAAAGTACTCCTAAATCAGTGCTGTTCTGTTTTATGTGGGTATTCTCTGTCTCTCAAGCTCCCAGGCAGGTATTGCAGATGAAGACAACTCTGAGCCAGGTTCTGGTCTTGCTGGAGGTTTCTTCCTGTTAAAGCTGCACTATGTAACTTTCATGAAACATATGTTGTTTACATATGTGTTAAAATGATCATTATGTCCTGACAGTATAAGACAGATAATCTGTGAAAAAATTCAAGCTCCTCTGCCTTCTCCCAGTGCTCCCAGTACTAACTGCAGAAATACACCACTCAGTCAGAAACAACCAATCAGAGCCAGGAGGAGGGTCTGTCAATCACCCTGATGATATGTGCGGTTGACACACTCCCCCGTTTTCCTTGACGGTAAGTTGTTTCTTCACCGTTTGCACATTTAGCGGCATTACAAGAGGGTGATTGACGGTGCTAAGCCCCTCCTCCTGGCTCTGATTGGTTGTTTTAGGTCGGGAGCGGTTAATTTTTTTTTTTTTTTTTTTTTTTTTTGGATCACAATAATATCTCAAGGAGGAGGCAGAGGAGCTTGATCTTTACACAGACTATTTGTCTCATACCAAACTGGCACGGCATGTAGACAGTTTTAATAAATATGCAAAAAACATGTTTTTGTAAAAGTTACACACTGCAGCTTTAAAGGAGAGATTTGTTTTCCACTGTTGCTACATGCATGCTCAGTATGAGGGATTTCTGCAGTGACTCGAAGCAATCTGTTGGGTGTCCTTAGAAAACGCTTTAAATAATTTAAACAGTAAACTGAACTGGACTGCATTGTTTGCTAACTAGGATCATTTTGAATGCATTTACTTGACTTGGAATCTGTCTTTATGATTGGACTAAATTAACTTTGCCTTGAGATGACTAGATGTGAATTGCTGCTATATAAAGAAATTGAATTGAGTTGAATTTCTTATTTAATTTCTACACTATCAGAGTTTCTTGAAGAGAAATGCAGATCTAATTTAACAGTAGGCTTCAAGGGGTTCTTGCTCAGATTTTAAAATGCATTTTTTTAAAGAAACAGTCCTTCTGCCGCATTCCATTTCTATTCTAAAGTCATAGCTTTTTAGCTCCGGTAGCTTCTTGTACCTTTTATGTACAAGAAATGTACATAAAACGTTCCCTGAACTCAAAACTCTGATGTGGAAAGTCTGATGTTTCTCACCAACCCTGGAATGCAATACGGCTGCTTTGTGTTTAAAACCCAAGGACAACAGCAGTCATGAAAATATATGATTTAACAGCTTGTAGGATCACCTTTATCAGAAATAATTTAGTGGTCGTTTTGAGTTTATCAGTCTTTCTCATTTCTGGAGAAATTTGGTTTGCAAGCATTTATTTCTGCACAGCCCTTTTAAGGTCCCAACACCACATTTCAATCAAGCTGGGTCTTTTTCAACCATTCTTTTGCACGTTTGCTGCTGTGTTTGTGATTACTGTCCTGTTGATGACCCAGTTTGGACTCAGCGGTCAGAGAGACAGCCTCACATTTCACTTCAGAATATTTTGGTATTCAGAAGGTATCATCATTTTCTCATTGACTGCACAATGCTGTGGTCCTGTGGCTGTGCAACGAGCCAAATCATTATCTCTCTACCACCGTGCTTGACAGTTGGCATGAGGTGTTTGGGCTGATATGCTGCGTTTGTTTTTTGTTTTAAACATAGTGCCGTGTATTATATCCAAAAACCTCTAGTTTGAACCCAGCAGTCCACAGGATATCACTCCAGAAGTCTTATAGTTCCTTCAGACTCAAGTTTGCAACCGTAAGTCATGCCATGTTATTTTTAGAGATAAGAGGCTTTGTCCTTCAACCCTTCCAAACAAGCTACTCTTATTCAGTCCTTTATCTTGAACTTTACCACTGAACATGCTAACTGAGCCATGCGGAGTCTCTTCATAGGTTATCGCTGATGTTTTTCCGCCCTGGCATTGTGTTAACGCACACTGGTAGTTTTTAGAGGAGCAAAAAACCAAAACTCCTGCTTTTATAGCGGTGCTCACACTAATGATGATCATTTTCTTTGATTAGCTGTGTCTGGGCGTTGTTTTCCTTCTAAACTTCAGTAAAAAGCAGCAAGCATGGATTCATTTCTTCCAATGACTGTATTGATAGTCATGTAGCCATCTCTAAAACAAGTTTTTATCACATTTACTGCTTTGTTTGCACTGCTTTTGGCTTGTTTAAGATAGCATATAGAATATAACCAAAATAGGGTTAAAAAACCTCTGAAGGCATCAGCTTTACAAGATCCACCAGGTAGCTGCAGGGTGTGCAGAAAGAATTGAGGTCCAGTGACTCGATTTATTAGCTAAACTCAAAAGAATATCCTGCAGAAAATATAGCAATGACTTAGATCTCATGCTGTTATTTTATATTATGTCATATCTCTCTCACTGATTTTTCTATTCTTCTTCTACAGCTTTTTAAACTCTGACATATTTATTCAAGCATCTCAGCATCTCTGATCAACACTGTTCATCACGCTCACCTTTACTATAGTGCAAACATGCACATACAGAAGCAGCTGATAGTCATATATCCATTTGGAAAGATAAATGATGACAAGATGAATATAAGCAGAGAGTGAGGAGTGCTGGTCAGGAGCGAGGAAACCCCCCAGAGAAGAAAAAACAAGGATGGAGATGAAGAAAAACTAAATCCTCGGCTCTGCGCTCACTCTTCCCACGATTGCCTATGCCTATACCCAATCATAACGTTCATCAACGGAGCACTGATCGCACAGGGAGCCAGGGAGAGAGAGAAGCTCATGGAGTGAGGGAGAGATAAAAATAGACCTAAAAGAATGAGTCAGATTGAAGGGAGGACAGAGAGAGCAGAAAAAGACTGGAGGAAGTCATGACAAAATGTGAGAGAAAATTGGGGGCTGGGAGGGAGGGGGTCAACCTCTCAGTGGAAATTAAGTTCATTATGTAAACAGTGGATCCTTCAGAGAGGAAGATATGAGAGTATGAAGAGTCTGAAAGAAAGAAGAGTGAAGAGGAGGATGCGTGAGGATTGGGGAGCATGAAGGGATTGAGAAGGCAGCAGGAGAGCTGGAGGAAAAACGAAGGTCTGAGCCAGCTCTCAGCAGAGATGCTTAAAAAAGAGACAGCTGGAATATATGTTCAAATATCTGCAACACATCAGATCCGGTGGAGCACACATCTGAGCAGAAAACCCAGCAAACACGAAGACGGCACAAGGAAAAGGAACTATGACATGTTTCACTGAAATCCAACATTCTGCAAGTTTAGTTTATTGAACATGAACACTTGTAACTTTTGAGCATCTAAAATGTTGACCAAATGCAAAATGAAAGCTTTGAGAAAACATATTTTTCTCATAATATCAGACAAACTCAATGAGTGGGGCTGTATTTCGGTTAAGCCTCTCTTACAGTTTCTTGTCTGTCATGTATCTATGTGTCATGTATATATCAGTATCTGAAAAAGGTCTAAATACAAAGCAACAAAGCACATTTTGTATAAGTCCTGTCATGTACATAAAGGAAATGTGGCGCTTTTAAGCAGAACAGTGTAAACTTTAAAGTGGTTTATTGAAACTGAAATACTGCTGTGAAGTTGCATCTTGTTTTATTTTTCTCCCTAGTGTGTAGGAAAGTACATACAGTTTATCTATCCATACATAGTGTATGGGTGCCCCAAGTGGTCCCAACTGTATGTTATCTACATGCATCTCAGACTTTCAACACTTCATGCCTTGGAACTTTTTTAGCATATCCAAAATAATCTGTTGCAATCTGGCTTATCTTGCAGTGAATTGATCACTGCATACAAACGCAGTGTTGGAGAATCGTTTATCTATTCAAAAGAATCAGCCCTTGTGAGAATTTAAGATGAATTGCTTTTAAATGTTGATGCTGAAGGCACACTTTACAAGAGTGAACCACAGCATATTTTTCTCACATTCAAACTGTGCTAGACTCAAAGGTGCAGACTACGTTTTTTCAGTTGTACCAGTCATTTTGCACTTTTTCTATTTACCTACCAACTTTATCCTGGACAGTGTCCCCTCTTACTTGTGGGGTACCTGAAGGCTCTATCTTCGGTCCAATCCAGTCCAATCATGCAAACATGACTACTAGTGTTCAGTATGAGTGAATTGCATGGCAACTGGCTAGAGATCAAAGTCTGCCAATCTTCCCACAGATTAGCTTTGACCAATAAATACATTATTAAGAATTAATGCATTTGATGTATATATTTTAAAATAATCTTGTAATGTATTTATTTTCAGTTGGATTCTGATGGTTCTTCTATAAAAACACACCTGAAGCCCATTTTGTCTTTTTGTTTATTACATTTAATTGTGCAATTAAATCAAAGTGGACACCCATTAGGTTTGTATATTTTATGGTCCTCTCAAAAAAAATGGAATAAGTAGGTCAGACAGAAAAATGGAAATCAGTATCCGGCAGGAAGAAATTTGGAGAATCTGAAATAACTTCTTTTGTCCAGAAAATATTTGATGATTATTATTAATTTTTTTTGCAACATGTTTAGATGTTTGTGTTTTTGTTGTCAGTTTTATTATATCTTATAGATAAGAAAAAGCTCAATAACAGTATAAAACATAACACATGCTAACTTTGAAACACAAGAATCTTAAAAAAAAAAAAAAAAGCATAATTTATTCTCAAAAAATCGAGCACAGTTACAACTAAAAGCATTTATCTTGCAAATTTTGGGACTTGGCTTTTAGCAGAAGATATTTATGTTGTTTCATCCTCAGGCAGTGTGAAGTTATGTATATTAATTAACTGTAAACAAACTATATTTAAAAAACCTATTTCTTGACAAAATACAGGTCAGCTTTGTTTTAGTATAGTCATATATTTCATTAAGATGAAGCTGTGAAAGAGTCCAGCTGAAATCACGCTATCCAACTAGGGGCATTGTCTTCTTTTTTTTCAGTAATGGTTACCTGCAAAGAAAAACGTGCAGCCATCACCATTTGCATTAAATTGGCCTCAGATGCAAGAACCTGCTGCTAAGAATATTGCAGCTGAAAGAACAGTTTTCTGGATAATCAAGAACATCAAGTGGAGATGTTCAGCTGCAGTGAAGACGACTCTGGGATGTCGAGGAGGGTGCTGCAGGGTTGTGTTGTCACCAGAGTAGAGGCTTGCCTAACATTGGCAGAGGGGAATAATTTTGGACAATAGGAGTAGCAAATAAAACTCTTCTGTCTGATAAAAACATCAAAGATGGTCTGAAATTCTGCAGGAAGTTTAACAGAAGACTTGGGCAAAGCTATTTTCTCTAATGATCATCTTTTTGAATGTTTGAGGCATCTGCAGCAGAAGAAAATGAGAGCCTCCATGAGTCCTGAGTGGTGCGAACTATGAAGAATCCTGAAAGAACTGATGGGTGGATTTAATTCCTATACATAGGATGCTCAACGACACTGCCATGACTAACGTGTCCTTCAAGAGAAATTTCTTCCAACAATTCAGGGAAAACTTTGGGATTATCTCATAAGATTCTGCATGACTGAGAACCATATCACAAAGAAACCGTGAGAAAAAAGTGGCTTGAAATGTTGGACATGTGGTCTGGAAACTTCCCAGATCTTAATCCCCCTGAGAACCTGTGGTCAGTTCTCAAAAGCAAGTGGAGAAACAAGGCAATATGAGTAAAAAGTTAAAGTAAAAAAAAAGAGAAAACTTTGAAATTACCAAAATGTCTGAATGTTCAGAAAGAAAACATAAAACTGGTATAGTCTTAAACTTTTGCACAGCACAGTCGTGGCATTGGGCTTAAATCTGGAACCTATATGAAACAGTGACTGAATGTGGAAACACTGGATTTTTGGAAATAAAACTAAGCTCTACCTGTTTTGGACCTCAGGAGCAAGAATTTAATCCATACCAGAAAAATGCGAATCCTCCGTTGATAACGAATAATAAAACATTGAATCATGGATTTTTGCCAAAGGTATTGTGGTAAGAAGCTCATTTCACCAGGGCTTTGGCTGCTCTGTACCCTCAGTGGCCTTCTGGGTGAATAAATCATGCTGAAAAGTGTATCTTGGCAGACCCCTGTCTTAGCAAAAGCTTTCACAGCTGTAGCTCTCACTTGAGTTCACTTCTGGCCTCAAATTTGTCTCCATGTGTAAAATTTTCACCTGGCGTTCGTCTTGACCACAGATGATTGTGTAAGCCTGATTAAATCATTGGCTGAAAATGATTAAACCTACTGTAGCAACTTAAGGACTTGAAGCCTTTTAACTCATTTCTCATCTGAATGTGGGCGTCTTGGGGTGGGTTGTTATTCTTATGGGGAAAAAAAAGTCTGAAATCAAATAAAAACCAAAAAAAAAAATCTTATTTCTCTGTACTCATTAGGAGGAATCTAGTTCAGCAGAACACATTAGCCTTGTGTTCCCTGTGCTGCTGAAGAATCTTTGCTCTGCTGTAAGTCTGAACAGGATCCAGAGGAGGTGTAATTAAGCAAATCTCCCACTAACTCATTTCCTTCTTTACAGCCAGGATTATGACTGTCTGCTGGTTACCATGGCAAGAGAGCTCCTTCATCGGTCTGACAGAGAAAGAGTGAAGATGCTGAGTGTTTCAGCTGAAAGTGATACTGAAGTGAGACATCAAAGTGGAAAGTGAATTAATTTTCTCATTGAAAAAGATGCAACAAGACTCATCTGCCCACCCCTCATACCAGAAGAAGAGACTTTAGTGAGTACTGTTCCCATTCAGACCTGATTCTTACATGGATGCTGGGTGATTCAAGGAAAACAGCTTTAAATAATTCATGGATGCACCAGGAAAGGGTTTAGGACATGGCTGTCCAAACTGCGGCCTGGGGGCCATTTGCAGCCCTGGCAGTGATTTTGAGGCCCTCCTGACTTCAAATTAAGAATGATACACCACTGAACACACAGCACAGGTGGTTGACGCAGATGGACCTATTTACTTTTAATTAGGGCAAAATCATTGCAGATAAATCTACTTTCAATAATTTCCTAGTAAATAGAACCCCATCTATCCAGCAAAATTTCCTCAAAAACAGTCTTTGTTGAACTCAAATCTCCTTTTAATGAATTTATTAAACTTGGCTAAATACAGCAAGTGTTTTCAAAGAAAGACTCACCCAGATCCTTTTCTTACTGCTGAAAATACTTTTTTCCAGTTAAGCCCAAAAGATTTTACAAGTGTTTTTTTTTTTTTTTTTTTTTTTTTTTTTTTAATAAAGCAAACATGCAAAACCCTTTTTAAATTTTGGAGTTGAAATAATTTGCACGTTCCTTTCCTAAAAAAAAAAAAAAAATTGTGACTACTTTGATTTTTTAAAAGATTGCATTCATAATTTTTTGTCAAGCAAATAAAAAAAATTCACAGTATAATTTTTTTCATTTCTTTAATTGTTTTGGGGTTTTTTTGTCTTGATGATTTTGGCCCACTCAAATAAAAGTTTGGTTTAGGAATATTTCAGCTTCAATCACTCCGAACACACATGGATCTGGCCTGGGATTCATTAATGAGTGCTATAATTATTTTACACAATCCTCAAGAGTGCACACACCAGATTCTCCACTGTCAGTATGTTTTAAACAAAGAAGAGGGAAGAACAGAAAAGCTGTGTGTTGACAAACTAAGTGCACCCTCGCAGCTTCTATACTATTTTGGCGGGAAAGGAACCAAATGCACTTGATTAACATGTCATCAATGTGAACACATCTTTAAAAATGGAGTTACAGTGGTTTGCTGCTCTGGAGAATACAGGATAGAAAAACATCAGCAATACCTTAGAGAAGCAACTGTTGCTCCCCGTCAATCTGGGAGGGGCTATAAACTCATTTCGAAACAATCTGAAGTTAATCATTCTACAGAGAAAGATTATTCACAACTGGAAAACATTTAAGAAAATTGCCAATCTTCCAGGAGTGGAGTCCCAACAAATTACCCCCCAACATCAGAGCATGTAATGTTTAGAAAAAAAGATAAAAACCTAAGGGATCCATCTTAGACTCTACAGGCCTCAGCTAGCATGACAATATATAAAAAAAAAAGAATATCCGCTGCATAGTTAAGCAAAAAACAGACAAAAGAAGAAAGGAAATTCAAATTAGGCGCATTCCCATCCACTGCTTTGGAGCGAATCAACCAGACTAATCATTTCATCAGATGGTGACGCTACACATGGCTGTAATAAACAAGATGTTGAGGCTGCAAGCTAGCACTGACCACACATCTTAGAAAAAAAATGGAGAGAGTCCTTCCCGCCAAGCTGGAGGTTTGGACTTTGAAATGTCTTAGTTTCGTGCCTCTGGTAAGGCACAGGCCCACCAGTGGATGGGAAAGTTCGCTAAGTCAGAATGGATTTGGCTAATGTGTTTCCATCTCCCCTTTTAGGGCATTAACTCTTTTTCAGAAAAGTCAAAAACCACCTCAAGTGAAAGTAAGATGTTTTTGCTGAATTAAAGAAGTTATTTTGAATTTCCCAGTTTCCATCAACCTTTTCTGATGCCATACTTCAAAATGTGCATAAAAAATGATGATGGAAACACAGCAAGTTAACTTCTCTGTGTATGTAAGTGTTCTAGAGCCCAGCTGTCCTACAGCTGCATCTTGACCCAAACTGTGAGTCATGAACAGGTTTATGACCTCAAACACATTGCAGCAAATCCACAACATGATGGCTGAATATGATAAATGGCCCAGTTAAAGTCCAGATCCAGCCTGACTGAAATGCTGTGATGCTTAGAAGTGCTGCAGAGCTCTCTGAGCTGTGAAGAAGAGTGGGCCAAGGTTCCGCCACAATAATGTGAAGGAGAATCCTGGGGTGTATTTAGTTTTTCACACAGCTTCATCTTAGTTTAAAACCTAAAAACACTGGAGTCTTTTGTTGTGTGTATTTTTTGTATACTTCATCTAAATAATTTTAGAACCAGGTGAAGACCAGATGTTTTTATCACCTGATAAGTGAAAGAATTGAAAAAAGGGTGTAGTTTCTTACTCCTCTGATTGGTTAGTTTTGCAGTCTGAATACAAATCCATCACAGGACCAACCATACTGACCTGATGTGACTCCAAGCAAGAGACAGAGGTAAATAAATGTTACTTTCCCTTGTGATTTAGGTATCTTCAAAAGACTGGAACAAGTAAAAACAAAACGTCATGCATGGGCATGCCTCTGCACAGCAGTGGTCAAACACATCCAAAACATCCACATAACTAAGTGTCATCTCTCTCACTGACCTGTCTTGGTCGGCACTGCGGAAGCGGGGGAGGATTTGGCGGAAACTGCTCGTTCGGTCCAGTTTCGGCTGACTCTTAGCCCTCTTGATGGAGCCCTTCAACCTCTTACTGAGGAAACTCTGGAGTGTGGCGGAGGAGGCGGAGGAGGAGAATGATGCGACGGGGACAAACAGATGGAGAGGGAGAGGGAGGGCGAGCGAGGTGGCGCGAACGTGTCGGAACAGATGAGTGATCGAGAGGTGAGGAACAGGACGCAGCAGTCAGGTGGGGTTTGATTTAATCGTTGGATGAACACAGGGTCAGCGTAGTTTGTGTCAGATGTTTTACACAATCAAATGCAGACAAATGAAAAAATGGGACACATGAGGAAGGAAAGCACACAATAAGTTTATTAATACAAGAAATCATACTGCTGCACATGTCCACTTCCTAAAAACACCTGCAGTGCCACAAGAGATCCTTTGGTGGGCAGCAGTGTACCATGAAGATTTATGTTGGCACAGTTTGTCCTGCATGGGCTTTCTTACAGGTTAAACCACATGTAAGAAGAACAAACCACAGCATTTTATCTTTAAATTATGAGTCTCTAAACTACTACAAGATGGCAGAAGTGTTTTTTTTTCATTAAAATGCAGAAAAAACTTTAAGCATCAAATATTCAGATTTTTACCTTACAAAATTAAACACTAACTTTTTTTTGTAGTTGTTACTAATATGTGTGTCTATATACCATGAAGATGTATGAAACCTTTCTATGCTTTCCATTCAACTTTGCCTCCTGTGCATTAGACAATACCTACTATAAATACAGTACCTTGCAAAAGTATTCTTCCCCCGTGAACATTTTTTAAATATTTTGTGAAGTTGAAGGAACATGATGGTTTGCAAGTTTTTCAAAAATAAAAAATCTATGAAGTGAGGCATGCATTTATATTCAACCTCCTTTACATTGATATCCTTAAATAAAATGTACTGACTTTGAAGTCATAATTAGGTAACACCTGAGTGTAATTTTTAGATGTTAGAGAACAGTAGTGAACCACACTGGATCATGGAGGCCTGCAGAGATCCATAGCTCAGGTGGGAGAATCATTAGCTCTCCATTAGGCAATCTGACTTTCATGGAAGAGTGGCAAGGAATTAAAGGTTTTCCACAATACATGTAAAAAATATGTGTGGAAGAAATCTAACTTTGCACCCTGAAAACATCATCCCCATGGTGAAACATGGTGTTGGCAGAATCATCCTTTGGAGATGCTTATCTTCAGCCAAGATGGGAAAACTGGTTCGAGTTAATGAGAAGACTGAGCTAAATTTAGGGCAATTCGGAAGGAGAATATATTTTAGGGGCTACAAAAGACTTGAGTCTGGGACGAAGGTTCACCTTCCAGCAGGACAACAACCCAGAGCATACAGTCAGAGCTACAATATGGGGTTTAGATCAAAGCACATTCTTATATCAGAGCGACCCAGGCAATGGAGAAACTGTGGCAAACTCCATCCAATCTGAGTCAACTTGAGCTGTTTTGGAAAGAAACATGGTCAACAACTTCAGTCTGTAGACGTGTAAATCTGGTGGAAACAAACCCCAAACACTTGGAATTGCAGCAACAAAGTATTGACTCAGAAAGGCTCAATACTAATTCTGAGTTTCATTTCTGAATTTTATTTTGTAAAACAAAAAAGGAAACCATGCATCCTTTTCCTTCTGCTTCATAAAATGTCAATAAAAGCCTGTAGTTGTGACAGAGTGTAAAAAAGTTTAAGCAGTTTGAACACTTTTGCTAGGCCCTGTGTATTGTTTTGTAACCTTAGAAAACAATGTAGCATTGCTAATGTGATTGTTGTTGCAAACTTCAAACTTCACATATATTTTGAATTTATTTTTGATCGTTTTCAGCCATTGTCACATTGTGAAAGAGGTGTAGCATCAGAAAAAAAGCATCAAAATTCCCTCCAAAAAGTCCCATGTTTGTTATTGGACAGTCCAGTCAGGAGCTGGTGTCTCCAGAGCTGTACCATCCCATTCATATCAAGCTAACACAAAGACCCTGCCCTGGTACACTATGTCACTCATGAGTTGTAGCTGGATGGAATAATCAGAACCATTTTCCGTCTAAATGTTGTCTGCCACATTTTCTGATTTCTGTTCTGTCACACTTTCTGACTGTTGTGTGCTCTTTGTTGCTTCCAGGTCCTTCAGTGATTTCACTGATGTTGCTTAAATAGGAGGAACAATTGTTCCCAGGTCGTTTTCATCCACTTGAGGTTCAACACAGATTCTCAAAATATTCTCTGTTCTACTGCACTAAAGAGTTGAGATGCAAGACAGAAACCTTTTCTCCTAAAGCAGGTACAGACATTTCCCAAAGCGCGACATAATCAACTGTGATTGTTGTTTGGGGTCAGACCATGGGCTCAACACAATTTTTGTAAGCATATATTTGATAGCAAACCACAAATTTAAGTAAATAAATACATTTAAACTTTAAAGTCTCAAAGGTCTGGTACTTTTAATTTAAGTTCCAGTTTCTGAGATCAAATCTTACTCTGCTGTCCACAAACCCAGCAGTCAGCATTTGAACTTCTGGAAATATATTATTAGGTTATGTCAAAATTTGCACACAGAAATAACTACTTTTATGTGGATTGGTGAAGGACATTTAGGAGTCTATCCAAAAGAGAAAAAAAAAAAAAAATCAGACCCCCAAACCTGTAAGGGAGAAAGTGTTATGGAACTTTTAGGTGCCACTTCCAAAAAGCCCATCAGTAAAAGAACAACATAACCATGGTGAGTTGGTGGTGGCAATATCATGATATGGGCTTACTTTTCTTTGACTGGAACTGGGGTTTTTATTAAGTTGGTTTCAATTGTGAGTAGCTTCAAATACCAGTCAGTTTTGTTTTATAACCTTCACCTGTCTGTTGCTGAAGATAAAGGGGTTTCTTTTTTTAGCAACACATGGAGTCCAAGCACACATCCAGATCCCAAAACAGTGGCTTCACTGAGTCACCTAAATATGACGGGAAATCTGTCAACTCACCTGCAGACAACAGTTTACAAGATGTAAAAAAAAAAAAAATAAAAACAACAAAAAAAAAAAACTGACTGAATTTGGGCAACTTCTGCACAGTAGAGTGGGTGAATATTGCCAAAAAGCCAAAAGTGTCAAAAGACATTTTAACTTATAATATGGGAAAAATGTCTTGTTCCACTGGCAGATTATTTCACTTATAACTATAACTTTTTCATCAATATTAAGGAATTATTGACTGAAAACAAGCTCCAATATCTGCTGAAAAGTTACTTTTAAGTTAGTTTAGTCTTATTTCAAGAGTATTCAAGATATTTGCACTGGAAACTAGACCAAACATACTTAGCAAGATTTTGTGTTTTTGCAGTGTATAATTGTGACATTTTCCCCCTTGCTCCTATTTCCTGTAGTTGCTGCATTTTGTTTGCAGATCACAGCATGTTTTTCTGTGTTTGCAGCATTTTTCATTTGCAGCGTTTTTCTGTTGCCCTTGTTTTTTTTGTGCTTGTGTGTTTTGGGGTTTGCATCATTCAACATCATGCCTTTGCAGCTCCTTTCAAATAAGTTTAAACATAATTACTCCCAGGATTGTTAGCTACAGAAAAAAATGTTCAGATGGTATCATCATTTAAGCAAGAAGAAAAGTGGAATCTATATTTTCAGCCTCAATTATTTAATTATATTTTAAATTCTTAATGTTAATTATAGACGTCTTGGAAACTCCATAAAACATCATATTGTACTGATTTCTCAAAGAACACTTCTTATTTTTAATGCATCTTAAGGCCTCACAGAAAGAAGATTTCTATATGTATCACATAACAACATTATTCAGCGGGAGAATGACTGCAGGGAAATGACACCTTGTCATCTGGTTTGAGTCAAGAGGCTTTGAAGCCTGTCTTAAGGATATGACTAAAGGCTTGGCTCCATCTGCTGGTTCCAAGCTAATAGTCTGCATGACTAACGCTGATTTGATTTGCTCCTCCATCTGACAGGTTGAGTGTCAAAAGGTAGAAGAAAGAGGCTGAAAACCAAAACAAATTGCAGTAACAAGAGGAGAATCAAAGTTGCAGTGGTCATTTCTGTCAGCTTTAAATTTATCAGGTTTTCTGGGCTAAAAATATTTTAACGGTTACTGGAGGTGACAGTGTAATTTTATCATTAGGTCACATTTATTTCAGTCCTGAAACATAATATTTCTACTCATTTTATATGCCTTTAAGGTGTGAGGCTTTCAGGATCTTACACTCTTATTTTGTTAGGATACATTAATCCTGCGGTTTTAGTTGGAGCTGCTCGTCTCTATTTGCCCTATTTTTACTGTTCTGTCCTCATTTCCCCTCATCTTCAGAGCAGGGATGTCATGTGAAAAAAAAAAAAATCACTATAGTTGAATTACAAACAAAAGACCTTCTAAAGAAAGACGCTCTGGGTGGTAACACCACAGATGACATGGTTGGCCCGCCCGGATCAGCAAAACTGATAATATAGGCACTTGAGGCTATTTATAGTTAAATATACAGTAAATCCTCTTTACCCAGGGGGTGGATGGAGGCAGTAAAGGTGCCTCTGTGTACAGCAGCACACTTTGGGGATTTACTTCTTGCATTTTATTTCAGTCTGTAAGCACCATAAGATTTACAGTCATGGGAAATAGAAAGTGCACCCTCCTTCATTTGTGCTTTATGTATAAGCGCAAAACAAATGATCTGGTCTTTAGAAGGTTTTTAAACTGTTTATGCCCGACCTCGTGTAAAACGGAAAAGCAGCGTGTGAAAATTGTTGTGGTTCATCCAGATGGAACTTTGCAGTAAGTCCTGATGGGTTTTTTCCTTCAACGCTTCCACAACAGCTATAGTTGTTCAGTCTTTTTTGAACTTTTTCTGATTGTCCTGACATGAACTGAGGCCTGTAGAGTCTGAGCTGAACCTTTTTTTTCATTCCTCTGAACTTTGCATAATCTGATCTTGTAAATTTTCTGGAATGATCACTCTTGGGAGCATTGGCAGCTGTCTTAAATGTTTTCCACTGCAGAATCTTTTACACAATATCCATGTTTCCATCCAACTGTCATGCCAGTTTTAAGCAAACTCTTGAAATGTCACAAAAAGAAAAAAAGAAAATGTGAATTTGGCGTGTTTCCATCTACTGCTTTGGAGCAAATCAACCAGGCTACGCACAGCGTAATTTCGCCAGACGTTGACGCTACGCATAGCTGGAATAAACATGCATCCTCAGTGTTTTGCAAAACTGAGAATTTATTTTCTGAATTTTACCATTTCCATAACCCTTTTCTAATGGGATACTTAAAAATGCGCATAAAAAAAAAGTTGATGGAAACACGGCTATTGATGTGCAGCAACAAGTAATTCTCTATGGCGACCGCTGATGTCTTTTCAGCTTGGCGTTGTGTGGAATTTCATTTTTCATTGTACAGTATATGCTTCCTTTGGGGTCCATCTTTAGAAAATATGTCTTTTTATTGATTTGCAGATTGAGAGCAAGTGGAAGTCAGCTGCTGCAGAATCTGGTAAACTGTTTGAATGACTGTTAAAACTGACTTGCTATGGAAAAGCAGCAGTGCGTTTGGTCGTTGGTGTTCTTGTAACTGTACTGCTGTTGGGCATTTAGCAGTATTCTTTGGTAACTGTTTTAAATTTGACAAACATTAGAGGTTAATTAGTGAAATCAAACTCTATTGGCCTTATTGTGGCCTTGAAAGGGAGATACATGTTTTTATTTTCTCTAGACAGGACTACTGCAGCTCTCTTTATGCTGGGTTGGATAACTCCCTGCAGCTGGTGCAAAACCCTGCTGTCCGTCTGCTTAAGGGTAATGAGCGACTGGTTACCTGTATGTTTTAGGACTGATTTTCAGATTTTAATTTGGGTTTTTAAATGTTTAAGGGACTTTCCTATCTAATAGAACTTTTACACAAGCAAGTTCCCAGAAAAAGAACTCATCTTGTGACCCAAGGAGACAGAGCTTTTTCTGTTGTTACCCCCAAATTCTCAAACAATCTTCCTCTTGTTGTAAGGATGGCGGAAACATTAAGTGATTTTAATTCCCTTTTAAAGACCTAGTTTTATTAACTTGGCTTTTAATTCCAGTTGAGCAGAAATTATCAGGCTCTTTTTATCACTAGTCCTTTTTGGTTTTTTCCTACTTCTGTTTTTGTCTATTCATTTTATTGTAAGTGTTTGTGTCTTATCGGTCGTGTTTTATTTTATGGCCCTGAAGAGCTCTTGGGACTCTTTGGGTGTATTAAGTGCTCTCTAAATAAAGGTTGGTTGTAAACTTGAATTGAATGCTGCAGAACAACAAATTGATCAAAAATATGAAGAATTTAGTGCATTAGAACCTTTCCCTCTTTATACTTATGGGAGAAGCTAGTAAAAACTTTCTCACACAGCTTCTCCATTTTGTCTTCTTTTTTGTTTGTTAAATAACTACAGTGTGAAATTGGGGTCAAATAAACCTGGTAATTTCCAAGTCAAACCCCAGAACAGAAAAAAGGTGCACTTTCTTTTTACCATAGCTGTACATAGAGCAAGGTGACAACCACAGAGGGAAGATTCCTGAGCCACGTTTGTCATCCTCCTCTGTTCATCCTCTGACTCTCTTCCTGCTCTGCATGGCTAAATTACCCAATTCTCAGAACCTAAAACATTTATATAGCAAACACTCATCTGAATCAGTGTGAAATAATGACAAACACTCCGAACTATGCAGCCAAATTGAGGCTCTGCATTTCATCTAATGGATTATCTGGCTTCAGCAGTTTTCAAGTGCATGGAAAGCGTTTTCTGTTCTGCCACAATGAATGGGCAGCAAATAGTTTCTTTTAATCGGAAACAAACAAGTCATCCTATTCTGGGACACAAAGCGTGTGCAAAACAACAGGATGGACGACAGAAAGAGGGTGTGAGTGACACGGAGGGCTCGTAAAAACTTAAACCCTCCTGTAAGCGCCTTCATGTGTGACACCTGTGGAGAGATTTCTCCTGCTTCACCTTTCACTGAGCTTGCATCTCAATTCGAAAGATAAATAAGAAGTCATGTTTTAATATTTCCCTCCTTCACTGACATTTAGAGAATTAGTCTATGTCCTGACTTTTACTACGACTAACATTTACATCAAACCAGCATTTAAAAGCCCGGCTGCAGTTCTACGAACTGCAACACAATTTCCACGGCGTTCCCGCTATTCATCATCATTTTCCTTCAAACCGATCTGAGATAAAACTTTAATTACACACTCTTGATGAATTGGACGAAGTTGTGCATTTCATCAAGTTCAAATTTGCTTTGTTGTTTTCTAATATCACAGCGTTAATTTACTTTATTGATCATGTTTTAAAAAGCAATCACAAAGATATTTTTCATAAAACTAAATTAAAAAGCAAATTCACTGGAAAGAATTTTAATTTAATAACATGGGGCAGAAATACAGAAATTAATGAGTAACAGTTATGTTTATTATTTCACACTTTAAAACTGTTTTCTGCCTTGTCTTTGGTCTGGTGTTGTCTGGCTTCTCACTCCATTGAATTATTTTTATTTTTATTACGTTTTAAAATTATATCTCCCAACTGATGAGCAATAACATACATTCATTGTCCAATGGTGACACATTTTTGAAGCAGCAGTTACGAGAATTGCATTAAGATCAATCGAGCTGCCTCCATTCTTGTTCATTTCAGTATTTACAATAAATTCTAAAGTTTTTAGAGCAGTAAAAATGTTGTGTTTTATGGTTTTACTATTTTAAAGTTTGAAGGAAAAGTTACACCATGAGTGAATATTTCTCGAGCTAACTTTTATGATCCTCTCAGACATGCTGGTAATCTACGTTCGGATGAAATCCGGACAGAGGGTGACCTATTCTTGTTTGGGTAGTATTTGGAGTTGATCACAGGTTGTTGGCTTTTTTTTCTTCTCCTGCTTTTTGAGAACTGAAAACATTTTCTCTGAGGGGTTATTATTCTGCCTTGTAACAAAAGTGGTCCTTCAAGCTGGAAAGGCCATGGATCATCACCGAATTGTTCCTGGATTGTTGAAAGATGTTGCACTTAGGCGATGCTTTGATCCCACTCTTTATTCACAGCAGTGTTGTTGGGAAGACAGGGTAGAAATCCCACTTTCTTGGATGAAAAATATTCACCTTTTATTCTCAGTTTAAATTGCTTCCTAAATGTCCCCACTGGATGTAGGACTCAATCAGGAATTTCAAGCTATTTAGGGTGTTTTCTTGGACAGAAGTTGACTCTTTGCTGCCATTCTTGTCCAAAAGTCTTCACTTTATGTTCTGCACTGGTGGCAACAGAATCCTGTGGCGGATTTCTCATGAAGAGACGTTCCTGGAGTTTGCTGGAGGCCCATTTACATCCTGAGTCCTTCTCCACGGTACTGACCCTGTCACCTTGTGGTCTGCAATAGTCCAGAAGACCGTTTTTCTGCAGTCTCCTCCATGTGAGGCTCTTTTGATGATGCCTGCACCCTGTCCTTTATAGGTAACCACTGCTAACACAAAAAGAAGATTTCAAGGATCTCTGCTCTCTGTTGCAGCTCTCAAGATCGATACAGTGATTTCTGCTGGATTCTTTCCCAGCAGCACCTGAATGGTGTTTAGTAATAACTTTTTTGCCAAGGAGATACGAAGGTTAAAATGCTATTTGTCATAAACTTTTTAAGTAAATAGAACTTTTCATAACAATTCAACAAAAATAAAATGTTGCAGCTCATATCATCCAAGTATCCTCAAAGAGTTGTTGTGGCTATGAGCAGGAAGAACCTCCTGTAGCGGTCTGTATTACAACGATTCTATGGCAGCCTCTGACTGAAGATGCTCTGTTGTTGTATTAGAGTCTTATAAACAGGTGTCAAAAGTGGTCAGTGTTATCCGTAACGTTCTTCATTTTATGAAGAATCCTTTTATGCACAACGATTTCCAGCCTTCTTTATCATCCTGTTTAGCCTTTTTAAGTCACTGTCTCTGATGCTGCTGCAACAGATGATAAACGACAATATGGTCTCCACAACAGCTTGATAGAAGATCTGCAGCATATTGCTGCAAATAAACTGATTTGCATTTGCTTTTCTGCAAAATAATGTAAAATACTGAATTGCCACCACAAATGTTTGCAAAACACAACATTTTTCCACTGCCCAGTCTTTAGGCTTCATACACTCAGATGTTACACTCATGAGCTGTTGACACTTTTTGTGCAAAGCCCTGCTTGTTTAAAACTAAACATAGCTTGATGCTTTTCACACACTCAGCTGAACTGCAAGGACTTTGTGACTCAGACTGATTATGTTCAAGTTGGTCTTGAAAATATTTTCATCCTGGCTTTCTTTATTCTTCTTCTTGTAGGTTAATGATAAAGAATCCACCCAGAGTATTAAATAAAACCTCCATTCCAGTCCAGCTCAGACCCAGTCCAGTCTGAGCTATTTTGAGCCAAATCTGAATTCACAGAAATCCATGAAACAAGTACGACAACAATAACGGCTGAACTACCAAATGTGGCACATGGTGTGCTCAGGTTTTATACAAGAAACACAGAAACTGTGCAACAAAAAATGTGAACTTGCAGATTTTTCATGCCAGACGATCAGCTTACTTAACCTATCCTCGACTGTTGCTTTGAATTTGCCTTCTTTAACCAGCCAAGGTGGCATTTCTATCCCACTTATTCTAATTTATGCATATTTCACAGATACAAAGCATCACATTGGAAGCACTTTGCTGCCATTTAGTGGTGAGACTTATGCCAAATCATGCTAAATTTAGTTAACGTGCAAAGTGAATACCTAAATTTATATCTATTATATGTATATCTATGACTCATTTCAACAACAGGGAAAGAATAAATTACAAGAACAAAATGCAAGACAATTAACATTAAAACATTTATTCCTCTTGAAATCAAAAGGCAAAAAAAGTTTGCATTTCTTGATATTTTAGTATTATTTTAGCTGTGATTATTTTCTTCTTTTGTTTATGTTATCCTGGTTGGATTTGCAAAATAATTTAAGCACAGCTTCTATAACGTGTTTGTTAGGTATTACACTGGCCTCCAAACCAGCCACCTGAAGCTGTCTAAAATAAATGCATCTTTGACTGCAGCAGCATCACCTCAGACCAAAAAGACCTCAATTTTACTCTGAATACAGATTAACCTCAATCCATTTGTTCAATGGCCACAATTATTGGCAACACTGCTGTTAATATATTGTACAATCCCTATTTAGTGACTAGAAGAGCCCTTAGTCTTCTCCAGTAATGTTTTACAATCTGGTTGGAGAATCCATTGAGAGCAATTTGTGCCCATTAATCTTTGGACTATCTCTGTAGCTCACCCAGAGTCATAGATCATCTTTTATGCTCTCTTATCTTTAGCTCAACTCACAGGTTTTCTGCAGGTTTAGCTTTGGGGACGACAGCCCTTAAAGAAGGTTGATCTTCCGCCTAGCTGAAACATGTCTGGTTGATCTTGCCATTTGTTTTGGATTGCTATATAGCAGAAAGACCCAGTGACAACCCAATTCAAGATGTCTGGAGGTGTTCACCAGGCATTTTTAAGAATTCATCATTCCTAGGAACATCGGAACAGAAACAGGCCCCAAGGATCAGATATCCTTCACCAGACTTAAGCATGGGCATGAGGTGCCTCTGTTGCTAAAGGTTTGATCTTGGTCTAACAAAAGCACTCAATTCGAGTTAAAAGTCAAGAAAAATTTAGAAAACTGCAGTTTTGTTTGTGATTGTGGGAAAGAAAAGATTTTCTCCTTGCATCAAACAAGTGGCAGGTTGATTGTTATGAAAACTTGGTGACCCCCAGAAAGACCTGGATTTATCAGAAACTGGTTTTCCAGTTTGAAAACAACAAATAAAGCAACCAAATTGCACAGTCAAGACTCCACTGCTGAAGAAAAGGCACGCTAAAGCTCATCTGAAGTTTATGCAGAAGGATCAGACAAGAGAATAAACTACTGAGAGAACATAATCTGGTCAGCTGAGCTCAACTTCAACTGTTTGGATATCAATGCACCGACTGCTTGTTTGGAGGGGAACAATATGGCACCAAACATCATCCCACAAACACCATAACAACGGTGAAGTTTAGAGGTGGAAACATGAAGGTCTGGGGCTTACAGGCTTCAAAAGTCTTCTTGGTTGGAATTGAAACAAGAGTGGATTTTTCAGCAAATCAATGATCACAGTTACAATAAAGAAAATAAAACCATTAAAATCTTCCGACTTAAATTCAACTGAAAATGAATGAGAAGAGCTGAAGATCAGAGAGCACAGAAGAGGCTCCCAGAACCTTTAAGATTTGAAGATGGTTGGTGTGGAGGGATGGTTCAAAGTCACATCCGGGCGATGCATGTGACCAGAAACTCCATACAAGAGCAGTTGTTAAGCTGGTTATACTAACAAAAAGCTTTTCTGCTAAACATTTAATACGTAATAGAAGGCATGTTTTAATACTTGTGTCCTTCTGCTTCATTAACAAAAAAATCATTTATGGACTAATTTGTTCTGATTTCTTAGGAGTGGATTACTGACATCTGGCATGAATTTCATGTCAACAGCTTGATTAGAAATATCCTTACTGAGAAAAACATCAACATGTTCAATTTCCCCATTATATAGTACCTTTAAAAGAGCTTTTTAGTTGCCTTGGCAAGGAAAACAGCCAGTATCTCTGTGTCACATACCTCAACAGGGGGCAGTGGTTCAATAAACGTTCCTCCCACCACTGGACTCGAACCGGCAGCCCTCCAGTCTCCTCCCCAGTACAAGAAGGGAGGGGAGGAGGAGGCGGCAGGCGAGTGAGGCAGGGTGAAGGACAGGGAGGGGGAGAGAGGCAGCGAGCGGGGCAACGGGGGCGTGGCCGACCCTTTCTTGGAGCCCTTTTTCTGTGGCTGCGCCGGTGGGCTAAAGGTGATGGAGGGGGAGACGGCCAGGGAGAGAGGGAAGGGGTGAGGTGGGGTGCCGCTGGCCCGTCTGCCACAGGTTTGAGTTGGGCCGAAAGCGGGAGGAGGGAGGAGGGAGAGCGAGAGGGATGGAGGCAGCGAGCGAGGCCGAGGATAGGGAGGGTTACTCACGGATTGTCGGAAGGGTTGAAGGGGGGCAGTGGGAGGGACCTCCATGCTGGGTTGCTTCCCAGTGGCTATGCTCTTCCTTCGGGCTCGATGATCTGCAAGAAGGAGCGGAAATTCACAGGTAAGACCACATCTGAGGTAGAACGAGGACAGGGTCCTAAATATGTACTGCAAAATCAGCGGAAAAACAGAGGCGGCATGAAAATAAACAGCTACAGGAGCACATGCCTGCCTGAAAACGAGCGTTAAACAGAGTGCAAAGGTGAGGCGGGTAGAAAAGGTCAAACTGCAGGGTGAGGCACAAACTTCCATACAGCTACATCTGTCTCACATTGACAGAGTAGGTGTTGGACATTCAGAGTGATAGATTTTCTGTCTGAATGTCTGATAAGGCAAATGTTAACATTCTGTGCGTAGTGAAGAGGAAATAAAAGATGCATGAATAAAATGGATTAGCAAACAAACAAAGCACTTATTGACTTCCTCAGGAAGTCGCAACATAATGCACTGCACTGTCCTACGGCTGGAAGATAAAGTGTGAATCTGTGGTTGGAGTACAAATGCAGAAACCCACAGCCAACCAATGACCTCTGTCCAAGTCTTAGTGAATTTTTAATGACCGCATCTTCATCACTGCACCTGCCTCTATCATCAGTCCACAAAATACAGGGAAAGTCAATGAAAAGTCAGCACGAAATATCAGTTTCCTGAAGGTAAACTATATAGTGAAAGTGACTCTTATGACAGCCAGTAGAGGGAAGACAAAGTCAATGAGCTACAACACAGAATGACAAATTGCTCGACTGGTCTTTTAATCAATTAATAACTTCACCTCGACATACGTCTAAGTGACAAGTTGAAGTATAAACTAGGCCCCCTTTGACGGTGTTTGGTGGAGGGTATGAGCCAGATTCCCTGACATTACACAGAATGACAGGAAACTGAAGGACAGAGGATCCAGTAAGGAGGCATTAACTCAGTGTTTGAGTTAATGAGTTAATGTTTGGGCGTGAGGGTCCATACCCTAAAGCTAAGTTGGTGGTTGAGCTGGTATTTAACTGGTTCTGAAAATCATTTCAGAACCAGTTTAGTTTTTCGCAGGTGGCAGAGAGCCACTACCACATCATCACTTATATCTTTATATCACCAGTTTCATTTATATATGAGTATTCTTCACAACACCAACTAGTATTTTTAATCTCAGTATGTTTTTAAAGTGCTATAATTTGTGGTTACAAGCACTGTTTTAAGCACAATTTATAAATTTCAACAGACAAGAAAGTCAACAGTGTTTATAAAAACAGTGGAAAGTTGCTCTTTGTGGAGCCTTGACTACACTTCACTACATAATGTACCATACTATAACAAACAGAGAAGGGATTACAGCCATTAGCTGTGCTTCCATTAACCTCAAAATTGCATAAATTGAAATTACAAAAATAATTTGCTTAATGGAAACACACCATTTTCATAAAAATTCTCCTTTTTCCAAGAAAAAGTTTTAGGCACTAGGATGAGGTGGGTTTTTTGGTTGTATCGAAATTGGTTTATTTCCAAAACTGCAATGGGAACACTTTTTTCGCATCACGAGTCACATAATTAACAACCATACGTTGCCACTGGTGCAAACCACGAAGAAGATGACAACAGGAAGCAGTTGGAGGATCATGGTGCGACATGTTTTTAATTGATTTTTCGCATGAACAAGCTTATTCACGTGTGATTTTAATTTAATTTCTTATTTAATGGAAACAACGCAATTAAAAAATTGTTTTTTCGACATTAGCAGAAAATGACCAAAGACTTGCACACCTTTGTAATGGAAACACTGCTACTGTCTTATTATTCCAGTGCAAACACAACTTTGCTTTAATATTAAAGTTGACTGGAAACATGAAACAGACTGAAATTAAAATTAATTCAGGAAGGTTAAAAATGCAGCTTAAACACAAATTGTCTGTTAGTCTCCATTAGCCTTTCTTCAGTCCCCTTAAACAGTGATTTTATGCTTAGCTGCACTAAATGTTTTTCTGATGCCGGAGTCACTGCTTCAGCAGCTGTAACTGAAAACTGATCCTGGAAGAAAATTATGCTAAACACGCAGTGTCCTAGTTTAACTCTGAAACCAGTTTGGTATTTGTGTATATGATGTCATGTGGATTTTATCACTAAAAAAAACAAGGTAAAAAATTTTAGACCATCTCTACAGAAAAAAACACTTTTGAGGTTGTGTGGTTGTTTATATGGCAGGTGCCAAATTTAACAGAAGAAAATAGAGATGTAATTAAATTGATGTTAAGGGGATTGTTTCTTTTTTCGAGGTAGGGTTATGTGGAGTAGTAGCTCTCTCACTCTGGAGAATCAGAGAGAAATTCTCAAAGGGAGGTAAAACTAACATTCAAGCTAAGAGTCCAGCTAACAGCCCAACACTTTAAGGGAACTGCCACCATAAAAACCAGTCACACTCAAACCATACCCAACAGTTTATAAAATGCTTCAATATGACTTATTCTTATGGCCCATTGTTTCCATTAGACTTCTGATCAAGTAGTCCCGACCCTAATCTAGCAGCATTCCTTTTAGCAGGACTCAAAATCCTTGATACAAAATTCTCTGATTTGAGCTATAGTTTTTTTTTTTTCTTTTTTATAACTACATACCGTTCAATGGCCCTTTTTTGCAGTAACATGTTTCAAGGGTGACACAGCATACTTCTGTTTACACTAGGACTGATAAAGACAGGAGATATTCAGGAAAGAAATCAGAGAAAAAACTAAAATGCCAACATTTAGGCACTGTATCAAACAAACGAGAAGAAAATCGTAAAAATGAGGATATGTGACACAATAATTTGCAGGTGAATACATTTCAGATTTTTTAAAACACCTTTCCCTGCAGACATCATTTTTATTCTCAGAGTAACAAGCAGATGCGGCAAAAGGTAAGTAAGTAAATTTCATGTGTATAGCACCTTTCCCAGATAGAGCTCACAACATGCTTTACAAGGACAGAATGCTAATAACAAAACATGATTAAAAAGACAAAAAAAAACCTGTTGCACCTCTGTGCAGCCCAAAACTGATTCAGTGTCCAAGAAATATTTTAGAAAGAACACAGAGAAAACATTTTGATATCGACACTGTTTGCATTCAGGCTTAATAAAACCTCAATTTTAGGTCTTTCACTCTCTACATACAAGCTGAAACTCCAGGCCCTCTTGGGAGTAAAAATAAGTCTTTAACTTTGGTGTTGGCATTCTGATAACTCATCTCTGGACAAATATATGCAAAACCAAGGTCACTGTTCACTGAAAGAAAACGGCAAGGAAAGAGTTTCTGACATAAATAATAAAATACTAAGCTGACTGTTGACAATGTTGGAGTCTCAAGGCTGCTATATTTTTACCTCAACAGAGCGCTTTGACTGTGCTGGGAAGTATCCATAAATTATATGTTTACCACCAGTGCAGAACTACCCATAGGTTTTCTGTTAAAACATAAAAGGAAGACAGTTGAACTTCATACTTTTCAATCTGTTTTCTAAACCCACTTAATCCTTGCAGGGTCACAGACGGGTTGGTGTCTATGTCCAGAGGTGAAAGGACTGGGGCGGGGGGGGGGCTACACCCTGGACAGGTCAGCATTTCATTCCAAGACAGCAGAGAGAAGCAGGACAAACAATCATGCCTGCAGAGAACCAAAGCATAACTGAGGAGAACCCAAACTTTCTTCCTCCTAGGCAACAATGCAAGCAGCAGCACCACTGTTCAGCATCCAACGTTTCCATCATGCAAATTATTTTATATATCAATAGGAAGTTTTTATGGTTCAATCAAATTTGTATAATTAAAAATAGGATCAAAGCACATTTGAGTTAGTTTCGTAGTATTTTTTAGTCTCAAAGTACATTCAGTGCAGTTTTGTCCAAGAAACTATAGAGGCACATCTTTTTTTTTCCTTTCTCTTGATTCACTTTGATGATTATATTTTCCATTTTTAAAACACAACCCTGCAGCATACAATTTCACATTATGGACAGTAATAATTGGCATAATTTGAATGGAAGCAGACACCAGAAATTAACATGGCAAAACATGGAATAGGTTCTTATTCACAGCTTTGATTTGCTCAAAGTTAGGGGTGCACCAACTGCAGTTTTCTGGCTGATCACGGATCTTTAAAAAGCCTGACCTGCCGATTCTGATAGTGGCCAATAATGTTTTTGGGTTTTTTGTTTTTTGTCTGAAAAGTCGCTTAATATAACAACAAAGTCGCCAAGCTGTCAACAGTGGGGTGGCTGTTGCTAACCGCATGTGTACAGACGTAACGTAGTGGGCGGATCTGTCTCTCTCACGGCAGAGCAAAAGGGGACCTTTGTGGAGGTACATAAGATTGGTGGAAAAGATCAGTTTCACACGTAAATAGCCGATCGCCGATCTCCCAAAATTAAGAAAATCACAGCCGATTTATGGGTGCACCCCTGCTTACAGTTTCAGAATCTACTTCAGACTTTAGTAGCAAGATATCCCTGAATTAAGACAAAAACGTGTGATCAAAGAGCAATACAGACAAGTGGCTGACCAGAAACAAGACAAAAAATGTTTACTTTGTGTGGAACATATTGGTTTTGGCTAATTTCTCTTGAGGGAATGCTTATATTGACAGTATAGAGTCATCCTTTAGTTATATAAGCAGCTCTTTTAGAATGGACAGCTGTGCTTGTTGCCACTGGCATGATTATGATCCAATAATACTCCTCAGAAGATCTGTTCACCATTTTAATAATGTGCTAAAGTCATCATATTATAGGAGGAAGACAAAATAAGGCATAGACTGCTGAGAATGTCATCAGCTTTGCAAATGTGGTCAAATGTGAGTAATAAAGAAAAATCCAGTCATTATGATTCGCTGACTGGAAGCCATCTGCTAGTTTCCACTGGATAATGGAAAAATATTAACGTTCATCATCTGGAAGCAGAAATATCTTTTGCAAATTTTCATGTAAATTTGTCCAACAGCTGTTAGTTGAATTAAATAATAATAATTTGAATTATTTCTGACAAATCCCCAGCCTGGCTAAAAAACAATGATTGTAGTTTTTGCCAGAGCATCTTAAATATGAACAGTTTTGAAAAACAACCGGCGTGTCCCTGCACATTCCCCCATATATGAACAAACCGCTGTCTTGTCTAATAAACACAGGGTGGCATGCTAACAGCCCCAGCTGAATAATCATTTCCAGTCTCCTTAATCCAGCAGGAAGGAATCAAAGCCCGCTTCATCTTTCCACATCTGCAGGTTTTTGCCGTTTTTATCCCAAAGATCAATCTTACACACAGGTTGGTTCCATTTGTTTGTTCCAATCTTCTTACATTTCTTACTCTAGATCTGACTTCTCTTAATCACACAATCCATCGCGTTGCTCTGTTCCTCTCTCTGCTTTTTCCGTCATGATGTTCAAACACACACCTCCTCTCTCCCACGCAGGTGTTTTACATAATTCAAACAGTGCATTTATCCTTCTACCTCTCCTCAGCCCTTGATCTCTCTCTCTCCTCCTCGGACTCTCTTCCCCAACAATTTCTTTCCCTCCTTCTGCCCTCTTCTTGTTTTCATCCCCTCTTCTAGTTCCCTCCTGCTCAGATATATTCGGACAGAAGAGCCCTCCATTTTCTCCATGCTTACCTTTATCTGTATTCCTCATTTATCCTCTCGGCCCTCTCCCTTCTCTGCTTTTCATTTACCTGTCCAAATGGCAGTCTTTTCACTGAGAGCTTGCTGGTCTCTCTCTGTCTGCAGTTCTAACATTTTCTGCAACCCACGCAAACACAGGGGGGAAAAAAAAACACTACCATGACAGAATTTGCAGTAACTGTGCCAATGCCTCTTTATCCAAGTTCAGAGACTAACAGTAAATTGCCACCTGTATGCTGGATGATTGGCAAGTGTTGAAAAATTCTGTAAAATATATGCTACATATAATTAAATCTGATATAAACCAGGTCTTTGAATTAAAATATGAGCAATAATTTTAAGTTTGATCTTGAAAAATATATAACAAATCCCGACAAGCACCATCTCAGCTGTGGAAATGCAGAATCAAAGAAACGGCCTTCAAAGGTAAAATGTTTCAGGGGAAAGTTTCTGCTGTCAACATATTGCTAGAGGTTGTAATAAAATACATAACTGCTTTTCCAATTTGTACTACCATAGTTTTAATAAAGGACTAAATGAGCTATATTTAAAGGAAAGAGCTTCTCATTGACATTTTGCCATTGTCATGTCACATTTTATCTGGCTTTTATGTCATTGATGTGAGACATGCATCATAATTCTGCATAAGAAGAAGCCAGACAGTAAATCTGGACATAAACAATGGCTGAAAATTATAATTATGAAATTATGAATGCATTCTGTGTCAATGAAGCGCATCACAATCCCACCACTCCTGGTCAAACTGAGGATTCAAAGAGACTTCTCTACAGAAATTGTGGTCAGTACTCTGCAAAAGGCAATTTCTATTAGTTGTGATTTCTTTTTCTTAACTTCATTCGTCTTGTTATGATCTTTTGACAATACTGCAGCGTTCTTCTGCTCAAGTGGGTCGCTTTGGTGTCATAAGCCGTTCATAGAGAAGTCTGATTGCAGTCGCATCATTCAGTAGTATGAACGGCTACACACGCACAGACAAAAATTGGATTTCAGCAAAAAATTGTAATTGAGCGTCATAACTTGCTGTGTGAATGTAGCCAAAGAGACACAAGACCATCAACCATGCGCACACTCTTATGTAAGGACAATTTAGAGAGACCAGTTAACCTAACAGTCATGGTTTTGGACTTTGGGAGGAGGGAACCCACACATGCATGGGGAGAACATAATAACTCAATGCAGAAAGACCCCAGGCTGGGATTCAAACCCAGAACCTTCTTGCAAAAAGGCAACCGTGCTTCCTAACTGTGCCACTATGCAGCTCAAAACTGATTCAGTGTCCAAGAAATATTTTATATAGAACACAGACGAAACGGTTTTGATAACAGGCGTGCTGTTTGCATACAGCTTAAATAAAACTTTCTTAGGTCTCTCTCTATATACAAGCTCAAACTGCAGATAAGAAGAGTCAGCCTACTGTGGTTTGGGGGCGTTGCAATTCATTTTGGGGAATCTGGAAAAGGTCTGGAAGAAGATGTCATTAAAAAGTGAAGGTAAGAGCGAGACTCAGTCCAAGGGTGAGATAGTTGATTTGAAAAATTCATTGCAAATCTTAAAAAACTGGGATTTTAATAGTAAAATCTTGACCAAAAACAAGGTGGTTGTTGCAAATTCAAAACTAAATTTTAAAAACTAAAGTTTCTTACCATTTTTATTTGAAGACACAAATGTAACAACAATTAGTACTGCTGCTAAGTGTTCCTGGGGTAATTTTTTTCAATTTTTCTGACACCATTTCTATGAGATTTACTTTTTTTGTGTAACTGATAGCTTTTTTTCCTTTACCATTATATGTTTCTGGTTGAAAAAAGGTTACCAAAAGTTATCTTTATTCAAGAATTAATTGATTTATTTTATTTTATTAATTTAAAGATTTATTTAAAAAGATCCTCCTTTTCTTCATTTTCTGTTTCTTGCCATTCAGAGTATTTGCTCTCGCATAATTTCTTATTGTAGCAGTAGTAGAATGTCTCTGTCAAGTCAAGTCTATTTCTATAGCACATTTCAGCAGCAAGGCAGTTCAAAGTGCTTCACATCATAAAAATATCAATCAAGTATACAGCAAATCATCAAAGTCATCAAGCAGTGGCTCATTAAGACAGCTGCTGCATATAGCCGGGCTAGGTGTGGGAGATGCTACCATTGCAAGCCCTTCATTTAACACTTATGTTGCTGTTTCTGACTGATATGCCTCTCGACCTTTAGATGACTCCGTGTTTGTGCTGAAACCTTCAGCTGACAGTTTAACATAAAAGTGGAAACTGGTGAGTGTTTGTTTTGTTTGTTTCTGGAGTTAGCATGCTCGCGCTAGCGTCAATGTTATTGTGTTGAGCTCTGTTAGCGCTAGTGCTAATAATATTTATTTGAATGTGCTTATAGTAAATATAAAAAACATTTATTTTTATACTAAATGTTACTGGTGTTATTGATTTTAATATTTCTGAACATCTACATTTGTATCGATCTGGATTATGAAAAATACGCCTCTTGCTGTACATAACTACCTCTTACCCTTATCATTGAAACATTTAAATTGAAGGTACATTGTAATGCTATTGCTATATTGTGCGATGAGGTGCATTAAGACCTTTTAATATTAGAAATGTTTAAGGGTAATTAAATGATGAGCTTGATTCAATTTATATTGGAAATTTATATTACTATAGTAAGGGTGATTAAACATGTAGTGATTATATTCATATGTGTTTTTTGATACTGATAAAACCCAGAGTTATTTATTATTGGGGCTGTTTCACACAGGCCACGTTTCTGTTTTCCATGTCTTTTAAGCTGACCTGACTGGATGCCGAGTTCCCCTTGTTCTGAACCAAGAGATCCATTTGAATCCCTGCAACTCCTCCAGAGAGGTAGGAGGCGCTGTAGGCATCTACATTCTCATTCTGGAGTGTAAGCTGTAACAATCCTCTTACTCCACTCATCCTGGAGTTGAACTTTTGCCTTGGCTGAAGAAAAAAAAAAAATAAATAAAAATAAAAAAATGCTTTCACTTTGAAACTGTCAAGCTCTTGTCTGTATATATTTGTATATTGTCAAATACAGTTCATTTTTTTTGCACCATATAGTTATCATTGTTTGAGTTTTACAAAGTACCAATTCCATCCAGAAGTCGAACAAGATCTTCTGAACTAGATTTATTATTAATCAACCTATATAAATATTTAAGATATATATATGTTACATAATACAACACCAAATATTGCTATGGAAGTATTTATAATTTATGGGAATTTTAATTTTCATAGAGAAAATCAGAGGTGGCTGTTTCAGCAGTCAGTTTTAAATCAAATCAAGCTCTCTTTGCATATTTCAGAAATTCATTTTTATATCGTTGGCAATATTTTGAAACTCAGTGACGAAATTCTACATCAGTTTGCATGTATTAAGACTAAAATTAAAGACGGTGACGGTTAAATGCAAGAGAAACAGAAGGTCATTTAAAAACATAAAAATAGAGTTTTACCTAAATGAAAACACTGAGTAAACACCAGTTCAGGTCTTATGGAAATGTTTTTTATGCATAATATGATGATTTCTGTCAGAATGTTCAATACAAAGTAATACATAGTCCAACAAGTTGATATTAGTTGATCAGTGGATATTAACTACTGGAAAGTGACCGATTTTGATGGAGTTATTTTGAAATGACAGAAATCTGCACTAAATTGCCCCATATTTTATCCAACTGTTAGTGTCTCTACAACCCCTGCCACACTACTGTTTGCTTTTAATATTTTCTTCCCCTTTTCTAAAACATCTCCATTTTCATTGGTTCTGATATTTAACCAGAAAGACAAGAAGATGCTGATTAACATTAAACCAGTGCTGGTACTTGGACTAACACTTCTGTGATTACAGCATGAAGGCAAAGACAAATAATGAGATTACCCATCACCAAGTATTGCCTTCAAGGAAACATCTTTACCAGCAATATCCATGAATACTTCTTCAACACAAGCTCGGGGACTTTTCTGGGGAGAACCTGTTGGTAACAATCTCCAAGGCTGGCAGCAGACACCAGCTTTGCCTGATTCAAAAACAGTTGATAGATTTTCTTTTAAACAACAGCAACTGGTGCAATGTTTAAGATTTCCTCTCTGCTGGTCAGTTTTCCAGCACATTTATAATGCAATGGAAACGGGGTCAGTGAGCCAAGTGCTGTTTATTTGAGGCAGTCATGAACTGATCATGAGAGAAGTGTGTTTTTTCCAGTTTGCTAGACTGGAGCTTAGTGTTAATATCAAAATAAAAATACATTTGCAATAATCTTAGAGAAGCAACTGTTGCTTAAATCCAGGATAGAATTTAAGATTCTCCTTCTGACATAAATCCCTTAATAATCAGCTCCATCATCCATCAGAGATCTGATTGTTCCAGTTGTTCCTAACGGAGCACTTTGCTCTCAGACTGCAGGTTTACTGCTGATTCCTTGAATTTCAAAAAGTAGAATGGGAGGCAGGTCCTTTAGTTATCAGGCTCCTCTCCTGTGGAACCAGCTCCCAGTTTTAGTTCGTGAGGCAGACACCCTGTCTACTTTCTAGACTTGGCTTAAAACTTTCCTTTTTGATAAAGCTTATTGTTAGACTGGCTGAGGTTGTCCTGGGCTATCTCTGTAGTTATGCTGCCATAGGCTTATGCTACTGGCGGACAAACTGACCACTTTTCTCACTTTCTTCTTCTACTACTCTCCAATTTGCATTATTTGCTGTTATTTCAGCTGTTAACTTTGTTTTCTCTTAGTTATTTTCTCTCCATAGAAACTGCACCTGGTCTGGCATTCAGTTTGGCTGTGATACCTTCCTGGAGGAGGGCTTCAGCTGAGATAATGCTGCCATCAACTAATCATTCTCCTTCTCCTGCTATTAACGTTTTACTTTCATGAGCCATTAATGTGTTTCTTTTTGTGTCTTTGCCCTGTCTTCTCAAACCCCCAGTCGGTCATGGCAGATGGCCATGCTGGAGGTTTCTTCCTGTTAAAGGAGAGTATTTCCTCTCCACTGTTGCTACATGCATGCTCAGTATGAGGGATTGCTGTAAAGTCAACGACACAATGTAAGCGATTGCCTACTGTTGTTCCATGCTCGTCCAGGAAAAGTGAATGCTGCAAGTCAGAGTTGATGGATTCTGCTGAGTTTCCTCAGATAAAAAACTTTTTTTTTTTTTTTAACTAATGTGAAAAATTAACTGACCTTAATGTGCTATTTGATAACTAGGCGCAATTGGAATGTGTGTGTGATTGCACTGAAATTAGTTTTTTTTTGTTAAGTGCCTCACCCAGCAAATTTATTATTAGCCATAAATTATGTACTTGAATGTTAAATGTTAGCGTTAGGGCTACAGTACAATTAGAAAAGAAACGGAACATGTAAATAGTATAGTAGAACTAACTTATTTGGAGGAGCCTGAAGGCAAAGCTGTCTTCTTTTTAAAAGCAACATGCAAAGGTTTGTAAAGTTCCATCTGGAAAAAAACACAAGCCTTCTGGAATGATGTCCTTTGGACAGTAGATCAAAGTACAGATATCTGGCCATAATGCATAGTGGCATGTTTGTTGAAGACCAAAAATAGCGTATCAGCACAAACGCCTCATACAAACAATCAAGCAATGTGATGGAGGGATGATGAGTTGGGCTTATTTTCCAGCTACAGGACAACGGCACCTTGCAGTCTCTGAATAAATCTTGAACTCCTCTCTATACCAAAGTATTTTGGAGGTAAATGTATATCTGAAGTTTGGCCCAAACTGGGTCATCAGCAGGTTAATGATCCCAAACACAGAGGGAAGACTAAAAACAGGAAAATAGTGAAGTTCTTGCAATGGCCCAGTCAAAGTCCAGGACCCAAGCAGATTAAAAAGCTGTGGTAGAACCTTTAGAAGGCTTCTCACAGGCAACGACCTGGTTTAATTTAAAGAGCATGAATGACACCTTGCAAAGATTCATTTTAATTTCCTCTGATCTTTCGTAGCTGCCCTCAGTCTGCTGTAATATTAATCACAGAGTCTGCTACTCTGCTAGAAGTCTTAATAAATACTGCTAAAGGTTGTGCCAGCAGCATGTACACATCATGACTAATATCAATTAAAAACCCCACAAAGAGTCACTCTGAGAAACATATGGCTTCTCACATCTTAGTTTAATAAGATAAAGTACACACTGTGAAAATGCTGCCCCCCCCATCCCAAATAAACCACAGTTTGAACCATTTCTCTGGGTTCATCTTCAGAAAGTGAGATCATGAAAACAAGCAGCATGCTATCCTGAGCCTGGGGGTAATTATAAAAGAACATCAGAGAGCTCGTGTCTTATTACATCCTCCAGTGAAGGGGTTTATTGGGGCTGAAATGTTTGTTTGCTTTTTGTCCTTCCAGTTGTCATTGTTCCCCGTTACCATCTGCACAAACTTACACCCACTTCCAGGATTAAATGCTATGTTTCCCCCCACATCACAGCTGAGACACATAATATGTCATATTAACATTTTTCTTTTTGCAGCAGATTTACAAACACAATGATGGCTTACAGAAATATAATTTTATCAATCATATGCTCATCATCTCCACTAAAGGTAATTAAAGCTAAAATAAGCAACAATTCTTTGATGGCTTAAGTTTGTATGACGGCTGGGGCTTGGACTAACACTTGTGTAATGACAGCATTAATGTGAAAAAGTATGTTACGATTACATAACAGCAAGTGCTGCCTTCAACGCAACATATTTACCAGCAACACGCATGAACATCTTAGCAAAACATAATTTAAAAGTCTGGTCTAGGACCTCGTTGCACTCTGAGGTCATCCCAGATAATGGCGCTGCTCAGCCTATTTCTAAGGCTAAAGTTGGGTCGTTGGCCAGGATGTGGTTCTTTCAGTCATTACTGCATGGCTATAGATGACTGAAATGTAATTAATGAGCAAATCTAAAGCTTTGCCTTTCAGATCAGCTTCTCCTTGACCATTTAGTTTACCATAACTTCAGCGATGTTCTCATTACAGAAGACAAAGCCTTCACTCCCCTTTCCGGCTCCAGCTCATTCAGACTGATGGCCTCACATTTGACTCTAGAATATTTTGGCAAATAGATTATCACTGTTTTCATTATTTAATATATTCAGACATTGGAAGCACTCTCTCAGACTTTCCATTACAGCCACAACACTTGCTTGGATCAATCTCTGTACAACTCATTACTCAGTAATGACCTCATGTAGGACTAGACAAATGAGATGATCCTATCAATTGTGAGAGGATTCTGTTGTTGCAGAGTGTTGCTGTTCTATATTTACAAAATTATATTATAAAACAAAGGGAGGTATTGCAGTATTTACAGCTGCTGCAGTGTTAAAATTGATAAAATGTCATTTAAAATATAAAAAACAATCTGAACTAAAAATAAGTTGCAACACTTGTCATATAAAGCTATGCAGAAACAAGCAAAGTCCATGGTGGATCAATTAATTTCACATTTTTATGGGAAACATTACTCTATTTTTCAGAAATGGTCTAGCTAACAAATTTCCACAGTGATCACTATTTCCAGGTCATGAACTGTCTTGCTAACATTGTTTGGCACAAAATGCAGCAGTGAGCTTCAGTGAGACTGAACAAGAAACTCAGCATTTCATTTCCATGACCACTGACTGAGCAGTGTTGACATTTTGTTTAAATATAACCCTAAGACCCACTTCTTTCCACTGAAACATTTTCGTGGTTTTCATGGGAAACAATAACCTGTCTATTGTTATGAATGTAAGTAGTAATACAAGGCAGACTGAATATGACTAATAGAGAACAAATCAATACCACAGGTAAAAGTTCTCCTGATCTTTCAGAGCATAACAGACCGGTATGGAAAGGTCCGTCCCTCATGCATTCAGCTGTGCATTCAGCTACAGTAATGATACAACTCTTCAAATTCTTCCAATGCAGACAAAGCTAAAAACAGCAAGTCACATGTTGGTCTGTAATGATAACCTGGGAACCTGCAGAAACTGCCTCAAACTTTAAACCCTTTGCTAATGTTCAGCCTAGTCTTGTCACAGTAAGAATGTTCATACAATGAGAGCACTAAAATGAGACTACATGCAAAATCAGTAGGGGTGCAGCGGCACACGTATTCTTACCAGAAATAAAACTAAACAGAGAGAACTCCCATCTGTCACTGAGCTCTGCTAAACTCTGCTCTGGACCGAACAGCAATAAGGTATTCAGCTCTCTCTGCACTTAACTCATTTTATTCACCTGAAGCAACGTAAACCTGAATGTAAACATCATAGCTAATGGTGAAAAATCAGCTAAAGTCCATATCCAGCTGCCTGCAGCATTTAACCGCTCCAAAATGCTGCACGGCGCATCACATGCAACAACACACTGGGACTGTCATGATGAGGCCCTATGAACAGAATGGATTTCCCAACACCTGTGCTTTTGTGGTGCATTCAAATATATCTCGTACACTGGATCGTCTAAATGTAAGAACAATTCCAAACTTTCTTTATTGTCAAATGTCTGAAAAGACTTATGTGTTTCTTGTTTCTCTTGATTAAAACGAACTGAAAACATCCTCAAAACATCCTTACATACTGTAACTAAAACCAAAGTATGTACCAAGCCATGTGTTTTGTGTCCTGTTGCACCTTTAAAAATCAGGTATATCTACAGTATATACTGGATCTTACTTATAGTATGGATGTAATGTGCAGTCTTGGGAACTCATTCGGCATAAGATAAGAGCAATCCATCCACTGCTTTCAATAAATATGTAACGTTGCCTAGTTGTAATGTGTTGTACATTGTTGGACCAATGGTAAAACATTTGTGCAATAACAGTTTTGTTGCACTATAACTATGTTATAAATGACTAATATGTGACAGAAAATCCATCTGAAGTCGCTTAGGTTACACGTTATCAGATTATCTCTTGCCTTCAACCATTTCATGATGACTAAAATGAGTGAATATTCAAAGTGCCAGAGCAACAACGGATTGAGGAAGACTCACTCCTGTGTAACTAAGTCGGACCACTGGCTTTACTAAATGGTCAGTGTTCCAAGTTAGCTGTCTGCTGCAAACAACACTGGTCTTTGAGAATACAGTACTTTTTGATGTGGCTATAAGTACCATATATATACAAAGAAATGGTTTGTTTCATTTATTAATGTGTGAAAACTACATTGATACAAAATAGATGCATTTTGCTTAGTGCGATTTCAGGTGCAACTCTTTTGCTTCAGCTCTGTGTATTAGACAAAGTAATCAATGTTTTGGACCCATTTAGGCTGTAAAAAAGATGTGCAAACCTTCAATGAATCAGGGCCTTTGGGTGTGTTTGATGAGTCTTTTCTACTCTTGTTTGCACCTCATTAAAAACTTATCAAATGCATAATAATTTAAAATGACCCCTCTTGGCATACAAGTCCCCCTTACATTATTAATATCAGTCTTTTGTAATTATTTTGCATATAAAGTCAGAAAAGAGACAGTTCTCTAAAATTTTGACAAGTTGTCCACATGTTGAATGAATACTTGCAGACGTCTCATCTTAAATTTAAATAACAATTTACAATTCAGGGTGAATACGGACAAAAATTCACTTTAATGAATATAATACTGTCTAAGTACCCCGTTCTACATGCAGAGAGACGAGAACAGTAGGCGGCAGCTTGTGCAAAAACTCATTCAGGCTCAGTGTAAAAATCATCTGATCTGTAGTCTTTCTGAAAACCCTCCTGATAGAGCTCAGATGGATGAGGTCAGCAGAGGGTGCTGGGCAGAGACAAAATTCAAACTTAAGCATGTATGCGAGGCTTTGTCTTTTCAGCCTGCTCCAATAAATAAACTCACACGTTAATGGCTGTCTGATTTAATCCAAGCCATTAGGCTTTATTTTTAAAAAGACTTTACCAGAAGAATAATAATAAGAAAAAGTCTGAATAGACTCATTGGAATCTATTTTTCACTCCCCACTCTCTTTTTGATCCTTACACTGGTTCTGTATTCTGTTGCCATGGAAACACTTTTTTTTTTTCCTGAAGCACCTTGCATTTTATTTTCAGACACACAGTATGTCCAACACACAAAAACGGGTTTTTAGACACGAAAACAACCACAGAAAAACATAACTGAAGCACATTCAGCAGAGCAGTGAGATTGATTGAGGGATATCAGTTAAATAATCAATAAATTATTTCATATCTTCAGTCATCTCAGGAGCAGTGCTAATGACAGTCAGAATACACTAACGAGTAATGATTAGCAGAAGATGAGGATGCATGAGGATAACTTTTCATTTGCTTGTTGGACCTATAAAAAAATTCCCTTACATAAGTAGTGTTTATAGGGATGATGTAAAGGCTTGAAAGGCAGAGGTGAAAAATGCAGCCAGGCTGAGGTATTATCATGTCACGGGGGGGTTGTGATTCTGTCTGACTGGGGTCATGTGGAATAGACCTGCCCGTCTCTTTGATTTAGCCGCTCAATAAATCACCCATGAACCGGAACAGTGTCGTTGAAGTCGCGTGATCCTTTTTTTAAAATCACAATCCCGAAACATTTCACTGGCTTTAAAGAGCAATCATAGTTCAGGAATTTAGATCTTGATAAATAAACAACAGTCAGACTCAATCATAAATATACAGCTTGCTTTAGGTTTGTAAGCAGACACCAACTGACTGAGACCAAAACAATAAACTGTGCCCTGAAGAGACACAGCAAAGACATTAAAGTAGCTGAACTGTTCAATTTACTTCTTCTGGAATTTTGAATGACAAAACATTATGTTTCAGTGATGCAGGTATGGAGATGGAGGAGATTAATTCACACTCCATCCAACTACAATGTTTTTTTGACACCAAATTGCCCAAGTAAAACTTTGACTCATAAAGATCCTGATTAGAAAAGATCTGCATCCATCCCAAAATGAATATCTTTAAAAAGTTACTCATTCAATCAACTATTGAAAAACATTTCACACAGAGAGATATTTTCCAAGTGCTTAATTCTCTTAATTGTAATGATTATGCCTTACAGCTATTAAAACCCCCAAAAGTTTTTTAAAAATTAAAATATTACTTCAAATCAGTATAAAATTTATTTTTAATGTAGAAATGAGAGCATATTGAATGATATGTCAATTTACTGTATAGTTTGTGCTTTTAATACATGGTTATGGCTGCTTACGCTTGAATAACTGCATCACTGTAGCATGGCATGGGTACAGTCAGCTCTTGGTGTGTGGTGACTCTCTCTTTCGTCTAAATATGGTGTTCCAGGAGTTTAATCACATACAACTAACAGACCGAAACTGGGCTGCTGCAACGTTTTGAGAAATAACATGTTTTCATCCTGCAACCTTTCCAAAAAAACCATAATTGTTCAATCCTTTTCCAGTTGCCCTGTTATGAACTTGGAGCTCCTGGTTTTGTTTTGTCATTTTATGTGTGTATTGCACAGTTTGCCTTGGGATGAATTTGCAAGGACATAAACTCCATGGAAGATTAGCCAACCTTTCAAACAAGCCTTGGTGAACTGAGGCCTGCACAATCTCAGCAATTATTATTATTTTAGTTGCAGTTTTAGTAACTATTTTATTGAAAATAAAGAGGTTTTTGACAAAAAAAATATAAGAATGGGATGTCTATCAGCTATGATAATGCCAAATTAGTAAGGCTATTATAAATAAATATATAATAAAATCTAAAAACAACATAATTTTCATAATTTCCTTTTCATTAGTTTCTCCACGCTCCTTTTAAAAAGTCACTCAAACTTGCTTTCAAATCCAAGCCTTGTTCTGCAAAAACGCAGTTTTGTTTACTGTAAACTCTTCTTGATGGAAAAATCTGATAAATATGTTGCAAAGGATTCTGAGAGCTGAGCTTAACATTTTTACAACAAATGAAAAGACGGACCAGACCCAATAATGGCGTTGCTGCACAAAGCCTGACGACAGAGTTGGAGAGAAACTTAGATCACTGAAGAACATGAGGTGAAGCAGGCTGCGGTGCTAATCAAGTTAATGACTAGTGCCCCTGGGTCAGCTAGTTCTTCAGTTTTAAAGCCAATTTTCTCTGAATCAACTTTTCTCTGGCTCTGACTGATTGCACTAAGAATAGCCCAATTTCTCTCTAATTTACCTTGTAAATTAGACAGGCTTAATTTGACATCTTGAAGGCCATTCATATGTTCTTGGTCCTGTATTATAATTACCACCCAGAGCCCACTAATGTAACAGTTTCCACTGCTCAGCAAATGTTACCAAATTATGGGGTGGTGTCAAACTCTGAGAACATTGTTTGAAGTCTTTTCCACTACTTACAATCATCATATTTTAAAGAACAATGTGAAAATGTTACATTTCAAATATTAAACCATGTGTCCTTTCTGCTGTATTCAGGAATATAATAATAATGCACATTATCTTGGCCAACTGAGAGCATTCAAGAGTGAAGTTGTTGCACACAGTCTGTTTTTTCCTGAAGCTGTGTCTTTCAGCAGATGGCAGGAGATTAAACAGCCCCTGGAAAGGATGAGAGGGATCTCTCATAATAAAGACATTCTTCTTCTCCTTATAAATAATCTCCTGTATTAAGAGTGAAAACCTACGACATTGCCAGTCATCCTCAAAGCCCACTGCAGATGTAAAGGGTGAAGGTGTAAATTATGAAAAAAATACAAATAAATCAATAAGACTAATAAAAAAACAAGCCTTTTCCTTTAAAAATTTGTTACGAACACAAGTTACCAAAACATACAAAAGAATGCCATCTTTCTCTACTAATGTGCCTTTACTGTGGTTTGTTAGAATAGAATAGAATAGAATAGAATAGAATAGAATAGAATAGAATAGAATAGAATAGTGACAGGACATCAAGGCATGTGGATTCACACAAAGATAAAAAATATTAAAATATGAAAAAATAAACAAGATTAAGAATAACATACTGTACAGAAAGGGCAAAATTTCAGCTTAATTAATTATCCCAATATATATTCATCTAACTAATCTCATCTGTTCTGACTTGTATTGCATAAGTCTTGACTAATCACTCTGTATGAACTTGAAAAAATCATTGACATAAAATACATCATTTTTCAGTTCATAAAGGAGGGTCCAGTGGTTTTAAATTAGATTATTAATAAAACATGAAGAAGCTGATGCCATTTACATTTTACAGAATATGACCAGCTCTCATCATGGTTGCCACTTTCACTTTGTGTCATTTCTATTAATAGCATAGTTCACTTTATAAATCACTTTATGAACAAAACTTGCTTCATATTTTGTTTGGTAAATGTGACATAACTTTAAATTGCTTGAAAGTCAATTTTTTTGTAACAGAAGATCCTTTAGCTTATTTTTCTCTCAGTCTATTCTCATGATCTTTTGATGTTCTTTACAAAAATGTTGAAGTATTTGTTAAGGTATTCTTTTGTTGACTTTTTATGATTATTCTTCTACTTTGTCATGATTTTTGGTTTGCTAATCTTGTTTGGAAAACCAACATTATAATTATAAAGAAAACAACAGTACCTGTGTGGATCCATTTGGACTTTTGTTTATTTAATCTTTATGTAATGAGGCAGTACAGAATCAAGAAGAATATTGCAACAGAGGTCTGGCAAAAGGCAGAGCCTCTTGAGGTAAAAGGATGGACAAAATTTAATCCAAGACAGAATACACAATACAAAGTAAACATGTCACCAAAGAAAAGACATGACCAAGTGAACGTACAGGCAACTGTAATTCCCAAAACATTCGCAGTCAAAGACCAGAGAACAGGTTAGGGCTAACCGTCTGAATAACAGCATTGTCCAAGAAAAAGTCTAAAAATTAAAGCTTTAAATTCCACCACAGAAATAAAATCCAGTTTTAGAGCGGTTTTTTAAACTCCTTCCAGTGTCTGGCTGAAAGAAAGTGGAAATATGACAATTCTATTGCAGAGTATGTTTAGGTAAATAGAAATGAAGCAGAAGAATTTCAAAATTCCCGCCACTCCTTTTTGTAGCCTCGTCAGCTATAATAATAAGTTTAAATAGGTCATAAAAGCGTTTAATTTTATTTATTTCAACTGAATGTTTAATCAAATTTATTCATAAAGCACCTTAAAAACAATGAGATTGACTAAAGTATTGTAAAGTAGGCAATGTAAAACATTACAAATGATAAAGTCAAAATCATAAGTCCTACCATTGTATTCAAACTTAAAGGTATCAAACACATCGGATTTTGAGATTGTGAAATAGTCCCATTTTTAGTCATTCTGCTTTTATGCCCATAGTTTCTCATGAATAATTTCTATATCAAAATGTAGATACTTGTGTTAAATTCTACTTAGGTGTGTTTGTCACTGGCATAGGACTTATGATTTACCCTCAACGTGTGTGAAGTGTTCAACTCCAATGCGATGTTGCCATACTTGAGCTCTACCAGAAAAAACACATTAATATTTGAATTAATATTTTATTTTTTCAAAGTTTTCCACATCATTTTAAGTTAGGTGTCTGTTTCACTTGCTATACTGACTCCATAAAATGCTGCAGATGATTTTTTTTTCTGCATTTATATAAAATTATACCGTTGACAATCCAAGAGTTTTTTTTTTGATAAAATTCAAAGTTTTCCACAAGAACTGTTTGTTTGTTTGCTTGTGAAAATTTTTAGGTGTTTTTGTTTGCCAGTCTGCTGTAGCAAAAGCACCCTGCGCTCCCTAAGAAAAGGCGGGAATCACAATAGCAACCACTGTCTTTACAGGTTCTTCTGTTGTACTATGATTTAAGCTAAGATATTCTGTTGAAATGGGGTGTTTCTAATTTTCTGGTCATGCACAAGAGAACTGCTCCTGGAAAATAAGTCAGTTTTTATCTTTTCATTAATCTCAAGTGCATAAACATCCATAACATATTGATTTAAAGCTAGAAACTAGGAATGAACAGGGTTATCAGCCTCTAGAGAAAGGCAACAAAGGCTTGCATGTCAAACACAAAACAGGTACATTTGCTTTCGTATGGCAGCAAGCTGCTCCTGCATTCAAACACTCAAACACTGTATGTACAGCCATGTGCAAGGAAGCATGAGAGATGCTGTTCTTGTTCATTGTGAATGTAAATCTGATGTCAGGCTGAGTGCTGAAGAGGGAATGTGTGGGTGGCAATCGCTTCCAGCTCAGACCCACTGAGAGAAGTGCAAGAGAGACAGAGTTAAAAGAGTGGGAGGGAGGGATGTAGACACACATGAGTAAGAGGTTGGTTTAAAAAAAAAAGGAGGAAGAAACAGAGTGTGTGTGTGTGTGTGGGTGGATGTGGTGGTGCTAAGTGCTCGTGTAGGAGTAGAAGAGACAGTGCAAGAGCAGGACTATATGGAACGAAGACAGGATGACAGCTGAATAGAGGAAAAAAGGAGAGGCAGAGAGAAGGAGGAAGTGCATCTGGGGGAGTGGTAACAAGAGGTAGGAGCTGGGAGTCGGACTGACAAAGGGGGAGTTGGATGGAGACAGCACAAGAGCCAGAGATGGAGGATGGAGAGGGAGTGGGTGTCTTAATAGCGCTGAAATGCTCAGGGCTTTTTGTATGTTTGCCTTTGTTATGATGGAAAGCTGTTTGGTTCTGTGTTTGCTTTTGATACATGAACTCTGACTACAAATGCAAGGCAGTCGCTCCTGTGTTGTTACACATAAAGTAATACACAATGAAATTAATACCAGATTGATGGATAAATTCTATTATTGAGGGACAGGCAGGAAAAATAAAAGTGTTTTATGGATAACTTCATAAAGAGAGTTAAAAAATAATGAATGAATCTGTAGTCTCTTGAAAACAAAAGGTGAATTAAAGGTGAAGGAATGGACTGATTTTTTAGAGTCACAATGTGGACAAATGCTTAAAAAAATAGAAGAAAATAACATATTCATATTTTAACAATAAGGTAGACAGAAGGATTAATGTAATGTGTTGTAACAGTATTCATACCCTTTTAACTTGTTCTTATTTAGTAATGTTACAATCTTAACATGTTTTATTGGGATTATGTGTGATGAACCAACACAGTTCACAGTAGTACAGTGGAGGGAAACTAATGCATCATTTTTACAAATAAAACTATAAAAACTGTAGAGTACATTTGTATTCTGTTTCCTGACTCAATACATCAGAGAAGCACCCTTTTACAACTCGAAGTCTTTTGAGGTTTGTCTCTAGCAGCTTTGCTCATCAATACACTAAAGTATTTCTCCATTCTTATTTGCGAAACAGCTCATGTTCACATCAAATTGGATGGAGAGCATCTGAGACCAGCAGTTTTCCAGTGTTGCCATAGATTCTCATTTAGATTTAGGATTGAACTTTGACTAGACCATTTTAATAAATCTAAATATATAACCTAAACCATTTAATTCAGGGGCACACTAATCAATCAGCTCCGATTTCCTTCATTTCAGGAGATCAGCAATCAGCAGATACATGAAAATTCGATCTTATCCACTCACCTTATCTACCTTTGCAAGCTGCAAACAAGACTTCTTAAGACTTTCTTTCAACACTGGCTTTCTTCTTGCCACCCTTCCATAAAGGCCAGATTTTTTGGGTGCATAACTAATGGTTGTCCTCTCTACGTGTTCTTTCACCTGAGCTGAACATCTCTGGAGCTCCTCCACCATTACTTTTGGCTCTTTCTCTGAATAATGCTCTCTTTGCTCAGCCTGTCAGTTTAGGTGGAAAAACCTTAGTAAATGTTTATATACTTTATTAATCAATATAAAGTAAGTTTGAGTATCGATTCTAGGCTCTGATCTTCCACTTGAAATGTTCCACAAAGTGTGTGAAAAAAATCACGTTAGCTCTACTTGACTGCCTGAACCAGTTCACAGGCATCGCCTCAAGTTTGTTCCCTAATGTTCTCTGAAAAACCTCTGAGGCCTTGACAGGATGGCTGGATTTGGGGTTTTTTTTGTTTTGTTTTAGTCAGTTTTATGTAGGGGTATTGGACAAATGTGGGCTCAGTACAAGTGATTGCCAAAATTTTCCAAATTTTTTGAAAACCATGTATATTTTTCCTTGTTTTTCACAATCATCCACTACTTTGTGTGCTTATTACATAGAATCCCAATGAAACACACCGATGTTTATGGAGGGTAACATGATGTTCAAATAGATCATTTTGTCCAAGGTGGGAAAAAGGATCACTCTTTGAAATCAAAAAGTTAGCCATACCTGTACCACAGCAGCATTATTCAATTTAACATGGATAAAACAGGCTTTGATGGAAATACTGGTCAGTTTTTGTGCTGATAAAACACCATACCTATGCAACCGAAAGGATTTGAATGTGTAGAAATCAGATAAGGGGAGGTTTCAATGCCCCAAACAACAGGAACGTAGATGCATTTCCAAGTAAAACTTGACACCTTAACACCACTTTTTTTTCTAGAACATATCACAAATGACTGAAGTGCTGACAGCTGCAGCATGATTCCATAAATGATATATGTGGTTTTTAGTGCCAAGACGTTAGCGGTGTCAAGATTGCTTTGCTAAGGTTTCCCCGGTGATTACAAAGCACTCCACACGGCTGTTCTCTAATTCACCCATTCACGCTCCTGCACCAGGCACGGTGTTTCAAAATGTTTCAGATCAATGGGAACAAACTGCTAGAACCACTTCTTGGAGGATGAAGGAACAAGTATTTTCACGTAAAGAACTTGTGTCCTCATTTTTATATACTTTGTGTCCACAGAGCAAGAGATTTACTCACCTGTTATCATTTAGACATTTCAAAAAGAACTGAATTGTGCCTCTTCCACAATCACTAGTTGGACAGTGAAATAGAAGTTCTCTAAAGTAAGACTGAATCCATCCATCCATCAAATAATTGCCCAGAAAACCTCAAGGGAAGATGTTTAGAAGGTAGAAGTGGCTCTACTCAACCCATCTCCAAGATGAACCCCAGCCACCCTACAAAGGTATCTCAGTTGCTTGTCATGATTCACATCTCATGACAATAGGTGAATGTTGGAGTGTAGATGCATCAGTAAATCAAGAGCTTTATCTTTAGCCTCAAAATCTTTTTTTTATAGTGGCAGACTTGAACGATTCCTGCATTACTGCGGATAAAACCCTGATATGTGAATCTTTTTGTGCTCTATCCTGCCATCAGTTGTGAACAAGATATCAAGATACTTTAATTTTGTGCTTGAAGCAGAGACTCACTCCCAAACAGGAAAGGAGGAGCCGGAATCCTTTATTGTTGCGAAATAAAGTCTCTGATTGTGAAGTCAAGCATTGTCAAGCATTTCATCAATTAACAAATGTCAACTGGTGTCATTAAAACACATTAGATGCATTGCTTGACTCTAGTTTTGGATAGTTTTATCAGAATAGGTTAGAAAAGGATAGATGGATGCTGCACCTTGGAGCGTCGGACACCAAGCGGACACAAACAGTCTGGGTTATTTGACAGAAAACACAAGGAGTGTTGCCCTTTGGAGTCTTGCTTGGATTGAGAAAGGGCAGAGAAGCAAAGCAAGAATCTGCTGGTTTGTTAGACGACTACTTTTTACTGATTGGTCTTTTTATGTTGAACTGAATCTGATTGTTTTGGATTGAATTAATTTGTTTGTCTTACAAGGTATTTTTGAAGAGCACTTTTCTTGTGAATGGCACAATTCGGTTGATTTTTATAGAAGCACTAAAAATAAACTGAAATGAACTTGAAGGGGATGCTAAGTGCTTGAACACAAGGTTTACGAGGTTTTCTATTGTTCCTTGAAGACATTTCACAGACTATCCAAAAGGCTTTTTCAATTCTTAAGAAGTGTTGATAATAGTACTGGGTAATACAGCAATTTAAATATTTTATCAAGGAGGAAAAAGACAGACAATACATGTGGCCAAATGGGAAGTATGTGGGGAAAGCATTATTTGAGTATTTTTACAAGATGAAGCAGAGTCAAAAGCTCTCATTTGCATTATTTGTGCTCAAACATATTTGCCCTTTTAAACAGTACCCCAAATGGTTTTTTTTACATCAATAAATTGCTAGTTGAAAATCATACTTGCAATCCATAATGTCCCCCAGTGGTAAAGCAAATTTAATGTTTGTATAACGGCAGTTTTGGAAAATATTTACTCAGTGGTCTCATTTCTCAATGTTTATTTATTTTTTTTTTTACTTTTTTTCCCTTTCAGTTTGTATTGGAACAAATGTTATAAAGAAAAAATGGAGTCTGATTTTGAAACTATATCTAAAGAATTATCCAAATTGTTCAAAATAAAAATATAAAAGCATTGGATATCAGTCTATATCATTACATATCCCAGAGTACCTAAACTTAGATATGATACAGCGTCAAACACCATAGTTACAAATTCTGCTCTGTAATCTAGTGTGTCAATTTAAATGACAATAAAATGGCTTTAACATTTCAAACAGCTCCTGTAAATTGCATAAAACTAATGAAATTCACAAGACAGTGCCGCTGCATTTAATACCAATGAAATCTTGTAAAGCAGAGCAGCATCCATCAGAGTGGACTCTGGAGAGGAGCTGGAAGGGAGCTTGGTAACATTAATCTGAAACATTTTACCACTGGGTGTCTGAAAGATAAACATTATTTTTTAAGGTAGTGAATTTTCTCACTCCCTGCTGAAGAGTTCAGATTTATTTTCCCAGTATTTATGAATGGAAGAGTTGTGAAGCCAAATTAGCTGCAGAGTTGAGAATAAAAGAGGCAGTAATTTGATCAATAGCAACTTCTACTTTAGTTTCAGAACTTAATCCATGCGGAAAGTCTAATTTCCGTGTATATCCAGCATTAAATCAGTCAAAGCAATTAAATAAAGAGGCTCCTTGAGCTCAGTAAGAGTCACTGAGAACTGATGTGCACCCTAAATCGGTTGCACAGTCCTAAATAACTACATAGATAACCAAACACGTCTGGCTTTGGAGTGTGGGAGGAAACTGGAGCAACTGGAGCAAATCCAGGATGCAAACTCTGAACAGAAAGTTCATATGCAAAATATAAAACTGCATAAACAAAACTCCAAAAATCTTTTCTGATTTTACTGAAAGGCTGACATTTTCTTCCATCCATTAAATAGTCATTCTTGAGTTGGGTGAACAAAAGTGAATAATAAATTGTCAGATCATTGGATTTATAGATAGTTCCATTTTGATGCTATTTGCCTCCTTTAATAGTGTATTTCAGAGATCTGAGTAACTTTCAAGAAGCAGGACTTCATACAGAACTGTCAGTCAGCTTCCCACTGATTGCTTTTTGTCTTTGGTGCTTTCACTGCAAGTGAAGAATGAGTGTCTTGTTGTTTTTCAGCAAACACACCTCCTGCGACTTTCAGAAAGAGAAATGAAAGGTCTAATTTTGTCTCTAGCTTCTTTTTCTTGTTGGAGATATTCGATTTTTTCCAACAAAGGTCAGAGAGTACAATCTGATCTGATTTACCTGGCTCTGTGCTGTAGGTGGAATCTTCTTTATTGTGCAATATATCAATATATCAGTATTGAATGGGAAAAAAAATGTCATAACAAGGAAGAAATCTTAAATAATAGGAGGTAAAAAGCATTAAAAGGAAAACATGGACATATAAAATGAATAAAAAAGGAATAAACAGAAATAAAATTCTCATTAATTTACAGAGGACCTCAAACGCTCCACAACCCTGTCAAAAAGCCAGATTTTGTGATGTAAAACTATGATAAATAATTTCAGCGTCTTTCCAACTTTTTAAACTCTGTACTGCACATTTAAATTGACAAAGAAGCAATTCTGTCAACATTTTTAAAAATAAACAAGTTGCAGTACCCTGTTCATGCAAGTGTACCCTCCTTAAACTAACAGCCTGTTGAAGCATCTCTGGATTTAGTTTCAGTACTCAGTCTGCTTGAGTTCACACCTGCAGTCAATTAAAGGGAACTGGATTGACCTGAGCTGAAGTTCAGCTGTCTGAATAGGAATATTCTGCCATTTCTTCATTTGCATTCTTCAGCTAAATCCTCAGTCACCCAAAGGATCAAAAGGATTTCATTTTGCAAAAGTATCAGTCAGGAGAAGGTTATGGAAAAGAGTCTTCAGTTATTTAAGGGTCAACTGAAGAGGGCTGGACAAAACATGTCCTCAAAACTGAATCGAGATGGAGAACTTTTGTAGTTCCATATTAAAGGTGTGGCATGCTGGTAAACTCCTACCAAAGAAGACTGAATCCTGATATGCAATAAAAAAAAAAAAGATTTTCAAAAAGGCATAATTTAAAGGGTGTGCACACTTATATCACCAAGCTATTGCATCGTTTTACATATCTTCATTTTTTCCCACAAATAAATGTATTTTTTTGAGTTGAACTGTCCAGGCTATCATCAAATTTAGGAAGGACATTGAAAATAATTTCTTATAGTCTTTAACTTCACAAATGCCTGGCATTTTGAAAATGGGCGTACACTTTAGGAATGCACTGTGTAATGCTTTAAATTCATTCATTGGCTGAACCCGTAAGAGTGTAAGTAAGGAAGGCTGTAGATGTCAGCTTCTGCTGTAGTGTTAAGACTGTTTCCACTGTATTAATGCATATTAAGGTATACTTGATATTTGAGCTATTAAAATAGGCAGTCATAAGTGCTTTTAGAGGGGGTCTCAGGTATGTATGGTGGCTGTGGTTCCTAACCCCCTGTGAATACACTATACTGTGGAATCCTTTACAAAAGATGGGTCGGCCCAGTGATTCCTCCCATTAAGATGCACAAGAAAAATCCCAAGGTGAAGGAAAATATGAATAATAAAATAAGTTGAAAAGTTTGCCTTTTTCTCAGCTTCTTTACATAATAGACCGACTCCTGCTCCATCCTAGCATCGCTTACTAATAAGACATCGAGATACCTAAACACCTTCACTTGAGGTGAAAACCCACTCTAAATCTGGAAGGTAGAGTTTTCCTATTTTTGTTTACTGGTTAAGAACATTGGTCTTTAGAGGAATTAACTCTCTTCCTGGCAGTTTAACACTGACACCTGCTCCACCATACAGGCTAATCTACTTCAACTACAACATGTTAACCAAAGGAGACATCTTATGACTACACTTCCTGACCATGCATGCCATGAAGAGGATCGTTGACAGTTCATACTCGCTCCCACCCTCACAACAAACAACCTGAAATTTGTACAACAGATGCATAAATATCCTTGTTTGCAAAAGCAAATCTGCCACATCATGCTCAGCAGCACTCCCTCCCTGCTTGTAAACCATCACCAGGTTCATAAATCCCATTCAGACTCAACAACCAGAGCCCCAGAGCCATCAGAAATGTTGCAAAGGTACCATTCTTTCATGTATTCTTCCCTATTTATTTTCACTTTTCTTTTGGTTTATTGTTTATTTACTACTTTGGCAGTGTGGTTTTTTTTGCCATTTCCATTTTCTTGTTCTCTCCTTCTCCAAGCTGATGTTTCCTCTTCATCACTGTAAAAACTAAAGTACAGTTCGACCTCAGAAGCAACAGGCAAATGCGAAAAGCACAAAAAAGTGCCACTTAGAAGCAATTAAAAGAAATACCATGGAAAAAAATAATAATAATATGGAAGGCAAAAAGATAATCAATACACTAATTAAATCTCAAAATAAATACTGTGTTGTTTTTTCTTTTTATTGAGCCTTCAGCTTAGGTTTTTCATAAAGAAACATATTGATTGTTCTGCAATCAACGAGGAATCTTTAACAAGTTTAATGCAGAGCTTTGGTTTCATCATGAAATTGCATCAGGAAAACAATGGGATCCTGAGCCTGATGTTAAACCCACAGAAACATACAGAGAATAAGCATGGCGCCTTCACATACAGTGCACAGGAAAACAGCTCTTTTTTTGAGCATCAAAAGTAATTGAAACATATTTACTGTCATAATTGCAGAACGGAAAGAGTATCGAAAAAATCTGCAAATTAAAATCAGATTGGAGTTAAGGATGACTGGACTTTATGGAAAGAAAAGCAAAGAAAGAAAGATGAAGAAATCCTACCTAGATCAGGCGGGGCTCTTGTGCTTTTTGTCCAAACTTATAAAGACAGTCAGCCTCCAGCTTACTGCACGGGACCCCTCTGTTTGCAGCTGGTGCCAGAAGATGATTTCAGCCTGAATTGCTCAGTCTCTAGAACCTGTGCAGCTCTGTGGATTGTCTCACATCCCGTCAAGTGCAGCTGATTGTTCTGAGCTCCGAAAGCGCACAGTGATACAGACGTCTTATAAATAACTGAGCGTGTCTGCAATCAGCACCTGCCAACAGGTGTTATGAAACACAGGCCGGTCTGATGAAGCAGCTGAAACATCCTCCGGTGGGTTTATAAGGCCATAGAAAAATTCCACACAGAAAAAGTATTGCTCAAAAAGTCAGCCTGAAAAAAAGGGGGATCTTAAAGTGAAGCAGAGCAAAGAAAAACCAATTTCACTACAAAAGCTCAATGCTTCAGAAGGTGCAAAATGTATAAATAAATCAGTCCATGACTTTTAAATCTTTCATGGACAAATAGGCAGATGGATAAAAAATGAATCATGTAACACAAAGGCACCTAGAATCAGGGCTCCTTCAAGATTTTGGGATATTTAGGTCCAATACTCTGCAAATATCCCATATCATCTCTTTATAGCATATATTTATTAAGAAGATGGCATTTCCTTGGTTTAATAACGCATACAAAATATAATTAGGTGCAATATAGTAACCACAGATTCACTTAACATTCCTATTATCAGATTATAAGGATTTTTTTTCTGTTGAGTATAAACGATTAGACTAACACACTTACACACACACAGAAACACACCAACAGAGTGACCTGTTGGTGGAAGGATGTCCTGTCACTGCAAAGGTAAACTCCCAACTGTGGGGCCTGTGCTTTTCTAAAGTGCTAAATTTACTGCTGATGTGGCCCAAAAGTGCCAAACCACAAAGAGTACACAGGGTGACAGTTCTTAAGTAGGCCACTGTTCGTTACCTCGCATCCTCAGATTAATTAGTGAGAGGTAAAACGACAGAGAAACTAACACTCCCAGAGCTGGCTGAGTGTTATAATTTCACACTGAGGCAGTGTTCATCCTTCCCCCACCTCCCTCCAGCACCAGCAGCCTGCTTCTTATTGAGCACCGGCAGCATCGGCAGCTTGGCGGAACGCAGTCGGGATGAGAGCTCCCCCTCCCCGGCCTCTCCCTGTCCTCTCTCCCCTGTGCCCTCTGGCCAGACCCTCTGCTCGTAATCCTGGTGTCCAACAGGAGATCCGCTGAGGGCGATTCCTCTCATCTTTTAGACGGGAATGTTCTTCTGAGCTCGTCTCCTTAGTGTGTTCCCACCTTATTCTGCATGTCAGAGATGAAGTGGCCAAAGATGGGTGGGGGAAGACAGAGTTTAACTGTGATCGAAGGCTATGGAGAGAAGAGGTGCATGTCTGGGGTAATGCAGTGCATGCATGAGAGCGTGCGTGAGTGCATGAAGGAGCGAAGTGCAGCAAAAAGCTGCCTTCCTCCACTGTCTGCTCCACAACAAGCAACCAACGAGCAATCAGAGCAATTAAGATGGAATCTTCAGCTCCCCGTGAAGAGAAAAGTACAACACATTCCACCTTGTGCAGAAATGAAAAGTAGACGTGATCGGTCAGAAAGGAAGTCTAAAAACAAAGTGGATCCATCCCAGAAGCGGACAGATGCAAATCACAACTTCGTCTCTCATCCTCCTCCTCTCTTAAACAGCTCATCCTTAAGAAATCCGCCCAGAAAGCTGATGATGTGTGTCCTTACTGCTGGATGGAGATTATCCTGCACAGGTGGACGGCAGGACAGTTTGGAGAGACGGCAGCGGTGCACAAAATGCCCAGTGCCTGTCTGTTTTTCCCTCTGTCTCTCCGAGTATCTCCGGCAGAAAGAGACAGAGAGAGAGAAGCTAAAGAGAGAGAGAGATGTTCAGAAGGGGTGGGGCTGGATGGATCCCTGCTGGGACCTGGAGTGATTTTAAATACTCATCTTTTTTTTTTTTTACCTCGGTACCTCGCTCTTTCCTTCTCTCTACTTTCCACACAGACTCTTAATCATTACTCGTTACCTCTCACCTTCTGCTGTCACATGCACGGGAAGAGCAGCATGAAATTCAGGGCTAAGGGCAACTGAGTAGGAAGAATGCAAGCACATTATTTAAATCCTCTGAAAAGCAAGCCCATATCTCTAATAGACGCATTCATTCAAACAAATGTAAGTGCTAAAATCTAGTAAATGTTACAGCCTGCATCTTTGGATGTTTAAAATACAGTATTGTCTGTGATGTAGGCTTGGCACCTTTAAGAGATTTTCCAGTTGGGTCTTTATGGTATCAAGTTTTAATGAACTTTTACCAAAGATATGGTAATTACCATAGTCACTAATAATTCCACAATGATAGGCTCCAGATTTTTTTCAAGTTAAAGTAACTGTACTGAGCACTGTGCTACCTTCAGCCTCTACATGAGGCACAATTGTTTTCAACCATGCAGCCGTGTAGCAACCATTTAGGCAGATAATTATTGTATTGAGTGTGTTCTGTAGTTTTCAGAGGGAAATATTTACAATGCCACATCATGCAGGTTAGTTAGCAATTGAACTGTGTCAAGCTACCAACCTTTTGTTTATTACAAAGCATGAGCTGGCTTATTGGGATATGTCGTCATAATAAAGTGGAAAAATGTAGTTTTAAGGGAAACCATTTTGAGTTGCTAATACAGTAGTAAACTTGGCAGTGTTCACTTTATTGGTTAGTTAAAGCCTTTAGAAAATGCTTACAACAAACACAAGCTGCCTTGAAACTGTCCCCAAATTATATAATCTTATAAAATTTGCCTAATTGTTATGTTATGTGCATGTAATAGTAATAGACATTCCAGGAGAAAGGAATGTCTTCATTGGAGAGATGTCTTTATTGTGACCAAATATTTGTAAAAAAAAAAACACTTAATATGTGTACAAAATGGTTAGCAATACAAATCATGCTAATGCATAAAGAAGTGATCAGCTTGTAATTAGCTTGCATGATCCATTTGCAGTCTGGATGTGCAGCGGGCAACATCTAGTGGTTTGTCTGTAGCTGAGAGGATCAACTGCATGAGGAATGGTTCATCTGTGGATGCTTTGGGATTGGGGAGGGGCCCCTGTCCGCACATACTGCTCAAAAAGAGTAAGAACCAAGCATGCTTTAACTTCAGAGAAAATTCTCCAATAATATCAAAAAGGTTCATAGATTTGTTGCTAGGTGCGTTTTTGATGAATAGTCACTAGAAGGGTCTTAATCAGTCAGTTGGTAACACTACCAATTCTCAAACTCAACCCTAAACACAAGATCCAGATCACCCTCAAGGGTGCACTCTTTTGAATATAAATAACTTAAAAGCTTCATGTTTTCAAAGCAGTTGTTTCAGGCCTCGTTTGCTGATTTCTGTCTTGTGTTTCTCTCTGTATCAACCACATTATACTTTGACAGCAGCATCGGTTTTAACGATGGCACACACTTCCACTTTGTCTAAAAAAACCAAAAGATTCTATCAGGTTGCGCAGTTTCTTGGGCATTTCCAAGGTGTACATACCAGACTTTGTTCCTGTACACTAAGCCCATAGTGTTGTAATATCTACGCCATAAAAGTTTCTTCAGCAATAAGACATACTGTCAATATTCCTATGATGGCAGGACTAAGTCTATAGCACTCTCATAAGGACATATGCACAGGAAATAGGCTTTTTGGCAAAATATTTTAAAGTGCAGAAATATTCATATTTAGCTAATTAACTGCTCACTGTGGTAAAATTGTCTTCCTATAGGTTGATACATGGAGTGACGACACTGTAGGTTCTATTGCAGCTTTTAACACTCGAACAGTACTGCTACCTTATGATCTTCAAATCAACTAAAGCTTGTCTTTGTGTAGTTTTATGACAAAGAAAAAATTCAAACCGATCGGAAACGATAACACTGTACTCCGCATCAGCTTCGAAGAAGAACCTGGTTAAACCGACACTACAATCTCTTCTCAGCTCATCTTTACACAGTTTTTATTCACTAACATCTGCAGAGTTTCAGGACTCCAACAAAACATTTCACCTACCTTACCCTCCCATCGTTTCTTTCCTCTACTTCTCTCCTCTTGTCTTTTATCCCCTCCCTTTCTTTTCTTTTTCCGCCAAACCTCACTCTCTCCGAACAGTCTGTCTGTCTGCTCTATAATTATTTCCATGGTTACCAATAAAGATGGCAAGCTTAGCCTGACGTACTATGGTAGTAATCTCTTGCTCTCCTCCGCCTGTTCCCTCAGTTCTCTCCTATCATCTGTCGCTTTCTTCCTCTTCTTCCTGTGTTGCATTGCTACACAAGTCTCTGCAGCCTTCTGCTTCTTCCCAGCATGATTCTGTTGCTACATGGGAAATCTACTTAAAAACAACATTTGTTTTGCAAGTTGATGCAACTCCAGCATTAGCACGAATGCAATCCATATGTAAGCTAGTCAATGTTCAAATTGTTCTGAAAGCATTAGACACATGGTGTTCACACTGCTTTACTTTTCAAGACAATGAGAGAGGCTGCACCAGAAGTTTTAGGGTTATGAAGCTGCATTCATTCCCTCACTCACTAATTAAAACTGCTTTTCATGGCGCTACAATGCTTTAAAAACAGTGTTTTTCAGTAGTGAAACAAGTAGCAAATTGGAGAGTTTTCAACGCACTTTCACAAATCTGTAACAAACTGCACCTTCCAACATAACATCCTTTTGTGTTGTTTCCACTTCCACACATTTCCATTTTTTCCCTTCCTGTGAGCTAACAAGCTGATTTGTAAACTGTACCTCAACATTCCAAAGAAAAAAATCTGTTCATTCTGATGAACAATGCTTGCTAAGATGGTCACGACTCATGGCTATAAAAGCTGAGAATCTGTGTTACCCCAGCATCGGTAAAATCGACAGTTCAAGGCAACTTCAGCACATAACTCGGTCTAGTCTCCAGAACAAAGTGTTGCTAAGTACCGCTAATGTGTTTAAAGTACAACTATTATGGTTTCTAATTCACATTTGTACTTCAGAGGGCTTTATTTGTATTGTGCACAGCAGCAGAAAAAACACTGAGCCATACATGGTGAAAAGGGCAGAGTTAAAATCGTATAGAGGATATATTTTTGGTACGTTATCAAGTACAAAATATATCTGACAGCTACCTACAAAAAAGCCGAAGTATTTACAACGCCTGCCAAAAATGATTGACAAGAAAACAGGCCGATGATTGGTCCACTTAAGCTGGCTAGCCCTAGCGTGACAGCACTCGGAACATGATCCAAGAACAAGGTGCACTGTAGCGGAAGCATCCTCATGTCTGCATAACTCATAAAATTAGGTCCTCATCTCTGCTTATGCACTCCATAGAGTGTTCATGCCTCAGGGGACTAAGGGTACACAACAATAAATTTGGTTGTCAGTTGTACTGTTCTTTGCTGGCATATCACAAAACTGAGGGAAAGCAGCAGAAGTGTTTAGTGGCGAGAAAGTCAACCAATTTAAAAAAAATGAAAATGGAAAAGAAATGGAATCATACTGGTTTAATTTCTGAAGACGATCATTATTATGTTTCAGCCTCTCAATCCGTTGGCATCAAAGAGGCGCCCCATTCAGGGAAAGATTTAAATAAGCAAAAACCATAAGTGAAGAGGGCTGTAAGATGTCTTGGTCAACAGATGAATATGGTTATGGCTCATCGGACATGAGACTCATATCCTTGCAGCAGGAATGCTTCCTCCCTCAGAGTGGTATTCCTCAGGGAAAAGGTTTGTGTGCTTGGATGAAAATGTAGCTAGTTTTTGGCTGTTGCATGTGGCTCACTCTCAGGGTCTTCCAGTCGAGAAGGGTGTCTACTTCCTGTCCTTCTCACAGAAGGCTTTCCTGGGCAGGACAGAGGCCTCCCATGTCCAACCCTTGAGGTTGGTTTTCCCACTCTTATACCTGAGCATTATTTCAGACCCTACTACTCCCTGGGCAACGCTTTGATGCCCTCATCCTAAAGTGGACAATCTTGGAGTTCTGCTCTAAGGGTTCAACAAGGTTTATTATTTATTATTTATTACTAGAGTACTGAACATTTTACGACATCAAAACATCTTAAATATCGATCAGGTAATGGAATATATTTGGGTAACAGAAGCTTGGTATTTCTGTGATGTTATGCAGCTCTTAGATAATTACTGTAGAGCTGGTGCCCAAGCCATTCTCGAGAGCAACGTTCCTTCAACTTTTAGATGCATCCCTTCCCCATCACACCTGAATCAAATGAGTGACATGTTACCAGGCCTCTGCAGAGTTAAATCACTGCTGATGAAGAAATTCGACCATTTATTCTGGTGTGTTGGAGCAGAAATGCATCTAAAGTTTACAGGATAGCTTTCAAAACATGGATTTGGGCATCTCTGCTGTAAAGGGCATATTTGGTGTTGCACAAGATGTCACAATAAAATTGGCTATAACATTACACCATGACAAAAGTTCTTGTATGTTCATCACGCTGTGATGCAACACATTACAGTGAAGAACATTTTTTTTGCCAACCTGTCCACAGACAGGGAATCTTCATCCTCTTTATGCCTGGTATTGCTGTGTAGACCTTGGTTGTCATTTGAATTTATTATTAACATTACACTGAGAAACATTCTTTACATCCTGTTAAACAGACATGCTGAGACCTAAAACAGCAACATAAACAGGCACATGGAGGTGCGTCTGTACCTGCTTTCCATGATTTGTGACAAGTTATGTCAGCTGTGTTAATCTAATCTATTGTGCAACATGTCTCTAAACAGTGACAAACATTTATTGTTGACTCTTGTTCAAATTTATCATGAGAGTCACATTTTGTTTGCATTCATTTCATAAATGACTTTTTGAATTAAAAATGAATAATATGATTCAAAATTCATGATACTGATAGTTTGTGGTACTGACAAACGAGTCTTGTCATGTTTTATCAGATAAAGGTTAGAAATATCTAGTTGAAGGTTTCAGTAGGTGTGAATTTTTCTTTAAGCAATAAAAAAGCTGAATTGCAACAGTTTTCCTGTGTCAAAGATAAATATAACTGAGCAGTATACATGTCATAATTAGAAACAAAGATGAAAAACCACAAGTTATGTGACTAAAATTAGGTTTTTTTATTGTGAGGAAGGCTTTAGAGTTTCTATATAAAGAGTTTATTGCAGGCAGTGTTGTGAAACTGCCTAAACTTTATTCTGAAATTCAATTTGGTTTTAATACAGAGCTCACTATCTTGTTAATGAGACTCTTTAGTATATATTTGAGTCTCCATCCTGCCTATGGTACATCTGGAGCTGGAAGGTGTCTGCTTTTTGAGTGAATATTTCACATCCTTTGGACCAGAGGAAACAGCACAATAACCCTTTGTGTCGCTTCGCAGATGTAGAAAATTAGATTATGCGACATGCATCAGAATCAGTAAGGAGTCACTTTGCTATGGTAGTGAAATTTTTCTTTACTTTTTGAACAGTATTATACTTATGGAAGTCAATATGCTCAATTTAAATTAATTTAATCAAGCTGATGGTATTGAACTGGATAATATATTGATTAAATTGGAAAGTACTTAAGTGGAATGAGTTGTTATAAACTGGAATGAATGAAACTGGATTTAAATCTGACTGTATTGGATTAAAGCCGAATTTAAATTTGTTCGAATTTTGTAACAGAATTTGTTTTCTTTTTTGAAAAAGCACCCAGAGATTACTTTTGGTACACAATGGCACAACATAATGTTAATAAAATAATTTTACTTATACATCTCAGTGTATAATCCACTAAACTTCTGGACTACTCACATTTTTTTAGGTTGCATGACTCTGCTACGTCTGGTGCACTCCTCTCCGTTGTCATTGACTCCACTTGCAGGGGAACTACTGCTGAGCAGACACCAGCTTGTGTCAGCCCCCATGTTTCAGATGGATAGATAACGGGGGATTTGGGGCTGACAGGAAAGGAACTAAGCAGAGGAGAAGTAACAGGAATCACAGTGTGACAGCCAGACTCCTGAGAAGCCGGAAGAGAAAATGGAAAGGAGGAAGGGGACCAAGTGGTGGGAAAGCTCTGCTGAGAAAGTCTTGTATTTTGTGACAGGCTGATGGATGGTTGAGCAAGGAGGACAGGACTCTACATGCGCACTGAGCCACCTTACCAGGCCTTACGCCAAGACATGGTGACAATAAGGGCCACAGCTGGTGTGGGAAAGGCTGCCAGCTTCAGAGAAGTATTTCTCTTCTTTTTCACCTCTATATGGCCTCCGGGCCAAACTCAGAAGAATTGGAACAGTTTTTCTGATAAAGGGAAATTGTCAGCGTCTTTAACGCATTCAGAGATGACAGAGCAGCGGACACCTAAGTTAGAATAGAGATTTCAGCCTTGGTACTAAAACAACAGTTCAGTGAAAATTAGATAATGGTTGTTAGATTCTGATTTGTTAGATTCCCATTCCCCCCTCAGGTGTTTATTTAACCAATGATTGTGCAAAAGGAACAATTGACAAAGCCAAAAATTTCTCAGTTGGTCACAGTGGTTTGGAGAGCAGAGTTCTGTGTTTAAATGCCAACTGCAACAGGGACTCAGCATGGCTGCACTGAGCCTGTGACATTTTAGGAGAGAAAACTTGTTTAACTTTAGCAGCTTTTTATGAACAGAAAAATGAATTAAGGCAACACATTTTTTCTAGCCTATGGGAAAGTCAAAAGAAATCAGCCAAGAGAATGGTAGAGTTGCACCAGTCTGGTTCATCCTTAAGAACACTTTACAGAGGCCTGAAGGTGCCACATTCATCTGTTCAAACAATTATACACAAATATAGACATGATGAGAATGTCCAACCATCACACCAGTCAAGAAGGAGATGCGTTCTGTTTCCCAGAGATGAATGTATTATGGTCCAAAATGTGCAGATTGAACCCAAAACAAAAGCCAGAGACCTTGTGAAGATGCAGCTGAAGCTGGCAAAACAGTCATTATCCACAGTGAAACGTGTGCTGTACTGACATGGGCTGAAAGGCCACTCAGGGAGGAGGAAGCCATTACTCCAAATGAAACATAAAAATGCCAGATTGCAGTTTGCAAATGCACACAGAGACATAGACCTTCATTTTTGGAGACATATCCTGTGGTCTGATGAAACTAACGTGGAACTGTTTGGACATAATGACCCTCGTCGCAATTGGAGGAACAATGGGGACACTTGTACCATCTGTGAAGTATGGGGGTGGAAGCAGGAGGAACTGGTGCACCTTTTAAAATAGATGGCATCATAAGGAAAGAACATAATGTGGAAATATTGAAGCAACATCTAACATCAGCCAGGAAGTTAAAGCTTGAGTGCGGTTTGGTCTAACTGGACAATAACCCTCAGTATAAAGCCAAAGTTGTTCCAAAGTAGCTTAAAGACAACAAAGTCAATGCTTTGGCGTGGCCATCACAAAGCCCTGATCTCAATCCTGTGGAGAATCTGTGGGTAGATCTGAAGAGGCGTGTGAGCAGACTGGTGTAAAAACCTGACCCAGTTACACCAGTTCTGTCTGAAGGAATGAGTCAGAACTCTAGCAAACTATTGTGAGAAGCTTGTGGAAGGAAACCCAAAATGTTTGACCCAAGTCAATGCCACAAAATATTGAGGAAATGTATGTAAACTTCTGATTTTTTGGACATTAATAAATTAATTTCTGACACATTCTTTCTCTCGTTGTGGCTTTTAGCAGATAGTAATAATTTTAGTAAATCTAACTGACCTAAAATAAGAGAAGCTTGGTGTGGATTGAGCTTGAGACTGTGAGAAATAAGTGTTTGTGTCATTTTATTTGGCATATGTAAACTTCTGGTCTCAACTGTAGGTCATGGTTTTACTAATATGACCGATATTTACTTAATAGACTGTTTAAAAATTCATTCAGCAGAAAAAAATACCAATTTAAAAGTTTCCAAATACTTCTGTTTTCTCTTTTTAATACTTTTTTGAACAACTATTTCTGTGTTTTTCTCCCCAGATTTCTTCAAGCAGTTTAGTTCAGCGGCTAACTTCAGGCCAGTAGTTGTTCTCAGAACAAAGCTGCTTAATCTAAATGGCATGTTCCTTCATCTTTCCCATTCTGAAGAATAGCTAATAGAAATGGACCTCTGTGTCATATCTCATTCATACTCCAGGGAAACAGGAAGTCTTGGATTACTGATGAAAAGTTCCAAGACGCTCTGATGAAATTTAAAAGGTAAATTACAAAGCGAGAGATTTTTTTGCATTACCACATCACCCCACGTTTTTCATCATCATTCAGTTGATAATTTTATGTCTTTCTACAGATTCAAATCAGAGTTTTTCCTTTCAAAATCCCACATTTTCTACCTTCAAAACACAGAATCCTGCTAATGGTGCACTGTCCACCCACACAGGCTCTGTTTTCCAGTTATTGCAAAGTCATTTGTGACTCATCAATACTTCCTAACTGCTGCTGTGTTTCAGCATGTGGAATAATCAGCTGAGACAGTGATCAATGAACAGCCAGATAATGTACTTCCACCCAAAGTGAGAAGGGGGAAGGAGATTTTTTTAAAAAGCCTGATTCCACACTGTGAGACAATCATCGGTGTAGTTCTCCTTCATTTACACTCACATCATCAGCAATTCAGTTTAATTTCAGGCAAGAAAGTTTGAAAATAATATTATGATTATGTAGATGAGCAGATGGTGAGTGGAAGAACTTTGCATCCAAACTGAACTTTAAAAGCCCACAGACCAAAATTATTCTCTGATCTCTGTAAAAAAAACAAAAAAACTTTCATGAGAAGCAGAGATGCACATGCAGAAAATTCAAGAATTGTTTTATTTCTGACTATCAGAGGCATAAATAAAGACTTTACTGTAACATATGCTAAACCTGAACAACAACATGAACATATTGCTGGCTTTGTCACATCCACCCACACCTCTTGGAAATAAACCCCTTGTAGAGATGCTGTGATGTAAGCAACCAGCTCAGTTTTGGTGGGGGTGGGGGGTCTTTTTATGTCCTGAAAATTTCAGTGATGTACGTACGGTGCATGGTCTGGGCTATATAAGCAAAATGAGTGAATTCATTTTCTTCCTGGATTTTTTCTCTCCTACTTCATCCAAACTAAACTGCAAATCTGAAGCATCTAATATTAACCAACAGATCAGTGAAGACGCAGTAAAAATGATGCTTATAGAGCGATATCACAGAAATCTTTATATATTTTTATCTAGTTTCTTCCTTAATCATTTCCTCAAGTTATCTGTAGTTATGACTCAGAAGTTGTTGGCCGTGCTAATATCTGGACTGTAAGAGATGAGCTTGGGAACTAAAAATTATGGCACAAAAACGTGACTTTTATTCCACACCAAATGGTATAAACATGATTAACCAAAAATATGATCTTCATGACTTCTGATAAAGTTCACAAAGAAAATAACAATAATAATAAATAAGACAAAATAAATAAGAAAAATAAACAAAAATGAAGTAAAATATTAAGTTCAAAAAGAATCAGTAAGAAGCGAAAGCCTACCCCCATTTGACTTATACACTTTATATATTATTAATTTCAGTCAAGGATTTCTAAACACAAGATATTAGGTAAGGAAAAGAATGAAAATAATTTACATCTACATTTATTTAGACATTTATTTATTTTTAATTAATCCAAACATTACTCATCTTTTACTGATATGAAGTAATTAAAAAGCTGAAGGGAGGCTTACATTTTTTCTGGCTGAGTGAGAAATTAAATCGTTTAAAGATTTTTAGCTCTGCTAACAGCTGTTAACAATCAGAGTTTATCTTCCAGTCCCATTATCGATCCACAGCCGCTCTGTTCATTAAGCTGAGCTATAAAACAACCAATGGAGCAGCAGAAGCCCACAGAATCTCACAGACGCCTCCTTTTAGACCAAAATTCTTTCCAGAGACACTCGAGATCATAAATGCCCATATGACACTGGAAGCATGTTGTATTTTTTAGAAAAAAAAATCAGTAAAAAACTCATTGATTACCACATTAAATAACACTGAATGGTGCTGATTTTGCTACAGAGGTCTTTCTGCAACTTTAAATATAAAAATTTTTGCCAGGTGAAATAAAATACCATATTATCCTGTGTCCAAAATTCATTTCTTTTAATATATTTATTTCAGTTTTTATTTTTATTTTGATAGGTGGATGGAGGTTGAAGCAACTATTGACTGTGACCTTTGATATAACCCAAACCACACAAACAAAAAAATCCCAAAGAATATAAACAAATATATATAAACGAATATAAAAAAAGCATATACAGCAAGTTTTCCTGTTGTTCTTTGCAAGGGAAGCAGGTCGTTTTCACGCAGGAGTTTGAAAAACTGCAACGCACGTTTACCCTCCTCTGAAGAGCACTATATTTTATTCAAGAACATTTCAACAAAGCACTCAAATGTATACAAAATGAACAGGTCAATTAAAGCTGGTTCTGTGTACACAGAGTAAAAACAGCTAAGTAATTCAGTTATTTCTGAGTGTTATATCTTAAATTGTAGACTCAGCGTGAAGTGACAGAAGGCAGAAGACTAATTAGCAGTGTCTCTGACATAAATAGCAAAAGTTGTATTTGTTTTAGTCTCTGCTAGCAGGTGTTTCAGGCTGCATGTAGAAATCAGAACCCAGCATGATAGTTAGAAGGACTGTTTGTACGGAAATGTCATTATGTCATCTTAGCTCAACAGAGCAGGAAACAATATTCTGAGGTTGCAATAAAGTAATGAGATACTTTGAAAATAAAAAAATAAGTCCATGTCCAGCTGGAGTGTGTTTCTTTTGAGAGACTGCAGTTTTTGTACAAACTAATCAGAGCCGAAGGCAGTGGAGGGCAAAAAGCTGGTATGACCTGTGCCCTTCCTGCTATTGAGGAAGAAATAGACAAAAAAGACAAGATATAAAGCAATAGCAACCTTGACAGCCACATCGCACCCACACAGCCAAAAGCAAAAAGTTAGTCATGTAGGAAATCTACTGGCTAACGCTGCAGTTGATTTGTAATTTTAGGTAAAAATTTCCAAGTTCCAGGATGGAAAACCAAATACAATGCCTGCCAAAATAGGAACTGTTTTTTGAAAGTTTCTTTCAGACAACTACAAAATCACTGTCAACACAAAGCTCCACATGTGCTGCTTCTTTGTCTAGACCTTTTGCTGCTGTAGTCCATCTACTTCAAGGTTTGACGTGTTGTGCGTTTAGAGATGGTATTTTCCATAGTAGTTGTAGCAAGTAGTTACTTAACTTGGTGCTTCCGACCGATCATCTCAAACCAGTCTACCCATTGTGCTTTGATCTCTAACATCAACAAGACATCTTCATTCACACAAGTGAAGTTAAGTAGATATTTTCTCTCTTTTGGACCATTCTCTGTAAACCTGAGAAGTGGTTGTGTTTGAAAATCCCAGATAAGTGGTTGGTGAGTATAAAATGTGCCAGCCGATATTCCAGTCTGATTTCTTTTTATTTATTTTAAGAGTGTATTCTTTTCTACCTTTAATTATAATTCAGTCAGTTTCTTTTGGCACTAAGGACGTGCTCGATGGTTGAAATGAGTGAGCTAAAGCAGCAGCTATAGCCAACAAGCTGAGTTTACCAATCTGCTTAACCTTGCACTGATTCTCAGGGGAGGTGCTGTCCAGATTGTTTATTAGGCAAGGATGCTCAAGAGAGGTCGGGGGGCCAATATTCTAAAAAAAAAAAAACAAACAAAAAAAAAAAAAACAGGGTAAACATTGATGCAGTTCAGATCCTATTTGTATATTAGCCAAGCTCTACATTTGAGAAAGATTTTTACTGTAATAATTTTTCTGCAGAATGCAATTTAAACTTCTACAATACAGTCTGATCAGCAGCATCAACAGTGCATGTGAGCATAGGGTATCTTATTTGGATTTTTAATGCATAAACATGTAAGATTTAGACAATATAGCACACATATAAAGCTGTAATTTTTGTTTTATAGCCTGCTGTAGAGATATTTGATTTTGCAATTAAAATAATTATTTCTATCATGTGAAAATAGCTTTGAATCTAACTCTAAAATTATCAGAGAGGATTTGTCATTAAAGCACCCCATTAAAGTAACAATGGGAAAATTAAATGACCACTTCAGACTGAGTCAGTCCTTAGTTCAGTTTTCCTCTCACAGCTTATCCGCTACCTTCAGTGTTGCTATGGCTGCAAATAACATAATACTATTTCTGTAACAGCTTCTGCAGTGTTTTAAAATTCCCACAGAGCTTACCTTGATGGCTCAAACGCTCTGCAGCCAGTGGTTCTGTAACTGTTATTACTATGTAAATGACTTTTCCTTCTGGACTTGAACCAACTGCAGAAGTTCTCAACCTGTCTGTTTCACACCTGGGAGATAGTTTCATTTGACAGAGGTTAAATGCTGGAAAAGTGAGTCGTTAGTCTTGAGGAGTACAGAGCAAAAGCTTAAGCTAATTTGTTTAAACTTTCCTTTTTCGATTTAACAGAACTTGGAAATATTTTTTGATGGGTCTTTTGAGATTCTTCTGATTGGGAACCCAGTAGAAATGACCCTATAGATTGTAAATATTACCCAGGAGCCTTGAGTATCAATTATATTGTCATTGTGGATTGTTGGCTGTTATTCTTGAAGGATTTCTGGGTTCCAGGTGGAGTGTGGTGACAGAGTATCAGTAAAAAAAATGGCCACCAGCATGGTTGGTTGGTTGGTCAAGACTTTGAAGCAGGAAGACAGACATAACATCTGTTGACATAGAACTGTACAAGCAGGCTGTGATATTCTTGCCCTTAGGGACCTTGTGACAAAGAATCATGCCAGTACAAGGTCTAGAGTCTAGGGATTTTTTCTGGAGATAAAAATATCAGGGAGAAACCTTTTAGGGGATTACCAAGAGCACTTTTGAGTCACAATTAGCTTCACACAGAAGAGGGTTTTACGGATTAGCTACATTCCTATTTGTTCTTAGTCGTTTGGCTGTCATTTGCCACATGTGTAAATAGTAGTGATGACTGTAATGGAAAAACATTTTCTTTACTTTTTGGTCTGTTTGCATGTCCAAAAAATAGATGTCCTTTGATATATGTACTATGATTATTTATGATTTGCCAGTACCTGTCTTTTTGACATGATGTGTGGGTAGAAGGTGGACCAAAGTGCAAGCTGGGGTCTTGGTATATATGATGAAATAATGTTTTAATTAAAGTCCAGAAACAACTTACAGAAACAGGATGAACATACAAACGGAACCAACGGAGATCAGGCGCATGAGGCAGCAGAGATAAACGTGATATAACAGGAGATACCAGCAAGGAGTGAGAGGAGGAGAGGTGTTTAAATACTGGGAGAGTGAATGCTGGACCAATAGGCTGGGGCTGATTAGTTAACAGGTTGCAGGGGAGAGGGGAGGGAGCAGAAGACAGGCTGAGGAGAGAAAGAATGGCAAAAAGGAGAGAGGAGGAGTAAATACAAACAGGTGAACTGGGAAATAAAACAAAAACAAAACCTACTAAACACAGGACAATAAATAATCTTATTAGAATAACTAAGAACGGCCGAAACTAAACTAAAACAGAAGAAAGGCTGTTCTAATCAAAATCTGAAAGATCAAGGAAAACAGATAATGAACCAAACTACAAATTTTAAAAAAACCTAAAGCAACCAAAGACCCGTACACTTTTATCCCATATTTGATGAACCCTGACAACCTTTCAACCCCATTTCGACAGCATTAGACACCTTTATGTCGACAACTTTTCGCCTTTCACTGTTCAACCAGATTTGAATGCTGTATAGCTGTAAGGCATTGTTAAAGTTGCAAAATGCAGAAAAGTACTTTATCTGCTTGTGCTTTATGTATTTGTGAAATTCTTCGAACTGAAACATGGTCAGAGTTGTTGGCTAAATATGCATAGTACTAACCATCTTTTTATGTAATAATCATGTTCATTATGTTGGAAGGTATTTTGTACAAATTTAACCTTTTTGCCAAACTTTTGCTCTGCAGTGGACTGCACATACATATATATATATATATATATATATATATATATATATATATATATATATATATATATATATATATATATATATATATATATATATATATATATATATATTTCAGTGCTACAGAATTTACATAAGCTCTGTTTTGTAGAACAGTATGGTAAATGGCCTGTACTTGATTAGAGCTTTATTTAGTCCAGAGGACTCCAAACTACTTCCCACCTCTTCACGTGGTGAGCTACACTGGAGCCGCAGCTGCCCTGGGGCAACTTTGCATTGTTCTTTATTTAATTCAGCTAAAATGTTTTGGACAACTTGGGGCACTACACCACTGTGAAACTGAGATTAAAAACATGTGGGCCTGATTGTCACAAGTTTTATGAGGACATAGTTTTTGAACTGAGATGAATCCATTTTGATCAAACCACCCCAAGGAACACAAAAAGGGATAAAAGTGTTGCAATGTGGAGAGCAGAAACAAATATAAGTTAGAGTAGATGTAGTGCAAGCAAACAAATGCAAGCATGCAACTGAAGGACATGGTTATGAGCTTAATTTATTTTTATACTTGTAATAACTTGCAAACACTGCTTAAGTGTCAAACTTTAGCACTCATTTAGGTTTCATGGGCATCAGCAGATGTAAATGAACATTGAGGGAAATGACAGAGAGCTTCTTAGCCTCCTGAGGATGAAAAGAATTGGATTTCTTTCATATAAATCTAGGTAAGAGCAATGCAGCAAATCAGATCCGGTTCCACCTCCAGGTACAGCTGAGCCTGAACATAACACTTCATCCCAAATACTGGAGCTGTGAAGTGCATGCAAATTTTTTTAAAAATGCTGGTTGTGCCGGGCATCTGCCAGGTGTGAATGTGTGCGAGTCAGTGTGAAGCAGGGTGTCGCTGAGCGCACAGACTCAGCAAATTTTAGAAAAGTATATAACTGCGGTGAGAAAATGACTAGCATCTTGTCAGAAGGTGATCCTGGTGTAGACTAGTTTAAGTCCTGGAGGGATTTAAACATATTTAACAGCTGTTGGAAGCAGTTTATTTCCCACTGGTGCATATGCAGATGTGCCAGACCTCCACAGTGCCGCAGGGGAAACTGTCAGATGAGCTGATGTCGTTTGATGTAGCACATGTGAAGGCATGTCAGTCTGTCTGCTTCTTTTGATATGTGTCAACATCATAATGATGGTAATACATTTGCAATGCTGCTAAAAAGTATCCCATGCCATAAAGGTAAACATAAAAAAGTTTTTAACAAACCCAAACTTAGATTTTTTTTCTACTTGAAAATGCAACAATGGAAGAAACACAAGATATTCCTAAACTTTGAACAGTTTGTTCTTAACTATTTTAAGGGTAAAACAATTAAATTCTTTAGTACACACATTATTAAACAAACGTAGGCACTGTTGAAAAATCAAGACCGGATCTGTTAGCTCCATTTTGAAAAGCCAACAAAAAATAACTTTTTATGCCAGGCTTAGGTCTCTGGTGGAACTTAAGCCCCTTTCACCATAAACCCCCAATTATGGATAGCTTTATCGTTTTACAGCATATCAGGACATCCGCCGAAATCATGAGCCTTATGAGCTGAAAGATCATGTCGCAGCTATTGCAGAATCAAAGGGCCGGGGCTTAGAACTTGTAGTTTTCACCTGAATGGATTTCCCCTGGGCTGAGCTCTATGTTGTTATCCTCATGCATGCTGTCCAAATACATTCAGTGCTTTAAATACAACCAAAGCTGCTGTGAATCATCCTTATTATCTGCATAAGATTCTGCTGATCAGTATATTTCTCAGATTAGATGGACACTGCAGGATTTCGCCGTTTTGTGAATAGTTAGATGTTGCCTTTTCAAACTCGTTCTGCGGTCCTGCATTACTGCTTACAGTTCATAGTGGCGATGGGTTAATGACTACCTCCCAAGGTGGATCAGGGGCGTGATATTAGAGGATCGTTTTTAACTCTTCATTCCTTGTCTTTCAATTGATCACAATGCAAAATAATCATCTGTAGCTCATGGATTGAAAGGAGGATCTAAAGAGGGTTTAAGTTTGCAGTAATCTATCCTTTTAAAAAATTGGGTTGTTATTTTGTGAATAATCTGTAAACTTAATTTTGAAGGGGTAACATTCCTTTTTTGGCACTAGTTTGGTTCAATGAGCAACTTAAGATCTAATTTTGCAATAATTTCCTGTATAAAATATCTAAACTTTTATTTTGAGGAGTAACTGTAGGCTTTAGTTTAAAAGGCCAACATAATCAATTTTTCATCACTGGTTTAATTTCATTAGTCATGTGGAAAATATAATACATTAGAGGTGTTGGTTTCATAATGCACAGCTGTCTAGTCAATGCTATGGCAGGCACCACTTATTCCATATCTGTCTATAACAACAAAGGGCCTTCGAGAGCAATATTTAAATTACTTACATGTCATAAAATATTAGGTTGGGAATTGTTTCCATCGTAGAAAAAAAAAAAAAAACTTTCATAAATGATTTTACCTTTTCCCTAGATACCATTCTCATTTAATTCATGTCATTTGAATATTTAAATGACAGATTTTGTAACAAACCCGCAAAAAAATACAGGTCATACCTCTAGAAGGTCATCCAACATAAAACCAATCAAATATTAATAAAAAAAATAATCTCTGCAACCTGCATCATGCCTGCTGTAATGAGAGTTTGTTTCATGGACCACCTATGGTATGGTGTCTTTAATTAAAACAGAGGGAAGTTCACAACATATGCACATGACTTCTCTGCTATTTAAAACTATTATTTTCTAGGTAATTTTCATGCATTCCTTCAGGCTCTGCAGACAGCACAGGCAGAAAGCTGGCGTACCTTCAGGGTGTAAATGAACACGTAACAAATGCAGACACAGATTAAGCTACAAACAAGGAAGTGTTCTCCATCACAGAGTGAAATTGCATGCCTGAGGGATAGAAAGTCTTTAATACAGGGGCAGGTAAGTCGAGATGCAGAAAATTGTTGTGTTTGTTCTGAAAGATGGAAGACATACTGTGAGTAGATTTGTTCAGTAAGGGAACATTTTCACACCACAAATGTAATTAACCCTTGGAGCAGGGAGTAACAGTTTTTAATAGACCACATCAACATGAATAAACCAAAGACCCAAGCACTGAATTCGAGCAAAATTTAAATAATCTTAGAGAAATCTAGTCATAGTGTCTTCTTGAACACAGAAGTACTTTCTTGTCATATTAAACATGTCATCTATGAACTGGGAATTCTGTTAAAATGTTTGCAGTTTAACTTATGATTGAAATATGCAAAAACTAGTGTCACTATTTCTAATCTTTAATGCTTTGCTTCTGTTAAGCATCCACCAGCTGAGTTGATGTGACCAACAGGAGATGGCTTCTGTCTGAGAGCCACATTTCTGGCAGTAAAACCACCGACCTCCCAAACCTGCCAAAGTAATCTTGAGGGTAAAATGCTCTGGATTGATCCATACAGGGTTAATCAGGACCACCTCTTTCTTTTAAGCTGCTTTGGCTCCATATGTCTTTATATTACATAATACATATTTAATTTCTTTGGTAGTTTAATTTAATTGTGTCATGACAGAAGCCATTAAATAAAAGAACATTTGTTGCCCAGTACAGTACACTGTGTCTACTGTGGATCACTCCCAGGTCCTTGAACCACCCAATCTCAGGACCTGATGGTCCTCACACAGACACTGTTCAGAAGAAGGTCCAGCAGAGACTGGACTTCTTGTAGTGAGGAAGTGGTTAACTCAGCTCACCAGGAAAGTTAGCTCTGTGCTAGCATGCCCCCTCAACCCAGTGTAGGTGGTGGGAGACAAAAAGGACTGTGGCTAAAATAACATCTGTGATGGATAGTGTCTCCCACCCCATGTATTAAGCTATTACTGAACTGGAGAGCTCCTTTAGTGACAGACTGCTGCATCCTAAGTGAACAAAGGAGCATCTCTGCTCCCAACAAACAGAATAAGTGTTTACATCCCTGCTGGTGTTTCCACAATTTTACTCATTTTAAATAACATTTATGTTGGTATCTGCACATAGGTGTTGTTGCACAGTTTTTATTGTCACTTATTGTAAATAGTCTGTTATTTAATGCTCAAATACACATGCACATTTTTTTTTGTTTAATTACCCAACTCAATTGCACATTCTTTTGGATCAAAATATGCTATTTTTAATAACTGTACAGTATTTATGAAAATATTTTCCCCTTACTATAAGGTCTGTTCTTTATTTTGTTTTTATAGATTTTATATTCTCATCTTTGTGTGAATCTACTTTCTTTCATTGCCTGTTATGTCTCTCTACAATAAAAATACAAATGAAAAAACCTAAAAAAAAAAATAGCAGGGGATAAAGTACTTATTTCCACCACTGTGTTCTACAGTGTTTTCTATTTTTTTTGGCCATGATACAGGTACAGTGATCCACTTTTCTGGTCCTTTAACCCACTTGTCATGGTGTGGGGTTGGTTGTGTTGGACCCAAATGCAGAGAGGCAGAGGCAGTCAGTAGATTTTGAAGATTTAATAAAAATGACAAAAACACTGGAGGACGCAGGAAGCCAGAGCAAAAACCAAACAAGAATCCAGGGAACAAAAATAGTGAGTACAACAAGGAAAAACTCAGGCAAGGAAACCAGGTTACCAACAGGCAGAATAACAGGAGGTATAACAGAGAGAAAGCAGGAGGAACCAGCGAGGAGTGGGATAAAGAAAGGAGCTTAAATACTATGAGGAGTGAACACTGGAACAATGGCAGGGGCTGATTAACTAACCGTTTGCAGGTGTGGGAAATGAGCTCGGAAGACTGAGGAGAGAGAGAGTGGCAACAGGGGGCGAGGGAGAGTAGCAGGGGAGCAAGGAAAAGAATCTAACAGCAACTGAGGATAACTAGACACAGGGAAATAACTGGAACAAGAAATAAATAAATAAATACAGAGGAACAAAATCCAAAAAAGTACAGAACATGACACTACTGTCACCTCCTGTCTCTTTCATCAAAACAGAAGAAAGATCTCTTCGGTTCACTGGATAACTTCCTTCTATTTTTTTTTTTTTTTTTTTTTTTTTTTAATATTTTCCCCCCAAAAAATCTAACTGCAGCTGGAAGATGTGATTTACTGGGGACTGTGTCAAGTAGGTGGGTGGTTTATTAGCTGTAATGACATTGAATGCCTCCTAACCCGGGTCTTTGACACTGATTGTGTGTTTGTTTGACTCCTAAACACACTCTGTGTTTCTAAGGACGCCTGATGTAGCTCATCAGTAGATGTCTAATATTAATTATATGCTGCGAAGATCAATAACCGGCATCATGTCAGAATCTCAGCTGTGAAGCTGCTGAGATGCATTTAATTAGCTTCTAAAGTCGCACACCAGATATGAGCATGTAAAATGAGCCAGCAGAGCAGCATCCATGAAACCAAATCTATCGGAGCAAGGAACGGCATCGGGAATCTACATCTGTGTTCATGGAGATCTGGAGACGGAATCGCTTTTCTGAAGCACACAGTCTGAATAAATCTTATAAAGTAAAATGTATATTTGACAGCAAAGAAAAAGGTTTTATTGTGGATCCAAACTTAGCAAATCAAACAGCAGAAAGACATACAGAGAGGTTTAAAATTATGTTTTCACACATTTCAAAAACCTTAAAATCAATTAGATTTTAGAGCTTAACCCTTTCAAAGAGGCTTAAATCCTCTTATAATTCCTTGGCAGATTAAAGAAATAAAATTCCTCGTGGACCAGATGTGCAGCTGACAGGATGCAGTGTGTGTGTGCGTGTGTGTGTGTGCGTGTGTGTTTGTGCACGTGCAAAACACCGACTACAACTTCCAAAGCTGGCCGAGAGCTAAATCGCTGGAAAACTGCAGACCTCTGTGTGCAGAGCTGCTGCCTGTCACTTAAATCAAGACAGGACTTGTTTGATTTATCTGCTCTTTGTCCATCTGTGCATGTTGATAAGGCAGGATGATATAGCTGACCGCTACATCACACCAACCCACGGGGTCTAGCGCTCAGAAAGACATTTCAAGTTATGCAATCACCTCATTTACATATCACTTTGCATAAAAATTGAAATAAATTATGTTGGTATCACTGGACTGTGATATAACTCAGAAATGCCAGCTGCAAGCTAACGCATTTAGGTAGGAAGAGACAGATAACCGCTTCTCAAGCAGGTGGTGAAAAGATATATAATTTCCCTAAAAAAATGACTGAAGGTAACAATGACTCTTTCTCGTGGACCAGGTATTCACAAAAGTATCACAGAGTTCAGTACGCTGAGCAGTTCCGTCTTCCATTTGGGAAGAAGTTATAAGGAGATGAAAGCCCTCAGTTATCTATACTAAAAGCAGGTCTGCAAGACAAAAATATGGATAATTTTCAATTTTATGCTTTTAATTTCAAAATAAGATAGAAATTGTCATATTGAACCGGAGCAACTGAAAAACAAACCGTTCAGTGAGTTTGCTAAGGTTTGCACTGGGTTGGTATCCAGTAATAATGTGAGGAACTTGGGTGTTCTGTTTGACCAGGATGTCCTTTTGATCTAAACAGATGTCTAGGACAGCCTTGTCTCACCTGTGAAATATTCCCAAAATCCCTGTCACAAAGCACTAATCCATGCATTTGTTATTTCAAGACAGGAATATTGTATTTGCTTATATTCATAGTCTAAAAAAAAAAAAAATCATCTAATCTAAAATGCTGCTTCCAGAGTTCTGGATCATATTTCTCCAACTTCAGCTTCTCTTCAGGCATTTATTAAGCTCCTCTCATGTGGAGCCAGCTCCTAGTTTGTTTTCTAATAAATATAAGTAAAGGATTAACACAAAATTTTTATAAATCTTATTGAGTGGCACAGGTTATCCCATGAGATTTTTCCAGTTTTGCAGCCAAAGGCTTAGGCTGGCTTAGGACATACTGACCATTTTCCCTACTCCACTGTCTTTACTCTCTTTACCTGCATGCATTGTTTCCAATTACTGTTGCTACTAAGTTTTCTCTTTGTTTTTCTTCCAATTAAAAGTATGCCTGGGCAGGGGGCTCCTGGTCAGGCTTCTCCCTGTTAAAATGTTTGCTCAGAATGAGATATTGATATGAGGCTATGATTTAAAGCAACCCGCTGGTTTCCATGAACAGAAAAATAAATACTGAGCAAACAAAACTGGATTGAAATGAAGACTACACAGATAATCTGGTTTGTATAATGTACTAATTAATATATTGCTCAATCAGAAACCTACATGGAGTTTAATATTTGGCTCCTAGTGATGAACAGATTTGGAAAGCTGAATCTGGCAGAAATCCATATGAAACGTTACATTTATCAATTTTCTTCTCATTTCAGACATAAAATGTCTGGAATAAAATTCATTTAAATTTCCTTACATGGAGAGAGCTTGGGATAATCACAAATATGGAGGTTTATATACAGTGTATTTAGACTATTTATATAATGTGCAAGTTTAGGAGCAGAAGACAAAAAGTCAGAATTTCTTCATTCCTAAATTTTACATCTACATTACAAGCATCTGAGGTGGCATTACCCCAGTTTTTTCATATATAACCACCTTTTAGGAGTGACTTTGCAACCACTGCTTCCATAAACTATAAAATAATTCATGAGCAAAATATTTCTGAAAGAAACTGTTTACCAAAGCGCAGAATTACTCATACAGTGTACTGACACAGCCCAGTGGACATGCAGCCTTCAGACTGCACTCATTTGCAGCTCTCCTCCAGGAGACTTCCATGTCCATGTCCATCAAACAGAGCAGAACGATGTGGGAGAAGATTTGTATTCATTCCCCGCTGCAAAACAAAGACAGCTCGACGATTCAGCAAATCTCCCTGAACGCAGCACCCCCCTAACCCCACGAGCTTCTTGGGAGAAAAACTTCACTTTTCACTGCAACTGGAACACAAGGTTAATAACCTATCAACCTCCACTGTAACGCTGCCACTGCAGCTCACAGTGACGCGCTCTTGTGGCATGTCAAGTTAAGTCAAGTTTATTTGGATCACACATTTCAGCAGCAAGGCATTTCAAAGTGCTTCACATCATAAAAACATCAATCAAATCTCCAGCAAAATCATCAATATCATTGCGCAAATATCAATGCATCAAAATCATAAAGATCATCAAGAAAATATCAACTAAATAGAATTTGAAAATATTGATCAATGTTCTACTTACTACTAATCAAAGGCAACTCTAAACAGGTGGATTTTTAGCCTCGATTTAAAGGAACTCAGTGTTTCGGCTGTTTTGCAGTTTTTTGGGAGTTTGTTCCAGATTAGTGGTGCATAAAAACTGAAAACTGCTTCTCCATGTTTGGTTCTGGTTCTGGGGATGCAGAGCAGACCAGAACCACAAGACCTGGGTGGTCTGGAAGGTTGATACAGCAACAGTAACATGTCTTTAATGTATTTTGTTGCTAAGCCGTTCAGTGATTTATAAACTAACAGAAGTATTTTAAAGTCTGTTCTCTGAGCTCCAGGGAGCCAGTGGGAGGACTTTAGAACTGGGGTGATGTGCTCTGTCTTCCTGGTCTTACTGAGAACGCCAGCAGCAGCGTTCTGGATCAGCTGCAGCTGTCTGGTTGATTTTTTTAGGCAGACCTGTGAAGACAGGCAGTGATCTAACTATACAACTTTTCTTCCCCCGTTCTAATTAAAAAATATAAATTTAGACATGGAGTAATAAATGCACATATTATCATAATTCATTTGACTTCCAGTTATTAAAGGTTTTTGCAGGATTTTTCTTTTTAGAAAGGAGTGAAATGTGTGACCGACCTCTTGAAAGGCTGTAAATGAAGGGGACATATTTCATGCTGGCAGGTATGTAAAAGGTTGACTGAAAAAGACAGTAAGCATTTAGGTTCCTCTCTGGTGTAATTTAAATTCACATTAGAGGTAGATATAAAGGTAAACTGTAGCAAACTGTCATAAATCATGGATCAGAAATAAAGCTCAGTCATGAATCCAGAGATGAATGTAAATTTGCAGCAGAAGATTAGCCACCTTGTGCTAGATGTACCATCAGCAGCGATGCAGGATCAATGGCAGTTTAATTTCATGCCTTTTCTCATATTTCGCTTGTTTCCTTTTAGGTAGCGAGGCTGTCATCTTGATTTAATGGGCCAAGATGCTACACCACAAAAAAGCACAATAATTGAAGATGAGGGACATAATTTCAAGTATTGATCCATCACACAATGCAAGTCTTGATTTTGGATTAGAAATAAATGCAACTAAATAGCCGCTGCCTGTAAAGAAAATGTGCAAGGCAGCTATAAATGTTAGGGGTTTAAATAATTTAAAGTGGTACTGGCCACACTCTCCTCACGCCAAAGTTACGACCTCATCACACTCAGAACAGTGTCAGCCCGCCAAGTACGGTTATTTATGATAGCAATCTTGGCATTGTGGCTTCATTGTGTATTACTTATGGCCTCTGTTCTATTGTCAGTCAGGAGAAGCTCACCAAGCTGCAGCAACAACAAAATCCACTCTTGATATGCCAATAAAGTAACATCAAGAGCAGGTCTCTTGTATAAAGATATCTGTATGCACTGTGATCATCGCAAGAGTGAGTTTCCCAGCTGGGGAAAAGTGCACACACCTCCAAATAGCTGTAAGGTTAGGCTGTGCTTGTTGCTGCGAGACTGAGGGACGCTTTAAGTATTTCAAGCAGCAGATTGAATGCCAAATATATATACCGCAGGCAGCAGTGTTGTTACTATCACTGAGTAAGGACAGTGGATGCGATGATTTGTAGGGTTTAGAATATAACTTTTAAAATGTTGCAGCTGCATTCACCAAAAGTCAACTTGAAGCTTCATGCTCAAGCAGATCAGTAATAAACACAATTTGGTTTCCACTGTTGCCAATTTAGCAACTTTGTTGCTATATTTAGTGATTTTTCTGACCCCTCTATGACTTTTTTTTTTTTTTTTTTTTCAAAGAGCATCTACTGACAAATCTAGCAAGGTTTTGGTGTGTCAATGGTGACAAAATGTGAAAGCACCAGTCGCTCTATAGTAACTGTCCTGAGTGAGCAGCGAGTGCTGCCGTGAGCCCTCCTGCTTCCTAAGCACTGTAGTCAGTCGTCCTGCAGCAAACCACACCTGCAATCAGAGCAGAGAGGACACCCACTCCACTCACACATTGCAAATGAATCACAAATGTGCAGAGCTGCCTCTGATACCACCCTGGATTACAAAGCAGGATGTAAATAGAATTATTATCACTAACTCCATTATCACACTAAAATAAATTCCTGCATTTAACTCACAGCCTCAGTCGCCTATCTTATCATTTAAAGTTATGAAATTATTTCATAAAGTTCACCTATAGTTCTATTTTGAGTGTTTTCTAGTCACTTTTTGTCTTGCTTACGTTGATAGTCCTCTCCTACTACAGCCCGGATCACGTGACCAAATATGCAAATTAGGCAATGACATCATCTAACAACTTTTAAGACAGCCAATAGCTACTTTTCTTGCGCAGGAGTTGGCAACAGTGATTCTGAGTACATAATTCAATTTGACTGAACCCACTAATGTGTCCTCACACACCTCTGCACTGAGATGAAATCATTATGCAGGGCCGCATGCTCAATGGTGGGTAGCAATCTGTATAGAAAACCCCCGAACCTGCATTCTTTCATGCCGTTAAGTTGATAAAAACGTTGAATGTGTTCGATTCTCTATGGAAAGGCAGAAACTAATGGTCAAGGTGCATGAACCTCCCATGTATAGGTAGGGGTATTCTACAGATTCTGTAGCATTGATGCTAATAACTTATTTATGGATGATGTAAATGATATTCACTATTATAAGTTGATTTCTTGTCTTTGTACTGAAAGCAAAGTGAGCTCCACAAGGACAAAGGGAAAAATTTTTCAGAGGATTTAAACTGCTTTTGTTGAAAATTGTTCAGGCAAAGACCATTCAGCTTTATTGTTCTGCTTTCTTCCTCTCTGCAGCTGAGTCAGTCACATAATAAGGTTTTTCTGGTAAACATAACAAACTGAAATAAAGTCGATTTACAATTTAAACACAAAACACTGAGAACCGCATTCATTAGTGGGGTTTAACACCCTTATTGTGGAGAGGTTAATAAACAAGATGGGATAGAAAACAAGTAACTGTTGTCTTTCAGATTCACCAAAATCCTGCAGTCTAGCAATAATTACTGATAACTATTCATCCAGCATGTGAGAATCAGCTGAAAAATGTTTTTAAATCATGTTTAGCTGACTTGATCTTCTCTGGAAATGTTGAACTATTATTTTATGAATTTGTGGGATTCTAAGGCAAAAGCTTTTAGCTGCTACACAAAAACAATATTAGAGGGGATCTGGCTGCTCTAAAACATGTAAATACAAAATACTGGAGACAATATTTTATAACTATGTCAGTAAGTACATGACCAGGAGGAATATTTTGCGAAAATAAAAATCCCCTTACCTTTAGCAGTCAAAAGCTAATAAACGAATTCCTTACTTTTGCAGTTATTCAGAAAAAAATGTGTATTGATTATATTATTGTCTCCGTAATTAAAAAAATTATCAAAACTGAATAAAAAGGAGAAACAAAACAAAGTGTTTAGACAGAGACTGAAGAAACTCTGTGTACCGTAGAACCATCTGTCTGTCCTATAGCAATCATTTTCACGTCTCAATTTATCAGTACCAGGAGAAAAGTGTTGGTTTTGGCCCTTTTTGATGGATGATGAGTTCTCTGTGATTTCACAAACGGCTGACAAGCTGCACCAGCTCAAATATCTGCAGTTTCAGCGTTTCCAGCAGGTTTTCTGAATGGCTGTTTTTGATCGACTGATAAAGGCGATATCATGTCCTTCAGTTGAGAGGAAATACTCCAGCTGTCCATCCTTTCAGAGGAAATGATTGGTCTTAAACCTTTCAGAAATACAGTGAACTGAGAAGAAATACAGCAAGGACAGAAGCATTCAGCTGAGCATCAGCACTATCACAGCATGGCCTCTGAATCTGTTGATATTACATTAAATCTTTTATAAAAAATGAAGACAATTTACATTGTTACCACATTTTTAATGCTTCTTATCTTTGGAAAAACTTTGACTATAGTATCTATCTCCAATGTTCATTGGGCGAAAGACACACAGGATAAACAACCATCCACAGGCAATTTAGAGAAACAAATTAACCTAACAGTCATGTTTTTGGACTGTGGGAGGAAGCAGAGTGCCTGGAAAGAACCCAGACATGCCCAGGGAAAACAGGCAAACTCCATCCAGAAAGACCCCAGCCTGGGATTCAAACCCATGACTTTCTTGCTGCAATGGGGTGTGCTACCATGCATCCCAATGCAAACAAAAAAGAATGCATATCATGAAATAAGCATAATGAAAAACAGAATCATGTAAAAAGTTTTTTTTAATCTGGTATATGGAAATATTTTTGCAGTATATGATGAAAAAACTGCTCTGCTTTTACAGGCTCAGATGGAAATGAACGGATCTATGAATCTCTAAATTTCTATTTTGTTTCACAACTACACTGAGGTGGCAAGAAGTGATGACTAAAATGAAATCTGGAAAGACGACAGCTGTTTTGAAAGCTTTTACAAGATGCCTCAGGAACTGACATTTTGGCAATCTGGGACCCTGACAACCCGAGCAGCTAATAACTGGTTTATTTGCTGTCACTGAATGACAGCCCTCAAGAAAAAAGAACAGATTTCCACCTAAACATGCTCATCTTAATCCAACTGCAGTAGTTTTTTTTTTTTTTTCTGATAATCAGTTCTAGAAGAATACGAAAATGCCATAAATGTTCATTCAGACAAATGAAAATGAAAATAAAACTCTCAGCCAAAAGGGTTATTTGCTCTGTAGCACATTATGACGACAATCTGCGCTACAGTGGAAATCAAGAAGAAGAACTTCCCAAGCAGAGAAGGAAAAATATTGATCTGACCATATTTAACTTTTGATCCATTTACCTCAAGTTATCTCAGAGCAGAGGTGAGCAAAGCTTCTGGGGGAAAAAAGCTTTCTATTTAGTTTATACACAAATAGTGTTTTTTAAATTTGAGCAACAAATCTTTATGTATCCCCAAAAACACGCTGGATTCAAACAGAAAGACAAATCCTGATCCAAAAAGACTTTTCACCTGCATTTCTGTCCTCCTATGTATCAAGCCAATACTTTTGGAATATTATTAAATCAGACCCAGAAACAAACTAATGACCCAATTTAACAGTGGTTCATCCCTTTAGAATCAGTTATGCCTTAATGATTGGCAGGTCAGAATAAGGTGGCTTAAAAACATAGCTGAGTTCTGGATTAAAAAAGTAGTTACAATTTAGAGAAAAACCTTAAAAGACCTATAGAAAGTCTGAAGAACTATCAATCAGGGTCTGTTAGGATCACGAGAAAGTGTTCATTTGTTTCCATGGAGGGAAGATTAGCTGACGATTGAATTAGAGACAACTACATGTAGGCAAGACAAGTTTACTTGAATAGCAAACATAAATGTAGTCGTAAAGATTCCACCTGAACCAAAGAAATAAACGCTGGATCAAATTTTAACGCAAGAAGTTTCCAGTTCTATAAAAATCATTTTCATATTCTTAAAATTCCTACCCTTTGAACAATAATATCACATTATTACAATGAATATACGCATATACTATAAGGCCTTGATTTTATTATAATGTAATATTTATACAGTAACAATATTGTACAATGTTTGCATTGCTTGGTGCTTTTGTGTGAAGATATTTGCACAAGTTTAAAAATACCTTGAAACAAAATTTAATTTATTTCATCCAGATGTGCTGCTGGGAATTTAGCTACTTTATTGCTTCAATGTTTGTTTTCTTCCACTGACTTTTTAAAGTTACTTTTCACTCTCAGCCAGTAACGACAAAAATGTCAAGTGAAAGGATGACTAAACCATAACAGGTTCAGTATCATATGCTCGTGTGCTTATATACTGCTTCAATAAGGATGATTACAACGTCCAGCAATAAGTCAGGTCACTGAGGATGGTATCAGAGTTCTGTTACACAGCAGACTAACATGCCGTCCCTCCGTCCGTCCATCTCCATTCAGGGTGGGGGGAGCTGGTGCCCATCTCCAGTGCTCATTGGGCAAGGTTCGGGGTACACCCCGGACAGGTCGCAGTCTATCACAGGGCAATTTAAAACCAATTTTTAAAATGATAAGAAATTCAAGTATTATTGAAATACACAAAAAAACTGAAGTACAGCAGCCCCCCGGTATCAGCAGGGGTCTTTGAAATCCCCTCTAAAAATGCTTATAAATGTGCATTTTAATTGTTCAAGCATGAAATATACATTAAGATGCATTAATGCACACAGTGGAAACCGTATTAGCACTACCACAGGAGCTAACATCTATAGTCTTCTTTATCTCCACTCTTGGGATTACAGCCAATCAGCAACAAGGAAAATGAGTGGTGCTCCTGGATTGGCTGCTTTGAAAACACCAGCCAGTAGCGTGTCAAGTAGGACTGCACCTTATTTCAGCCTCCCAAGCTGCATTTTCTTTACAATATTTTAGATATGCTCTATGGCAAAATGTGAGAAAACTAAAGAAAAGAATAAATGTTATTTATTGTAAGGAATAAATTAGCCCCCCCCCACATTAATTCCAATCTAAAATGGCTAAAAATCACTCAAAGGTATAAATCACATCAGGATTTTTTGTATAGATTTGGTTAAAACTCAGACATTTAGGTTGGTGTGCCCTCAACTGTTGAAGTGGCAGCGAACACCGTGGTGAAATCGAAACATCTTTCTATAGATTTCAGGATTAAGATAGTAGCTTGTGTGTCCTGTACGATGCTTGAAACGGTCTATGAGCAAGTGATCTCAGCCATTCCACTGTACTGATAATTATCTACAAGTAGAGGACATTCAAAACAACTGCCAACATTCCCAGATCTGGTAGTCCAAGCAAGTTCACCCTGTAAGCAGACCGAAAGATGCTAAGAGAAGACTCTGAGAACCCTTAAACGTCATCACGACCCACAGCAGGCGACTGCTGCTGTTCATTTCAAACTGTATGCCTGTACGATCAGAAAAAACGTGCACAAGTCTAACTTTAGTAGCGTGCAAGGAGGAAAACACATCCAAAACACATAGGAAAAAACATAAAGGCCAGTTTTTCCAGAGAGAAAATAGACAAAAACAACAAAACTTCTGGAATAATGTTGTTTGGATGAGTCTTAAATTGAGTTATTTGCATAACATGATTGGCAAAAACCAAATATAGTATTCCAGGAAATAAAACTCATCCAAACTTTGAAGCTGAACATGGTTTGGAGATGATTTACTGCAGCAGGATCTGGCTCGAACCCACAGTCTCCTTCTGTATATAAGTGGTGGTTGGGGAACATGTAAAACCATCTATCAAACATTAAAGCTGAAGCAGAACAGGACCCTGCAACATCAGAAGGATGCAAAGCATGCAAGTCCTTGGCCTAGTCAAAGCTCAGATTTTGATATCATCGAGAAGCTGTGGAGTGAATTTAAATGGGCAAAAAACAAGTTTTTGTTGATTTAGTTTTTATTTAATGATGTTATTTTATGGAGATAAACACAAAAAAGAATAAACATCAACAAGTCGACTTTACTTTAGAAAGACTTGAATATTTAATGTGGTGTCCTAATTTTTCCACAATTGCATGTGACTGTTTTCATAACAGCCGTGCATATGGGTAATCTAAACTGGCATTGCTATGTCAGCGTGTGTCACAATGCAGAGGGACCGTGTCAACAAATGTGTCAGTGTGTGGCTGCTCTGAGGCCAGACAGCCACTCATCCAACAACTAAGGGAAATATTTATCCTGTTGAATCAGCACTCCTGGGCCGCAAAGAGGCGGCAGCGCAGGCCGAGTCACAGAAAGAGGACGTCACAGGGGAGAGCCAGAAAATAGCTGAGAGAGACAAAGAGGTGTCAGGTGAACAAAATAGGAGGACCTGAGAAAGACATCTGTAGACGGCCCGGAGAGACGGAGTCCGGCACAACAAACGGAGAAAGGGCTGACATAGAAGGGTCCGTTTAAAAAGGCTCCAAAGGTGAAAAACCAAAAAAGGATGGAGAGAATGATAAAATTTGACCCAAAGGAACTCACGTTCACCAATAACAAATGCAAGAAGAGAACCAAACGTCTTTGGGTAACACGTTTTGATACCCGAAGATAGGGTAGGCAAGATAGGCATAAAAAAGTGAGAATCTAAAGAAAAGCGGTGCTTTGAGCTCTAAGCGAGAATGAGCTTTTATCTTTGGTCAGGCTTGGAGTGCTGCTAAATTCAGAAAGAGAAAAGGCTAAAAAGATACAAAAAGCACCATTTTGTTGCTATGCAACCAACCTATTATAAGCAACCAAATCTAATTGAACAGAGGTAACAATAGTTTAAAAAAATAAAAACAGCAAATGCCCATCCAAAATGTTCCATGAAAATGAGACAAAAAAAATATTTAAAAATGGGCATATTTCATGAATTTTACACCTTTTGGTAATTATGTCTGGCCTTAAAGTGTCACTGTAGCTCATCATTTCCAAGCTAAAAGTTGGGAAATATCTTTAAAAAGAAACCAATCACAAGGCAGCTGAGGTGAAAATCGTGAAAAAGTCTGAATAGCAGCAACTTCTCTCCTTTTTCAGCTCAGTCTGTCTGTAATTCACCACAACAAACCAATACAACTCTAAAATTCTGGCGGCATTCAGCAAGACATAACTTCTTCTCTGGTTCTGACCCGCATTCTTATTGATGCATCCTAATACTGATTCATCAGTACTCCCAGCTCTGTGACCAGAATATTTTACATTAGCAACATGTGCAGTGGTTGTGTAAAACATAGCATTAGTGAATAGAAATAGATTAAAATCTCACTTTTCTCCACATTTCAGATTTTGCTTTACTTTTGAGTGTTTAACTTTTCTCAGAACATGTCGTTTGATCCTTCACAGTTACTTAAAACTAACTTCAAATTTTGGACAGAATGACTGTTGATTCATTAAAGTGATCTGTGAACATAAGTAGATGTTTTGTATAAACAAAGGGCTACCTGATGGGTAAAAATCACAATAAAACACATCTTACCTCAAAGTTGTCTTGAATGATATAATTGGTTAAACTAGTAATTCATCTGCTGTTATATGTTGTTGCCTTGGCATGAATTGTGTTGTGTCCCCATCCCTCAGCCCTGGGTTGTTCTTTCCAATAAAGAAAAGATACTTTCAGAGTCCTGTGGCAAAATGTTTTTCATTTGTGTTTTTGGTGAGTGAAGATAAATCTCCCCTCTTTGCCTTTTTACATTCAATGATTTATCTCCAACTTTTCTTCCACATCAGGATCTTTGGGGAAGGTAAGATTGATCACCCCATATTAGCTTAGAGGTATAATTGAAATGCTAACTGTCAATTGCTTCAGTTCAAACTTTCAAGGATTGTTGGTTCATGAAATATTCCCTCTGATGATCCTCTGAAACTGTTAAATGATTCCTGAAGTAGGAATAAGTTTTTGTATGTGCACAAGGTCTAAAAAGATGGTTCAGCTCAAATCAAACACCAAAGGGTGTTTTTTCTCAAACTGAAGGATGCAGAATAACCTTAAGCACCTTGTGCATACTTAAGTGTTTTAGTCTTTTGTAAAACATTTCCATGAAACATCTCTGCATAATGTCTATCCTCGAGTTAGTCTTACAGACAGCAACGAAAGCCAAATGGTTGCTTTGGATCACATCATTCTGGATTTATCAAATAACTATCTGCAATTGATAAAACAGTTCTGAAGAGTCAACATTAGATACTTCAAACAGGAAAATGACCATATATGCTCCAGGATGTCTGGTAACTGTGCTGGGTTGTGTGTTCATGTCAGAAACATCACCTTTGTGGAGAAGTGAAACATGGACATGATAAAATCCCTTGGAAATTAAGTGTGTGAACCAGAACACTTGTTTTCTTGTACCCTGTTTAAAGATGGCCTGCTGAAGAGATTTTATAGGAAGTGATGGGGAGTAAAACCCGCAGTCCGGATCCCATGAAGAAAGATGCCATCGGCATTCTGAGGAAGTCAACACAAATGGGTATGATGTAAAGAAACTGTTTATTCCTTCAGTCTGCTGCTTTCTATGGAAGTCCATTTAAGCCATGATAGAAAAAAATAAAAGCCCAAAAGGAAGCCATAATTACAAGTTTTAAAGTCATAATTACGAGTTTCAAAGTAAAAATTATGAGATAGAAAGTCACGCTGTTTCTTTAACCTCCTAAGGCCCAAACTCTTATATGACATGCATTTTTGTCCACATATGTGGATGTCAGGTCCTAGAAGGTTAAGGAGGCTTGCTCCAGTATCTCATAATTATGACTTTGAAAGTGGAAATTATGACTTTGTATCTCAAACTTATGACTCTGAATCTCAAAATTATGGCTTCATATCTCAAAATTATGACTAAAAGTCAAAATTGTGACTGTATCTCAAAATTGACTCTGAATCTCAAAATTATGACTCTGAATCTCAAAATTATGACTTTGTATCTCAAAATTATGACTCTGAAAGCTGAAATTATGACTGCATCTCATAATTTTGAGTTTTAAAGTCAAAATTATGATTTGCTGTTGGGATTTTTTTTTTCATGGCAGAAATGGGCTTCCACAGGCTTTCCCTTAAACACAGACGAGGAAATGTTTTAAAAACATGAACATTTATTACACACTGCTAAACCTTCTCATTGCCCTCAGCCTGACTATAATTTGTTGCTTTATTTCAAGGAACAATGCTGCTCTATTCAGCTGGAGTTTCATTGTAAAAGATGGCTTGCTTACCCATCTCGGGGTGATGCCTTCCCTCAACAGGAACACTGACTGTCCGACGCAGTAGCTTGTTCCTGTGGGACTCTGAGCGCCTCTCGCGCATCAGCAAAGGGTGTACCTGCAGGCCCAAAACACAAAGTAAATATAGAAAAAAAGCTTTCTATAAATGCTGTGTCCTCATTTCTGAACACATTAATAAAGCACAGCTACAAAAGCTTTGCCCTGTTTGCTTTTGAAAACTGCTGTGCTCACTCTGTCCTTAATTGACTGACATTACGCATTCACATCAATATTATGATATACTAACGAATGATCGATGCAAACTTTAAGTTCGGGAGGACCATAAATGAGTCGTTTGGCACTGGAGAGTTACAAAAACATCATTAAATTCACAGAAACCAAAGGAAAATAAAAATAGATCAAATAAATCACAGAAGCTGCCACATTTGGCCCCACAGTCCCCGAATTCATAAAAGTGAGACTTGTGGGAAAACGAATGGAAGAATGTGAAGGTCTAATCAGAAACACTGGAACCTTATGAAACTTCAGAGTTACATCCAGAAAATACAGCATGTTCTGGAAAATAAAGATCTATAAATCTTCAGTGAGCACCAGCAATACCATTCAAGTTCCTGGTATTTCGAATGGGATCTTTATTCTATCTCACAAGTAATAAGCAAACATCTTTATTTTCTCTGTGAAGAGTCAAATATAGTTTTTCTGATCTTAATTAATAATCATCTTATTACTGATTAACATGACTATTAAGTTTATTTTTGTAATTAACTGCAGAATGATAAAATATATTTATGTTCTTAATATGAATCTTTAAAACAATCAAATAAACTCTCAGTGATCTGGATAAAACAACCTGTGATGATTTCAGTCAAACCTGGATGTTATTTTTTTAATTAAAAATATGACAAAATTCACACCATCGCAATGATTTTCAAAAACAAGAATTGTGTAAGTTTGAAGTTGTTGTCGATTTTCTCTTCATTGTGTGACTCCACAAAGGGTCAAAATTATCCATTCAGCCAACTCTGTGTTAGGATGCCCCCTCACCCCATACATGAAGCTGGAGAGCTCCTTCAGTGGCAGACTGCAGCATCCTAGGTGCACAAAGGAGTGTTATCACAGATCCTTCCTCCCAGCAGAGGAAGGATTCTGCACCATATTCTTTCCTTATGCTGTAAATTTGCCCGTACTGTACAGTCTCAAATTCTTAATTCCTGTTTTAAAATTTTTTACCTTTGTCTGAATCTTTATGCCTCCATCTGCCAGTCACTTTACTGCTGGTACACCTGAATTTCCAACTGAGGGACAATAAATATCATTTATAATCTGTTCTACAGTAGTGGCTAAGTTGATTTAAATTGGTAGGCTTCCATCCACAGACCTGGTTTTTGATCATAGTCCATAAATGTTCACCAGGATAAATGTCAGAGCTTTGAAAAGCTGATTGTAGCAACTTAATGTTTGCCTGCTTTGTGTGTTTAGGGCCTTTGTCCTGTTGAAACATCCCACTGAGTCCAAGTTCACCCATCGAGAATCGATTTGAGGTAAACACGAGTAATTTAAACACAGACTTTCTCCTTTATTATTCCATCCACTTTGTGAAATGCACAAGTTTGTGCAACCACCACTGATATTTCAGATTGCACATTTGCTGTAGTTGCATTCATGTTCTCAGACAACCAAGACAATTTTCTTCCATCTGAGGGGGACAGTTTAGATCTGATGGTTTTAAGAAATAACCTTCTGACCTTAAAAGGCCAAAATTAGGCTCCTGTAATGTCAAAATAAAAGCACCCACATCAGTCATTTTAATGTGTGTACCTGCACAACAAAGCCAGTTAAGGTAATGCCAACAATTCTGCCAAGAAGATCGACTAAAGCTACACAATTTTCTATATTTTAAAAAGTTTTTTTCATATCAGTCCGAATCTTTCACATTATCTTGAAAATACTAGTATAGTAGTGAGGCTTTATTATCTGTACGTTCAACAAATAAAAATTACAATGCTGATCTGGATTCTGATTTAATGAGACTTTTTGGCATCTGAACCACCATAGATTTCTCAAATCTTGTTTCTTTAAAGCTGAATTTGTGAACTTTCATATCTTTACTGTTCATAAAAATATATTTTTTAAAATAGCTGTTTCAGTGCTTTGTTTGGCATCTTGCACAACCTTTGATGATGATCAGTTTAAGAAGCACAGGCCCAGTTTAAAACCCTAAATAAGAAAGTAAAAGCAAATTTCATACTTTCCTAGATGTTTCAAGACTTCCCAGGAACCCTGTTCATAGATATCTGAGCCTGTATGTGTAGTTAAACAATGAGAACGCAGTTTTTGTTTTGAAAAAGACACTTGACTTCTATGCTGTACAATTTCTCCACCATAAAAAGAATAGTCAGAATTAATATAACATTCCAGATTAAACTTTCTGACCACAGCTGTAAAATCTAGCTGGTGTCCTTATACATAAAAACTATGTACAGTCTTCAATTTTTTAAAGTGCAGCCACCGTCCTCGACTTAGTGGCATAAAATCAATAGAGGAAGCCGCAGCAGCAGCCTTGTTTGTGTTCTGATGCAGTGTATGTATGTAATATGAAAGCACTGGTGTCAGAGGGTGGTGCTGGCTGCAGAGTGCAGTGCAGGGTAGTGCAGCTTGGGGGTCTTTGGGGCGAATCCAGCAGCTGTGAAGGACACTGGCAGGTCACGCTGAGCTATTTGTCCCTCAAGACAGCAGAAGGCCGCTTTTTTTCCAAAGGAGTTCTGTTAAGATAAACGAAAAACAGCCCCTGTGTTTGTGTGTGTTTGTGGGGGGTTCATCCTTCAAAACATACGAATTTCATGCAGACACAACCCTGAATTGACCTACCACTACTATTTACAGCTGCTGCGGTTGGGCAGACCAGCACAAGCAGATAGTCTCTACTGTGGTAACACAATGCGAAAACACAGAATCTTACCAAGTATTCTTGGTCTAGTTTCTAGTGCAAATATCTTGAAATAAGACAAAACTACCTTACAAGTAACTTTTCAGCAGATATAGAAGCTGGTTTTAGGTCAATAATTCCTTAATATTGATGAAAAAGTTCTAGTTATAAGTGAAATAGTCGGCCAGTGGGACAAGACATTTTAACTTATAATATAGGATTTTGTGTTTTTGCAGTGCGGAGTTTGAGCAGCCTTGTAGGAATGCTTCACATCACTGCAGGAGCATTCTGTCTTGAGTCTCTTTCTGATCAGCTTAATCGGGTACAAGAACCAGAAATCAACAGCTTGTGCAAACATACGCATGCATTCTTGAAAATAACATTATGCTTGTTGTGATGGTATTACAGTACAACATCTCTGATGAAAAATATATTAAGATGCATCCATTGTTTATGAGCCCAGATACACACAGTCCTCTTTTCTTGGTTGGAGCTTTTTGCAAAGTAAGAAGCTCTGTCAACATTCTGGCTTTGAGGGTCAGTTGGGTGGTGTTTATTTCCTCTTTACCAGGCCATTGAGAAAACAACATTTCAGCAAATGTAATGTTGTGGAAGGGTGGCATAGCATGGTGATAGCAGCATCCAATTTTTTTTATGGCTACATTTTTAATACATTTTGACTTGCCCTATCACTTTTTATATATTGGCCAAACTAAAACTGCAACTCAGTGACTTATGCATTTTAAAATGTTGTCAGTGTTAAATCGTCTTGCTCCCTGCCTCCCACAGCTGCTAAGCATTCTGGCAACGTGCAAAAGTTTCTTTTAATTTTCAAACTAACCTTAAGGGAAATATTCAGCAAAGAGAAAATTCAATCAAAACTGTAAAAATTGGTCTTTTCAATCTGCAAAAATCCATCAACTTTTTGCAGTTCTGATAACCGTTTAACCTGTTTCTTTTTACTTTTTTTATCCACTGCAGGAACAATGTTTGTTCACAGTTCATATGAATGCTTAATAACAGAGGTCCCCACCTCAGTGTCCTGATAGAACCAAATGACTTGTTGAAGGGAGTATGTTGGAGCTACAATTCTCTGAACGTTGCAGGAAACTGGCCTCTGGGTGTTGGAACTGGAGACCAGTCCCAATTTCCTAAATTCTTAACAAGCTCAAGATTCACAGGCAGGCACAACTTTTAAAGCACAACTGAAAGCCAGGAATGTCTAAGGGAGTGGAATTATATCTGAAATGAAAGACGTTTACAACATCACTCAGACCTACAGTGGCCCTCCAAATTTCCTGGAATGCCTCATTCTTCTGTAGGCTATTCTCTCGTAGCCACTTCCTGACTGTAGAAGCTCCAAACATATCTGCTATAGTGGAATAGCATGTTCTCATGATTTTCCTATTTTGAAGGGTGTCTATGGGTTTTGGGCCTCTGTTTCACATAATATTTCTACCCCAAGGTAACAGGAAGATGGGGATTACAAACCGATCATCTGATAACAGAATAAGTTATGAAATGCTTCAGTTACATTTAAGATTCAAGATTGGGGTTGTGAATACACTTGCCACTCAAGATTATTATTATTTTTTTATTCCTGAATGAAATGTTGAGTTAAAAAAAAACAAAACAAAACAAAAAAAAAACTTTTGTAGAGTAAGAATATGCTACTGTAATGAAAATATATATTCTCTATTTTAGGCCTTTTAAAAAATCTTTTCAGCATGTGTGAGAAATTGTGAACGGTGCCATAAATTGCTTGGTTTGATCACCATCCAACCCCTGCAGCCTCCAAAATGGACTTCATTCTGCTATATCTGCAAATGACTTTTAGAAAAACATCTGATGAGAAACAGGCCAAGATTAAACAGACTTTTGTTTTTATTTAATAAATTAGCACAAATAATTCAATAATCAATTCTGTGTATGTGTATTTCTGTGTAATATCCTGTAATTTTCTATCCATCCTCCCATACTGTCAGTCAGTGTCAACCTTATTCACATTTCAACCTCTGCATACTTTGAAAGAAAGGTTAAAATGTCAGAAAACATTTCATCTTAGTTCTGGATTATTGTAATCACTTTGCTATTCCAATGTTCTTTTTAGGTTTTTCATGGTGACATGGTTTAGTTTTAACCTTTTACAACTGCAAATATCTGTAAAATTTACAGTTTCTTAAAAATATTTTGTGTATTACAAAAAAAACCCCTATGTGACATGATGAATTAAGTTGGTAACAAACACAGACAAAACACTAACACAGCTTTAACAGATAGATTCAGGTTGGGAAGCAGAAAGATAAGCTTATAGGTAAAACTGAACTGGAGATGTAGGTAGACAACTCAAAGCAATATTGTATTAGTAATATAGTATTGTTTCAACAATTGTTAGATTACTTTGAAATTCACTGTTGCTTTTTGACTGTTTTCATAATTTGTAGGAATTTATTTAAAAATAAGATTGTCAGTTTTTAATTGAAATTTCCAGCTATCATTATTGCAACACCAAATGTAAATGTACATTTCTCATATTCTTGTCCTTTTTGCTTAAAATGTGCAACATGGTCACTGTATTTGTGTTCCTCCATGAGCAAACAATTGAGGGGATTTCTATCAAAATAAACTGAGGTGATCGTACCTCAAACCTCCAGAAAAAAAACAAATCTTCACGGCCATCTACTTCAGTTGTGATGAAGTCTCATCAGTTTGCACAGCTTTTATTTAGTGCTCCTCTGTGGCCAAATGTTGTGTTAACGTGCCTGAATAAGCTTTGTGCCAGTGAGCACCAGTAAGCTGAATTAGCCTCACACCCCGCCAGCTCTGCATTGATCAGATGTGCAAATAAAGCCACTGCAGCTCGATTGCAATCCGGCTTTTTCACAGAGTTTCTAAATATATGCATTAACTGAGTGGCTTCTTGATGAAATCGCAGAATGCAGCTGACTCTGAGAAAACAAAAAGAAGGGAATTGGGCGGTGGAGGACAGAGGTGTAGCGAACCCGTACAGTACAGCAGGTAGTCTCACTGAATGGTTTTCTGCTTATTGAAGGGATAGCTGTGATTTTCAGCAAGGTTAAAGTGGCAGTTGTCTCTGTCCAGGTTTTCAGCTGTTGCCATGGAATCCAGGAGACAAATGAGCTGCACTCACTTTTATCTACAGGAAGAGTTATGAGACGGTTACAAAATGTGTGTTTGGTAAAACAGGACATGCTACATGCTTGTATCTTAGAAATATAAGTCAAAACCTTTAGCTGACAGTCATTTAGCAGCAAAAAACAAAAGGGGCATGCAGAACTGTGCAAAAATCTTCAGTCATCCTCCCAAAGGACCAGACTAGCTTGTAGAGTTTCCTCTGGTGTTCATCTAAAGCTCTCCTGCCTTTTATAGGCTGATTTGAAAGTCATTTTAAGCTGCCGAACTCTGACCCTCACAGGATGAACCAATGTTGCGTTGAGTAAACTGGATCCTTAAGTATATTATTAAGAACGGCAGATTTGTTCCCTTTTATTTAGGTATATCTTCAAAAAGCAGCTAATATAGTACAATCTGACAGAGAGAAGATACAGTTTTAGCAGTGTTAAAGTGATTCTCAAAGAGCCATCAGCTGAAAACCTGTCCTGTGTCAAGCCTTTACTGTAGGCTTTTCGATAAAGGATACTGTTCCATAGTTTTTGTTTTTATGCTGCCATTTCTGTAGTGCAAAAACACATTGAACTGAAGAAATTTACAAATTATCTTTTTCTGAATTTTGGACCTAATGAGGCAGTTTTTGCCTAATGTATTTCAACTTAGCGCAGCTTACTCTGGCAGCGTAAAAAGGTTATATTAGCAACTGAACAGATGTTGCAACCTTGGTGTACCTTGGATCAGCTTAAAAAATCTTATTAAAAGAAAACAAAACATTTAAAACAAATTTTAAATAAAAATCTGGTGGCCTCTGGAAGAAAACATAAAATGAGTTGTCACTGGATCTTTCAGGGGGATAATTAGCTAAACAATTTAGCAAGGTCAACAAACAAATGGCTCAACAGACACAAAATCAACCTTTTTAAAACCTGCATCTAAAGCCTGCAGGGTAGGAGAAGAATTTGCACTCTGGACAATCTAGAGCAACCGTACCAAGAGAAATGGTCAAAGATTTCCGTCTCTGTATGCTCTCACCCTGTTAAATGTTGGAATTTTCCAATTGGGTCCTGTAAGAGCAAAACAGGGCTGTACAGTGTATTAACTGCCAATAACTTTGGCACCAGTCATTTTTGGAAAAAATAGCATTTATTTTCACAGTAAATATAAAAAAAAAAATACAAAATAGTTCAAAATGTGATAATGCAACTGCTAGATAAATACATTTATTTTAATAAATTTTACACATCTTTACCAAGAGTGTTAATACATGTGAAGCATCCTCTATATGAATAAAAGCAGCTTCACTGGGAAGTCAGACTAAGTGGATATAGACGTTGCAAGAAAGTAAAACTAATGTAAATGAATTGGCAGACCAAAAGATGAAGCAATTAATATCCCAATCAGTCCATTAAGGCATTTAATAAAATTTGAGATATCTGAGAATGCTTTATTTCCTAAAAATGTTCAGATTAGGGCTTTGACTTTAGTGGAAACTATAAAAAGGAGCTAGTTACGTTTTTCTTAAACAATGTGCCAGCATTACTCAAACACTTGGCAGGAAACAGGTAACAAAGCAGCCAAAGCCAAAGATTGGAGAACTATTGATCAGCTACTGATCCCACTTTTCTGGAAATTAGGTGTGGTTTAAAACTTTTGCACAGTGCAATGTACATCTTAAAATGTTAACAGTATGCCTTCACAGACAGTCTCTTAACTTTCAACACAACCCCACTCAAAGGAGCTATAAATGTGGTCATTCTGTTCATTCTCTCTGCTGCTGGGTTGTATAATTCATCACTGACAACTTGAATCACACAGAAACATCCAGAATAACATTCTGAGGTTCTGTCATTTCAGCATCCCACCAAGGCATCCAGCTGAGGGAAAACATCTGGGGGCTGTTTTCATTCCTCCGCATGTGGCAGGATTTAATTGGTCAGATGTTGCAAACTCTACACCTGGAGAAGTGACACTCCAGCTCTGGGCCTGCCTTGACAGGTGCAGGAAACTGGAAGGAATACAACAACCAGCTCTTAACCACTTCAGCTGGTGCACTAACATCTTACAAGCATTTTTAAATGTGCTTTTCAAATGAGCATGCAACTTGCCTAAAAAATGCCACCCTGCATGGTGCCACTTAGAAGCTGGGGTGTCCATTAGATCTTCATTTGGTGAAACAAACCACACGCTGAATAGCATGTTTGAATGAAATTGCTGTGTATTTATATTCCTGGAACTTTTTCACATTTGTCACATGAAACAGATCAACACAAAGCAGCACATGGTGCTTAAGTGAAAGGAAAATAATGCATGATTTTTAAAAAAATGATGAAACAGTGTGCCATGAATTTCTATGAAGTTCCCCTTAATCTGATAATACAAAATAAAATCCAAACCAACTGTCTCTAGAAGTCCTTCAATTAGTAAATGAAGTCCAGTTGGCTTCATCAGACCGTGATTTCCAGCTTTCACTGGAGAAGTTTGCAATCGAGTGTGAAGCAACTGGGATGAATATCAATACCTCCAAATCAGAAAGCATGGTCTTGAGCTGGTAAAGGGTAGAGGGACATCATCCTTCTACATGGAATGGCCCCACAGACTCGATTGAGAATATTTGGATTTGCTGGGGAAGAGTTTTTGCAGTGCTGTAACTCTTCCAGAATCTCTACAAGATTTTGTCTAAAATATTATGTAACCCTGAACAACAATAAATGTTGGGACATTGCAGAAGCTTACTGAAACGATGCCTCAGTGAAGTTGTGCCGTAATCAAAACTAAAGGTGATCCAAAGACTTTTTCTTTGGATAGGCAGTGTAAAATGCTAGTGAAACAAAAAACTACACATCTGCTCAACTTCAGGAACAAGTCAGATTGAGGAATGGTGGGACTGAAAAAGTGAGGCACAGACGAGTCATTTACGTAAAGGAAGGAGGGTGTAGCTGTTCAGTTTGGCAGGTTGAGGTTGAGCGATGCTCCAGGCTGGCTTGCCCATATGTCTCGTTTGCTACTTCCGGCCCAGCTGTGGGGAGCGAGGGAATGTGGTGGGACCGAGTGTGAAGTGGCCAAGATGTGTGTGTAGATGAATGTCTTCATGTGTCTGTGTTCACCAAGAGAAAGAAAAAAGTTTGTGTGAGAAATAAAGACAGTCAAGGGATTCTGTGTATATGAGTGTGCAATGTGGGAAACCGTGCAATCCATTATTCCTTAACACGGCAGTAATCAAACACTGCTGGCTGTCTGACAGTGACCTAAACACAAAGCACATGAGCACAGACACAGACTGAGAAGAACAAAAAGTTGGTAGTGTTTCTGGACAAAATAGGGAACAATTTTGTCTTTGCACAAAGTTGTGTCCTACCTCAATGTTTGCTCTCCAGACATCATGGCCCCTTCCTAGCCTAGTAGATTAAAACAGTTTTATTATGTTAAAAGTCAGTCTGAACATGGAAGGTGGTTGCAGGGTCTTGGAGATGTCTTCAGACATAAAAAACAGCTAGTTCAGTATTATGCATGATTAAGTGCTTTAACTGTTTTGTATGCAGAGAACCCCCATAGGAAGGTCATAGTGGCCCCCATATTGGAGTCCGTAGGGGAGAAGGGTGGCATCAATGGCAACGTGTCTTTTCTGTGGGGCTGGTAGGCAACAGAAAACAGAAGCTGGACTGGCCATGCTGGTATCATGCACACACCAGCTTAGGAGCACTTACACTCTTAAGCACAGTGGTCTATGCATCATGTAAGGTAGCTGCTCTGGGTTCATCCAAAAGAATCCCACTGGACACTTTTACAACCAGTAGGTCCCAGGTTAAACTCCTGGGCAAGCCCCCATTTTTCATACATCCAGGATCATGAGGTCATGACAAAGAACAGAAGACACACCTATTATGACACCCAATTAAATTTCTTCTTTTATTAAATTAACTAAGGTTTAACCATAAACAGTTCAAGAATCAGATGTGATCATCAGTAACTCAGATGTGTAGCATGTGTTTGCTTACGACAGAGAGAACATGCACATGCTTGGAATGAAACAAACACAAATAAGCCAAAACATAACCAGCCCCGAACCAAACGTATGTCATCTTGAACTTTTGGACCAATGCAAATAAGTGAAAAGTTCAGGGTCTTAAAATGCATTCATCTATGACTGCATATTTTAGTCAAATAAGTTACCAGTAAATTTAGTTGATTAACATGTAGTAAGACTTAGTAAAACTAGAGTAAGCCTAAAATGATAGATTACTAAATTGTGACTAAAACTAAATTCCATTTAAATTAAAGAAATAATAACTAAAAGTAAATTAAAATTTGTTGTTAAAAGGAACTCTATACTCAACACCACAAACGTCACAAATGGCTCATATACCTTGTCTGTGGAAATCAATATACCCTGCAATCCCAACTGGAGTAAGGGCCTGCAGCTGAGGAGAAGTGCATGCACCTGCAAACTGCACCTCAAAAGGTCAGCTGTGCTGGTTGCTAGGAGACTGAAGGAAACTAAGAGTTTTTCAAGCTGAAGTTTCAATATAAACATACGTCTCACTGTCAAAAATAAAACACAAACATTCTTCCAAGCAATGATAAGGAAGGAGGAGGATGAAAAAGAGGAAATGGCAGATTATAGTTTTGATAACATAATTTTACAAACAAATTTAAAGTGATCAGGTAAAAATTAACTTTGTTTTCTTTTTAAAAACAGGTATCCACACAAGATGGTAGTCCTCTGCACCAAAAACTCCATCACCTGCATTCACCTCCACATACAGGCTGAAACTGATAGTGGAGGTGCAGAAACATCCAATATTTATAAGTGACAAAGTCAAAGAAACATCCGAGTGAGAGGTATGAGAGGTAATAGTATTGTGGTGGGATGGCAGAAAAGCATACCACTTGGAAGGATGTAATATTTCAAAACACCCATGAAAACTGATATAAAAAATAGTTGTACTATAACTTAATGTGACTTATAAAGAGGGATGAAATCAGATATTTTTAAACGAAAAAGATCACAAAACATGCAACAGATTTTGCAGTATTTAAGCTTGTAAATGCTATGGGTGCATCTGTATGCTCTAGGCTGCCTACAACACGACACTTCCAAAAGGGAGAGCACTAGCCAAGTACGATTGTTCGTAATAAAAGTGATAGATGGGAGAGAATTGCTTTTAAGGTCATAGAGATCTAGCACTTGCTTTTTGGAGGCTGGCAGGAGACGAATTAAGCCCGGTTTTCTTTTTATTTTTTTCTTGTTGCCCTGGAGGTAAAAGAAACTGTACACTCACCGTATGGAAAGAAGTTAATCAAAACCCTGAGATAAAAGTCATTTAAACTCTTGCATGTACAGGATGACCTTTAGAAAAACTGTTTTGTTTTTTGTATGACTGGCAATTTTCATTTAAATGGCATGTAATAGCTGCTCAAATACCAAGACTTTCTGGTTAACATGGGTCCAAAGGTTCAGGTCGGTAATCTCACTAAAAGAATCAACCTTTTTTCCTCTTCTTCTCTTTGAGTCAGTGCCCACCTCAATTTTATTACATAATTAATCCCTCAAACTCCCACACAGCAGCCACCTGAATGTGTTCTCCGTGGTTCATGCAAACATAACATCTACCTCCATTTCTCGTGCACTGTGACAGTACAGAGCCACTGGGTGATGTGACTTATTTGCAAATTGACTTTTATGTTTGGAATCTAGAGTACATGTTGCAATTAAAATAACAGACATGAATATTTGATCTACCATTATCTACAAAAGTCTTGAATCACTTTTATTTCTTTACACTGTTGCTTTAAGCGCTCAGATGTGCTCTGGTTTTTTACAGCTCTTCTTTGGACTTTGGCTTATTTTTCACCCAACTATTGTTTACTTCTTGCAGCTGACGATGGCAATATCTGTTGCAGTGTCTACGTTTAGAATTAGGGAGATTGTGGACAAAAAGAAAATGTTCACACTAAAAACTAATCAGCCTCTAGCAGACTAATAGCAACTGGATTTTTCTAACCTCAATAAAGAGTAAATAAATCGAGCAAAAACCTCAAAAAGAACCTTAAAGATGCAACATCCTTCATTTGATCTTTAACTGTGTGCCAGGTTTTCAGCTAATATCTCTTTGGGGATCACCTTGATGATGCTAAAATCTCATTTTCTCAGTTAAAATGTGTTATATTTCTTTCACAATTTCTGCAAAAGAAATTAGAACAACCTGACAGGCTGCTGCCGTGTCCATCCTACGCTGCTGTGATCTGCTCGATGTCTGCAGACTCTTTGGCTGCCTCCCACACTTGCTTTCTTTTATTTTTTTTGACTACCTACACACTTTTAAATTCAGACAACCTTTTCTCCCCTTCTGTGCATAAATACAGTTGAAACCAGAAATGTACATACACTGTATGAAGAGACATGTAACATTTTTTTCTCATTCTAGCAAATTCAATCAGACTGAGTGCATTTGCAAACCATAGTCTGGCTTTTTCTGTTGCCTATGAAGTAATAAATTCTTCCTTCCTGAGTGGTCTTTCAGCCCATTTTATCACAGCTGTAGCATGCTTCTTCATAAAGTGTTTTGCTGTTGGTTGATTTCTTAAAATTTTTTACATGAAGCCATACAAGGAAGCAGTGATTAGACAGTGTTCACCCAGCAGGTCTTGATGCTCAATTCAGATGTTTTGCTGAATTCCGATTTTTTTTTAGCGTGGTCATTCATGAATGATGTGGTTGCGGTCAGACTTCTGTGTGAATGGTTTACAACCCCAAAGCAACCCGCATGAGCAGAAGAAGAACGTAGATGTCATACAGCAGAGCATTGTTTACAGAAGTAATAATGGATCTACGGATCGATTTTAAAGTTTATTCAGCAATGGGAGCCAACAGTATTGTCACAAAATCATAACAAGATGAACGAAGCTAAGAAAAAGAAAGAACAACTAATAGCAATGGCGTTTTTTTGGAGAATTGACCGCAACTTCTGTACAGAGGTGAGTTTGGATGTGTAGTTAGAGCCAGGAGTGGTGGGATTGTGACTGTGATGCGCTTCAGTTGAACAGACTTCATTCATAATTTCAGAATTATGATTTTTTTTTTTCAGCCATTGTTTACGTCTGGTCTGGCTTCGTAAGGTGCAGAATTATGATGCAGGTCTAAAGTCAATGACGTAAAAGTTGGATTAAATGCGACATGACCGTTCAGACTGCAGATGCTTTGAAAACAGTCGGATATGTATGTGATTTAGTTCCACATTTGGAAGTGGCTCAGAATTGGGCCATTCAGGAAAAATCGGATATGGGTTGAATATGGGCAAAAATTACAGTAAACATCCATCCATCCATCCATCTATCTATCGCCTCTGATCCAGGCCACAGATTAGAAACGTATCACTGATATAAAAAAGTTCTTTATATGTTACATGTGCTGGTGGATAATTGATTTTTTTTTCACCTTTTCTTAAAGAATCAGCCTTATTTCCCCCCAGCCCATCAGTTTTTCTTGCATAACTCATTTGGATGAGAGAAGCCCTGACACATGACCTGGGGACAGCACAGTGGTGCGTGGCATTGGTACATGAAACTCTGTCACCTCAGATTAATGTGAGAGTGGAGGAAGAGCAGGAGGTGGAGGAAGAAAGGATGGCAGAAAGCAATCACTGTCAGCCCTCTCACTCCCCCTACAGGACAAAAGAATGAAGGGCAGTCAATGAGCTGCAGCAGGGAGGACAAACAGATCAGAAAGTCTAAAAACAAACTTTCCTGACTTACTGGAAATGCAAAAAAAAATGTTTAAGGTTTTATCTTCAAAGCTACTCTCAATGCATACTCATTACAGTAAGGTCAGCATTTCATTAAGGAATACTGCCTGCAGGAATATTTATCCATTTGTTTTGATTGTGTTTAACTACAAAATATCTATAACCCTATTTTTGCACATCAACTTCCATAACAAATTCAGCTGCATTTCAAATGTGTATATCCTTCTTTCTGCTTTAATTACATTTTTTTTACCATTCCAGAAAAACAATAAACACCATAAATCATGTACATCATGTTAGCTGACCATTTTCCAAGGCCAGCTTTGCCTCTGGACAGCACAAAAATGATTTGACAAAAAGGTTAAGTAAGGTGTGCACTATGTTTGCTAATTTTTAAACTTATGATAAATACAGAATAAAATATAAAAATGAAATATAAAATAAAAATATAGAATACAAATATGGGTTTTCCAACACTCACAACCACTCAAACTGAACAGCTAATAACACAAACTTAACTGGCAACTTCACTTTGCTAGGATTAGTTCTTGGTCAGAGTTTGCATATGTGTATTGGTGGTAATGCCATGCAACATTTACATATTTGCATTGAAAAATAAACCACTGGATGGACATCATCTAATTTTTTTAATTATTTGTTTAAGCACATTGTATATTGATAAATATATTTACATGTCTTAATTATAATCCTCATTCCAAATTCTAAACTTATTTAAAGCGGGGGGGGGGTAATATGTAAAATCAACTTTTTTGAGCTTTATATCATGTTATAATGTTCAAAAACATACCTGAAGTGTTGCTTTGATTCTTTCTTGCATATTTGAGGAATCTTTGTCAAAATAAGCAGGGGTTTCTTAAAGAGACAGAGGCCAATTTCAAACCATCGAATTTAAAGTCAAATTTTGCTTGATATATACACCATTTTTAAAACTGAAGGTAACATAGTTACCTGTTTGTGCTATAAAATGACACTATGTGCCTGGAAAATAGGTTAAAAAAAACACGGATGGTGGTAAGCTACATTATAGCCACGGCTGCCTTGGGGCAGACTGATAGAAGTGAGGCTGCCATTCAGTCAGCAAGTGTCTTTCCCAAGGACACAACAGCAAAGTGACATAGATGGATGGAGCAGGGGTACAGGACAAACCCCTACCTCTGGAGCTGGGATGAAGCAAGAATATGTGTAGAACTCTACACCCTGACTGCTTCTGCATGATGTAACAATGGAAGCATCAACCAGGTGCTGCTAATCAAAGTCAGTTCGTTAACCGATGATCATTGTTGTGTTGTGTTGGCAGTCTTCATCAGTGACCTTGGAGAAGCAACTGTTGTTGTCCATCGATCTGAAAAAGGTTGTAAAGTTCATTTCCAAACCATCTGAAGTCCATCTTTCTATTTTTTACAAGTGAAAAATATTTAAGAAAGGTGCCAATCTTCCCAGAAGTAGACGCCCCAGTAAATTCACTCCAACAAAGCTCAGAGGCATGAGAAAAAACCCAAGAGATTCAGCTCAACTCTTCAGGCCTCAGTAAGCACGTTCGATGTTCAGGTTCTTGACAGGATAAGAGGAAAAGAACTGAACAAGTATGGCTTCTTTGAAGGAGTTTCCAGGATGAACACAGGTGATGATTCGGGTTTCTTTTGTAGCCACATTCAGCGAGTCCATGAACTCCCATGAACACCAAACTATTTCACGTTCAACTGTGAGACCGTTCGTCCAACAGATGAAGCTAGGCTCAATCTGGGTCCAAAACTGGACAAGGCCCAAAGACAGCAGCAAATCCACAAAGGAACGGCTAAAAAAACAACAGAAGAATCAAGGTGTTGCAGTGGTCCAGTCAAAGTCCAGACCTCCAGATGAAACCGTTTTTGTTTTGAAATCATGTTTAGGATATTTAAACTGGAACTAAAATGTGTTGTTTTTTTACCATGATTTTACCAAAAGATTAAAAAAGATATTTTTAAGAATTTGATTACCGAGAGAGTAACACACTGACTGCAAGTCTGATTTTCAGCTTTTTATGCTCATGTCTAAGTAAAAACTACAACATTTTTCTTGCGCAGTGTGAACCTGAAAACATTGTTCAACCACTCCTGTGAAGACGCAGGGGATATAAAAGCTGTAATTATAATTCAAGAATAATAATATAAGAAAGAAAAATATCCTTGTGTCGAAGGTTCTTGTGATTTAACCTTAAAATAACATTTTGACCTGGATTTACAGCTGTAAAATATTCCACGTTTCGACAACACGTTTTGTCAAAGTATTTGTTATCTTGGGTTCATAATAATGAGGCAAAGCTCATTGAAGTGGAAGCTGCAGGACCCAGATGTCACAGAGGGCACGCTTAACACCAATATCCAGAGTGACATTTCTGAGACACAACAAAGGAGTCTCATCTTGCTCCCTGAGGCAACACCTCAACTCTTTAGTTCAGAAACCCTTCCTCTATTTTTCTGATGGCCATCATTCAGTGAAAACAACACAAAAAAGGGCTGTGAGGATTCCTGTCAGTCACTCAGCTCTGAGGGGATGCAAAGAGAATGGAAGGGTGAGCAATAGAGCAGGGGGCAAACACAGAGAGATGAAACAGAGAGACGACAGGGAAAAGGCCAAAAGCCAGAGAGGATGATAGGGCGGAACAGCAGAGATTAGATGGAGAAGGGAGAGGAGAAAAAAAATGTAAGAATGATAATCCGATATGTGGACTGAGCCCAGAGGTGCAGGAGATACAACAACCAGCAGGAAGCTCACAGGTGCTGCTGCACTTTGGTGACAAGCATCACAACAAATCAGAGAGGTGAAAGGTTCATCTCAAAGGTAAACTGATCCTAAAAAAATGCTGCTGGAGAAAATAGAGCAAAGTCCACTATACATGTTTGCTGTGAAAAACTACAGAATGATTGTCCCCCCCACCCCCGGCAGCCAACTACAATAAATGGAAATGGATTGAAGAGGGAGGAGGAGAGAGACAGCCCGCTCCGCATGAGCTGACTGACAGCCATGAATATTTAAACGCCTCTCGCCGTCGCTGAGGTGACGGATATCAGCACGTCAGTCCTGCCTCCGATCCGTTCACAGCTGCTGCATTATTGGCACAATTAGACGGGGATGAGGTTCCGATTAATTGAATCGGGCTGTCTGTTGAATCCTCCCGGAGCAGCACAGGTCACTTATCCTGATCACAGTGTGCTCTCTTCCTCTGACTGATTACAAGCTGAACTACTAATGGCAGCCGTGCACACACACCCACACACACACTGACCATGTTTAGCCATTAAAACATTCAATTTAGCATCTATCGCTACATTAAATCCAAACATATTTAGATGGATTATGCAACTAAACTAGTATGCAGGTAAAAAACATAAACCCAATCCATCTCCCCACCCTCACAATGAAAACAAGCCCCACTGTGGCTCTATGATGTGTCATATTAAAGCAGATTAAAAACTGCATTAGCATATTCATAGTGTAGAACCATAACGGAGCTGTCAGGCCTGCAGAGGTGACCTATGGATTTTATAAGACCCTGCTCCATTTCTGCAGTGGTTTTATATTATATGAAACTACACTGCAAGGGCCAGAAGAAAAGCTTCTCACTTTAATGATTTTCTACAACACTTTTGGCTTTGATTTTGGCCATTTTCAGCCACAACTGGATCACTGCAGTAAAAGTCCAGAACTCCCTAAAAAGGACATGTGCTACTGCTTGATTAGCACCAAGCAGTAGCAGTTCTGTTTGTTTGCACTGCTAAAACTGTGCTAAATCTTTGCTGTGCTGAAAGAAAGACCCATGAAGACCCATCCACCCTATGTCCAGCGTTTACTGGGCGAGAAGTGAGGTACACCCCAGACAGGGCAACACAAAGACACGCAGGACAAATAACCATGCACAAACTCATACCTATTTAGAGTATTCATTTAACCTAACAGTCATGTTTTTGGCTGTGGAAGGAAGCCTGAGAAACTGGACAGAACCCAGTTCTGAACCCGCATGCATGGAGAAAACATGCAAACTCCATGTAGAAGGACTCCAGGCCTGGATTCAAACCCAGAACCTTGTTGCTGCAAGGCAACAGTGCTACAAACTGCAATGCCATGCAACCCTGCCATGGAGATCAACTACTTCAAATCTGGGAAAACATGAAGTGGTCATTTCACTTTCAGCCTTCTTTAAGTTAAAAAACAACAATAACAACACCAACCTTGAGTATTAATTCAAACCCAAGCCAATACTGTAGTAATTCACGATTATTGATTAGCATTTTCCTGCTCCTGCTTACTCCTCAGTTTGTGAACCACCATTAAAGTACAAATGCAAAAGTTAGAACAAATCTACTACCGATGTTTTTATCCATGGGAGGTTTTAAATATGAAACCTGCATAAAGCACATAGTGTAAGTATAAATGGATGGATGGATGGATATTCCTGACTTTCCCAGATGTTTCCAGTTGCACAGGAACCGTCGTAACCTCTACCAATTCTACCAGGGAGGGACATCAAATATTCAGCCAAGAGGTGCAACAAACCAAATCTACATTGTGTGCACGATTATTGGCCCAGCTGTATTTTTCTGTATTAATTTCATTATTTAACAGCTCATCTGTTAGACCTGAATATTTAGGAAAGTAAGCGTTAAATGTTGGCTTTCTCAGAACAATGTGTGCACAAATGACTGAACTTCAGTGTGCAGAATTGCACCAATAATATGCAACTAAATATAAAAAGAACATTTCCCATCCCTATTATTTGTTTTTATCTGTAAACAAGAATTAAAAAACACACAAAATATACCAATAAATATTTTAGATGTTTCAAAAACAAAAATCAGTAATCAATTTAACCACCCTTCTTTTCCTGATTATTAGTTTTTACTGAAGCAGCAAACCACTGCCTTCCAGACACCGTTTCAAGAGGTGCATGTGATAGACTATTGCCCTGCACAAAACCATGACCTTTTGGAAAGATGCAGACTTTTTCCAGCACCACCTCTGGAAGAAAGTATCTGAAAGTGTCTTTTAAAAACGAGCAGCAGATTTGGGAGTCTGTCTTCAGTCAAGAGAGGTTAACTCGCTCATTTATAAAAACACCAGCCCATACCAGTATCCAACCTCCACCTTTCTGGTGTCTGAGTCTGTGCCCGTTACTGATCCAGCCACAGTCCAATCCCCCTGGCCTGTCAGGAGTCCCCATCATTTCATTAGTCCATAACAACTTTGAGAAATCTGTCTTCAGACTCAGATTTAATGCTCAGTGTTGATGTTTCAACCTTTAGTCCATGTTTTGTTCAGTCGTGGCCAGTTGTCAGCCTTCCTTACTCTAGCCATGTCTGAGACCCCTTGTGTTTTGGGGTCTCCAGGTTGGCTGTAGTTTTTTTGGAACATAACAGCACTGGAGGAGAAGTGGTTCCTGATAGCTTCACACTTTTATTCTTCTCTAATCTCTGGTAGTTAATCTTCTTCTGTTTTTTTTTTTTTTTTTTTTTTTTTTTTTGCTACTGTCACATTTAGTTTGACTCTGTTAAGTATTTGCAAGAAAATGTGTGATGCTTCTGTGATCACACCACAATAATTTGGCCATTTTAAATGTGCTGCATCTCTCTTGTGATTTTTGACTTCTTAGAGACTAATAAATCACATTTTTGGCTCATCTTATAATAAAGAAGTTGCATAATAATTCCCACCGTAACAGGTGTTAAACTGGAACTTCTTAGGCCACGCCCCCCCTCATTACACAAATACACATCCCCTTAAATGCTTATATCCAATAAGCATTCAGTTTCATACAGCTTGAAGTTGGGAAATATGAATAAATTAATGATATGGTAAAATAATTGTACACACAGTGTATTTATATATTTAAGTTTGTATGTATAATTTTGACCCGGTTTGGATCAGAGGAAATCCTCAGCTATTCTGCATCAAATTGTTGCGTTTAAAAATCATATCTGTTGTGGTTGTATAAATTATTCCAGAATGGGGGAAAAAAAAAACCACAGACTGAATAACTCAGTTTTCTTTGAACAGTTTCTGAGGCAGAGGTAAAAAGCTGAAGAACAGTACCCTCTCCTGGCCTGAACAGCAACCAGAGAACTTTATTCACACCAGCAGTGGATGAGAGATCTATGCCTGCAAACACACAAGCTGGAAAGCAAAAATTAATCACATTAATAAGCACTAACCTGAGAAACAGATGAGAACTCAGAGAGTACACATAATGAGTTCCCTCCTCTCCATCAGTAAATAAATCCTGTGCTTGTTCAGCAACAGCTACTTCTAAAAAATTCCCAACCACACATACTAGATTTAAAGTTCAATTTAATTAGCAAGCTTCTGGTGATCAACTTACAATGAAAATGAAATAATTCAGTGAATACATCACACATGAAGCAGTTTACCCTCTGGAATATTTTACTCACAGAGGAGTAAATACTATAACAGTGAAGTATTTTTAAAAACACACCGTCTCTCTTTAGAGAAAACCTCTTTACGTTAATAAGTCTGTTCATCATTTTCTGGTTCACAGTGTTATAACATCCCCAAAACAAAGTCAGAGCACCAGGAAGACTTTATAACTTTCTAATTTTCAACAAATTCAGCAAAGTCCCACCAGCAGAAAAGGTTCATCTTGTTTTCAGAAGCTGCATTTTTACCGTCTCTTCCAGCTAATAGAAAAATTATGGCTCTCAGAAAGCAAAACGGGTTCATTAGTTTTCTACATGTGAATACTGACCTTTTCAGGCATGGCATTTATGTAGAATAAGTCATCTTACTCATTTAACTGGGAGGATCTCCAGCCATCTACCATTAGCGACCATGAATGATAAAACACAAAATAATCGTTTGTAAAAGGAATCATTGCAGTGCTATAAAAAACTATTTTCCTTGTTCCTGTTTTATTTTACTCACACTTGAATATTTGAGATCAGCAAACTAACTTTGGCAAAACACAAAGATTACCTGAGTAAATGGAAAACAGCTTTTTTAGGACAATCGTTTAATTTATAAGAGAAATTTATCATCACCAACCTGGTCCTAAATGTCCTCCTAAATCATGAATTTACTGTTTAGCCATGTTTTGGGTTCATTTTATTAACCACACCCAGGCCTGATTACTGCCAGACTGGTAAAATTAAAGAAATCTCTTCAACATAACCTGTCTGACAACATGAAGCAGGCTAAATATCTCAAAAGCAGCACGTCATCCTTCGAGCTAAAGAATTTCAGGAGCAGATTTGCTTGACATTTATCAGTCTTTAAAGGGTTAAAAGACAATTTATAAACCACAATGAGATCCCTTACCCACAAATGGAGAAAGCATGGAACAGTGCAGTTGCCAGCTTCCAAGATTTACTCCAAGAGTGCATCAACTACTCATTCACACGGTGGAGAAAGAACCAAAAATAACGTCAGCAGCCTTCATTTGCCTCAGTGTTCATGATTCAACAATAAGAAAGAGACAAAAATGGCATCAGTGGGAGGGTTTTGAACCCACAGCTGACTGAAAACAACACAAACTACCAAATTTACCAAAAAAAAAAACATCTTCATGAGCCCAGAGACCTTTGGGAAATTACTCCATGGACTGGCTAGAGTAATTGTGAACTTTTTGGAAGCTCAGCATCTCGTTACACCCAGCATGAACAAAAGACAGCATTTCAGATCACACCAGTGAGGTGCGGTGAGGTTCATGGCTGGTGAGGCACCGACTCCTCCAGAGCTGGATTTACAAATCCAGCATCCAATATAGAAGCCTACATTTCAATTTTGACCTTAACTTATTGAAGCTTTTAATTATGCTTTAATCAATTCCATATAATTCAACAATATGATAGCAAGAAAAACAAAAGAATATTTAATATAAGATCAAATTTGATTTTTCAAAAATTGAATGTTTTCTTTGGCTGACCTCTCTCTTTTCTGAATAAAATTGAAAATTGTGTATGATCTTGACTTTATTTTAATATGAAGTCCATGCTCCTATCCTTCTCCACGAATCTCTGTCACTCTGTGTAAAAAAAAAAAAAAAAAAAAAAAAAAAAATGTCCTCGTTTGTCTCATTTTAATTTCATTTTTAAAAATCTGGCAGCAGAAAGTAAAAGAAGAGCACCTGTGGCCTGTTGTGCTTATGGGGGTCAGCACTGCCCCCCATTGGTGATGCACAGTACTTTCTGCCTCAAATTATGCATTTTCACTGCACATTTATGGCTGAGCTGAAAGAATAAATATGTCACTCACATTTATGAGACACACTGTGGAGCATCAGCATATGTAGAGCATGTGTAATTAAACAAAGAGAGATAGCAATGGGCATGCTCCAACTACCTGCTTCATTTACTGTGTGACACAGCGCCCCCAGAGGTGAGGCACAGCACTGCACTGCCTCACCCCTGACTTCTTCCATGTATTTGAATAGGCAATGCGTAAATTCAGCGATTTTGACTGTAAAAATGTTGATATTACCAATTGAAAAACCCAATCAATAGAAAAGCCAGGGGGAAAATTTGATTTTCTCTCATCGTTGTTAGCGTCTATTTTACTTATCATGTACCTATTTTATTTGTCAGGATTACAGGTGAGGTACTACCTCATGTGCCTCCCCTGACCGCACGACATTGGATCACACCATACCTACAATGAAAATAAATATGTCCTGTTGATTTCCAGGATATTGTACCACATCCGGGTACAAAAAGGTGTATATGGATAATGATTTTAAAGGGATTCATCTAAAAGCCACAATACTGTAGCCCCTGATAACACCAACTACTGGCTGACAGAGCAATCAGCCATGACTGCAAGACCAAACATACAAACTTTTGCACCTCCTAGATTTCACGAAGAAGGCTATGACTCAATGCCTCACATAGATCCTGGAGTGCATGAAGCAATAAAACATAAGCAAGACCCTTAGATCCTTCATAAAAGGCTCAATAGAACTACAGAAGACAACTCTGGAAGCCAAATGGCCAAGTAAACATCAAGTCAAGGATTTACTAAGGTGATGCTCTGTTTCTGCTGTTGCTCCCTCAGTCAGATCATTGCAAAAATTGGCTATGATACCCATTTGAAAGTGGAGTCAACATTAGTCACCACCTCCACATGGATAATGTCAATGATCTACCTAAATCTGATTATACAACAAGGAGATTGAAAAGTAATTCAGAGAAGACAAGTGTGGCCGAATGGTATCCATATAAGGCAGAGTGGTTGCTACCAAAGGGGTAAAATTACTAGAAGGACAGCTACAAATACCTCAGGATCCAACAGGCAACCTTGATAAGGCTGCAAGGAAGTTAGTCACAACATGGTATCGCCAAAGAGTAAGACTGGTACTGAGAAGCTAGCTAAATGATACATAAAGTCTAACTCATCAATATCTACACCATGCCAGTCATCAAATACCCTAAAGGAATACTAACATGGCCAAAGGAGGAGGTATAAGCCAACAAGACTAGGAAGTTTCTCAGAATGCACAGCTTGTTTCAGCCAAAGTCCAACATCCTGAGATCAAATGTTAAGAAGAACGTGGAGGCCGAGCTCCAGCGTCCATTACAACAATAACAACAAAAACAAACAGCTGGATGTAGAATTAATTACTGACAACATGGAACTATTTCATGAGACAAGAGCTCTGATCAAATCATGTTTTCAGCAGAATAAAACAATACGAAAATAGTAAATGTTGAATTTAAATTCGAACTTCAGTCCCACTTTAGCTTAGCACCATTTCAAAAGGAATCTGTTACAGTATATTTGGTATTCCACTTAACTCTGACGTAAGATTCATCCAGGTATAAAAAGACTAAGCTCAAAAGATGAGCCGGTGTTATACTGATATATAAAAAACAACTTTGGCAAAGAATCCAATTTGTATGACTGACTGTTAAGGCCATCGTACATTAAAAAAAGAAACAATATGGCCAGGGAGGAGTAAATTTCCACCACAAAAAACCTTTAATTGCTATGTTCATTTCAAATATTTACAAGAAAACAACTTGGACACTGTCTGATGTCAAAAAGTCGTAAATTTGCAAGACAACATAACGATCATTTTCCACTATTAAAGGCATACATTTCTGATACTAAGACTAAGATATTTTCCGACATAAAGTCAGAAATTAATAAGAAATTTGATGTGTTTTTGACAGAAATGTACTCCTATGTGGCCACGTTATTTTTTTACTTTTATCTACAATAGTCTTAATATTGTACGGTATATTTTAGATTGGACCTTTGCATGTTTTATTACCAGTTGCCTATGAAATAAATAATGTTTGTTTCTTTTTCTTTAGTTGTCTCCAAGAAAACCGTTTGAAAGACAGAATTTAGGACTTTGCAACAAAGGTATTTTTATAAGATCTTGTTTTCTCTGTGAGAAACTACTTTCTAGGAGCTCAGTGAAATGTAAAATCATGCAAGGGAATTTTGAGTATTTAAGTTTTTTCCACTTTGAAGATTAGACTTGAATTCATGTCTAAGATAAACATAAAGGTATTTGCAGCACATTTGTTTTGGCTCTGGTCTGAGGTCACTTAACATGAACAAAACAAAAGTGAAACAAGGTGGGAATCGTGATATTTGACCCACCTGGTTGGAAGATACTACTGGGAACATTAGAGACAGGGCTTTCTTAACCTGGAACAACTCTGATTGATGAACTCACGATATATTTATCTGCCCTTCTCTCTCAGTCATCTCCTATTTAACAAACATTCTTGTCAGAATGTGAAACATGGCTCTAGCACCTATGACCAATCAGGCAACAAAATGTGAGACCTTTTACTCAGTTTGTTTGTCTTTCAGAATGTTTACGGCACAAACTCACTCCTTTTAAACTGACATTTTTGGGGATTTAAAGCCTCTCACGAACCCCCTATTGGATATTAAACTGTAACTGTCCGACGACATGCACCGCTAGGTAGAAATCTGTTTCCCTGAAAAGTCAGACCAGACTCATTCTGTGACAGCATAACAACGTGTTATTAGCTCCTATAATAAGTCTGGTTCCCAGGTTACCAAAATGTCAGCTGCTGCAACATCCAGTAAAAACTCTAAAAACACCTGTCGCTTTTCCAGATCTGACCTTCGTTGTCACATCTTGTTGAACGACATTTTCCATTTTTACAAAGCATGTAGGAATAAAAGTTTTACACAGTTCTGCAGCTGATGTTTTTTATTATTTCATTTCGTTTTTGCTGTGATACTTATTTGTATTCGTTCAACTGGTTTATATCTAATTTTTCTTTTTAAAACATCAACACATAATAGGAAATTTTTAATAATGCCACATTTTCCCAAAAAGGGAGATTCCCAAAGTTGTATTAGATGAAAAACTCTATAAAATACAGTCATATTGAAATAATTTGAATATTATTGAAAAGTTAATTTATTTCAGTAACTAAATACAGAAAGTGAAACTCATATGGATTATTAAACGTAGCCTGACGTTTTCAAATCTTATTTATGTTAATGACGATGCTTACAGCAATTGAAAACATGACATTTAAGATTAGAATTAAATGTCATTTCTGTATTAAAGAACACTTATAATACAGAAATGTGGGCTTGATGACAGCTATATAAAACATTTTTATTTTTAAAAGGTACTTTTAATCTAATAACAAGCCTCATTGGAACACATTCTAATTTGTTGAATACGACTTTGTTTGACTAACTGAAGGATGCAATATCTCTCAGGCCCTGTGTCAAGTCTTTGAATGTTTTTTTCAGCAAAACATAAGACATGATATGTTCCAAGTACTGTTCATCTGCTGGAAGTAGTTTTAAGGCCAGACTCCTAATTTTGTCCCTTACTTCCATTTTTTTTTTTTTTTTTTTTTTTTTTTTTTTTTTTTTTTTTTTTTTTTTTTTTTTTTTACATAAACAGTGTACAGTATGCTGTCCTGGTTGGATATGAGTAAAAAAAAAAAAAAAAAAAAAAAAAAAAAAGCAGACAGTAGACCTTCAGAAAACTTCAGAGAAATAAAACACAATGTTGAATATGACATATCAGCATATTGTTAACATGTAAAGCACTGTACCTCTTCCTGGTCCAACATGCTGTACTGATGTCCGGAGCTCACACAACGACGGGGGTTCCAGCGGTCGTGGGGTTGACGTTCGTGCAAGGGGCGGTCGTAGATGGGGCGCTCGTGCAATGGGTGGTGGTAGGAAGGACGATCGTAGGCAGGGCGGTCAAAGGAGGGGCGGTCGAAGGAAGGACGATCAAAGGAAGGACGCTCAAAAGAAGGACGCTCAAAGGAGGGACGATCGAAGGAGGGACGCTCAAAGGAGGGACGATCATAGGAGGGACGATCATAGGAGGGACGTTCGTGAGAGGGACGGTGGTAGGAAGGAGCGTGGAAGGAGTGGGCTTGGGAGCGATGATGGTGGTGATGATGATGATGATAGGAGGGGGGGACGGCACACCTTGCATCTGGAAAAGGAGAAAAGGTGGGAGAAAAAGGGGAGGTTCAGGAACAATAAGGAGGAGAGAGGAGGGAGGACAAGGTCAGTGAGGATCTTAGCAAAGGAAGGTGGTGACACTTTCTACTCAGTGATTGTTTGACATATTTAGAAAGGATTCAAAAAGGTCAATTAATATGCATGCTTGAGAGTATATTTGACAAGTGTCAAACTAAAGGAAGGAAAAGGAAAGTGAAGGAAAATTCATGATAAGGAGAAGGATACTAAAAGCATTGCAGGCATGAAACAGTTAGCTTAGCATCAGTACATTTTCAGATGGTGAAATGAAAACAGTCCAGATCACAGCTTCAGATGACAAACATGATTTGTATACATAAACAAATACCACAAACACATTTTAGTAATGCATCATTTGAAGATACACAAAACCAGCATCTGAATTATTCATAAAACATCAAAACATATTTTCTGTATTTTCAGATTTCACATATAGGCTAGGCCTTCACATTTTCTGCCATGCAAAAGAATATAAAACAGTTAATTAGGATTGTATTTAAATAGAGTTATTTATGACCCAAGACAGAGCAATTTCAGCTTAAAACATTTCATTAACTATAACAAATATCCTTCCCTTGACACTTCTTAATCACTTTTGTAATCCCACACATACATTAGGGCCTGAAACAGGGTGCTGCTAGCAACAGGACTGCACAGACCTTCAACACCACTTTGATAACCTGCTGCTGCTCTAAGACCCTTTTATGTCCAGTATTCTTGAAGGGAAACAAACACATTATAACTGAATGGCTTTTAAAAGTAGTTTGCATTCATGTGATATTGGGCAGTTAGGTGTAGGGGGAAGGATGCTTGAATCAGAAACAATGACTGGGAATGAATTGCTTAAGCACAGATGGTAAATGAAATATTGTTAGCTGCAGCACTGTTATAAAGGACAAAACATAAAAATAACAGCTAAACTAAATCACTGCTTGCCATTCCTGTTTAAATACAAAAATTAGCGTTAGCACAGCTAGCCACCACAGAAAGTTAAAAGTGGTATTTTAAAACTTTATAAGCTGTTTGTTTTTCTTTTGGAACCGCTTATGATCTATTGTTTGGTTATTGCTGGGTGGAAGCTAGAGTGGAAGATAATTAGCATGATGGGTGTGTTAAGTAGTATTTTTAATGCTGATATTGTTGAAGATATTCCATTAATATTGGTGATTAATAGCCAACATGATTAAAGTTCCACCAGTTTTTATAAAGGTTAATTAATTTGCATCCTCATGTAGATTTTCAAGGCAGTAAAACACTCCAGCAAAAATAAAATAACTTCACTACATAGACATGCAAACCAAGCATGTTATCGAAGTATTTATTATGAATAACAGTTTTAGGATGTGCACTATACAAATCTGCAGCAACTACATGACGCTGTAATGTATGGAACCCCATTTCCGCAATGAAAGAAAAAAATAAAAGCCCAATAGGAAGTCCTAATTTCGAGTTTTAAAGTCATAATTGTGAGACACAGTTATATTTTTGACTTTCAAAGTCATAATTATGAGATTCAAAATATAATTTCAACTTTCAAAGTCAGATTTATAAGATACAAAGTCATAATAATGAGATAGAAAGTCACGCTATTTCTTGAAGGAGGCTTGCTCCTATGGAAGCCCGTATCTCATAATCATTACTTTGTATCTCATAATTTTGACTTTGAAAGTCGAAATTATGACTTCCTGTTGGGCTTTTTTTTTTTCATGGCAGAAATGGGCTTCCATAGTTATGTCCAAAAATCTCAGAGAAAGTTTTTAAATCCTTCTGGAATCTATGGCATGAAGAATTAGGAAATGGCAAAAAAGGGAGTTCAGCTCCCTGCTAACAAATTGTACCTAAATTGTACCAAATAAAATGGCCAGTGAAAATGTACTCAGTTACTTGTGACTATACAAACCCATCCTTCAGATGTAAGGTCTCTCTTTCTCTCCATTACTGTCTAAAAATGATAATTGTCCACTTGAACAAGTCCTACTTTTGGTTTGCCACCAAAATCTAATCATCTGTTCCTTGGCCTGCGGCCGTTCATTCACTAAAATTAGCTGAAATCAGTTATGAGTTGTCCTGTTGACAGACACACAGACAGAAATACAGAACTATAATCTTCTCAGCAAGAGAACAAATTATCTTCAGCATCATGTTTGATTCCAACTTCAGAAAGAAAGACATGAATATTATCTCTGATGTTCCTGAAAACAATGAGAGGAACTGATCACACCGTTCTGGAGAGATTGACATGAAGTCGAGCTGTATTTCGTGTCTTTGTCCCAAGTGGATAATGATTAGGTAAGAAAATGTGCAAAAAATGACTTTTCTTTATTTGCAGCTGACTAAATGACAGTTTTATTGCACAGTTAGTGGGTGTTATAAATCAAACAACATAAAACACTGAAAATATTAACATAAATACACCATAATCAGAGTTTAATACTCTCACATAAAGGTTTTCTCATATCCCAAAAATAACTGACTCCTTGTAAACTTTTTTAAGGGTATGTAATGTTTTTTTCTAATATCTTTGTGCCCCATTTATTTTCTTGAGACCCTTTATCTTCATAAGAGTCACAATGGAGTGAAGATAAAGGTCCAAATAAAGGCTACGGTCAAGAGGCAGGTAGGTGATAAAAATAAATAATTTTACCTAAAACCAAAGTCAGACTGTATAGTAAATAGCAACCCAAAAAATATAGAAAAAAACCCTGATCTGACCAACAGGCAGCTATCTGAAGTGCAGATGTGCTGATGAGTAACTGAAACCAGACATCTGGGACGTCAGAAAGTAGGACCAGATGCAAAAACCTCAGGAAGTTTTTCCTAAAACAGGTCTTTATCTGCTTCAGTTGAATTTAAAAAAATAAATGACAACTTCTCCTGCAACTCCACAAAGCTTCATTTACCACATATCAGTTTAAATCTGGCGTGTTGTGAGCAAGGAAACACCTAAAGCACTCAGAGCCCTGAGGATCAGGGTTTAGAAACATGAGACCAAAAAACACACCTAAGAAACAAAGCATGAGCCATACAATGCAAAATCCAACATTGCTATCAACCAGAGAAGCTGAATCACCAAAAAGCTGGCTTACCAACAACAAACAGGTGGACAAGAAACTGTCTTGACTTTATGTAATAACTGAAAACAAACATGGTACTGAGGCAGAAAATCAAAAGAATAAGACAGAACAGGTCAGGAGATACTAAACCCAAAAGGAAAACCATATAAAAACATCTAAAACAGAAAAACAGACAAGTGTTAACACTGAGAAAGCACAACGACAAAATGCAAGTGGTGTAATTAGTAAACTAGGATCAGGTGTGGAGGAAAGAGCAGAAAACAGGAAGAATCAGAAAGAACCCTACTGCAAATAAGGAACCAATCAAGTTCATGAAAAACACAAAAGATCAGAATATCTCAGCAAAAGCAAACACATAATGATGAGAACAGAGAAAGGAAACCATTCAAAGCATAGAAAAATCCTCCAAAACACTACACAAACATTATTAAACCAAAACATTAAAAAGATTTTTACAAGTTTCAGTTTCTTAAAAATACAATAACTTTTGGAAATGGAAACTTCTGGTCAAAGTGTATTAACGCCCAGATTCTACAGCACAAACTAAACAAACTAAGGCTTCACCATATCATGTCCGTAAGGCAGACTCCATGTTTACTTTTTCAGTTAAAAAGTTTCTTTTTGATAAAGGTTGTAATTAGAGTGGCTTAGTTATCCTGAGATATCTCTGTAGTTATGCTGCTTAAGGCTTAGGATGATGGAGGACAAAGTGATCACTTCCCCTACAGTCTGCTACATTCTCCTTCTCTCCAATTTTGCATTATGTGATGATATTTCAGCTTTACCTTCATCTTTCTCAGTTTTGTCTCTGTTTAGAGAGAGGAGCATTGGCTGAGCTACTGCTGCCAACAACTTAACGTTCTCCTCCTATAGGTGATGCACTTGGTCCTGCCTTTTAGGGTTTAACCCTGTCTCTCTCCAAGACAATGCCATGTGCTCTCTTTCACCCTATAGCCTTTAAAACCGGCTCAGAGCTTAGCTGTTTAGCTGTGTTTCTCTCCCAGATGAAGCCACAAAACGAGCTACTTCTGCCATTAACTTTTTTACCTTTCTCTAACATAGAAAGTACTCCTTGATCAGTGCTTCTAATTCATTTTTGAGCCAGGTTCTGGTTCTGCTCGAGGTTTCTTCCTGTTAAAGTTTTCCTTTCTGCTGTCGCTACATGCATGGTCAGTATGAGAGATTGCTGTAAAGTCAACGACACAATGCAAGTGATTGTCCACTGTTGCTGTTTGTTTCGTTGGATAGAAAACCTTTTTATTCAATTTGAATAGTAAACTGAGCTTGATTGCATTGTTTGATAACCAGGATCTATTGGAATATATGCATGACTGGATTGAATTGCCTTCATTTTTTGTAAAGTACATTAAGACGATGTGTGCTGTGAATTGGTGCAATATAAACACATTGCATTTAATTTAATTGAAAAAAACACGACTGTGATGATGTTATGGACTGCTCGCCTTCCTCCCTGCTCTTTTTCCCCCCCCACAATCACAATGTCCTCACTGCTTTAGCATCTCAGTCACTACGATCGAGATCAAGTGTATTCATAACAGAGTGAAAACCCATCCAACAGCCAATGTACATCATTGGCAAGCAGATGTGGAATGTTGCATCTAAGGGTTTCCTTCTGATCGCAACCTTGCACACAATGATATTGCGACGACAACTGCAGTTCAATACATTGTGCAGCTTTAACTGAAACCTTTTTTTAATTGAGACTTTTGAATAAGTTGTGGTAACCCTGCAAACAGACTAAAATATGTGATGGATTTGTTGTTTTTAGATGATTTCTCCAGATATATTGTTAAAGTTTTGCTTTGAACCAAAAGGCAATTTCTCTCACATGCTTTAAATTATGGGCAACCAACCCCTCCATCTCAAACCTTGTTAAATATTTTACATATTTAATTTGCTGAATTCCTAAGTAAATCCTGACTTGAACCCTTAAAGAAAGATTTCTGCAGTGTGTGAGTGAGTCAAAGAAAATTTCCCCTGTGGCTTGCTCCGTTTTCACCAGTGAAAAGCCAAATTCTCTCTTACAGCATCTGGAGGCCATCGCACAAGTCTGGAGTGAACACATATTCACACATACAGTTGCTGACGAGGAGCTGAAATAACTGTTGTTTATCAGTATTCAATGGAGTGGCAGAGTGCTGACACTTTATGCCCTGACAGTGTCCACTGACCCTCTCTGCACATTGTTTTTCTCTTTTTTTTTTAACATCCTTGCATCTTGAGCATGAAGGGACAGACTAACGTTTTAGACTTTGTGAGTATGAAGTCAGAAAAGCTCGGGGCTCACAGTGCAAGATGGCATGTGCAGAATGTCACAGCCGATTACATGTCTGCATTGACATTTCACATGTTCTCCCCCTCCAGTTCTCTAGTTAGAGCAGAAGAACCACAATGTCATGGTCTGAAAGGGGCAAAATTGATTTTCTATACCCACAAATCCACACAGGGGAGGAGGTAGGCTGGTGCCTATTACCAGCGGTCACTGAACGAAAGGCGGGGTATATCATGGAGAGATAGCCAGTCCATCACCGGGCAACACAGAAACAGGACAGATCATGGTGTATGCACAAATTCATACCTAAGGGCAATTTAGAGAGACTAATTAAACTAAATCTCATATTTCTAGGCGCCAAGGGGAGAAGCTATGCATGTTTGGAGAGAACTTTCACTCTTAAGACAGAAAGATCAGACTAAGATTTGAATCCAGGAGCTTTCCACTGCAAGGCTACAACACTAAAAACTGCATCTGTCTAATTTTGAAATTCTAGACATTGAAATACTGTTCAGCGTCTAAGCAAGACTGAGATAATTAACATTAAAAAAAAAACCTGACATGAAATTGAATAAATCAAAAACTCATAGGTCAAGTTTATCTTACAATGGTAGATAAAAACCATGTAAATATGACAAGAAATCACTTTTATGACCTTTTAGTCACATATCAACCTGGTTTTTTTGCTATCTGGTTGGAGACTTGGGACACCTTTGCACAAAATACACAGTGCAATCAAAATAAAAACTTAAATCGTACAGATTGTTTCTCAGCAAAGCTCAACAAAGTAATCTCAAGACTAATCTCGAGTATCTTGAGATGATTGTAGAAAGATGGACTCTTTATAAAATGAAGAACATAATGAACAATCCTGAGCATTCTCTTTATGAGGCCTCTTCAGACCCACTGAAATAAAGACCTCTACAGGAGATCCCAACTGCCCATAGCCCACCAACATCTATAATGACTGAAGAAACCAAGACGGCCTCAGATTTCATTGAACTGTATTAGGCAGCCAGAGGTCAGAGGAGGAATGTTTGAGTGTTTTATCAAACTTGCACAATTAATTGAGACAAGTTTTAGACAAGCAAAGGAGCTTATCTTATTGTCTCATTCACGAGTTATGGCAGGATGCAGACGCTGCTCCGGTAAATCGTGGTCCATCTTCCGACCCTCATCTATGGTTATGAGATATGGATCATGACCGAAACTCACTCTGAAGGTTTCTTCGGGCATGTCCTACTAAGAGGAGACCACGAGGTAGACCCAGAACTCAATGGAGGAAGTATACATCTCGTCTGGCCTGGGAACACCTTAGGAAAATCTCATGCTCTATGATGCCTAATGAAGAGCCGACAGTATTCTCAGTAGTATCTCAGTAGTGGCTCTGAAGACCTCAGTGAGACCCTGGGAAGACCAGTCACATTCTGGATGAATTTTGGTGTCATGACGTGGTCGGAATGTGAAGGAGCCCTCAAGAATGTACAAAACTGGGTGAACCACACCAAACTAGCAACTATGAGAAGCGATGGTTCCATTTAATTCCTTTAATAGGATGGCTCAGATCCTTTATGACTGAAAAGGAAGTTATTTTGTCTTGCATAGTCTTACTAATGTAAATAAGTACAAGGTCAGGATTGAGAAAACTCATTTCAAAGCCTTTTTTTTATTTTTTGTTTTATCATTTCATGTAATATAGGCAAAAACTGTACAATAAAGTCAGAGTCAAACTTCTTAATGTACTTTTGGTCAAATACTTTTAGAAAACAAAAGTTTAAAAGGGATCTGCAGACTCATTTCAGCACTTATAGTAAGTGAAGCTGGATTAACAAATCTTTTCCCTACAAAATGCTCCCACCACCTTCCCTTGACCTCCTGGCATTTTCAAATAAAGTCGAGAAAAAGAGCTTAGAGGAAAAGAAGATAAGATGGCATTATATTGACTCGTAAGCCAGACCCTTACAACTTCAAGTTCTTGTACAGATTTTGACTTTAATTCTAGCCTTTAAATAGATGAATATATTTAATTCTCAACAAATGCGAGAACTTTGAGCCAAACTGTAAACCCAGATTTGAGAGATGTTGAGTATTTGCTCTGTGAATCATGGTGCCGTTATCACAAACCTCCAGGGAAGTAAAGCACTGTGCAGCACGCTCTTTCCAAAACTCCACTAAGCCCTCGAATCTAAACTTTGCAAGTGTGCAGGGCAAAGTCATGATGCTGAGATATTCACCATGGGATGGCAGCATGACTCATCCACGGCCAAATCTGCATTACTCTACTGTAGGCCTACCTCTAAACCCTGGAGGCTGCCTATTAAGAGCCTCTGAAGCTCAGTGGACAGAATTTCAATGAGCAACTTTTTTTTGTGCATGTCTGTTTGTACACACAGGGCACACACAGCTCTAGGTTGCAGGAATATTCAGTAACGATTTAACACAAGCAGAACTGCTGAGATGCCTCTTTTCTCTGCTCGTCTTCCTCTCGCTCACCCTGCCTTTCATTTCCTCTGCATCCTTCTTGCTCTGCCTTTGTTGCACTTTTCCTTCCCTCTCTGTGGGCTCTTTTCCTTTTCTGCTGTCCTTAGCAGTTTACAAAGGAGACAGCCACGCACCAATTGGATGACTGGCCAGTCTTAGTCAACACTGTCATTACTGAGACCCAGCAGACCTAAATTTGATTTATACACATCAGTGATCACCAAAACAGTGCCAAAAATAAAGACAGCAATATTCCCAGGCAGGCAGCCTGAAGCAGATAATGTACTCCTGCAAGCAAAGAACTGACTCTTCCTACTTTTAAGACAGGATAATGCCATTTAATGGACGCGTTATGGCGGTGACCTCAGCTACACTACATATTATTGCATTTCAAAATAATAGCAACAGAAAGAGGCATAGCAGCACAGCATTTTGACTGAGTCACAACATTAGGCCCCTGTCTGTGCTGAGCTAAAGAAGATGTCAGGTGTCAGCAGTGGGGTCACAGTGGCCCAGTGAAGAGAAGTTTCCTGCTGAAGCTGCATAACACTGATGCCATCAATCTGCCTCACCCTGCAATGAGGAAACTCCCTCTCATTACCCTCAAATTAGTTTGGGTTGTGGTAAGGGAATGGCATGGGAATGCTGTGCATAAATAACCACAATCTACATGGAGAAATCAAGCTTTGCTTCATTAAAAGGTAATAAGAAGAAAATTTCAGCTTCATAGCACATAATTACCTAAATTTATCTGCAGGGAGTCAATGGGTTTGTTGATCAATATCTGCTACTCAGCGATTACCTCGTCTGGTGACAAGACCTCTTGATTTTAAAGCTGAATGTCTGGTAATTTGAAGCGCTCAAAATGTTTTCTGCAAAAATTCTATATAGAGCTGAAAAAAGAAGTATTAAACAGTACCAAAAGATAAGATAAGATGAATTAGAGTTTCATCTGTAGTAAAGCTGGTACATCTTCGGTCTGATGTGATGAAGAAAGAGCTGAGCTAAAAACTGAGACACTGCTTCTCTGCATTAAAAGCTCTGAGTTTGAGGTGTTTCTGATCAGGGTGCCTCCTGGGTGCCTCCCTTTGGAGGTAATTTGGACACGTCCCACTGGAAGGAGACCCAGAGGAAGACCCAGAACGCGGTGGAGGGACTATCTATCCCATCTGGTCTAGGAATACCTTGGGATCCCTCAGAATGAGCTGGAGGATGCCACTGGGAAGAGGAATATCTGAGCTTCCCTCCTGGACCTGTTACCCCCACAACCCAATCTCGGATAAACAGAAGAGAATGCATGAATGGATGTTCTTCTGATAACACCTTAGGGTGTAACGATACATTGAGCTTACATCATGAGGAAATCCATGATATTGGACAAATGGGAATGAGAAAGTTTTTAACTCTATCGGTGAGAAAACTAGGAATTTTTTGTTGAATTAACAGATATAGTAAAGATTCGACAACCCATAATCTGTGTTTTAAAGAATCTGTGGTAACCAATGTAAAATGATCCAGTCCAGGTTTGACCTGTCTATACATTTCAGTTTTTATGCTAGCTCTTATGTAGTCCTAATGCTAGAAAACAGCTGCAAACTGTTTTTAATAAACTTTGGTTTAACATCAAATTGCTTAGTTTAGGTATGATCAGAAGTATTTCAAATTTTGAACAAGGAATGATCCATTGCAGTCCAAATTCCTTAAAAATCTTTAATTTCATGCCAAATCAAAAGTTGTAAATAAGATGCCTACTTTGGCATCGTTAATCAGGCTCAGTTGTTAATAGGCATTCTTTTCCAAAAAGCACCTACTAATAAATTAGGTGTTGTTTGTACAAAACATGCTGTCATGCAAACAGTTAAAAAGTGATGGAGAAATCTAGCATTTTAATTTGATCAGTTTAACCGCACCTCTAGAGAAATCATCCAGCTTGATGAGAAATATTCTCATTTTGAAATACCACAATTTATCATCCCACATGATCCTATTACTTCCCAATTGAAAAGCAAACTTTTTCACAATGCAGATAGGACTGGATTCGATACAAGATCCAGGTTATGCTCATTTCCTTTCTTTTTTTGATGATGTCATTTATCTTTTAGAAGAATATTTACATCTTCATGAAATAATGGCATCTTTTTGATTCTCTTCTGTTTTCTTTGCTTATAAGTAAGACATTTTATTACATCTAAATTCATAGAAAATAAGTTTGAACTCCACAATATCATGTTTCAGTTGCATAAACAGTCTGAATATCTGGGTGAACAGCCCGTTATAACACACTGTCAGTTGATATTCACATAATTTGAGAAACATATGATATGATTTGTCCTGCATCAAAGTGGCCCAGTCGCCATAAGGTTCTTTCCTTTACTTTAGTTTTTGATTTGAAGCAAATATCTGGACTTCGTCAAGATCACAACAGCTGCATGAAGAACCAGGCATGCAGGCTCAACTCCATTTACATTTTTGGTCTTGTTGGTAAAAGATGGAGCGTAGTACTTTCATGGCTAAGCTTCAACTGAAGGTAAAAGGTTTGCATTTTATCAATAATTCCCCATAAAGATAATTTTGTTATGACTCTGCAATAAATGGCTAAACTTTGTCCCAGTGTCCCCGTATTTACAGCAGCTGTTCAATCTCACATAAATACCGTTGAATGTACCCAGAGTAAGTAGTTTGGTAAACTGTAGACAGTGTTAGACTTGAGGAGGAGACTTGAGGAGATTGCTTGAGTTGTTGCATCCCATTGCTTAATTTAATTTTAATGATCATGTTATTTAGCCTCATAATTAATATTCTGTAGACACCTTTCATTTTTGCTTAATTGTGAGTTTATACTTGTCCAAGCATGTCTGATACAAACCCAAAACACAAAGCTGTAATTTTGCTTGTTTAAGCTTTTTATCTCCACTTTGAGCAGAAAAATAATCCAAAAAAGATTGCAGTTTATGATGGGGTATCGTAAAGATTTTCTCATACTGCAGAGCATTGCTCTCTCAGCTATGAACTGACATTAACATCATGATTGAATTTTGGAGCAGAATGACACAGCAGTTTGCCATTTTTCCAGTGCCACAGGATACTTCTTCACATCTTTTTCAACTGCACAGTGGGATATGAGAGAAATGGGGTTCTGAGCAATAATGCATTTAAATTTTCTCAGCCTGACCACACGTCAGCGCTCTCTGACATTTATACAGCCCAGAAGTCCATTCTGTTCCAGGAATATAGCAGCTACCTTTAGCACGAGGTCATCGCTTTAATCAACTGAGACATTCATAGTGTGAAACAGACATGATTTCTGGTTCACTAATGAATAAATGAGGGGGAGGAGGGTTGGAGCTACAGTAGTTTGCTTGTATGCTTGCATGAATCGCAGATTCAAAGGGAGCGATGCATTTCTTCATACTTGTCACAGAGGACTAGTACTGACATAGGAGTTTATCCAACCAGTTCATCCTGGACTTGGATTAAAGTTGAGATTTAAACTGTACTTCATGCTTTGCAGAATTTACTTTAAAAGTACATTGCACAAATTTCTTTGATGCTGGTCGAGTGTCTCTTACCAACTTTCTTCAAACAGGAAGTTTGGTTTGAACTAACAAGAATGTGTGGCTTACTTCAGTTGGGTGCCAGACTTTACCAGCAGGTCTCTCATTTGCAAAACGTTTTCATTTCAAGGATGGAAGGGTTCCACTTAAGTTTTCTCTCTGAAAGAAGTTTATGGTTCCAAAGGTGAAGGAATTGGGATAAGAGAGTTACCACCTCAAACTCATTATCCTAAATCAAACAAAAGTGGTGTTTCCATTCCATTCTGAGAATATAATCCTTCCCCAGATAGGGGATGTTTAGTTTCTGGGGGTGTGGTCAACAACTGCACTTACAACAGAATGCAAGATTGAGAAGCAAACTGGGAAGGTAATACGAATGAATAAGTCCATCATAAAACAGGGGATGTCATAGGGATATCCCACATGGATGAGACTTTCTGGGATATCCAGAACAAATGGGAGAGATAAGAACTCCCAGCTGGCTTGGGAAAATCTTACCGTTCACTTAGACAAACTGGTGGAGTTAGAGGAAGTAGGATCAGTCTACGGATGGATGGATGGATAAATGCTACAACATTTTCCGGATCATTGGCAATGACAAGCTGGTACACTCGTTTAATATCCTTACAGTTCGACCATTTCCATTTCTCATATCCTCACACCAGTCACCACATGCTCCTAATGTGGGATATCTGCCCTAAATCAGAGCCTCTTTGCATCCATCTGTCAAAGTTCTGAAACACCTTCCTATATAAAAACTTTACGGCCCTATTTACACCTGGTAGAAAAATGCTGTGATCCAGTCACAACTGGTTTGGAATGCATTTCTTCACATTCATGGGCCAGTCTGCAAGCCAGTCTGTCCTGGTTTAAACTGAAGGACAACGTACCAAACTGTATCACACCACACTACCAGCAGAGGTTCTGCCTGGATGGGTTTTTTTGCCATCAAAATTCAGTCTTTAAAAATGATATCATACAAAATCTGGAGGAATGTTGTGGTCATCCAAATCTTTTTTTGGTAAAAAGTTTTAAAGAACTTTAGGGAATCCTCTCCATCATGTTAGGATAATACTGCTCCGTGGAATATTAGGATGCAGAGCAGGTTCCAGAGATCAAGAGGTTGAATTTTGCAACAAAAATCAGTCATCCTATGAGCTCTGGAAAAGCAAGGAGTGATATACAGATCTAGATTAGTTTGGAAAGCTCATGTTTTCAAATTATACTCCTTGTTCTATTGTGGATCTATCCACCCATCCATCCATCCGTCCAGATACTGCTGTTTGATCACCAAGGTCAGTTCAACAGCTGCTTCTAGATGTTCCCAGGCCCAAGTTTAAGCTTCGAGGTGACCAGGCCATAGTGGTAGCTGCCACTGTCCACCAGGACCTCTGAAACATTTGGCATGTTTAAAATGAGCTTAAACAGGATTTTATTTGCTAGCTTTTAAATCTGACTTAAATCATGTTTTGTTGGTGTTTTATCATTCTACCGTCTTATATTTTATGGGTTGTACATCATTTTGGGACACCGTTATTACTAAATGTGTTTTTAAAATACATTTGATTTGACAAACCCATTTGGAATCATTCACTAAACTGCAGAAACAGATTTCTACCTTTGTTTTTTATTTCTACGTTTGGCACTCACTGTGCTCCATACCGTTTTTTTTATGCATAAGAACAGGTTGCACTCAATTTTACGGTTAGCAAATGAAGAATTTGTCAAACGAAAGTTTGATTTTCTGTTCTGCATCAGGAGGAAGGGAATACTTCTCCAAAATGACTTCTCGTCCCAGACGGCTGACCTGCTGTGTGAGACCAGCAAAGGCTTTGATCTTGTCCGAATGTTTCCATCTACAATGAAGCCACTTCTAACCTTGAGGAGAGAGATGGTAGATGAGAAGGAAGGAGGATGGAGGGGTAAAGGTGTGTGTGTGATTGCACATGTGTGTGTGTGACAGAGGAGCCACAGAGATAAAAGGGGGAGAGTATTCTCACCTATCAGATCATTCACCCAGCAATCGCACGGCGCGTCCCGGGTTCCCCATTGCTCACCCAAAGCGTCCACACGGCGTCACTGTTGCTGCGCTGCAAGCGCCTTGAATCCGCCCCCAACTCCACCACACAGGAAACAAGGTTACAGCCCAAGAGATGTCACTTCCGAAACACCCACTCCCGCTCGCTTGCTCGCACTCGCTCCCTTACGCCCCCAGCCTATTGCCATGACAACCGAGAAAAGAATAGAATATAAGTAAAAGTGTTAAAGAGACAGAGGGATCAGAAAGACAGGGAAAAAGAAGGACGAGAGAGCCTAAAAGAGTGGAGAAAGGTGGAGGAGGATGAGGGAAAATGGGAAAGAATGAAAGAGAGGATGAGAGTGGACTGAGAGAGAGGTGAATGAGTGGGCGGGGAAAGGGATGGATGACAGAGGAGAGAGAGGGTGAGAGGATGAGAGCGAAAGGAAGCATGTGGTGGGATGTCATCCGGGGAAAGGGGAGAGGAAAGAGAAAGAGCTGCGGATGGTGAGAAGACGAACACGGAAGAATGAAGTGATGAGAGACAGAGAGAGGGAAAGAGAGTAGGAAGGAAGGGAGGAAGGAAAGAGGAGACTTTTTTGGGAATAGGGAGCCCACATCTAGTTCCCATAGCAACACAGCCATCCATGAAAAACTGACTTGTACCTCCCTCTCACTCACTTACTCTCCCTGTTTCTGTCTCTCTATCACTCCCCCTCTCCTTTTTTCTTCCCATCTTTAACTATACACACACACACACACTTTTACATACACACACACCATCAGCGTAAGTTGGCACTGAGTGTGCATGCAGTAATCCAAGCTCTGCAACAATGTCAAACACATCAAAAGATACCAAATATACCATCAGGATGCTGCAACACAAACACGGTGCTTTTACTCACAATAAGCATATCCTGGATTCTTTTGAAAATTTGTATACAACAATGTACATTTTTGACATCAAAGTTATTGATGATGCTGCAGTCGATCCTCCTATCCAAGTTGGCAGAGAGTTAATATCCCTAATGCATCTACACTGTAAGGGTCTGATGTAGTTTTTAATTAATTACTCTGGAGTTGCTGAAAAATATGTAAAAGAAAGAGCGCTCCAAACGGCCACAATGGATGGTGGTACCGAAAGCTTTCCATCAAGTCTTGCATCTTTGTGTGCAAGAAACATGCAAACAGCTCACAAACAGCCTGTTTGAGCAAACTTTCATATTAGTCCGCACTGCTAAACCATCAAGTTATAACATCTTGAAAAATGCGTTTTAGGGTGGAACCTAAAGCTGCAGTCAGTGTTTTACCCAAACATACCGTACTAAAGTTGGCCAATGTTCGGTAGAGATCCAGTTGGGAAATGTTTAACGTTCTCAAGATATTAAGGTATTAAAATGAAATTTTAAAGCAAGGAGGAGTTTTGGCCTACGTTTTACCCAACCTTGTTCAGTTCAGTGAAATTAAATTAATATGTCAGGCAGCACAAGCTTGTTTAGCCCCAACCAGGTTGGGCAAGCCCTACCCCAACCATTTCAATCAGGTTGGGGTAGGGCTGGACGGTATGGCTTAAAAAATAAAATCTGATTTTTTCATACCAAATTCGAGTTCAGATTTTATTCTTTTTTTCTCTTACTTTTTCTTAAGAAGAAATTATAAAGAAGAAAAAAAAACTGCCGTTTATTTGAATCATCCCTTCTGTGAGTTGACCTGAATTCAAACTCCTAATAAATGGAAGTTGTAAAACATGCTCGTCAAACAAGATGGCGGCCCGGGACGGGCTGACGTCACTCTGAACTATGGCAACCCAAGGAGAGCTTTGGTGAAAAAAAAAAATCTAGATTCTTCAAAAGTTAAATTTTCAAAAATAAAAAATTTGATTAATCGACAAAATCGACTTCTTACCCAGCCCTAGGTTGATGTCTAGACGTTAACTGGGCCATTACAATACCTTGATTATTTTTCAAGCATCATCATTGACCTGGTGTCCCGTTGATGACCCAGTTTGGGGGTTAGTTGTCAAACACACAGACTTAAGGTACTCTGGTCCTCCTCCTTTAAAACAAGCATAAATCATCACCACTCCATCATCATGTGTGACATTTGGTATGAGGTGTTACACTGTTCCTGAAATATTGCTGTTTCTTTTAATGTAACTTTGCAAACTTTAGCCATGCTGCTATATCTTTTTCAGAGTGAAGGGGCTTTCTCCTTCAACTCTTCCAAACAAGCTTTTTTTCTAACTGTTCTGACATGAACTGAAACATTTAACCTTCGACCTGCAGCCTGGAGAGATGGCGTGAATTTGACCCAGTTGTCTCAAATCTTTTCACTTGCAAATAATATTTTTTACTGATGGGATTCACGCCATTTGGAAATGGCATTATAACCTTTTCCAGACAATAACAATTGCTTCTTTATGGGTAATATTTAGGTATATTCCTCTTTTTGGCCCCAACCTCAACTTAATTTAAATTTTTAGGAAAAAAACAAAGCACAGGAATTTAAATGAACTCTACCATTTCCGCTAAGAAGACTAGTCCAGTATCTGGCCAGAATTATGCCAGCTCATGGCAAAAAATGTACAATCTTCTCTGCAACTTTTTAAAGGAGATTCATCCAGATACACGTGGGCTTGCATATACAATCATATTCAATAATGTACAATTCATGTTCCAATGAGGCTCGTTTATCAGATTAAAAGTACCTTTTAAAAATAACAACCTTTAAGCAGGTACATTTCTGTATTAAAAATGCTTTTCTTATTGGTCTGATGTAATACTCTAATCTTAAATGTTGTGTTGTTTTTTTTTTTTTAGCTATAAGCAAAAATCAGCCTAATCAACAGAAACAAAGTCTTGAAAATGTCAGTATGTGTGTAATTTATCAATATAATTTATATAACGTGGCTATAAAGTGTACTAAATTATTGACAGTCATGCCATGGTTGCTTTAAGCAACACTAGCTGAAGTTGCTGTAGGCTAAGCTCTGACGTGCTCAGATCACACATCTGTGGAGTCACATGAAGACAAAGTTCAAAGTTGATTCAGAAAAGTTAAATCTTCCATTTTTCCTCCACATGCATGCTGGGAAAAATGCATTCAAATCATGGATTTGTGTAGGATTCCCATGGAAAAGAAGTCAAACTTCTTCAGTTCTCTGAAAGGAGTAGAAAATATTTCTTTAAATAATCAGCTATGTTTTTATGATTTATTCTCAAGATGACTGAAACTTCAGTCCTCTATGAATAACATAGAAAAGAGCTTTTAATTGTGAACACCCAGCAGCTGTGAGGGCCCATAATGCAGAGAGGAACCTTTGAGATGGTCTCAGCTCCCAGTACTGTGCAGAAAATACACTGAAATCATCAGCTGACAAATGACAAACTGACCTTGAGTTAAAAAAAAATCAAAAAGCAATATGTCTAAAGCGGGAGGGAATAATCGATGTGGCCATCATCTCGCCATGAATCTAAAGTGGTCCAACTTTCAGCACCGACTCCTGGCAGCTTTTTCCCAGATTCCCCCTCCCCTATCCAAGCCATCTCTCACCTTCTCCTTCAGCCCATCTGTTTCTCAGCTTCCCACAACTTTCTGCTCTCTAGCTCCCTCTGTGGTGTCTCACTTCTGGATGTGACCCTCGCTGTCTCACCTCCCTGTATACATTTCATCTGCCTCGGTTTAACACCCTCTTCTCTCTGTCGTGTATTTAACGATGGCGCTATCTCTCCCACAATCCCATCTTTTCTTCACTTCTCCTTCTTTCCTTCAGTTCATTCTTTCTCATCTTTCATCACAGTTTTTTTAAATGTTTGATTCTTACTATGAAATATATATTTGTTTTCTTCTTAATTAATTTTAGTTTTTTCTTGGACATTTACTTGTTTGAAATAAAGAATTCATTTAATTTCATTACAGTTTTATTTTATCTCCAAATCTCAGGTATGTATTAGCTGTGAATCTGAAAAAAATTAAAGCACTTTTCCTGCATTAAAAACAGTTCTAGTTGTTCAAATTCTCAAAATGAGACTAGCATAAAGACTCACATTGTTGTCAACAACACACACATTACCAATTTGCTATTGTTGGGAGGAAAATTGTTCGACCAGTAACACAACCAGCCACAAGATGTCCAAACCAAACCCTACTCATGTACAAAACTCAATGCAACATCATTTTAAACAGGGGAATAAGGTATTACAATGTTTGATGGTTTTCTTTAGATTTTGGAGCAAAACAAAATTGTATTTCAAAGTTTAGACTCTAAAATTGATCCTAAGTTGTAGCATAAATCATGGATGCAGCAGTTCTGAAAAACGCAACATAAAAACCAGAGGGATATTTTGCAGGTGATCCCTTGATGAAGAATAAAAAACAGAAAGAGCAAAGTCCATTGCTCGTGATGCTTCGTGTCAACCAGATATGCTGCCCCCAAATGGCCAAAAAACGAATGTCTAATGTGGCCCAAACAGTACAAGTGAATGACAGGAACAGCTTGAGGCCATTCAGGCTCCGGCTGATAGCAAAGCTAGTCTATTACAGCTGTACAGTAGCCGCTCTTTCACTCTAAAGCTCCCACTCACTTACACTCACTCCCACAACTCTCTTCAGCTCCCTCATTCTCTGTTTTCCCTTCGCTTACCTAATGTCTTTTAATGCTCTACTTTTGGCTGTATGCCTCTATCACAGCGTTCCTACACAGTCTGACAAAGTATGAAAGTTGTTTTTTGATATTTTCACAGTTATTATATATGGAATTATAGCAAGAGTTTAAAAAAAAGTGTTTTTTTCATTTTCTAAACAAATAAGCATTCATTTTTAAAAATAAAAATCATAGAGATGTATTTTTGAAATAAAAAAACATATAAAGGTGATCGTTTTATGTCACACTGATCAGTTTGTCACCTGAGTTAATCTTAAATAAAGTGCAAAGTAAATGCAAACTCTTTTCCATATGTTCCACGTGCTGTACGTTGCTTGTCAGTCACATGGTAGTGCAGCTTTGAGTCATATGCAGCTTTTCCTAACATAATCTGAATGGAAAAAAATGAACACTGTGCTGTGTTAAAGAACAGCAAGAACTTAATTAGTGTGGTAAACATCAACAACTCTTCCTCCCATTTGATGTATGGATTGTGGATTTCTCGTATAACTTCAGCTTAAATGTTAAAAACAGCCTTACTTGGTTGATGGAGCAATAAAAAAATAAAGCTTGGCATTATGAAATCTTGTTATAAAAATGTAAATAAATCCTTAATATCAACAATACAACAATATTGTTAAATACAGAGACAACTCTGATCTCAAATAGCATTTTTTTTCTCAGTGTTTTCTTTTTCATTTCTTTTATTCTCTCTTTTTTTTTTTCTTTTTTTTTTTTACAAAATCACAATGTCCCTGACACTCTCCTTGGTGCTGTAGCATCTCAGTCACTAAAAGCTGCATAATTTGCGGGCATCAAGGGCAATGACAGCACATCCAACTGGCAAAAGATGATATCGACACACAGAGCGTGAATCCATGGTACTTAGAAATATAAAACACTACTCAATATTGCATCTGAGCAATCCTCTGTTGTTCTGTTGTTGACATTGATACTGCAAAGATAGATAGATAGATAGATAGATAGATAGATAGATAGATAGATAGATAGATAGATAGATAGATAGATAGATAGATAGATAGATAGACAGATAGATAGATAGAGTTTATGCTCAAAGTGGGTAGAAATTCCCAAAAAAAGACTGGAACTGGAGCTAAAGTTGCGTCCACCAAGCTTTGACTCAGAGGAGCTGAACACAAATGCTCACACTTTTTAATTTGTAAAGAACTTTGAGAACCAAATATGCTTTTTCTTCTACTTCACAATTATGCATGACTATGTGTTGTCCTAGCAGATAACATTCCAATGAAACAGACTGAAGTTTGTAGTTGCAATACGACATAATGTGGAAAAGTTCAAGGGTATGACTACTTTTTCCAGGCCCTGTATTTAGATTCACACTGTGATTTTTACTCCTGAATCATAACTCAGCTCCCGTTTTACCACTAATTTATTCTCTCCTTTTTGTTCCTTGTGTTTTTTGTTCCCTTTTCCCCTTCACTCTTATATTCTGTATTATGAACTCCCTTGTGGACTATCTTTTCCACTCTGACTTTCCAATCCTCCTGCATTTTGCTCTAAACAATCTTCCAGACTACAGAAGCAGAACCAGGTTACTCTGCAAGTCCCTTTTCACTCAGGGTGTGAATAAATAAACACTGTGGGGAAGAAATGAGACCACGGACATCTCTCTGTGTGCTCCGGCTTCATTCAGAGCTGCAGGCCTGCCTCTTTTTACTTGGCTTTGAAGGTGCAAATGTTCTGGAAGGCAACAGAGCTCTGACTGTAAATTTTAGCCCTCACTGAGACTGTTTTACTCATACTGCAAAACTTCATCAGCTTTTTAAAACTTTAAACCAAGTTTATGATACATGACTCTAAAAGAGTCCAGTGCTTTCTGGAGTTTATTACTAAATTTATTTTTTTTTTAACGGTCCCAAACAGTTCAGATGAAGCCTATTTTTTGTGTTTATCTTTTGCAAACATGCATTTCAGTTTGAAGAATATGTATTTAGGTAAATCAACTGAAAGTCTACTGTACTTTTATAGAAGTTGTGTGTATAATTTATTGCACCGGTACATCAAGAGTGACATAACCCTTTTTTTCTTGCTGCTGACCTTTGCAGGTGTCAGGGAGCACAGAACAGAGATTGGGCAAGCAGAAATATTGATGTCAGGGAGACCTTAACAGTTGCCCCTGTCCTCCAGTAAAAGTGCTGCTGCTTCTGTTCAGCCTCTACCCTAATTTCACTGACCAATTACACAGACGGGGCCCCTGCATCGGACAAGAGCAACATAGCACAGTAAGCTAATATGTTATCTCCTGCCACCCATAATTGAATTGTTAGTTTCAGCAGTTCTAAACCATAATCAAAAGTTGCTTAGGTGTAACTCTGCACTCATGCAGGAGTTTGCAGACCGCTGCAGAACATACACTTATATATTATATCCTCTTAAGATGCTTTACTGTAAAAAATGCTTTTATTTATTCTAAAAATAACTCTTTAATAAACACTTTTGTTCTTTAAGTAGTCGATCCTTCAGCTTCATTACAGCAGAGAGAATTCTTAGAGTGCAAAGGCTCCCTTTTCATCACTTGCCCAAATTACAGTGCATTATGCCATCATTTTGCATGTTATGTGATGGTGTCCTGCTTCTTTTTGGGAGGTAAGGCAGCATGGTCTACAAAGATTTATGGAAAACTTTAAAGGGAAATTTTTGATATTCTTTATAATAACTAGATTAATCAATCAGGAATTTATACATTTGCTTTCAGTCTATTAAACAAACCCCAGACAGATCAACCAGCCTCTTAGGTGCATCATCTATGGAAAATAAAGATGATGTAGGAAACAAACAGACATCAGTTTTGACCTTTTATCAACAAGAACTGGGTTTTACCAGATCACTTCCAAAGATCCTTTCCGGACCTTTTAGATCTAGTTACAACACCTTCTCGCCCACTCAACTGCTGTCCCCGAATCTTCGAAAGATGAATGCTTTCACGACCTTCGTCAAGGATGGCCAATATATTGCACATTTATAATAACAATATGCAATATCAGTGTGTGCAATATCAATACAACTGCAATGCATTTTATGTATTGATGCACCAGTCAATCAGCAAGTGAACAAAATTGTCCCGTTTTCTTTTGATTGGCTCTATTTGGTCATTGGCAATTCAGACTTCAATGCAGACCAGCATTGTCCACAAAAAGCCTGATTGTTGCATTTGTAATATGATGTAAATATAAATCTATCATCCATTCATGCTCTGCTAGTCGTAAGGACACCGTTTTGCCATTCAGCTAAGTTGTTTCATTGCCAGAGCAGCAGCTGTAAAATTATGTTGGAATGAAAACAATAAGTTTCATTATTTCCAGTATATTTAGGTATTCTCTTCTGCTGTCATCTGTTGGGGCAGCAGCATCAGAACCAGGGACTTAAAAAGGCTCAACAACCTGATCAAGAAGGCTGGTTCTGTTCTGTGACGACTGTGGAACCTCTCGAGTTGATGGTGCAAAGAAGGAGTTTACATAAAATCAAGAAAATAACAGACGACCCTGAGCATCCTCTTCATCACACTGATATACAACAATGGTGTCTTCAGTCAGAGGCTTCTTGAGAGCCACTGTAATAAAGACTGCTACAGGAGATCCTTCATGTCCACAGCCATCACCATCTTCAACAACTCTGAAGAATCCTGAATACTTGGAGTTACAACATTTAACTTCCCTTTGGGATCAATAAAGTATTTTTGAATTGAATTTGTTTACTCATAACAATGTTATCATTTTTAGCATCTATTTCTTGTATTGTACAGCACTTATCAGGGCAAAGTTTGTCTGCATGCTTGTCAATATATGTCAATATGTGCATGATTGTCTGTCCTGTGCATCTCTGTGTTGGCCTGTTATGGACTTATTTCCTGTCCAGGGAGTACCCTGCTTCTTGCCCAAATGACTGCTGGAGATGGGCACCAGCCCCCCTGCGACCCTGCATAAGCGGGTAAAGAAAATGGATGGATGGATGATGGGTGGATGGATGGAAACACAGTTGTTACACTCCCATTAAAGCTGCAGTATGTGACTTTTATGAAAAATATGTTGTTGCATATTTGTTAAAATTATCATTATGTCGTGACAGCATAAGACAGATAATCCATGGAAAAGAAAAATCAAGCTCTTCTGCCTTCTCCCAGTGCTCCCAGTACTAACTGCAGAAATACACCACTCAGTCAGAAACAACCAATCAGAGCCAGGAGGAGGTTATTACCGCTGCCAACCACCCTCATGATATGCGCGGCTCATACACTCCCCCTTGCTCTCTGCTACACTACAATCCTGGTTCACCACAACATAGCCTGCTGCTAATGCTTAGGCTAGTTAGCACTGCCACCAATGACGGTGGACAAACAAGTTTTCCTGTAACGGTAAGTTGTTTGTCCACCATTAGCACATTTAGCAGTGCGAACACGAGGGTGACTGACAGCGCTAAGACCCTCTTCCTGGCTCTGATTGGCTGTTTTAGGTCGGGAGCGGTGGATTTCTTCAGACACCAATAGTAGCTCAGGGAGGAGGTGGAGGAAAGCAACTATGAGACAGATTATCTGTCTCATAGCTGTACTGTCATGACATGATGACAGTTTTAACAAGTATGGAAAAAACATATTTTTGTAAAAGTTACATACAGCAGCTTTAATGACCTAGTCAAAGTATAGTTGTAAAGCCAATCAGTTTGATTTGTTGATCTGATTTATCAGGTGAGGAGCTCTGAGAGAAGCTCAAAGTAAAGCTCAAAGTAAAGCTACCATTCCTCTGCATTGAGAGGAGCCAGCTATGGTAGTCTGGGCATCTTGTCTTCTGGATGCCTTTCTAAGGAGGAGTTTCTGCACTCTGGGCACTTGCTGAAAAGATTAACTCTCATAGCTGGCTTAGGAAGAGGACGCATCTGGGGAGAAGGAGATCCTGGATCTACAGACAATGAGCCTAATCAAAACAATGCAATCCATGAGTAACGACAGAGCTATAAAGGTAAGTGGATATCATAAAATATGACATGCATATTGCAGAGAGGATTCCTGTATACAAGACTTCTCCCTGTGTGATCAAAGTGATGGAACTAAGACAATAAAACTGATGATAAATATTGTCCACCACTTGGTGTTTCATATCTCCAAATTTATATATGACTACAAAAGTTATGACTGTTTTGACCGACCGCTCAGATCTGCATAAATAAAATTCACATTTAAATAAATAATAATAATATTGACGATCACTTATTTAAGGCATATTACAAACAATTAGCAAATGGAAGTGTATTTGAGGCATATAATATTTGTATAATACAAGATAGTTTTATGATATAGCCACAAGGACAACTCACTCCTCAAGCTCTGTCACTTCATCAAAACACCCTCATTCTACAACAGTGTGCTCTTACATCACGGGTGTCCAGCTCCTGTCCTCAAGAGCCAATCTCTGCTCCAACACAGCTGATTCAAATAGTCCAAATACTTCCTCAGCATGCCATGAAGCTCTGCAGAAGGTCTGCTAATGAACCATCATTTAGTTCAGGTGTCTTGAACCAGGGAAACAACTAAAACATGCAGGATACCGGCGCTTGAGGACTGACTTTGGACACCACTGTCCTACATTAATGAAGCCACCATAGCAGAACCAGAGACTGACAGCAGTACAACTGGCTCCACTTAACACCAACTTGCAAACTTGCCTCTGTGATCACATCTCTCACAACACTCAATTAACTCGACCCACCTATAGCTAAGATACTAAATGCTAAAACATAGCTAGATCCTGGTTTAGACGTTCTTCTTATGGTGCTTTTGGTCACATAAGAATCTCAGCCGGTTAGAAATGTAAGTAGTTTTACTTGGTAAATCGCTTTTACCTAGGGTAACCTTATGGACGTTTTCCTGTTGATGGTGATAATGTTCTTGCTCAATAATTGACGCTTTTCATGCCTTTTAATAAATTCAGCTCAGGCAGATGCTGAGAATTAGGTCTGCATTTAATAAAAAAAGATACAAGACTGTTATGCTTTAAAAATAAATTGCATTCCGAACTAAATACCTTCTTTAGCCATTTCTTCCAAGTATTCTGGTAAAACTTTTAAGTGTGTAATACATTATATGAAACATTTTTGGGGTACGAAATATTGAAAGATTCATCTTAAATACAGGTTTCAGTGGCCAGAGATTGGAAGAGACTATAAAAAAGAGATTATCTGCAAGATCAACCACTGAACAATAGATAGCTAAATTTGCACCCATTCACTGTATATATTTAATACCAGTTGCATCCAGAGTAAAGCTTTGTCAAACTGTTACACAGGTGTAACAGGTGAATATCAAGCTTCCTATAGGAGAGATGGTCAAAGGAGACCAAAATGTAACTTTTAGGCCAGCATACAAAAGATTATGTGTTGCAGAAAACACTGCACATGGCCTTTAAGTCATCATCCCTGCTGTGAAACATGGAGGTGGCAGCGTCATACGGTGGGGATTCTTTTCTTCAGCAATGACAAATAACATACAGCCAGAACTACAATGGAACTGTCTAAATCAAAGCATACAGTTGAAACCAGAAGTTAACATACACTATATAAAGGACACATATGCATTTTTTTCACAGTCTGACATGAAATCAGAATAAACTTTTCCTGTTTTAGGTCAAATAGGATTACCAATTTTTTTTCTATTTGCTAAATGCCAGAATAATAAAAGAGAGATTTTTTTAAGGCAATTTTTAGTACTTTCTTCAGAGTCAAAAGTTTAGATACACTTCATTAGTATTTGGTACCATTGCCCTTAAACTGCATGACTTGGGTCAAACATTTTGGATATCCTTCCACAAGCGTCTCACAATAGTTGGAATTTTGGCCCATTCCTCCTGACAGAACAGGCAGAACTGAGCCATGTTTGTAGGCTGCCTTGCTCGCACATATCTTTTCAGCTTTCCCATACATTTTCAACAGGATTGAGATCAGGGCTTTGTGATGGCTACTTTAAAATATTGACTTAGTTATCCTTAAGCCACTTTGTAACCAGTTTGGCTGTACGCTTTGGATTATTGTCCATTTGAAAGACCCATTTGCACCCAAGCTTTAACTTCCTGGCTGATGTCTTGAGATGTTGCTTCAGTATTTCCACATAATGTTCTTTCCTCATGATGCCATCTGTTTTGTGAAGTGCACCAGTCCCTCCTGCAGCAAAACAACCCCACAACATAATGGTGCCAACCATGTGTGTCACAGGTGGGATGGTGTTCTCAGGCTTGCAAGCTTCCCCCTTTTTCCTCCAAACATAACAATGGTCATTTTGGCCAAACATTTCAATTTTAGTTTTGTTAGATCACAGGATATGTCTCCAAAAATTGCAAACATTAATCTGACTTTTTTATGTTTCTTTTTTACATTTCTTTTGAAGTAATAGCTTTTTCCTGTCAGAGTGGCCGCATCTTTTTATATAGCGTAGGTAAACTTAAACAGTTATTTACCATGATGTTTTTGTGTACAGTTACACTGCTTTCAGGGGGTACATGCCCAAAAGGTAGGGAGTCACTTAGATGATGAAAATATAAACATTTACCTAAAAAATAGCTTAAAGAGTTTTAAGGGTTGAAAAGACTGTTTCAGTTGTTGAAGAAAAGACTGATGAAACATTACTGTTAATATGGGGAAAAGTCCCAGGTCAGGAAAATTAATATTTGTACAAAAATCTAGAACGGAACTAAAAACTCTATTTGACATGATTTGTAAATATAAACAACACCGAAACCAAGATAACTGTGTATTTCCCATTCTACATGTTTCACTTTATAGTACATATTTTCAAAAGCTGTGCTCAGCTTTACAGTTTCTGGACCACAACAGTGTCAGCAGGAAGTGCAAGTCACTCTTCTCGTGACCTGACCCCCGGGTGTTTTTGTTTCTGTCTTTTGTGTCGCCCCGCTGACTGAAAGCGGGCCGAGCCAAGCCATCCCTAAGAGATAAAGAACAATTATAGTCATTTGTCCTCAATCCAGAGATAGACTGGGAACTGTGTCATTGTCCTATTATCCAAAGGGTTGTCATTAAAACTTCTCACTCATGACACACCTTGAGTCATGATGCATCAGCACAGGGTGACAAAAGGCTGACAAACAGAGACGGACATGAATATGAGTTGCATCTGGAGTAAATGGAAAGTTGAAAACATGTATTTATTAAATGACAAGTAGTCCAGCGCTAAATATAATTACTGAAGAAGTTAGCGACAGTAGCTGCAGAAGACAAGAAGGATTGTAGTAACAGTGTAGCAAGATAGGAGAGCAACACTTCATCATTGTGGCTACTCAGAGAGCATTTTTAAGCAAAAACAAATCTAATAGACATCTAAAACTTCCCTTATAGGGTAGGCTAGAATAAGACTGAAGTGGGAAGGGGTAGGGTTCTCTAGCCCTTTGAAAGAAGATTCGTGAAGAAGCTCTTTACATGATTTATGGTGTCCATTTTTGTGAAATATAAGTGCTTTTTTTACTAGAAACATTATCCAAGCAAACAAAACATCATGTCTAGTTGCAAACTGCTTTATTCGACTGCAAAAACACGAGTTACAGAAAATGTGTTAGTCATTTGTCAGAGCTAAGTTAACCTTTAGAAAGTGAGACAATTTCCATAGAACAATCCTGAAGGTTAAACTTTCCAAATTTTTTGAACCTTTTTCAACAATAAACCAGCTTCAGGTGAAAACTTTATTGATCAGCCTATTAACAGATTGCAAAACTCTGTTACAGCCCATTCACATTATGTTGCTGATCAACTCTGGGTTTAGCTCTTAAACATGTAACTTCTTCTGGCTGCGCTCAAATATCCACAGCTGTCTAAAAGTGATGTTCAGAGAGCAGCTGAAACATTAGTCAATAAATTTTATGTTTTCAAAGCAAAGTGCTCTGTCAGTGAAACAGGAAACCGACTCTTCACATACAATTACCTGGAATGGTACTCAAAATTAGTGGCTCTCAAAAGTGTACACACCTGGTTAAAATGCCACATTTCTCTGATGTACAATGATAGGAAAAATTATAAAAAAAATACAAAGCTACAATAACCTGATTACATAAATATGCACAACCTCAAAGTAATACCTTAAAGCACCTATTAAATCAGCTCATTTTCAGCATTCAGTCTTCTTGAGTTCAAATCTGCAATTAATTATAATGAATCTGATTTACCTAAAATAAAATTCAACTATCCAGATAGGACTGTCCTGACATTTTCTCATTTAACAAATATCAGACTGATAGCAAAGCTATGGGGTGCTGTTTGTAAAGTTACACAGTCAAAAATTAACAGCAGTAATCGGGGTTATTTAGCCTGTCATAAGAGAAAAAATGGGGGGTAAATTTTTCAGTCGTATTTCCACCATGTTATTCATGACTTTATAAATCTCACAGTTTCAAACTAAATATTTAATTAGAAACTAAATATTTAGCTCCAAATTAAATATTTAGCTCACTAACTAAATATTTTGCTCCAAACTAAATATTTAGCTCCCTAACTAAATATTTCATTTGGATCTAAATATTTAACTTGCGAGCTAAATATGTAGTTTGTAAACTACATATTTAGCTCGCTAATTAAATGTTTAGTTTGGAGCTAAATATTTCACTCCAAACCAAATATTTAGCTTGCTAACTAAATATTTCGTTTGGGGTTAAATATTTAATTTGCTAGCTAAATGTTTATTTTCTAAGCTAAATATTTGGCTTGCTAATTAAATATTTAGTTTGAAATTGTAACATTTATAAATTGCTGAATAACATGGTGAAAATATGAGGTTAAAAAATGAACCCCCATTTTTGTCCTCTTATGACAGGCTAAATAACCCCGATTATTGCTGTTAATTTTTGACTGCATAACTTTACAAATAGCACCCCATACAAAGCTATTAGACACGGGTCGTATTCCAACCACCTGCTGATGGATGAAAGACCTTCTTTCTGATTGAGTTCAGAGAGTCAGAGTGGGCCAACAACTTTCCACAGCCCTCAGCCTTTACAACCTGACCGTCTTTTCCTTTGAGAGTATGCAGACTTACTGCATATCTATTTACAAGCTGCACCATGGCGCCTGAGGCACTAATCAAGAACCCCCTGAAGATCATTGGCCACCCTCTTCTCTCTCTGAAGGACATCTTCAAAACTCGCTGTCTCGAGAGGGCACGCAGCGTTCTGAGGGACTGTACGCACCCAGGTGTCCCAGATACTCTGTATCTGTGACCCGAGGGTCACAGATACAGAGTTCTGAGGTCACGCACTAACTAGACTCAAGGATAGTTTTTACAATAATGCTATAACTCTCATCAATACCCGATTCTTTGAAGTGAGCTATGTGCAATATACAAGTCCAGTTTTTATTTTTCTGGTTTATCGCTGTACTATTTTTTCACTTTCTTTAATTCTGTCCATAGTTTTTGTTAAAGCATTTCTCTATGCACCTTACATGGGTCAGTTGACATATTTGGTGATACTGCAACACATTGTAAGTTAGCAAAATGACAATAAAGCTTTATCGTATCCTTATTGCGTACTTTAGTTAAAGCCACAGATTACAGGGAAGTTACAAAGATTTTAAATTATCTCATTGTTAAAGGGGAAAGTCAGGAGAAGACTACAAAAAATAACACATTGCATATACCATGGTGTTGTAAAGGTAGTCACCACTAAATTGGAGAAAATAACGGACGACACAGACTAGAGCTGCAGAATGTCAATAATATTATAATTGTGATGCTATTGCTGAAAATTAGATGATGATGTTGATAACAGGTTCCCACATTTTCTTTTTTTAGTTTTACACAATGTCCCCACCACTATTTGAAAGCTTTACCATCCCAGCCACTGAAATGTATGAGGTTCACTTAAAGTCTTTCCAATTGGCAAAATATAATATCAATACACAGATAATGAATGCATGGTATCCTACTGAATGTTACGCTCAAACAGTCTTTTGCAAAAGTGTTATTGGTGCACACACTGCCTTGATAACAACTGTAATTTGATATATTTTTGTAATGTCTTGTAGGGACATTACAGACACTGGACATTCCTCCAAACGTGAAAACATCAGACTAAAACTAGTCACAGGCGCTGCAGCAACACTGAAGGAGCAGCAGGATTGTCCAACACCTACTGGATGTGTTTTACCTGTGACAGCAAACTCCTGTTTTCTCTGTAAGGAGCAGGTTACCAAGACAAAGTATTGTTCATCCAGACCTGGCTAAAATATTCCAAAACTATGTGGAAAAACATGTACAGTTCCAAATACAATTCAGTTTTGACCCAAAACTTTCAGTAGAAAGATAAACACAAAAAAAATTACCTCATTGGACAAAAGTTTTGGAATGGACTAGCCAAAGTTTGGAACAGAATCTGGCAGAAAATCTGTGGGGACATCTCAAGAGGGGTGTGGACAAGCTATGATCTCAAAGAGGAAACCTTAAAGAGTCAGAGTGGGTCAATGTCATGATCTCGCTGAGTAGTGGACCAAATGCACGCAGGAACACCTCCAGGCTTGCTAAACAAAGAACTTTAACATCTCCTTCTAACAAATACAGGGAAACCTGGTCCAGAACACGATGATCACAAGCCGCATACGACAACTGACGACAACAAGACTCCAGCGGGCAACTGAGGCACAGGTAACAACTTAAATACACATGAGGGGTAATCAGGGGTTATGAGAGACAGCTGGAGTAAATTAACGAGGGAAGGACGGGACTACAGAGAACAACAAGCTGAATAACAAAACATGAACCTGGGTTCCCAACAGTCAAAATGTCGGAGTCAGGATGTGGGATACCAATAGACTTCTATCAAACAAGACTGGATGTTAACACTGAGTCAAAGAATTAGTGTTAGAGTTATTGCACATTTATGTATTTATGACTTGTAACAGACTAATTTTTTAGTTGAATTTTGTAAATAAATGTCACATTAACAGGGGTGTGTACACTTTTGAGAGCCAGTGTTTGTTATGGGCCGAATGATCAATTAGTCATATCAAAATTGAGCGTAAATGTGTTAATATTAGCCTAGCATAAAGCAAACTGCTCCATATTAAAACATCAGCAGCAGAAGCAAGACAACAGCCGATGGAAGACTGTAAAAGTGTGTTGACTAAGAGGTCTGTGGAAACAAATGATAAATCTATGCACAGGTGACATGTTGTCAGAACGTTATAGTAGCTTTCTTAAGTGAGATAACTCTTGTTAGAGCTGCATATTCAGGTTGATCTGTGGAAAAAAAATATCTGTTGCTGTCAGGAAAAACTAATGGGAGAGACCGCAACATTCATGATGCTGCTGCATAAACATTATTGGTCAGTGAGGTAAGTGTGATAAAATAATAACACAAATGATGGCTGATAACACATTGTGTGGTTTTTTTCTATGCCTACACATGGGAAGTATTGCAACAGGATTCAGTTTCACAAATGTCAAGTCTTAAATGATACTGTTCAGCACTGGGGACAAAAAATCCTGATTGGGACATTCCCAGTTTTTACTTAGTCTCCTTTGTGTCTTTTAATCTCAGTTTGTAGCAGCAGCAGATTAAAACAAACTGAAGTGTTAGTATATATGAATCTTTTCCATGAAGTTCAGAAATGGCAAATTTCAGATTTTTCTTTAAGAATTTAAACACATCATTTAGCTAAAAAGCTTTCCTCATTGAGGGAACAATCCACATCAATATAGTAAAGACAGGAGGGGTTTAAAAGACTCCAAACTGTCTGATTTTCTGTTTTAACCTCCATTTGGGTTTCTAAGCTTTAGTACTGGACCTACAAAACGACATCCGGACTGTAACTGAAAGGTAAAACTAGCCTGATAACGTTGTAGCTCCTATTTACACAAAATGTAAAAGCAAAGATGACAAGAATTGGTGAAAACTATCACCTGATTAGATTTTTAGTTTAAAAATACATGTGTGGGCTTTCAGAGATTCTTTGGCTGCAGTAAGCTGCAGACCAGCAGCACATCATGGCTCTTTCCACCTGGTTCATCTCTTAGCTGAATGAGCAGCCAGCATTCCCTCTCTGGCAGAAAGATAAGGGGCTGCTCACAGTGTTCAGCATGCTCCTCATAGACCTGCTACGAAGACTGAATTCATTTATCTAACATTCGATCCTGTAAGTTGAAATATCAATAGGCAAGATAAAATCTGGACTTATTACTATATGCATGGTCCAACTGATTCGAGTGAGCTCTTGCTGAGGATTTTAATTTTATTTTTATCAGCCTTTGGAGCTTTACACTGGAAAAAACCCTGATAATGGTATTCATTTAAGTAACTTTATCTTTTAACAGTTTATCTCCTTTGTGTAGGTCCAGCAGAGCTGGAGTTTTTACTGCTTTCTACAATTGTCTGAATGCCTCAGCACGCTACAAGAAGAGGTTATGCAGTTAAGCATACACTAACTTTACCTTGAGCTAATCCTCAACTGAATAAGGAAACATCCACAATTTAATCTGAGTGAGGAAAAACCATTGAATTCCAGTAAATAAATGTACATTTTGAATGTAATTAAATCTATGAATTCCTGTTTCTGTGGGGCATGAAAATGAGCTAACCCCAAGTGAGTTGATCTTCATAGGTCAGGGAAAGGCTGCTGGCCTAAATATCTTCAAACAGAGCAATAATTTAAAAGTTTAGAACAACTAGGACTGCAACAAACAAGGATAGACGAGGACCCAAGTTTATCTTTGCTCCATGCTCAGTGAGGAGGAAACTAATAGAGGTTAAAAATCTCTGAAGCTCACTAGTCTCCATAATAATCACTAGATACTATTTTCAGACATCTAACAGTTATTTGGGAGGCCTGGAAAAAAAACAACTTTTTTTGTCACACCATCACAAATGTAAGCGTGAAAAGTTCACTAAAAACTACTGAGCCTTTAACCGGAACTCTGTGCTTTGGTCGGATCGGCCTAAGACTAAATACTCCCAAACTGATACGAATCACAGGAGAAATAGTTGGAAAAGCACCTAATGTTTAGTTTTGTGAACAATCTGTTATGCTTTGGGCCTATTTGTCTTCTAAACTATATAACATTGTTATAGTGAATGGCATCGCTTACTTTTTGAAAAAACCTGACATTTTAAAAATAATCAAGTGGCCTCTGCTAGAAAACTGAAACTGGGTCATTTCAGACGATAACAGAATAGAAAAAGCCTTTACTGTCCCACAAAAGGGAAATTCAGGTGTAACAGCAGCAACAGATTTAAAGTTTCACACAAAAAGTTCTTAAAGTGTAAAAAACCATAAAAAAACACAAGATTATTATTATTATTATTATTGTTATTATTTTTTTATTATAATAATAATAATAATAATAATAATAATAATAATAATAATAATAATAATAATAATAATAATAATATGGTTCTGTAAGAAAAAGCTGGATCTTCAATGTATTAACAACAAGGTAAATTAGAATTTCCCCTAAAATGTATTAAATGATTGAGGAAAAAGAGTTTAAAGGCTTTTTAGACATCAGTGGGATAAACGATTCCCACATGCTGGAACTTTCCAGAAATGGTGCAACCTTTGTCAAAGCCTTAAAAGCTTTAAGGGTACACAGTGTTCTTTCTAATGATATTTATGACCATTTGTAATATGAAGCTGCAGAAGCGTCTAGGCGTACCAACATCCCTGCACCACCACACTTCTTAGATATTCATAGCTACATGTTGAAGCATCACTGTACTGTCACTTCTCATAAAAGTTCATAACTGCACATGCTCGGAAACTCCATTAACCACGAGGCCTTCAGAACCGCTGGTGTATGAGACAAAAATATGTTTTCTCGCATTCATCTGCCAGCAGGAATAACACATTCCCTGAACCTTCACAGCTCGTTCCTCAACACGCACACGGTGCATGAACCACTCACAAACAAGGACACACGCACAGAGACAGACATTCAGGGTTTACAGCATGAGGAACAATGTTCAAGAATAAATTTCAGCCTCTTCACTTTGTCCTGACAGACTGTAAGTATGAGAAGAAATTAATATCAGGTCGCGTGATTCACCTGGTCTGCACAAAAGGAGCACATTGTTAATGACACAATCAAAAAACATTAGACCAGCTGATATCAGTGAGCACCAAGGTGAAATAACTATTTTATATTCAGAAATACACTTAGAAAGTACAAATATCAGTTCATTCATCCTCCTTCTGCTTTACATATCAAGATGTAAGTGCAAAAGCTAAAACTTAAACTCACTTTTTATTTTAGATTTATGTCCATTCAGGTGACTTTCAGCTGCCACATTTAAATACTGGAGTATTGTGATATGATTCAAATGCACACTTCTTTCCAAAGCCTGCATGCTCTGGATTCTGTTTATTATGGAAGGTCAATACATCCTGTGGCAGTACTGATAAACTCTAATTGATGGCTTTTGTTATTTGAACTTTTTTCCATTGTTGGTGCCATGAGAGTGTCAATAAATAATGCATATGTTATTCAAAATGAGAATGAAAGCATTTATTTTGCACTGTTTACTAGCACAGTTGCAGAGATTAATGTAACTGATATGATGAAGTAGCCTAATGTGTAAGAAGTAAACGTTATCTTTCAGGTAATATTTGATTTTGTGAGTCTGACTGTAGGCAGTGATATTAATTGTAGTAAATTAAACTGCAGTTAAGTTCTTCCACATAATAATACCAAAAAACTTGTCCTTAAGGCTGAGAGGCTCATTTCGAAAGACTCGGATCACTGTCTGCTTGTGTTGGATGACCTGGCTTTGACCAGACTGAAGCACTTGACTGTTTTAAGTCTACAAGGCAGCATTGGACCTCTTGTCTTCAAATCAGCAGTGGATCCAAAAAGTGTACACCTCTGTTAAAACAAAGGTTTTAGTGATGTAAATTGAGGTCAACTAAAAATCATATTTAATCTTTTTCCACTATTTGTCACATTGAGCCTGAATTATTCAACATAAAAAAGTTTCAAAGAAATCTGTTAGAGGAAAAAAATTAAATATAAAAAAGCTGGCATACTTTGGTTGCATAAGCATGTGCACCCTTAGACTAGTACTTAATAATAATTTCAATAAAGTTTATCTATCTAAGGAAATTCAGGTGATTGTTTGCAGTCTTGAAATTTCAAGCAATCCATCCTCCCAAGAAAGCATGTAGCGACAGTGGAAAGGAATATCTCCCTTTTAACAGGAACATCCAGCACAGAGTTCTGCATCTCCAGTGCTCACGCACCGCTTTCCTGCAACTTTTGGGTGCATCACTGCTCCAACACACCTGAATCAAAAGGCTGGATCACCTCCTTGGTAGGTCAAGAAACTTGCAAAGCCCTGGTCATTCACCATTCATTTGAACTGGAGGACTGGATTTCTAGATCCCTGCTCCAGCAGAACCAGACTCAGTATGAGCAGCCATCTGCCTCCATCAACTGGGATGAGGCAGATGGCCAGGACCTTGTTGCCGCTGTGCTCTTTATAGAGTATGGAGTACAGCAACCAGCTGTTAGTCAGTCAAGTTAAATTAAAAGCTGCTGAACAATCAAGCTAATTTTAGCTTATCAACTGTAGTTTAAACAGTCTTCCTTAAATGAGAGCAATAGTTTCCACACACTGACTGTTCGTGTGTGACCAGAAATATTTCTGAAACAGCTGAATTTGTGTTTCTCTTAAGCAAGGGAAAAGCACAAGAGCCCTCTTTAAACCGGCTGACAAGCAGTGTGCAGCAACAGGTAGGGGAGGGGTTACTCTTCATACAGCCAGAGAAAACTCTGCTCAGTTCCATACTTTTGTAGCAGAAACGGTCGCCTTTTAAAACATTTAATATCCAAAATGGGCCCATGACTACCCAGGACACTACGGGTGAAATAAATAAATAAATAAATCTAGGGCATTTGGGGGCTGCATAAAAACTTTAACTAAATGAAAACTTTTAGCTCCTCCAGAGCAATAGAAACTTAAAACTGATCAAACCAGGATTTCAACAAACTGACAATCTTTATAACCAGTAAGATTAATGGGGTCTTTCCATTCAAAGAATCCACAACACTTAATAACATATTAATGTTTGATAAATTACATAAACTCATACACACGTTTAGGTCAACTTGTAGGACATAAGCGATGGTCACAGACGTTTCATTCTGGACTCATTCCCTCATTGCCATTAGCGTTACCGGTGATGTCACATTCTGTGAAGCGATGTCACCATCTCACCTCAGGCCTCGACAGCCACTCCGCTCTGCAACAAATTCAAACGGACACGGACCTCAAAACGGGAAGCACGTCCGCCTTCTCTACCATCAAAACACAAGCAGCAGGCTCTCAGCGCAGAGCTTAGCAGCAGCAGCCACTCCTGCCAGATGCCATCAGTTTATTTCTTCACCCCAAAAATCCTGGCAAGTTAATAAATGTGCAAAACTCTCCCATCCCTGGAGGGTATGTGAAGGGTTTGGGGTTTTTATGACAGAAAGTTTTGCCAGTTTGTCTCTGCAAGGCGGCATGGAAAAGTCTTGCTGAGTTTTGTGAAAAGGCAGATGCTCGCCTGTCCCCACGACAACAATCATCAGCCGGGCATGGAAGCTTAACAAACACAACTCCAGCCTCACAAGAGAGATGGAGTTTAATGGAAAAGACAAGTAAGGGTGTGAACAGGGACATCTCATTACATGAAGGTTTCAAAACATTCAAAACTGCAGTTGTAAGACTGTAATTCCATGATTTTGCTGAAGGGGACATTTCCTCATAAAATCAATCATCTTTTCAGTAACAGAATCAGCTGATACAGTTTTAAGACAAGGTAAATCAACAACGGGAGATGTTGATGATCTAAAATGAGCTGTTCTTTTAAAATTCAAACTTTTTCTGTTTTGCTGTTTTAAAATATACAATAAGTCAGATCACAACGGCAGTACAGAGAGTCAGAAAATGACTATACTTCAGAAGGAGTGAGCAATGAAATAGTGCCCCAAACCCTGTCACGGTCACAAGGGACAAAGAGTCTGATTTCTCAGGACCTGAAACGTCCAAATCCTTAAAAAAAACATTATTAGGGCCGCTCAATTTACTGTTACATAAAGGCCAATAGTGCTGAAAAACCTTTTAAAAAAAATAAAACACCATTAATGTTCGAATGTTGTCATATCAACAAGAAACAAAAATTACCTTGTTAAAACATAGTGATGTTTTGGAGCAAACTGGAGCAGACAGACAGATGAGCCCGCCCTGCCGGGTGATTTGTTTAGCACAGCTGAGTGATTTTTATCACCATCCTAACCTTTTTATATGCAGCAGTGTCCTGAAACCTTGACGGTTGTCTCACAACAGTAAGATTAACTTTCTGATGGCAGCTTGTCTATTAACTGTTCAACAGGCATACCTCCTGAAGGCAGGTATCAATCAGGAACGCATAACAGAGTTTATTGTACCAGATGATGTGTTGTCTGATAAAACTCCAGACAACATTATTATGGTGCATCCATAGCAAAATACTTTCTAAGTTGAAGCCAAATATGGTTTTTCATTCATTACCAAGGGTGTCTATCTGATTTTGTGTCAAAGTAAAATTTTTTTTAAAAACACTATATTGTTGCTGTCAGCAAGTGATTTAGTCTGGTGATATAAGTCCTAGCTACTATTATGGACCACAGATATGAAGGTATGTGCTTTAATCTTGACATCTAGTGTCTACGTTGGAGACTTTTACATTCGAGTTAGTAAGAAAGTGTTTTTGAGTTGCCCTGTTATGTTAAAAGATTCAGCTAATAAGACCTTTCAATGAGCTAGCTAACAGACAAAAACCTTAAAGAAGATTATTTCACCTTTAAAATTTTATCATTTATCTGGCATTTTGAGTGTTTGTGAGAAAAAAGAAGCGGTAGTAGATAAAAGATATCAAGGATTTTTAATCACTGAGAGAATAATATGACTGGCTAACCGTACAGCCGCTACTGATGCTAACGTTATTCTTTGACTTTAAGTTTCTTTTCTGGTTAAAATTGATCTGGCTCATTCAACACTAAGGATGCAGGATATTAAAAAATCAAATCATGGTCCTATTATTGTAAATACTTTTCTTCTTCTCTCTTTTTTCCAACACTTTCTGTGACTTTCAGCATCTGGACCCAGTCAAGTGTTAGCATCTACTGCATTGAATCTCTGCCTGACTGGCTCAATGTTATACTCTGTCAATGTTTCACCTCAGCTTTTCATTTCAATGACGTCAGAAAACAAGATGCCGCAGAAACTGAGATTGTGCTTTTAATACTGCATCATAAACAACTTGATCATTGCATAACTGCATGGATTTTTTTGAACGTCATAGAATTCTGCTACACAAGTGAAGCAGCTGTCATGTCTACCACATATGCAACTGAAATTAAAACGCTCTGTCTGATTAATTTGCCAGTAATTATCTGACCACTCGGGGCTATTATAATGCATTAAAGTTTATTTCCCAGATGGTTGGTTAACTCTTTTAAATGTAAAAAACTTAATAAATCAACTAAGACATTGAGGAAAAGTAACAACCCAGTCATGAAACCAAAGAACACTGTGAATTCAACCCTATTCATCACAGTATACAGAGAGCAACAAAACACACACATACCTCAAAGACCTGACGGGGCTTGATGTTCTATGAAATGGAGTTGTTTTTCTCATGTTTAAATTCACTCAGCAGTTAAATGTGTTCATACATGGAAACAGCAGAAGAGCACTATTACAGTGGAATGCTAACAAAATCAAAACACTTGGAATATATTAGCCAACAAAAATAAACCTCAACTGGATTATTTTGCAATGAATACAGATAGTTTAAATTATAGGTTCTGTTTTGTTAAACCTTTTCTTTATTTCAATAAACAACAACAAAGAAATAGAGATTCACTGAATCACTCATGTTGATGTCACATAAGAAGGGTGTTAATAACTCATTTCCTCTCAGTACATCAATTTAAATGTTTCTGTATTTAAATATTGAATATTTTAGTGTTGCATTCTGCACAGCTGCAATAGAACGTCTGAGTCAGATGTGAGAACACACTGTCGATTTCATCGATCATTTCAAACTAAGCTTTGAAGACCAGATTGATGCGATTAGATAAAAACTAATACTGAAAGAGGATTTTCAAGTCTTACCAGTATATCCTACACAGATATAAAAAATTTCACTGTAATGCTCATTCATTCATCCAACTGAGGCAAAACATGGCATTTGTGGGTGGCAAACACAAAAAAAAATGAATCAAACAAAAAATTCACAGAACAATATGAAGAAGTTCTTAATATGTTTAAGTCATTGTCTTCAAGAACAATATAAAGAAGTTCTTAATATGTTTAAGTCATTGTCATTGTAAGTGCTCAAACAGTCCATTGCAACTTAGACTTCTCCTCTGTCTATTCCTCTGAGTTCCAGTTCACAACAAATGTCATGTCAAACACTACAGTAAGCTCAATTAGCTTTTCAAAGTAGTTCAAAACGTTCCTATCTAAGGAAACCCAGCAGATTGCATCGAGTCACTGACTTGCAGCGTTCACTTCTCCTAGACGAGCATGGAGCGACAGCAGAAAATCGCTTACATCCGTTGAATAAAAAGGTTCTACAGACTAAATTAAATGTCGCTTGCTCACAACAAAGTTTTCTAAAGCCAATCGGTCAACCCAACACTCGCTGCATTCTGTTGATTCTAGCTGCCTTGATTTGTTCTGCTGTGATGTCACTGTCCTGAGTAAATGTGGCGTCAGCAGTTTCGGTTGTTTTGTTTTTGTTTGTTCGTTTTTTAACTAGGTGTTTTTGTAAAATAAATTTTTCCATCATTGTCTTCCACTTATCTGAGATCGGGTCTCATGGGTTAGAGGTTCAGACACCCTGCAGCTAAATCTGGGAGGCATCCCGATCAGAAGCCAAAACCACTTTAACTTGCTCATTTCAGTGTGGAGAAATATTCCCCCCAGATGGCAGAGCTCTTCACCCTATCTCCAGGTCATCCAAATCTCATGACCACAGGTGAGGGACGAAGCGCCGTTTGTATACTTCATCAACCGGTTCTGTTTATATCAGGGTTGTACAGTTGTTTGTAAGAAGAAATATCACTGACTAGTGTTTTTAAAAATATGTCCCAACTTAAAAGCTCACTAAAGTAACATAATGACACAAGATATTCATGCTATTTCAGAACAACTTAAAAAAATGTTCAGCATATTTTTAAGAATTTTTTATTGCAATGACTAATAATAAGAAACTATTTCTGTTTATCTCTGGGTTTATCACAAGGAGTATTCAATAAAACCTGACATGACTCTGATGCAGAGTTTCCTCAGGTGCAAACTGCTGACTGGATAAAATGTTAGCGCAGCAGTAAATAATCAAAACAGACCTCCTGTGAGTAGAAGTTCCTCCGCCAAATTTCAAAGCCTCAGTTCAGCATATGCAGCATCCACCAATCCTTTTTAGTCCAGCTAATACATTACAAAGAGCTCAGCACTCTGTTTGCATGTTCTTGTGTTACATAAAGCCTGGCTGCAGGCTTTAGGGGCCATGATGTGGCGGGAAAACACTTGGATTATGGTATCTGCAAGGCAACCCTTCACCCACATATAATGTCAGTGTGTGCCCAAACTGACAGCGGTGGGAACATGTCAGCAATGTGGCAACCATGAAACAGCACACAAATGCTGCGAAGGAAAATCATCAGGAAGACATCCATTTGATGTCACTTAAGAGCTCTTGAAAGAGGTGCGGGTGCTGGTGGTGGTGGGTACACATCAGTATCTGTTTGGACAAGACTTCTGGTCTTTAATGCAGAAGTCTTAATGCATCTGAGCATTTTTTTAAAAAAGGGAACAGTGGGTGAGCAATTCCAGTCGGGAAAACAAAACTCTATTATGTCGGCAGGAAAAAAAAAAGGCTTCTTTCCTGCTGAGCTCTTTGGTCGGGTTCATTTGTTTCCTTTTGTTTCTAAATGGCACTGGTAAATATTAGATGCTCCTGAGTGAGGCCTGTAATTTCCAAATTTAAACACAAGAACAAAGTGAGAAAACAGAATTAAAAGTGTGCTTTTGGCACTCTTCGAGTCATTCTCATCACCATCCAGTCATTTCGGAACTGAAGTGTAACTGGAAACGTCCTGATGTTGCATTATATTAATCTGCATCTAACTTACCTTGAGTAAAAAGGCATGAAAATTAAGACTTCATATTATTTAATTAAACTGGAAATACTGCTTTGGCAGGCAGCATTATTTGAAGAACTACTGTTGCATCGTTTTAATGTGGTAACATTAGGAAGATACAATAGAGAAATATTTGAATTGTGTGTGGGACTGTGTGAAAAGGAGGCTAAATTTACCATCAGCTGTTGAGTGAGCTAGCTAACCTTTATGAGGTCCTCTGAGTGGAGGTAAAACACTACCACACAAGACTTACACACTGGGATGAGCCCACACAAAGAGAGGCACAAGCACAACGCTGCACACATTCACACAGGTAAGCAGAAAAATACAGAGAACCATTCTTCTGAAACTTGCAGATGACAAATAGCTCTAATCTACACCTAAAATGGAGGCACAACCTATTAAAATTTGCTTAAAATTATTGAAAAATCTTTTATTCTGTTACACCGGTGAACATCCAGGAAGTGTATAATGAGATCATGGATTCTTATAAGTACCTGGGTGTTTACCTGAACAATAAACTGGACTGGACTCATAATGCTGATGCGCTTTACAGGAAGGGTCAGAGCAGACTCTACCTGATGAGGAGGCCGAGGTCTGTTGAAGTGCAGGGGACGCTCCTGAGGACCTTCTTTGACTCTGTGGTGGCATCAGCCATCTTTTATGGGACTGTATGTTGGAGCAGCAACTTATCTACAGCTGAGAGGAAGCGGTTAGATCAGCTCATCAGGAAGGCCAGCTCTGTGCGAGGATGCCCCCTCGACCCAGTGCAGGTGGTGGGAGACAGAAGGACTCTGGCTAAAATAACATCACTGATGGACAAAGTCTCCCGCCCCATGCATGAAGTTGTTGCTGAGCTGGAGAGCTCCTTCAGTGACAGACTGCTGCATCCTAGGTGCACTAAGGAGCGTTGTAGGAGATCCTTCCTCCAAACAGCTGTTAGACTCTATAACCATCACTGCTCCCAACAAAATCAATAGGTGATTATCTCCATGCTTGTATCTATGCCAAAACTTTCTCCAGCTGAACAAAAACAAAACTGAAGTTATTATCTTTGGACCTAAAAAAAAACGATCTAGAGTCAGCACACGCCTTCAGTTATTACAACTCCAAACTAGTGAGCAGGCCCGAAATCTGGGTGTAGTGGACTCAGACCTGAACTTTCAGAAACACATAAAGACAGTTACAAAGTCAGCCTTCTATCACCTGAAGAACATTTCCAGGATTAAAGGACTAATGTCTCAACAAGATCTAGAGAAACTCATCCATGCATTTATCTTCAGTCACATTGATTACTGCAACAGTGTCTTAACAAGTCTACCTAAAAAAATCAATCAGACAGCTGCAGCTGATCCAGAACGTTGCTGCTCGCATTCTCACTAAGACCAAGAAGCTAGAGCACAGCACCCCAGTTATAAAGTCCTTCCACTGGCTCCCTGGATTTCAGAGAATAGACTTTAAAATACTTCTATTAGTTTATAAATCACTGAACGGCTTAGCACCACAATACATTAAAGACCTGTTGTCGTTGTATCAACCTTCCAGATCACTCAGGTCTTCTGGTTCAAGCCTAATCTACATCCCCAGAACCAGAACCAAACATGGAGAAGCAGCATTCAGTTTTTATGCTCCACAAATCTGAAACAAACTTCCAGAAAACTGCAAAACAGCCAAAACACTGAGTTCCTTTAAATCCAGGCTAAAACCTCACCTGTTTAGAGTTGCTTTTGACCCATAATAACAGAAACACTGACCAACATATTTGATGTGAATTAATGTTTTTAATGATGGCACTTGATAAAATGTAATGCTTGTTACTGGTTTCACAACCGGTGACTGTTTGATGCATTTATGATGTTTTTATGTTTTCATGATGTAAAGCACTTTGAACTGCCTCGTTGCTGAAATGTGCTGTACAAATAAACTTAGCTTGACTTGTGCAATTTTACCTTTTTTTTTTGTCACTAATTGTAAATAGTTTCTATGTTAATGCTCAAAGAGACATTCACACCTTGTACATTTTTAATTAACCTAGTCAGCTGCACATTCCTCTGGACTGGAGTATTTTTTTATTTTTTTATAACTACATAGTATTTATGTTGAAATTTTGCCCTTACTGTGCAATATTTTTATTCTTAATTCTGTTTATATATATATTTTATATTCTATCTTTATATGAATCTGTTTGCTGTTATTGCCTGTCACTGTCACTTTGCTACTGTTGCACAGAAATTTCACCATTTTGGGATAATAAAGGATATTTCTATTCTATTCTATTCTATTCTATCTTTACATGCAAGAATTCTAAGCATGAATACAATCAATTTTGTACTTTTAATGATGGATCTGACCTCTTTGTGGAATGTTGATACATTTGATCAATTCCAAAACAAGAATTAGGTGCTCAAGTTGAATGCAAATTTTCTGCAGCCGACACTGTTTCAAACCTATACATGCTGGAATAAATGCAGTTTGTTACATAAGTTTGGCCAATTTCTTGATGATTTAAGATCAATTAAATTGGATGATTTCCTGTCACACACACTCAAAGAAACTACAAACCAAGGGGGAAGAACACTAAACCCAATTGCATAAAGAACAGAACACAAGAATGAACTAAGAAATTGGACAAAAAATGGATGAACTACGGCAACACCATTCTGGCAATAACGCGCATTGAGAAATGAGCTGAAATATAGCATGAACAACAACAAAATTCTCAAAATGAAAACCAAAACACCCAAGAACCATGAAACATGATTGGTTTTGTTCTATATTCAAGCATGTTTGCAGAAAGAACTACCCATGCTAAAGTCCAGTGAAAGTTCTGTTTTTAGCAGACTTCACTACGACCTGGTAAATTTGTGTAATATAAAGTGATCTGTGTGTCACAACCATGCACACCATTTCCTGTGTGTTACTTAACATTTGAATACAGAAACATAACCATAGAACCCTAAAAAACCTGTTAAGACAGTTTATCACCAAAAAAAGTTGATATGGGGCTTAGTTAAACCTTAAGTGACCGCCTTACTTGGTAGCTAAGCAGTACAACAGTGGGGAGTTCATTTCAAACTCCAAAGTTATCTCTGTCTTCGCAAAAAACATACATAAAAGACAAAAATGGGTCTAAATCTTGGCTGTAAGAGTTTTGCAAAATTGTATATGAAGTGGTAGATGCTGAAATAGCAGTGTAACCACCCTCAGTGAGTTCAATTTAACAACAGGGGACTGAGAGGGTCCGGGACAAGAAAAATAAAAACACCTGCTGCAAAATCAACACCTTCAAGTATCACAGAAACTAGCAGCCGCCCACAAGAACAAGACAAGTGCCTTTTGGAAAAAAAAGTTTTATGGTCAGACAAGACAAAGACTGAGGTGTTTGGAAGAGTTTGGAGAGTGGTGGTAGCATCAAGCTGTGGGCCTGTTTTACTGCATCGCTAATAGTGGATAAAATAATGAGGGAGGAGGAATAACTTGGAATTATTTAACTTCACTTCCCAACTTTAAACAATCAGAGATCAATCCAAATACACATCCAAACTGGTTTTAGAGTGGGTGAAGCCGTCTGACATTAAGCTCTTCGAAATACCTCAATATAAATGAACATGAATGGAAAATGCTTATAAGCGAGAAGGAAAGTGGCAGGGAAACAAATTTTCGTAAGAAAAAAAGCATAAGGACTTTCTGCAACTTTCCAAGAGAAACAAAACTACATATTGGGTAATAGGTAGGGATGTATGAACATATATTAGCCTGGATGTATAATTTTGGCCCATTATGAATCAAACTTGTTCACTCAATTTTTTTTATTAATTAATTCAATTCAATTCAGTTTTTCCACATTGAAAAAAAAAACTGTTCAAATGAGATGATTATTGATGCAAGCTTGTTCTTGTGAATGTTGGTCATTCATGTATCCTGTACATAAAATATAATAGGATTTAGTAGCAAATAAAAAAAACATTTCTCTAGCAGTCCTGCTTCTTGCTCACATTTTCCTACAAATGGCTGCAAACTGAATTCAGCAGTGAAAAGATGGAATCAGATCTTTGTAAAAGTATTTATGTTAGCTCTGGATGTTACCTAAAAGCTTTCTCACCCCATCTTTTCTAATTTACTGTGAAAGAAATTAGCATGAAATAGGCTCTATCATGATGGCCACGCAGAAGTCATCCATTAAACTGTCACTGTTAATGAAGCCAGTTTTCCAATGGAGGCCCTACCGTTTATCACGCCCTGCGTACTGCATAGCTACAGTTCAGATAACTGTTTGCTGCGTTTCATGACACTTTGTACTTCTTGTTCTAATTCAGTTCCCTTCTATTTGTAGAGAAATGACATCGCCATTCATATATGCTCTAAAATTAGAAAATTTTGAAGTACCCATCCCAAGCCAAAAGATAGCAGTAATGCTGATGTTAACAAGACATGAAAAATTCACAAAGAACACCATGAGTATGGCGTATGTTATGCTACATTCTTCCAAAGCAATTGTAGCTTATGCTTTTTGCTGCATCATCATCTCTTCTTGAAACTTAATGAAATTCAACATGGATATACCAAAAAGAAATCCTAATTTAAAATATTTGCGAACAAAAACTCCTTTTCAAATCAACGAGAGGAGCAAAATGTCTGTTTTGCATAATATCTCTTACTGTAGTACTTTTCTGGTTAAGCTTTTAAGTTTGCAAATAAGTTGTTCATCTAATCATTCTTTACTGTCTGAATGCCCTTAAACTTGTTTTAGTTACACATGCTATTAAATGCTATCATGTTTTTCAGTGTTTCCGTTTTAAACTGTGACTTTCCTGTTTAAAGCCACTGATGGTGCTATTGCTTCTTTACTTCATGCTTTCTATTTGTTTTCCTTTAGTATATAAAGTAAAACTGGTTTCTGAGTTTATTCTTTGTCTCTCTCCTGTCCTCTCAAACCCCAGGCAGGGAAGAGTTCCTCTCAATTGTCGTCACATGCTTGCTGAAGGTGAGGGATTGCTGCAAAGTCAACTCGATGACTCGATGTTGGACTTCATTAGTTGGACACAACGCACCTGAAAAGTATTTACAGCCCTTCACTTGTTCCACATTTTTGTTATATTACAGCCTCATTCTGAAATGGATTACATTTATTATTTCTTCAAAGCTCTGCACATAATGCACAATAATGAAAAATTTAAAAAAGATTGTTTGAAACTATAGCTGTTTATCAAAAATAAAAAATAGTAAATCAGCAGGAACTGGAGACTCATCACCAGTTCGTGCTGAAGAAGAAAATCCCCACAGCCTGATGCTGCACAGTAGGGATGGTATGTACCAAATCATGAGTATTACCTGTTTTTCTCCAGACGTGATGTTTGGAGATCAGCCTGAAAAGTTCCATTTTGGTTTTTTATCAGACTGGAGTATTTTGCTTGTCCTGGTCTGAAAATCTCTGAGGTGAATTTATACAAAATTAAAGGGGTTGCCATACGAATCTGGCCACTCTACCATAAAAAGCCTTTTGACATTTGTGTTTGTGCAGAGGTTTTAACACATTTTTTTCATTATGCCACTTGTTTGTGGGATATTATGTACAGAATTGTGAGGAAAAAATGAATTGAATCCATTTTGTAACAATACTGTAAAAATAAAATGCAGAAAAAGTGAAGGGCTATGAAAACTTTCTGGAGGCACTATACTTATTACCAATTCTTTACAAATAATCATTTGTATTATACTTTGGATTCAATTGTAATCTATGTAATTAACACTGAAACTGATAATATCATTAGATTGTACTCGAATGAACTGGACTGATTCGAAAAGAATATGATCCAAATTGAATTCTACTGGTAATGAACTTGATATATTAATTTCTGTTGTGAATTAGCATTATTTAAACAGATAAACTGCACTGAATTGAATATTAACCCAGAAAGAAGAATTTCTGAACCCAAAACGCTGAACAAAAAAGTCAAAAAAGTAGGATGTTTCTGAATTTAAATCTAACATTTCGTTCTGCAAATAAAAAGTTGCCAAACTTGTAGTTATGAATTAATTATCTACACTTCTGTCAGTTTGTATTTCTTTATTTCAGACACACATTGACTGCACAGCCTCTGTTGGACAGGGTTGCTTCTCATTTTTCATTTTCAGATACCATTCAAGAGTTTTCCATATTAAATATAAAACACTGAAAATCCCTGTGAAATTATGTGAAATATTACAGTAGAAGGGCAGAAAGAAGGACAAAAAGACAGAATGGAAGTAGGACAAAGATGGAAAGACAGGACACAAGGAAGGAAGGACTGACAGAAAGACATAAGGAAGAAGTAAGGCCACAAAGAAGAAAGGATAGAGATTGAAGGAAGTGAGCGATGGATAATGGAAGGAAAAAACTGAAAAGGGGCACAAAGAGGAAATGAAGAACAGAAGGAAGGGCTCTTATTTTCTTTTCCATCCTAATTCAGACCTGGAAATAAATTGACTTGCTAATAACAGTTAGCCTGGTCAATTAGTGCAATCCAACTGGTTTTTCAAATTAAATCTCAACCACAGGTAAGATAGACATGCTGTTATTCTCAGGTCAAAGGTTAAATGGAAAGCAGCATTTCTTTTTCTTTCCTCATGCTCTCTTTCCTTTCGCGTGATACCAGAACCCTATGTGGTCAGAAGAGCTTTCTGCACGGGTGAAGAAGTGTGTCGCCTGCTGCTTCGGAGGCATTGGCAAAGTGGGAGAGAAACTAAACTACCATTGAATTACAAGCAACCACAGAGTACAGACTGTGCTCAGTAGTTGCAGTGTAGTCATTTTATGCTTCTCACATGAACAAATCTCTTGATTTATCAACTCCAACAATGCTGGAACCATGTAATATCTGGCATTTTTATTAAACACATCCAATTTGTTTCACAGAACACCATGTGCAAATAAATTCCCAGATTTTAAATTTTCTATTCAAATGTTAAAGAATCAATGAATATCTAACATTGAATTTCAACTATAGTTTTCCATTTGAAATTATTCGATATTCAAGTGCAAATAAAAATTACGCAACAGACAAAATGCATTTATTTATTAATTTCTCCTGCCTACTGGATCCCGTCCTGGCAAACCCGGGGCTGCAATCTATTCCAGCAATGCACTGGGCAGATAGCAGGACACCGGGCAGGCAGCCAATCCATCACAGTTAGAACACAGATAGGCAGACATCCACTCACATTCATACCTATGGGCCATTTAGAGTTTCCACTCTGCCTGACATGTGCATGTTTGCAATGTGGGAGGACACAAAAGAGATAACCCACACACAAAAGGCTCAAACCTTCCTTCTTTTCTTGCTGTATGAAGCACTAACGTAGATGTATGGAGGTGCCGGCTCAGGGCTGACTCCAGCACTGATCAAACTAAATTACACTTTGGCTTAGATAATGTAACTCTAGGAACTGAATGGGGCTGAAAATATTTTACTATGGTTAAATAAAAACACACGTGGTCTAAAAATTTAAAGAACAACCTCCTATCCTTATTCAGAAATTTTCTTCAAGAACTTTTGTCCAGATTGTTTGAGACTGTTATCTTTTTCTTTATCAGGCCACAGAAATTCAAACAAATGCCTAAATATGTAAGCCCAACCAGTAGGTGGCAATATTGTTGACATTTATGATATGTAAAATCACATAGATTTTACTTTTTTGACTGAAACAGTAGTTGCTTGTTTTCTAACAAGCAAAGTTTGGTATTTCCAGTCAATAATGACATTTTTCAGTATATAGTTTGAAGCTAACCAGATGCAGAAAAGAATGGTAAAACTCTACTATGTCTGCTGATAAAGTAAAATAGGTTATCATCTGTTAAATCTATCAATACATCTTTCAATTAAGAAATTAAATTATTTTTTAAAATTTATTTTAGTTAATTACTTCAAAATTAACTTTTAAATAGTGTGAATTAAGATTTGCACAAATATGTAAAAATGCAACATCCAACATTGCAAGAATACAGCAATTATTATTTATATGGACTAATAAAAAATGTCTGAATGTTCAGATTGTCAAATATGACGAGTCTGAACTATAAATATACAAAAATAAGCCTCGGTTCAATCCCGACAATGATTTATTTCTGTTGTGTGCTTTACTTGTTACTTACAAATTACTTGTGTTTCTTAACAGCATGTATTATTTATGAATTTGCCTAGCTGAAATTTGATTGATTTAGATATTTAACTGACTGATTAGACAGTGAAGCAGATGCTTTATGCACCATGTTTGTTTTGAATCGTTGGTCAGTCAGAGCCAGCCAATGAATGGAGCCAAACATTTTAGGATGCACTCAGCTCACGCTCTAGATCAGGCACACAGGATGCCTGCAGACTGCAGCCTGGGCCTCCACTGCACATTCAGCGGTTTGGAGGAAAACCGCTGTTACTTTTGAATAAAAGATTAAGGAAATAAAAACAGATAAAATCACAAAAATGATGAGTCGACTAAACATATTGATGTCAACGGATTATTATAGCTGATGTAACTGATGACATCAGTGAAAGAGAGACTGCATTGGCTGCTGCTTCCTGCTGGGACAACATGCCACAGTCAAGACAAACTGATCTTTAAGGACTTGGACTGGTCAGTCTTGAACCCTGCTGCAAAGTAATGACTTCAGGTTTTCAAGTTTTGAAAAATGGGTGCGCTGGGTGGCTCAGTTGATAAAGCATGTGCACCAAGTGTAGGCTATAGTCCTCAATGCCATTGTCCTTGGTTTGATTCACGGTTTTGGGACATTTTCTGTATCTCTTCCCATTCTCTCTCCACCCTATTTACTGTTCAATAAAGGCCACTAGTGCCAAAAAGTTTGTTTTTATTAACAAAAACAAAGTTTGCATGAGGAAAGCAAAGGCAAATGATGAAGGAAGTGTTTCCAAAATACCCACATTTATTTGGACAGGACCAACTGAAAGCAACTTAAAGAAATTAGATGGTCTTCTGGGAACTAAAAAGGAAGCCAGGTCACCATTACATGTGAGAATAAGAGGTATTTAAATGTTTATAGCATGCAACACTCCTAGGACCAAACTCTGGGCGGTTTATTCTTGCGGGAGACGTGTCTCAAGGCCCTGGTGGAGCATGGAGGGAAGGGTGGTAGTTTATCAAAGTTGTGGGGCTAACACCCTGTTATGGCTTGGTCTCACTGATCTCATGTCTAAGATTGAGTGGTGCGATCCTCCACTGCAGTCCTTGCACAGCCAGAGACAGTATTACCAGGTCTTCACTGTAGATATGGTAATGATTGTGAGCATTTGCAGAGTGACTGTTGCAAGAAGAATTATGGCGCATTAAGAGGAGCATCTCAGGGATTCAGGAATATAAGGGAAAGGTCCCTGGTGATTACTAAGAGCATAGCAGTGTGTTGACTCTCTTTACACGGAAGGTTTTTCAAATTGACAATGATCCAGCAACGTTGTGCAGGTTAAGGATAGCAACTTGTTCATCTGGTTTGACGGAACCTCTGAACATCCATTGTCTATACCCGCTTGACGTTGCGGGGGGAACTGATACACATCTCAAGTGGTCACTGGGTGAGAGGCGAGGTACACCCTCAACAGGTTGCTAGTCCATTGCACAGCAAGACAAATACACACAGACATATACCTAAGGACAACTTCAACCTACAATTATGTTTTTGGACTGTGGGAAGAAGCCAGAGGACTCAGAGAGAACCGTCACATGAACATGAGAACCCAGAGCCTTCTTGTTGCAAGGCAACAGAGCTACCAACTGCAAAACCTAAATAGTTTTACCTTTAATTTTATCAAAATGAGCTCTTGGAGACAAAACAAATATGACTGACTAAGAACAAGATAAAAGTTCACCAGTTTCATAATGTGGCAACATAATACCAAACTTAATTGTCTGTACATGAGAAATAAATTAAAAAACAATTTTACATCATGGAGAAAGAACTGAGTCTACTCACCATGACTCATAATACTCAGTGTAACCTCTACCATTGCCTGGGGTATGAGGGGAGAGTAAAACCTAACAGTTTCAAACAGTGAACATGAATTTGATTGGATGATCTCATGCCTGCAAACTGTATGAGCCAACCACATCCAAAGGGAGATCATTACTCCTGACTTGCAGCGCTCTGGTTGGCCCAGGAGAGAGAGGGCAGCTCATCCTGACCTTTCAGCTGAATCCTGACAGGATCAATCAAAAGCTAAAACATTCGCATAAATCTTCGGCATAAACCCATTGAGTCATTCCACTCAGTCTTTGTAGCAGAATCGAATTGCCCACCCATCAAAGCACAACTGAGTCTAAAAAGGTGCTGCTCCAAGCAACTCTGTCCAAACAACCCAGATGCAGACCCACCACCCCTCACCACTATCACTAAAGCACTATTAAATGGTCCCTATCTTAGGGGATAGGTGTTTCTTTACAAAAACCCAACCGAGTGTTGGGCAACAGATAGGAAATTTAAAGGAAAAAAAGGATCAGATGAAGATGAAACTCAACGAACTCATGCTGAACTGGAACAAGCAGAGTGCTAAAACTGGACTAAGAGGTTATTTGTTCATTTGGCCAAAACTACACCATGTAGTTCTTTCAGCGCTGTCCACACACCAAAAGGAGATTCATGTCTGTGCAGAGTAGTAAAACTAGCCTGTTTAATTTTACAGGCATCTGATGTGGAGCCAAGACTTCAAAATATTCTAAGGATGCAAAAGAGGGTTTGAAATGTTATTATAATAAAGATTTGGAAAGTGCGGCATACATATGCATTCAGCAGAGATGGCTATAATACCTATCAATAAAATCCAGTTGCCTTAAAAAGTCACTAAATTAGTAAATAAAGTCCAACTGTGTGTAAACCACTCTTACTATCCAGCTAGAAAACATCAGAGAACAATCAGTGTCATGAAAACCAAGGAACACCAGGAGACAGGTCAGGGAGGAAGTTGTGGAGAAGTTTAAAGCAGAGTTAGGTTCTAAAACAATATCCCAAGCTTTGAACATCTCACAGAGCTCTGATCTATTAACCAACTAAAACATGGAAAGAGGATGGACCAACTGCAGACCTACCAAGACATGGAAGTCCACCTGAACTGACAGGCTGTCCACGAAGAGCATTATTTAAAATAGCAGCAGTCAAGAAGGCCACAGTAACAAGTAAGAGAACCTGTTGTCAGGACAACTATTAGTCATGCACAACATAACAAACCATTGCTAAGAAAAAAGCCACAGGAAGTCCCATTTGCAGTTTGCTGTAAGTCATATAGGAGACACATCAAACATGAGGAAGAAGGTGCTCTGCTCAGATAAGACCAAATTTTGGACTTCTTGGTCTATGCAAAACAGCATCTCCATGGAGAAACATGGTGGTGGCAGTATTTTGCTGTGGGGATGCTTTTCTTTACAGACATCGAAGCTTGTCAGAGTTGATGGTTGGATGCCAGAAGCTAAATACAGGGAAATCCTGGAAGAAAACCTTTTAGACGCTGCAAAGGACTGGAGACAAAGATGGAGGTTCACCTTCCAACAGGACAGAAACCCTGAACATGCAGCCAGAAACATGGAATTGTTTATAATAAGCATGTCAATGTGTTAGAATGGCCCAGTCAAAGTCCAGACCTAAATTCAATTACAAATCTGTGTCAAGATTTGAAAACTGTTGTTGACAGACGCTCCTTATCCAATCTGACTGAGCTTGATGTATCAAATGGGCAAAATCTTCAGTTACAAGATGTCCAAAGATGGTAGAGATGTACCTAAAAAGACTTGCAGCTGTAGTTGCACTAAAATAATTTTTGCCACAGTATTGACTCAGTTCTACTGAATACATATGCAGGCAACTTTTTTTAAAATTATTTTTTAGAAAAAAAAATTCAGGTATCATTGTCCTTTCGCTTGACAATCTGCAATGTGCTACTTTAAAATTATATTGAAGTTTATAGCTTTAATATTACAAAATGTGAAAAAGTTGAAAAAGTTATACTCTCTGCAAACGCTGAGAGTATAAAGTCTAATATAAATGCAATGAGATGTACGTCTGCTGAGCGCTAATTAATCTTCTGCCTGTAAGCCGGAATAATGTCATCACTTCCCTCAACATCCATTCATTCCCTCAACATCATCACGCGGTTTCATTTGACATTTCAAAGTGCTGACTTTGCCCATCAACACTGGATTCAGCTCAACAAATGTAGGATGCTTCCGAACTCAGACAGGAGGATCTGTGATTTACGAAACAGAAGATCACTAGAGATCTGCCACTGTCAGCCAAGAGGCTCTTCAGTTGTAGAAAAACAGATGATTAAAAATATATCAGCTCTCCCTTGCACTCATCACTCGTCGACCGGAGTAGTAATTCAACAAAACACTTGAAAAAGTCCATGTAAAATGGTTCTGTGCTGCATTCAGAGGCCTACTGGAGAATGAATGGGTTTTCTCTTTTGACAGATCATGTAGAGCACAGGGCCTAGATGAATTTCGCGCATGCGGTACAGTAATAGCCTAACAGATGATGGTTCTTGGCACAGCCTGAGTAGTGGAGGGGTGTAAGACAGTCCCTTATGTCACATGGGAGAAAGAGAGGGATAGAGAAGAGGGAGAAGAAGAGTGCTGCAGTGCATTGGTGGTGTGCTGTCTCTTTAACTACGGCCATGCTTGACAGGAGCTGCTGGATCAAACTACTGTAAAATCGACAAGGCCAGAGATAGCTGTGTGGCCGGCTGCCTGCTTCCACACTGTCCATCTGCACTCATGGACATGTCCATCAGCAAGGAGGAGAGAGATAGAGGAGACGCTGTGGAGGTAGAGAAGCATGTGTGGGTGGTTCATCGTGACGGGGGTCGACCACAGTAGAGGAGAGAAAGAAGAAGGAGAGAGACTGAAGGGAAGTGTGAGTTTAAGGGAACGAATGAGGAAAAAGAAAAATATTTTGCCAAGATAGGAAGGCCCATCGCTGCTGCTGCTGCTGCCTGCCTCCCACTAACTGCCTGTTCATGTGAGCCGGTACTTGGCATGACTGCAAATGGCTCGCCTGGTACATTAGCTGAACACTCTTCAGAGTGGGCTTAGATGCATCTGCAACACTGTTCAGACCCCCCCGCCCCCATTCCCACCAATAACTCCCTCTGCTCCCCCCATACAGCCCAATGTTGATGTGTATCTCTTCACAAATCAATGTCAAAGGACTATCAGCCCTCTTACCACATATTTTACCTCTGTATGTTGAGTCACTGTGCAGCAATAAATATCACAGTGTTACATAATCACCTCGAGTAACCATGGAGCCTCCAATATATAGGAAAGATGGAGTATCTGTCTGGAGCACACATAGAAAATGCATTCAAGACATTCGACTAATTCATTTTTGCTTCAAATGTGAAGTCTGATCAAATTGCACAAATTTCACAGATTTTCTTAACGTAAAGGGGTAGTTCAGATTTTTTCATGTTATCTGCACAGCATAACTTCCCTGGCTTTTTCACACTGGATATCTGTCATTTATCCAGGAATCAGAAAGTAAGTTTGTCTAAGCAGATTTCTGTAATCTTACAACAGCTGCTGTCCATACTGAAACCGATGGAACAAACAGGTTCTTACTGGCCGGAACCGATTTTCGAAACAGGCTGGCTTGTCGACTTTCCTTTCTCTTTCTAAGGACTATAACACATACAAACTCATTTCTATTAAACTTCTCTAAATTTAACAGCAACCATAGAAAAAAATTGACCATAACAGAAAGACAATATGCTCCAGGTTTCTGAGTGGTAGTTTTCAGTCTAATAGAAAAATGAATTTTCCCATTAATGGATCAAATCGTAAGCACTAGATTTCTTAACAAAGTATCAAAAAACTTGCTGTTTGCTGAAGCCAAAAAGCGTGAATTGTTAGTTTTGATTCATTTAATCAGGGGTAGCACTATGATGCAAAAGTTATCATAAGATGCTTCAAGGATTCTTTATCAGAACATAATGTCCACTAGAAAAAGAGGTGGATGACTGGCACACAGATGTTTTTCCTGCTTTCCACAAAATCACCTCGAACTGCGAACAAAGCCAAGATGTTTGTTCATCCATATTCCTACAAATACAGTGGACCAGGGGCAGAGCCAGGGGGTGTCCACCTCTGCCAGGGGATTCATTGTTCTCATGAGGAGGTAACTCACAAGCAGAGAATACCTCTAGAACAAGCAGTTCCCCTTTCAAAACAGGTGGTGGCAGCAGTGATATTACTATACTCCTGTATTTATTAATATAGCAAGGCCTTCAAGAAAACATTTTTTATCTTTAATGAATTATTTTCAAAATACGGATGTAGTGGTGTGAAGTGGCACTGGCGCCAATAAGTTGTTGGCCACCCATGAATGAGCAACAGTCCCAGCCTGGCCACCCCATGAACATTTTCTGGATTAGTCATCATTGAACAGCAAAAATCCATGAATAATTGACACCTCCTCTGAAGATACTTATATCTACCTATTTTTATAGTTTAAAGACCAAATATACCCGATATGCACCAATATACACAATGGAAACAGTCTTAGCACTACCACAGAAGCTAACATCTACAGTCTTTCTTATCTCCACTCTCAGGGGTACAGCCAATCAAGGAAAATAAATTGCGCTCCTTAACTGGCTGCTTTGCAAACACCAGCCAATAGCAAGTCAGGTAGCATTGCTTCTAGTTAATTCAGCTTCCTAAGCTGGATTTTTTTTCAAATATTTTAGATATGATTTCCAAAAAGATATGAATTGGTGGGTTTTCCGTGAATAATTCAGTTATGCACCACAAAAAAATCTGCGAATAGGTGATTTCGCGACTTTACTGATCTATACCATGATTTGAACTGAAAGAACTTCGCAGTGGTCAATGGGGGAATAACATCTGGTTATAATTTTACAGTGTATAAAATCAACTTTTTGAGCTTTATATCAGGTTATCATATTATTACCTCATCAACAACATACTTGGAGGATTGCTTTGATTCTTTCATGCATGTTTGACGAATTCTTGAATCTAAATGCTTGCTGTCACCTATTTCCAGAAAGCTCCTCCTTGGAGGTGCAGTCTCCAAGCCGAGCTTCCGCCTCACAGAGCACCCCTTTCCTGCGCCTTCCCCAGAAAAACTCCACCAGACTAGCGGCAGCAACAAGTAGCAAACACCTGGTGGAACTGCACTTATCATATGAACTACTTCTCGGTCCAATGCTTGTAAGAAAAGGTTGTAAACAGCATTGTGGAGAAGCTTTGTTGTGTCAGAACGAGGAGGAGCTTCTTAAAAAGACAGAGGCCAATTTCAAGGCGTCAAATTACAAAGTCAAATTTCTTTTAAGTTATGTTTTATATACACAGCATTTTCATAATACGTGAAAGTAACATACGTAGTTACTTGATTGTGCTATAAAATGGCACTATCTGTGTCTGGAATATACATAATACCACCCCTTTAAGCTGTTTACCAGCAGCAGGAATAATGAAAAAAAAAAAAAATCTACATTCCTAAGACTGGAAAATTTGTTTTCCCTAATTTCTCAAATTTGTATCATACATTAATGTATATTTTATAGTTTGTGTTACACTGACATGAATAATCGCTACCAAATTCAACATCTTTCTGTCAGGTGAAACACAACTGCTTTCTCATATATAACAATAAAAAATTCAAGCAGTGAGGAATTAAATGCAGAAAAACTTCAGCATTTTTGTGAAAGATCAGCATTGACTGAAATTTATTTTAAAACTGTATAAACATTTCTGATGCTGCTATTTCTTGCCATGGTAGTGTGTGCATCCACACAGCTTTCTACAACAAACTGATGAGTTCAAAGACAAAAAAGTGAGAGTATCCAGTTTTGATGCCCTAAATGTTTCTGTATTTGACTTGAAGAACCAATTAAATGGAAATAAGCTAACTGGTGCATTATTATTTACCTACCTTTGCAGGTTTGTATTACTTGGGATTTTACCTTGAAGTTTTTACATCAACCTCTACGGATATTTGACCAGATACCCTTAACATAATTTAAATATGCATCGACAAATTGCCTGAAGCTCAGAATTGGAAAATTTTCAATCTGATGAGCCTTTTAAGTTTTAAACTGTCATCTGGAGCCTTTTTGTCTTTATTTTACAATAGTAAATATTGACTGTTCTCACACACACAACGTGACGTGACCTCTCCTCCTAATACAAATAAATATTGACCGCTCATGACAAGAAGGCTTGACAAAAAATATTCTCACATCTTCTTAAAAAGTTCTTAAAGAGAAATCCAAATCAGAAGACAAAAAATCGGTATAGCATGTTAACGATTTAAAAAGACTGGAAATCAGGAATTGGTCACAAACTTCTGATTGGTGCGTCTCTGAACACAATCCAATTTGCAGAACGTGTTCCATGTTGGAAGTTTATTGGTAATTTCTTTACTGTAAAAAACCACCAAATAGTTTTTTGCCACAACCTTTCCAAAATGGTAATTATAATAGACACAATTAAAATTATTAATAGACTGATGTTTTCTTAGTACATGCATGAACTGTAATAAAACTAACTGATCAAAGTGAAGAAAGTAAGAGAGTTCTCTACGGCAGACAAGATATTGATTACTAAGACATACCCAAGCAAACCATCACTTCAGGATATAAAATACATTATGTTCTCTATGATGTAAATTAGCAAAAATTATAACTTTTTATGGTTTAAAAATTATAATTAAGTTATTTCAGTCATTGAGTCTTGATGAATGCTACATTTCTCTTTGATGGAGCACTGCAAACAAGAAGGAAAACCATTCTACATTATCATCTTACACCATCATTACTAATAAACATATTAACATTATTACTGTGAAATAATTAGCAAAAGGGGACCAGTAGGCAAAACTCTCCGCAGGTGTTCCCAGCTGTATAACACAAGATATATTCCTAAAAACGACCAATTATTGCAATCAGAGAGAAAAAAGTATATCACTGGCAGATTTTGAAGGTGCGGCACTGTGCTCACAATTTCCTGGCAATGACTCCCCGAGTGGGCTCACACACACACACACACACACACACACACACACACACACACACACACACACACACACACACACACACACACATGCAGACACAGTGGCAGAGCATCTCACCAACCAGCATTATGCAACCAACTTCTATAGATGCATTTGCACAAGAGGGCATTTTGGCTCTTATCTGCTGTGCTCTGAGGGAATAAGAAGCTGAGTTAAAAGGAGAAGAGCTGGCTGCAGCAGTTACATTTGCTCTCTATTTTCATGTGAGGCTCAGATGTTGACTCCAGGGTCACTCCAGGGTGGGTTTTTTTAAAGGTTGAGATTAGATATTTGGAGGCACAGATGATTTTTCACAAAGGATAACAGGTCTGGTGCTTCACTCACTCCATTGGTTAGCTTCACCCTCACATGCAGCACTCCTCCACTCTCTCCTGAACCCACACACAGATACAGCAGGTACTCACACAAACCTGGACACCCTCAGTCCTTCAGAGCTGCTCCCAAACTTTACGCTGCCCGTTGCACCTCATTCTCATCTGACTCTCCTTGTTTATTTAACCCTCTGATCACAGGGACACACAGTGCAAACTGAACGTTTCAGGCTAGGGTGGATGTGAGGCAGCTCACTGCAGCACGCCTGCTCACATATAGCATTAGTCACAGTTGCAGAGCAGCGATACTGAGGGAATCTGGCTTTTACCGTACACTGAAGCGCCTTTCACCCACTCACGCTGGAGTGTGAGGGAATGAAAGACCAGCAGGCAGAGAAGTGGTCATCTACATATTTCAGTGGGCCAAACTTTTTGAGGCAGGATGGAGTCCATTCAGGTGAAAATCCTACAAATATCTAAAATAATAAAGGTTAAATTCACCTAAACATCTTTCAGATCACTCTGTTCTTTCACGGTGTTCACCATACAGGAAGTGCATGGAGATCATCTAACAAGTGTCACTACAAACTCACTGGGAGTGGATTTTTAGAACAGGATAGGGAACATTTCTGCATGTACTCATCATCAACGCAGTACAGCAGCCCTCCACTTGCAGGAGTACACCATGACAGCAGCGCACACGCATCCCTTATTACGATACTATAATTGCGGCATGCACACAGAGCAGACGCTGCGCCGGATCTCAGAGCGCGCCTGTGTGGGCATCTATCTACCAGGCACTCTGGGCTATCTCCGCGCACCTGTCGGCTATGGTGCCTGCTCACATTTCCATATGACAGTCAGGGAGGAGAGGGGCACAGAGAGAGACAGAGTGCGGATGGAGGGGAACGGGGGAGGAGGACAGAGAAGAGAGATGCAGTGGGTGTCAAAAATTAGAGGGGGGGGATCTCTTGCTTACCTTGGAAGGGAACATAGGACATGTTCCAAAAGCATCGGACGTGGGGCTTTGCGTCGCGGCGGTCTCTCGGTGCTCAGTAGTGTTAGGGAACCAAATTACAAAATAAATCTGGAAATAAAATAAATCTTAAAAAAAAAAAAAAAAAAAGCACGCAATTTTACTGCTGTTTACGGCTGCAGTCGAAGAAGAAGAGGCCGATATTCCGCTGTGATAAAAACTGGCATCATAATCCACGACCGCTTATAAAGCGCCCGGTGCGAGGTGCATAAAAAATACAGGATGCGGGAATATGGTGTGTGTGTGTGCGTGAGTGCGTGTGTGTACGCGTGTTTATTTGCACGCTGCTGCTGAGGTGTGAGGGTGAAGCACGAGCGGGTGTGTGTGAGGAAGAGAGAGAGAGAGAGAGAAGGAGGGAAGAGGGGAGGATCGTGCACGCGCGCGTTTGTTTGTGTGGGCGCGCACTCATATAACTGAAATTCAACTCGCGCGTTTTACAATTCTGTGCGCGCCCCTTGAAGAAGACTGGGGAATATAATGATGTTTGAGTGAGAGTAAATTCACTGCTTCAGGCCCGAGAAGACAAAGTCTGTCTGTGCGTGTGTGGAGCCTATGATATAATTCACTTAGCTCATGATTAAAAGTGAGGAATCCAGTATTGGTTATTATATTGCCTTTTTCATGGTCCTTTTAGTGAGGTCTAAAAAAGTTCAATAAATAAATCAATACATCTATTCTAATTCTAAAATGACAAATATACATAAGAAATCGAAAAAAAGTAGATATAAAAAGAAATAATGAAAAGTATTTGGATTAAATATAAGTAAGAGTTATAAAAGAAATTACAGATAGTATATATAGAATATATATTGAAGCAAGAAGGTCCTAGGTTCGAATCCCAACCTGAGGTCTTTCTGCAGGGAGTTTCCATGTTTCTCCTTGTGCATACATGGGTTCTCTCTGGGTACTCTTGGTTCCTCTCACAGTCCAAAAACATGACTGTTAGATTAATCAGTCTCTCTAAATTGTTCTTAGGTGTGTGTGCGCGTGTAAATAAATAATAATAAATATATTTTTAAAAAGTTATTTAGCAATAAATGAAAAAAAAATCCAGACATTATATTATCATTCACACATAAATTATATATGTGCATAACAAGTAAGTAAATAACTACTGAAACAGAACATATCGCTGACACACAGGTTGAAACTGCAAGACTCACAAATAGATAGAAAATGGGCAACATTTACAATTTATTTAGAAAAAAAAGTACATTTTTGTTACCAAGCAAGTTGTTGAATGTGTTGTATGTCTTCTATATTAAAACAATGTAAAATTAATAAAAAATAAGTTGAAAAGAAAAAAAAGAAACGGAACATATAGGGTCAATTGCACCTTAATGGGATTAAACACCCATGTTTATTTGTGTTTATGTAATCAGATTCCAAGTGTAGGCAATGACAAATCAGAAGTTAAATGGGTTTTTTTTTTTTTTATTATTCTTTAACAACTTTATGTTACATTACAGCAGAGCTGCACAGTATTTCAAATTTCAATTTTCATCATAATAGTGTGTGCAATATTGAAATGTCAAAAGGACTCCTTGGATGCAATATTTGATAGGTTATTATTTTTAAATAACAGACAACAGTGGAATACTTTGCCAACAGAACTATTGCAATGCACAGACGATAATAAGTTCTCACAAATGACAAAAAATTGGCTTCTTTTAAACCAAACCTGTTCACATAATGCAAACTGATGTGAGTGGAGGTGCCTGTTTTGAGGCTTTGAGGGTATGGATGTGATTACGTCTTGTATAGAGCCTGTGTCTGGACACTGTTGGTATGTTTATCTGCCAAATAATGCATTTTATTTTGTTGAGTGGTGTCTGTCTATTTTAAGGTGTTTTTTATGTGAGTGGATGCGAGTGAGTGGGTGGTGTCCGTAGTCAAGTCTTGGGAGTATGGATGTTATGAATTGAATCCTTAGAGGTTGTGTGTGTATGCTCTTGCTAACTTGATTTAGTTGATGGTGTTTTAGCTATGTTTTATATTTATTGAATAGTATCTGGCTGTTTTTAAGTATTTCTTTCTTTTAAAAAATTGTATCAGCTGGGTCAGGGACGACAGGTAGCACTTAGAGCTCCAACCTGATACAGTGCATCTTTCCTCTCATGGTTAATGTATACTGTATACTGTCCCTGTTTTAAATAAAATAAATCATAAAGTGTCAAGCATTCACACTCTATGTATATTATTAATATATTTGTTCAGTGACATGAACTCCAACTGTCCTTCTTTCTGATATCTGATGTATGTTTTTTAAAGATGGAGATATTAAAACTCATGGAGAGCAGTGGAGACATTATGTTATGATAAACAAAGAAAAGAGTCACAAAAATGTGAGTTTATCATAAGCTGATAACACCATCACAATTGTTGGCAATTGTAATTGACTTCTGTTGGGATTTGGTTACATCTTTTAAAAGTTTCCCTATGCCAAATATTTGTATTTTCACTGCATATCATTCCAAGTATCAAAATCATACAAGTTACAATCCTCCCTAACAGTGAGCTACATGACATATGGTGCAGAAGTATAGCTAAATACAAAGAAAACTAACAATAAAGCCACTATGCTTCAGAGGAAATTTGTTAGAATTGTAAATGGTTCAGATCACTATGATCCAAATACCAAAATATTCATGTTCCATGTTTCAAAATTTCAAGGTTGAGAACAAATCAGTACTGCACTGGAAGAATTCAACAGTCTGCTTCCAAACTGTGTTCAGAAGTTGTTTGAGGTTGAAGAAACAAACTATTATCTTAAAAAGTATGATAGTATTGTTAAAACAGTAGAAAATTAATTTTAAAAAGTTGGTAAACAAATATAAAAGTGAGATTTGATCATCATCACTGACTGTGAGACTGGATCCGTCCCAAACTCATGTACATGTAATTTTACATTTTTATAATGATGTTTTTTTTTCCTTATCTGAATTAAAATATTTTAACAACTTTTAATTTAATACACTGGTGTGAGTTTAGGTTTTATCAGACATCATAGCTACTTATGTCATGTATTATCAATTTACAGCTGGACAGGAGCTCAAGAGAATCATGGTGAATTTTTTATAAAGAAATCAAAACATAATGGCACCAAGATGAGAACTGGACATGAAGCATGGGTAGGATGATACAGAGGGATGAGTAGAGAATGACAAAAGAATCAGGAGAGGGAAACCAGAGGAGTGTGAAAAGCTGAAAAACTGTAAGGCTAAGGGATGGAGAATGATTAACGCAAAGGAGCTGAACTATGAATCAAACCAGGGGAAAAGAACAACATTGATCTAAGGGAACTAAATCCAAATGTACAAAGAACAGAACACAAGAATAAATACAGAAACTGAACACAGATATGACCTATATGGCAAGATCTTTCGAAGAGTGATGAATATTAATGGACAGCAAGAACGTGGTAAAGACACAAAAACATAGAACCCAAACCAAAACACCCAAGGATCATAGTTGAACTTTATGTCAAAGAATTTGAACTCAACAGACAACCTAACATTTAAAATGTGTTGCTTTCATAATGAAACTGTTCAATCTGAGAGTAAAAAGTCAAACATATGACTGAGTTATAGTTTATAAATAAAGTTATGTTCTGCTGATCCATCCAAATCAAAATGATGTGTCTTATTAAATTCTTAATATTCTACACCTGATAAAAACAAAGTCACTGATTTTCACTTGAATTTCATTTTTGTGCTGAAGACAGTAAAAACTGACTTTAATGTCCAAAGGTATGTCCACAGGTATGTTTGACATTTGAATATCTTTCAACTATTAACAGGCAGCTGTCAGCAGTAAGAAACTGTGGAGCCAAAATGGCGCCTTAAAGTCGCTCATGCTGCATTTGTGTTAGGTGAAACTTTTAAACTAATTTAAGCCCACAATAATGCTGTCAGTAACTTTTGTAGGCGTGTGTGAACGCGTCAAGTCAACTGAATTTTAATAATAATTAGCTTAATGTTTAACTTCTTAACGTTTGAGCTCTGTTAGCTTGAGTTGTTAGAACTATACTTCCGTTTTCGAAAAACTTAACATAAACGTGTTTTAAACCAGCATAAAAAGCTAACTTATAAGGACAAACTCATTAAGTTAAGGTAATTTATCTGTAGACATGTCTGGTAAACATGCCGCCATTCGTTGGGTCCAGTTTGGGGTTTCTCAGTTTCAGTTTTTCTTGGAACATTGTAATTTCACAGGCACACATGAATGCAGCACAATGAAGTGGCTGCCTTTAGGATGTTGAAGCGTGGACTCCATCTAGTGGTAAAACCGAGCCACTGCAAGTATAGATTTTTTATTTTTTTTATTTTTTTTTATTTTATTTATTTATTTTTTTTTTTAGGAGTGGCGTTAAAAACTTTAACTATGCAAATAAAATTCCACCTAATAGGGAGAATACAGACTGGACCACGATTATGTTTAATTTCACCTCCAATGGTTGAATATAAAACGATGCACCAGAAATACAATTAAACCCTCAGAAATTAAATAAAGATATATTCATTTATAAATATTATTTGATTATATGTTTGGCTTTTAGAAAAACTCAAGAAAATGTCACTGCAACTCGTGAGATTTCAGACATTTTTTCCCATCAAACTGACAACAGAACAGCAGCAGCAACATTTCTGCAGCAATACATCCCAGAAACAAAACAGAGATGTTGTATTATTTGTCTGAGTTTTCATTATTTGGCCCATCCATTCGTCTCAAGATCTGGCACAAACACAGGATGAACATCTGTCTTTTCCTGCTGGCAGCAGCCGTAAATTCTCAGCCGCACACAAAGTAGCTAAACCCTCCTTCAGGACAAACTTGGCACTTCATCATTCCCATTTGAATAATTTACAGAGCTGTTCACAGTTGGGTTTAGCTTTCATTTTAAAGAACAATACTGGGGATTGCTGGAAGTAGACCAAAAAGTTTTCATCAGTGTGATGGGTTTGAGTTTTTAGGTTTAAAACTCACCAGCTTTCAGGTTGTGGAAATCATGGAGTGAACTCTGCCTCCAGCATTCTGTGAAACCCTTAACTGACATTTTCTTCGTTCTGTTTCTGATCTTGAATGTTGCTTCTGCAAAGAAATGATTGATTAGTACCTCTTTGTAAAATGATGGCAGTGATGTGTCATTTTGTCAACAACAACCAGATTCCTTCATTTTGGGGCCATAAAACAATTATAGGTAAAAAAAAAAAAAAAAAAAAAAAAAAAAAGATGCAAGCTAAACCTAAAGATCAGTGATCTTTAATCTATCAGAATCCACCTCATAAACCAACCATCATGTGGAAAGAGCCGTGCAAATCCAACACTACTCGTAACGCAAAGAACCATATTGCCATATTAAAGCATGGTGGTGGCAACATAATGCTCTGCAAACGTTTTTTTGCTTTTTTTTATTGGCTGAAATCGGGAATCTACCCAGAATGGAAGGAAATGTCCATGATGCAATATATAAAGAAATTATTGAGGAAAATTCTTGACCTGCTTGAGTTTTACAGAGATTTGAGAGTCGTATGGATGTTAACCTCCAGCAGGACATTAGCCCTAAACACACTGCTGAAGCAGCACCTTAAGGAGAAACAGTCAAATGTCCTACAGCGGCCCAATTAAAGCCCAGACCTCAATCAAACTGTGTCTCTGGAGTGATTTAAAGAATGAATAACAGGGTGGCAGCCATTAATCTTCAAAAAACTGAAGTGGTTCTGCCCTTAAGAAGAACCAAAAATGCAAAGAATCTGAACTTGTGGAGAAAACATCAAACCTTTAATTTGGGTGCATTTATTTAGTGGGAAAAATCCCATTTTAAGAAATATTTGTATTTCTTTATATCACTAGTACTATAATTTATTTATCATTTAGTTCTGAGAAATGCAGGGGGAATGGAAAAAGGTTCATTTTGTGTTGGGTGAAACATTTGTGTTGCTTGGTCCATATGGTTTGGATCACTATCCTGCTGAAAGGGCCAGTGAAGAACTACTGTATATACAGGTGTAACAACATTTCCTTTCATAGAGTAAAAGACCCACAGAATCACAGATCCTTCATCACACCTAACAGTAGGCATTAGATACTTCTCCACAAGTTCATTCTGTGTTCATCCCACCAAATACACTTGGAGTGTTTGTTTCTGAGAAGCTCAATTTTAGTCTCATCTGACCAAAGCAGACAGTTTCAGTTACAGTCCCAGAAGTAGCAAACCCCAGATGTTTACATTTGTGATGGTAGGACAGAAAGGGCTTTTTGGCATGCTTCCTAAACAATTAGTTGGGATGTAGATAGTCTAATGGTTGTTATGGAGACTTAATGACCTCAAGATGGACTCTTTGTTGGATTTGTTTAACGGTGAGGTTTGGAGATTATTTTACGGTTGTTTTAAACTTTGTTTTAATTACTGCTCTGACTGTAAATATGGACTGGTTTGGGCCAGTGACTGTTGACCTTGTAGCTATTTCCTAATTTATGAAGATCAGCATTAATCTCTCTTATTTAAAGGGCATAGGCTCTTGTCTTTCCTGTTTTGAAGAGTGGGTAAGAAAAAATGTCTTATTTATACTTTAGAGCAACCGGAAATTGTTAATCAATTGAAGTTTTTAGACACTGATCAACTTAAAGAGGGAAAGCAAAGGAAAACACCCTAATTATTTTTTATAGGAAATAATAAGAGTACTTGGAATTGTGGCACCTGTGCTTTTGTCATTTTTTCTCCCACTGAATAAACTGACTAAAACTGAAGTTGAGATTTTCCTACATTTGTTGGTGATGATAGAAAAAAATCTAATAAAAGTCACCTTTAGTGAAAGAATCACTTTGTTTTATTTTGTATTTTCACACAGTCTTGATATTTCCCCGATTTGGGATCAAGGTATCTATAGTGAAGCAGGAAAATAAACATTTCTCAGGTAAATTGTAAATTAAAAACTGTAAAATACAAAAGAAACAGAAAGTCATCTTCTAGTACCTGCAGCAGTGTATATACAGTATATAAACCCTTAGAACCGTTTTTTTCCTAATAAGGGTGAAACACTGATAAATTATCTGGAAGTTGAAGTAGTTTCCATCATCACTGTAAAACATGATCAATGCAAAGGCATATTCCAAAGTTATAATAGTACAAATATCAGAAGAACACTAGCAAAGAGGAACACCAAGTACTGAGGTTATAACGATGTCCAACTGAGGTGATACTATGATCGAAACCTGGATCTGAAACATGTTTAGATTTTTTGTTCTTTACACAGCGCCACATATTAAATACACAACAGTCCTGTGGCAGCAGCCAAACAGTCAGTGTCTCCTGTTGCCCCGCTCTGCCTCAGTACAGACCCACGTTGTCCCACTCCACCAGGTACTGGACCTTCCCGTCTGGAGTCACGCGTCTCGCCAAGATCCTCACCGCCTCCCCTCCTCCTGCCCAGCTCCTGGCCACAGTCCCGTCACCCCCTCCCACACCCACACCAATTCCTGCTCCACTTCCCGCGCCACCGCTGCCCCCTCCGCCGGCGCCGGTGCCGCTCTGATAGGGAGGAACGTCGCGCAGGATGAGGGGCTCCAGCTGCTTCTGACCTGGTTGGTGCTGGTGGTTGTGTTGGTGGCTGTGGTGGTGCTGGTGGAGGTGATGGAGGTGGGGGTGGGGGTTTCCGTTGGAGCTGAAGGGGTATGGGAAGCATGTTGGTGGTACTCTGCAGGTCTCCTCCATGCTGCGGTAGCAAACACAGGCCAGGATGTGAGCAATGCTACAAACTACAACACTGTGCAAAAGTTTTAAACTACCCACTAGGCCTGTCACAATAACAAATTTTAACAATAAACTGTCCCAGTAATTATTGCAAAAACCAAAAATATTGTTTTGTGACCATTTTCAAGTAATATATTGGCATAATAATGCAAGTTCGCACTCTCAAAGACCAATAAATTTTAATTTTGTAAATAACACTTAACACTGGAACTGGAAGACATTTTAAATGTCCAAAACAACCAACAACAATAAATAAAACGGAAATAAACCCACTTACAACCGAAGCCATAAATAGAATGGATTATTAAGTCTCTGTAAACAAATTTGCCATTTAAAAAATATTATTAATCAACAGAATGGAAATTATCAAGTTCATTTCAATTTATCATACGATTAATTGATTATTGCGACAGGCTTACTACCCACAAATTTCTTTTTCCTCCAAGCAGACAGATTCTGCTGTAATCATTTAAAGTGCTCTTGATCAGTAGCACTCCAGGCTTTCTGTAGCTCTTTCAAAGCCTTTCTTTAGACTCTGGGTGCTTTTTTTACTCACGCATGACAGCATTCTTGCAAAGGTTGCAATTCACTTTTTTCACGACACATTTACAGACTTCAGTATTTGGATTTTATTGACAGACCAACACAACATAGTGCAGACTATGTGGAAGTGGAAGAAAATGATGTTTTTGACCTGACAATAACAATCTGAAAAGTGTGGCATGCATTTGTATCAATGATGCTCAAATCTGTGTCCATTTTCTGTTGCAAAATGCCTCAAGCTCAGTCAGATTGGATAAAGAGCATCTATGAGCAACAATTTTCAAGGTGACGTTGGATTTAGGTGTGGACTTTTAATGGGCCATTCTAACATGTGAGTATGGTTTGATCTAAAGCACTCTATTGTGGCTCAGGCTTGATGTTTACATTACTTAAACTTCAGTCTCAAGTCTTTTGCAGCTTTTCTTCCTGTTCTGTTTAGCTTATACAATCCCTCCAATTTTTCGCAATTCCACGATCATGGAAATTAACACAGAACAGATTCCTGCATTTTTTTTTACGCTTATGTATAATTGAGTTCATTGCAAATTTTCCACAAAAATACTCAAAAAGATTGTGTTTAAGTGAATGCTAACTCTGATCTGCTGGTGACAGTATCTTACCTTTACTCAGGTGTTGCGTTAACGGAATATTTTACATCTTTGACTGGATGTTTTAAATGGTGATGGAAAAATCTAATGTGCGTCAGTCATTTTGACAGATTACAATTCACACACCTGACCACTGGGTGGAGACATTTTCAAATTTATGCACAGAGTACAGATAATTAAATCAATAAAAAAGAAAATTCTCATATGAGTATCACCTCTGACCTGGACTCAATGCATCTCACTGTCCGTGAGCTGACAGCATGTTGCACAGTTATGGAAAGAAGAGCATCTGGTGCAGCTGAACCACTGGTGCAGAAGGAGCACGTGCTGCAGGATTTCCTCGTGCCGCCTCCTGTTCAGAGAGTCTGATAGCTTTAATAGGGGAAATGTGTCCTGATTTCAAACGCTTGTAATTCCAGTCTCTAGTGTCGCATTAGAGCGCGGATTCAAACTGAACAATGCATGGTACTGGACCTTCCCGTCTGGAGAAGGTCCAGACGGGAAGGTCCTAAGACAGAAGGAAATCCTGAGACATTTGATTTTACACAATCAAGTGCGTAAGCCAGGTCAACTGACTCTGTTCTTCTGTATGTAGATTTTGGAAGGGGTTTAATGAAGAAAAAATATTTCAAAATTTATTGTTAATATTTCTAAACTAGCGCCACAAAATCAGTCATTTTGATTGCAAATTAAAAAAAAAATAAAATAAAATAAAATCACGAAATCCTGGGGAGGGACTGGCCTATAGTTCTTCCCAACAACTCAGACAAGCAACCTTCAGAAGAAAAGCATCAAACCACAGCATGATGGTGCCACCACCAAGGTTCACAATGATGATGATCTGTTCTGGACAATTCCCAGTCCTTAATTTTTCACCTACATGTAATGTTTTGCTTTCACACATTTTCTGTGTCCCTCTACATAGGTTGTGGTATATTGCAAATGGGACTTCTTTTCACCTCTTTCAGGAATATCTTTCTTCTTGTCACTTCTCCATTAAAGCTATTTGCACAATTTACAAATTCTCCCCCCTGAGCAGTGGATCTCTGCAGCTCCTCCAGAGTTTCCATGGGCTTCTTGGCTGCTTCTCTGATTGCTGCTCTCGATGTAGTTTGTGACCTAATGAGCAAATTTTACTTAAGAACAAGATCATTTATTCTACTTTTATTTCTATTCTGTTGTGAAAATATATTCAGGTGTTGCATGGAAATGCACAAAACATCTTCTAAAATTAGCTTTTTAAATAATTTTATAACATTGCTCAGTGCTTCATACATTTAGGTTTAGGTGGACGATCATGCATTGTTCAGTTTGCAGTTGTGACATCCTTTTTCCATTTTCTGATCGAAACGTTGTTCTGTGAGATGTTCAAAGCTTGAGATGCTGTTTTTAACCTAACCCTGCTTGAACACATCTTTCTCACCTCACCTGTCTGCTGTGTTGCTTGGTCTTCATTAAACTGTTTGTTCTCTAATGTTCTCTAACAGACCTCTGAGGCCTTCACAGAACAGATGAAGTTATACTGAGATTAAATCGCACACAGAGAGACTATGTTTTCTAACTAGATGCCCTCTCCTCGATGCACTCAATTTTATTTAGAAGCATCAAACTAAAGGGGGCCGAACACAACCCCATGTCACACTTTTCACATTTTTATTTGTAAAAAATGGTGAAAACCAATCGGTCTTTATTCCACTATGCAGTTATGCACAACATTATGTAGGCTGGTCACAAGAGATCCCAACAAAACAAATAGTATTTTTTTTTAAGTTGTATTGGTTGTAAAGTGGGGTTCAAGGGATACGCATACTTTTGTAAGTCCCTGTAGGTGTGCTTTGACAAAAACAGGAAAGAGAACAAGTGGAGGACTAAAGAAGAAGTGTTAGGCCTAAAGTATCACCAGCAGATGTTTCTGAAAGTCATGTCTTTAAGAATAAGTTGGAAAGACCTGGGCGATGCATCATTTTCAAGTTCAGATTTTAGAAATCTTTGGTAATCCAGCTCTTGGAACTGAAATCCTATATTCTGTCTGTCAAAATTTGTTTTTGGTATTTTTTTATAGATTAATGTGAAGAAATGCTATGAAACTGGGTATTTGTGACAGGCTTCTGGCAACAAAGGGCTAAAGATTTATCATAAAATCAGTTCTTTTCCCCTTTGTCTGCTATTTGTTGGCACAACAAGCTTCATCTTTTAAGTTTAGAAACCTTTTATTGAGTTAAGTGGCTCAAGGAACAACATAACAAATAATTAGAAAAGAAGCAAAAGGAGGTTTACTCATTTTAATGAATTAGTTTTAAAGATAATTTTAAAACACGTGCTAAACTAAGGGCCCGCAGGCCAGTAAGAATTTCAATGTAACAGTTGTTTGCTTAAATATTACTTTATCAATCAAATCAAAGCAGTTTTTATTTATATACTGCCAAATTACATCAATGTTAACAGATTATTTAACTTTAAGAATTACTTGTTGAATGCAGAGACAGCTGTTTATTCATTTTAACAGTTTAATGAGTAGTTTTATCAACACATTCTGCCACAATCGGCCCTTTGAGGCCATTCATGATCTTGATCTGGCCCAAAATGAAAATGAGTTTGACACCCCTGTTTCAAAATCTTCAAACAAAAGACAACTCAAGAACTGCTTACCAGTGAGCTGAAGGTGTGTTTTAAATGTTTTCATTTTATCTGTGTAGTAAAAATGAAATAATTCCACAATCCCATCGGTCATAATGAAAACTGTTTCATCTTGGTGTCTTTAAACACACAACATTCAGCTCCATTATTTGTTATTTGAGTTCACTGTGTTCTGACCTGGACACTTACTCATCCCAACAATAAACAATTTAAACATCAAAATATCAAACCTAAGAACTGTCAGCCGTGAGGTTAAAAAGTGAAGTTAAAACCTGTTGTAGTGATGAAGACCCCTGGAGAGAGCAGCGTTCCCATTGTAGGTGGTGTGGTACAGGGCATACATTCGCTTGGGAGGGGAGCTGTGGGTGAGATGAACACAAGACGAACATCTTTAAACTGTAAGAAATAATGATTAGATCCAGATGTGGGTAAAAACGTTGTAAATTTAAAAGCTCCCTTTGGCTAGATAACAAAAAACTGGTATTTAGGGTTTCTTTTTATTTAATCCTGTTAATGTTTCTGCTATACTCCTGTTGTCCCCTTAAGACAATCCAGGTAAAAACTGATTTTTATGTTCATGATTTCAGTCCTATTTGAAAAAAATATGATGTGACAAGAATAATAAAACTGACTGTATCATACAATGGCTTTCTTCTGCAAATGTGTGTATATAGTTGTTGCTGTGCAACCATTGGGGACATTCAGGAACTTTCTGCTACACCAAATCTTTTTATAAGGTAAATTTAAAAACAACCAGATTAACCGATTCATATAAAGTAGGACAACTGGCACTGGTAAAACAATATTTACATATTTAAAACAACACACTAATAAAAAAATCCACAGTCAAATATCCCAGCATCCTGCACGACTTTAAATTTTCATCAAAAGGACTTTCAAGTGGTTAATATTAAACAACACAATCTAAGAAATAAATACATCCTTACTTTATTATTTATGTATATATCATAATTTAAATAAAACTGAAAAATTACAACAAATAAATAAATAAATATTATCCATAATAATTTCAATGTGTGATAATTTATACCCCGAGGATTTCTCTTAATGAAATACTGCAAAGGTAAAAACCTCTACAATGTAAATATTGATAAATATTTTTTAAAAAATACATGTAATTTCATGTTAATATTTTTACAAAAACTCGCTGGCAGAGAAGACCTTACCTTGCACTAATCTCCTCATCCAACTTCCTGGAGTTGTAAAGGTTGGCTTCTCCCATGTAGCCATGGCAACATGGCATAAGTTCCACTGGGTTGGCAGCGACTGGGGGAGGACAGGCCTGCAACCAGAGGGGTGGGACCACAGATCAGTGTGAGAGGAGTCCCAAGCACTGATACCTCAATGACCTCCTAACAGGAAGTCAGTTTGGGATGAGAAGGATTCAGTTATGGGAATTTATCTGAAAGCTTGTAAAACCAAAATGATTTAAATTTGATGCTTTAGCCAAAAAGGTTTATGATCATAAACCTCAGTCTGCTGGAAAGTCTGGAGGGAGAATGTTGTTTTAGACAGAGAAACGTTAAATTGTATTTAGTGATATCAGTAAAAATATAAGCAGTAAAACCCATAACCATAAGCAGAAAAGATTAAAGGCAGTGTTTTATTGTGCTACTGAAAAACACATTAAAATACAATAAAATGATAAGTGTTGAGCTCTATTCTGCCTGAATGTCAATGAGAAGAGGAGGATGTTTAATAGAAACTTCAAAACTCTGAGCTTTTTCTATGCTGCTAAAGTTATGTTTATTATGTTTAGTTCATTGTGATCAAAGAGAATCTGGCTGCTCAACATTATTTTTCTGAGTCTAACCTATAAGGGTTTTGTTGATATAATCTTTTTTCTTCAGCTCATTGTTTGACACAGTTTTCTATGGAGTCCCACTCCAACCCAACAGGTGCCGATAACACACTGATTTGCTTCTTTATTTAAAAAACTCCTGAAGTCAGAAACCTTTATTGTCCAATATGGCAGCTCCAAACATGAAATGCAGTAAAAGTTTTAATTACAAACTATTTATTACCACTTTGGACACTTTTTTGTTATATTTAACCAGTGTCAGATAGCACTTTACAACTTCTAGTTGTGACCATGTCCCTTTAGTGCTTGAGAACATTAAAACTGATTACTGGCTTTTACTACTAGCAGTGGTTAGCAGCTAAACAAAAAAACATCAATAACACTTATTTCAGGAGTAATGTGATTCCCAGCCTTCAGGGTCAAATCCAGCATATTTTTGTGGTTCCAACATCTGGGCTACACACAGTCAATTGAAAGATATCCAGCAGATATATTTAGACTGTCTGGAGGAAGACCAGATGTGATGATGATGTGAAATTTTCTGTCCATAGGATGGCGATAGACCACTTCACTCCTAAAAACCTACTGTAAAATCTTTTAATAAATTCTATGATAAATATAATGTTTAAAATGATCTTATTTCTAACTTCAAGTGATATTTTCTGCAATATTTGCAACTGTACCCTTTGTTATCCAAGTCAATAGTGCTCATGGATCAGGTCCAGCACCTGCAGAGCCACCAACTGATGCAAACACTCATGAAACACTTGGACTGAAACAAAACTGAAGTTATTATCTTTGGATCCAAATAGGAACGATCTAGTCAGTTATTCCAGCTTGAAACTCATGATCAAGCCCGAAAACTGGGTGTAGTGATGGACTCAGACCTGAACCTTCAGAGACACATAAAGACAGTTACAAAGTCAGCCTTCTATCACCTCAAGAAAATTTCCAGGATTAATGTCTCAACAAAATCTAGAGAAACTCATCCATGCGTTTATATTTAGTCACATTGATTACTGCAACAGTGTCTTCACAGGTCTGCCTAAAAAGTCAATCAGACAGCTGCAGCTGATCCAGAACACTGCTGCTCGTGTTCTCATTAAGACCAGGAAGATAGAGCACATCACCCCAGTTCTAAAGTCCTTACACTGGATCCCTGGAGCTCAGACAATAGACTTTAAAATACTTCTGTTAGTTTATAAATCACTGAATGGCTTAGCACCAAAATACATTAAAGACCTGTTGTTGTTGTTTCAACCTTCCAGACCACTCAGGTCTTCTGGTTCTGGTCTGCTCTGTATCCCCAGAACCAGAACCAAACATGGAGATGCAGTTCAGTTTTTATGCAACACAAATCTGGAACAAACTTCCAGAAAACTGCAAAACAGCCAAAACACTGAGTTCCTTTAAATCAAGGCTAAAAACCACCTGTTTAGAGTTGACTTTGATTATTAGTAAGTGGAACATTGATTAATATTTTTGATATGTATTTGCTCAGTGACTTTGATGTATATTTGTATGATGATTTTAATGTATATTTTCTTGATGTTTTTGTGATGTAAAGCACTTTGAACTTCCTTGCGGCTGAAAAGTGCTATACACATAAACTTGATTTAAAACATTTTTATATTCTGCATAACTTGAAGCAAAAACGGTTGACAGATCTGTTCCCCTTCTGAGCTGTAAATGTGTCCCCCCCCCACATTACCATGTGACAGTGCTCCTGGTTTGTAAGGCAGCTCTCTGTCTACCAACGACTCATAATAACTACAAACATCAGGATCATCATCTACAGCCATCAGTCACTGGAAACATCATCCAGGGTGTCGATTTCTCATCGCTGGACTGTGACATAGCGCTACGCTGAGCCCATTATTATTCTGTAGCATGACTGTAATGATGGAAGACTATTACTCAGAGGCTTCAGCAAACGTCTGTGCCTTTAAACGTTGGTGCTCTGTCAGAGTTTCACTGTCAAGGTGCCAGCACCACCTGGCCAAACTGTAATTGACTGCAAAGTGTGCTTGGAAGTGATCCCAGGCCATCAGCATTCCTACCCTTCTCACTTTCCTCACTACAACCAAGAGCTGCTCCTCAAAGACGGGTGGAGATTAGCATCAGTCAGAGGAGAACAATGAGGCCTGGATATGCCAGAGGAAAAAAAGAAGCAACAAAAAAAATGAGAGCTCTGCAGAGCGTATTGTTCCAGGATTACAGTATGTGCACATACTCAGATCAGAGTGATGAGTAGGAGGAAAAAAGCACAAGGAGCATTCACGGTTAAGAATGCAGAGTATAAATAGCAACCACCACATGTGATGGTGTTGTTTCAGAGCGATCCGCTGGGAATTGGCTTTGATGATAATGATAAATGTGACGCTGAACTGCAGGTGTTGATGAAATACAAGAGCAGGTTTTGGCAAGATTGGATTTGAATTATACATTTTACCGGAGCAACGCCACGTCTCTCACAGCTATTATTAATCTATCTGTGTACCCTCAAACATTAGCATCCTGCAGAAAAAGAGAACCGCCACGGAGCCGCTGAACTGAGAAAGGGAGTAAAAAAACGATCTCAACAGTGAAATGAACCTTCGTGGCGCCATCTGACTGACAGGTTATTTGAGTTGCAGAGAGCTGTTTACCTGGCTGCAGTGAAAAAAAGAGAGAAAAAGGAACAAAATATCAACGAGGTTCTGTGTCCCAGACCCCCCGCTGCCACCACCCCTCCTCCGACGACAGAGGCGCTGACCTGTGTCTCCATGATGCGACGCTTTGATTTACGTGACTCCGACCCCCCCACTCTCCTCTGGCAGGGTAGTGACAACGGGCTGAGGAGAAGAAAAACATAAATTAGTATACAAGAAAAAGACACCAGCATAATTTCTTCATGTGTAATTTATGACAGTGGTGCACGATAAAAAGAGATGTAATGTTTCCTTAATAACATCTTTAAAAAGGACACAAATGTCTGGGTAGTTTTCTATTCAGTGCTTTGCAAAAATGTTGAGCTATTTTCCATTTTTCAATGCCACAAAACAAATTTCAATTTATTCCATTGAGATTTTTCTGTGAAAAAACAGATAATGTAATTGTTAAGTGGAACATCTCACAAAACCCTCCCCAATCCGTCATCTGAACACAGAAAGAGGATGGCGCAACCTCTTGAGTTAATTTCCTGCTTTCCCCATCCCTCATCCACATCATCCCCTCAAAAAGCAGGAGTTTTGTCAGCAGCGGTGGGCATTTTTCAAAGCGTTTATTATTTTTCATGATAAATTTCTTATGATGAGAAGAATTTTGATTTTGCCAAGGCCACATTACGGAAGCAACTGTTGCTGCCCATGAAACTCAGAAGGGTTATGAGGTGATTTCAGTTGAAGTTCACCAATCAGCAAAGAAAAAGATTACGCACGAGGGCAAAATACTTGAAGAAGCTGCCATTGTTCTGTCCCGAGAGCTCCAGCTCAGATTCTACTGTCTGCGGTTAGCATGTTACGTGTTAAACATTATGACAGGGCAGTAAGAAAAGCCTGAACAGCTGTGGTTTGTTTGAAGGGTTTAAAGCATAAAACCTGGTCTTTCAAAAAAAAAAAAAAAAGAATATGACAGCACAACTCAGGTTTGCAAAATTTAATTTAAATGAATCAAAAGACTTCTGGGTTATCCTCTGGACACAGGAGAGCAAACTGGAGATGTTTGCCTGTCATGCACAGTAGCATGTTTTGAGGAAAGCTTGGTTCAAACTGGGTCATCAACAGAAAAATGATTCCAAACACAAGAAAATCTACAACAGAATAACTGAAAAAGCAAATAAATACACCAATCAAGGTGCAGTACTGGCTCAGTCAAAGCCCAGGTCTCTAAAATCTACGATGGGACATTCAGACAGCTGATCAGAAATAAATATTTGCAAACCTCAATTAATTCAGGTGACTTTGTGAAAGAAGAGTGGGGCAGAATTTCTCCACATCGACGTGAGAGACGGATAGTCAGCCAGAAAATGTTGACTGAGAGTCGTGGAGGTTCCACCAACTGTTTAGTCATGGGGTGTACTTAGTTTTTCACACACAGCTTTCCCATCATAGCTTAACTTCATCTCTGTTTAGTGAGAATCTGTTGTGTGTGTTTGTACACTTGATGATCAATCTAAATAACTTTAGAACCCAATGGAGACCAGATCATTTTATCATGTTGTGTTATAAAAAAGCCTCAAACTGGAAGGGGGTGTACTTTCTTTTAACCACAACTGCATGTCTGAAGAGGGATAACTTAAAACTTCACTGATCGGTGAAAAATAGCACCTTGTAGTTGTTCAGGGAAGGAAAAAGTCGCTTCATAAAGCAAATCTATTCTCTTTCGTGCTTGTTCTGCTTAAAAATGTACCTGCTTAGTCTGAATAAGCAGCAGCTAAAACGACAAAACGATTCAGAATGATTATGAAATGAACATATTGATAAAGATTCACACGTTTTCAGGGAAACAAAGGGATTCTGACTAATTATTCACGTTTATGACTACATGACCTGAGATTCCCGAAGCTTTTGCAGCAATAAGAGAAGAAGAAAAAAGAAGCCTGCTGTTCTCTATCTGACCTTCTGCGGTGGGTGATGCTGATAGGCGGATCAGTGACGAGAGGTGACGAATCAGACGTCAGCGGAGGCGGCGCTCGGACCTGCAGCCCAAACAGACACTTCTTCTTCTTGATCTCCTTTCCAGAGACGAACCTGGGCGGTGGCAGAGGATCAGAAGTCTGATTTCTGCTCTTTTCATCCTACTTTGTGTGTTTTCACCATAATGAAGTCACAGTACATAGCAACAATAATCACATTGATTGATTTTTTTTTTTCACATTTTGTCATGTTGCAACGACACACTACAATGATTTTTATTGGTATTTTATGTGATAGACCAACACAAAGTACTGCACACTTGTGAAGTGAAGAAAAAAATGTACGGTTATCAAAAAGATGAAAAGAACATCTGAAAACTGCTGCATGCAGTCGAATTCAGACTCCCTCCCTGAGTCAGTCATTTTTATTTCACTGTATTTCCACATTCAAGTTTTTTCGGCCATGTCTTTACCAACTTTGAACTTCTAGACATGCACTTCAAGCCTTGCCAAAGATTCTCTATTGTGTTTAGGTCTGGACTTTGACTGGACACATGCACATTTAATTTTATACCTTTATTAGTCACCCAGAGGGAAATTACATTTTCAGTACAGCCCGTCCAAGGTAGACAGGTGTCTGAGGCTGCAGCCATGTTGGGTGATTACAGGACGAACTCCTACCACCGTTGCCAACATCGCCCCATGCTTTGATCTAAACCAGGGTTCTCCAACCTGTGACTCTCTGGACCTTCCACTATAGCTCTGAATATCTATGGCTAAAAAAGGTAAAGAACCAACTGTTTTTGAATATAGATAGATATAGACAAATGCATATGTTTAAAGTTTCTTTTCATGGAATAACGCAACACCAAAAGTACCAGCAAGATTGTTTTAGACCAAGTTTTCTTGTCATTAGATTATAACTATGTGCTTTTTTAAAAATTATTTTACAGAATTTTCCAACAAATTTCAACAGTGAAGAAAATATATGCATCCTGTTATTGCAAAAGTTTTGTTTCTATTTATGTAAAAACCTAAAATCAGGAAAAAAAAAACTGTGGTTCTTCAAGTATGTCAAATTTCCGAGATAACTAATCAAAAATGATGTCTTTATTCAAAGGGTCAGTAACATTTGTGGCTCTAAATGAGTTTTATTTAACTGGACAATAGGCAAAAATGGCTCTTTGGACTGGAAAGGTTGCAGACCCCTGATCTAAACCAGTTATTGTATCTCTGCCTGTCTGTTTACAGTCGACATCCTGCTGGTAGGTGAACCTCTGCCCCAGTCTCAGGTAACACGTTTGCAAACTATGACTAGCTTCCCTGCATCCCCACAGCATGATACTATCACTACCATGCATCATAGTGAGGATGGGGCGTCTGAAATGTTGTGCAGAGTTAGCTTTCTGATGCACTGTGTTTTGCATGCAGGCCAATAGAATCAAGGGAGGGTCAGGTCTGGACTAATCTTACCAGGATACCTTCTTCCATGTGTCTGCAGTTGAAACTGTTCAGGTGGCTTTCTTTCAGCAATGTTTTCCTTCTTCCAACTATTCTATAAAAGCCACATATTTAGCGTGCATGACTAACAGCTGATCTGCAGACAGCTTCTCCCACCTGAGCTGCTGACCTTTGCAGCTCCTCCAGATTTAGGCTCATGGCTGCATCTCTGATTTATGCTCAGGATATCAGTCTCGGTGGAAGGCCATCTCTTGGTAGGTTTGCAGTTGTACCATACTGACATAATTTAAGGGTTTTATCTAAGCTAATCGGAGTAATAGGAGCATAAAACAAATGCATTTCTTTCCACTTTAAAATTACATGCCGGTTTTTGAGTCTCTATCTAATAAAATGCCAAGAAAAATATATTGAAGGATTTTGGTTGGAACAATGACAATATGTGGCAATGCAGCTTGAATTTAGGTATGAATACTTGCAAAGCCCGGTAGAGCTTTCTAACACAATGTACTTATGCTCCTGATGAGAAGCAAGACGTGGGAACACTTCAAAGGTAGTCACTCTGTAATTAACATGCACATAATTAGAACAGACTTCGGCTGGAGAAATATGCTGTTTTTTTGCCTGCAAGGTTATTTTTAAACAACATTCAATGAAAATCTACTTGAAGTAGTTGCATTTTTTTAGTTATAATAATTTATTAGAGTTTACAAGAATTCTGTGCTGCTTATAAATCAAAACAATCTCTTTAGGTCTGTCAGATTCATTTTCCTCCCTCTTTATTCAAAGTCACACGTTTCAGCGCACCCTGTCTCCTCATCACTCCGGTCATGTGCGGCTGGTGTTTATTCTTCTCCTTAAACGCGACGACTCACCTGTCCTTGTGAGAGTTGAGAGCGTTGAGGAGATTGTGACAGCGGTCCTGCCTCGGCGTGTCAGACAGCTGGAGGACGGAGAGGAGTGAAAAGAAATCAAAGCTGTGTTCATGCAGCGGACAACGTACACTGACTGCATACGATAATTTTCATTTACAGCCACTGACAGCTGTGATGCTGATATGAGAAATTAACTGGTGCAGCAACGTTGCAGGGGAAAAAAAGCTGTTATTCTGCAGTGACAGAACAAAGAAAACATTTCAAAAATGTCACTTAGAGTTGAAAGGTAAAATCTCAAATATATGCAGAAAAACTCAGTTTACATACAGCCTCAATTCTTCACATAAAATTAATCTGTGGTTCTACAATTGCTGGATATTTTTACATCCATTTCAGATCTAAATCAATTCGATGCAAAGAGTTTTATTAGCTTTTCAGTTTAACAAAACATAAGTTTTGCTGTATTAAGCACAGGAGAAACTGTGAACAAGTCTATCTGAAATCACTCTAACAATCTAAATCACAAATGAATTTATATAAAAGAGAAGCTGATGTGCTGAAGATCATTTTCTTCTCATGTTAGCACGGTTACAACCAAAGAAAAGCATGTTGCCATCATCGCTTTGCATCAAGAAAATTGCAGCTGAAAGAAAAGTTTTCTGGATCATCAAGAACTTCAAGTTGAGAGGTTGAGCTGCAGTGCAGAAGGTTCCATTACAGAATCATGTTGCCACCAGCGCAGAGCCTGCTGAAAACTGGCAGCAAAGTAGGCTTCAGATTGGGAATCTGTTCAAGGAAAACATCAAAGAGAGACTGAAACTAAGCAAGACGTACAAAAATCTAAAGTTATATCATCTGATGAAGTCTCTTTGTGATCGTGGGTTTATTTCTCCACCAAGGGATCAGGCTTCCTCCCAGTTCTTCCCAACAAGACTGGCATGAATACAGAGTGAATCAAAATGTCCTCGAAGAATAACTTATTACAGCAATCTGAGAACGATATAGTGATGATCTATGGATTTTCCAGTTTGACAGAGAATCAAAAAACTTAAATCAGAACAATGATATTCTTAACCTGTCCTTAGGAAAATGCCAAAATCTTAACCTCACAGAGAACCTGTGGTCTCTTCCCAAAAAGCGGGTGGATAATCTAAAGCCAAAGAACTGGAATCAAATTCAAGCACTAAGGAGAACAGAAAGGGTCACCATCAGTCAGGGTGTGGTCCAGAAGCAGGACACTCTTGAAATGAGAATTTTAATCTCAGTGAGTTTTTATCCTAGTTAAATGAAAAAAAAAGAAAAACCTAGTATGTCAGAGAGAATTCAGCCAGGTTAAAGAAAATAAATAAACTTAAGGGTGGCTTCAGGAAGCCTGAAGATCTATTGATCAAAACAACTTCAAAATAATACAAAGGAAGGAATATATACAGCAACGTATGCTTACTTTTTTCCATTAAAGTGTGTAAACCTATTCTAATTGATGTTTAGATAAAATCACAATGAAATAACCATAAGTTTGAACCTTTCTTCCTTGTAAAGCAGTAAAAATAATTCATTTGTGACTTACAAACATAATCATTTCGCTTCCGCTTTTCACATTTTGTCAAATAATAGCCACAAACGTCAACGAATTTAAAAGGATTTTATGTAACTGAGTAAAAAATAGTGCAGAATTGTGAAGTGGATTTGTAAAAATACAAATTTATCAAGTCTGGCATACATTTGTATTTAGCCCCCATTACTCTGATACCCCCAAATAAAACCCAGAGCAATATTTGGTTTTAGAAGTCACCTAACTGGTAAGTAGAGTCCACCTGCAGGCCTACCAGGACATGGATGTCCACCTAAAACTTAAATGCGAGGCAAGAAGAATGTTAACCACAGAAGCAGCCAAGGGGCCATTGTAACACTAGAGAAGCTGCAGAGATGCACAGCTCAGGCGGGAAAATCTGTTGAATGGGTAACTGTCAGCCATCCACTCCACAAATCTGGCTTGAATGGGAGACTGTCAAAAAGTAACAGGAAGTCCAATGGAATGGTTTGGATCAAGGGATGTGTTAAAAATGTCCCAGTGAAAGTCCAGACCCAAATCTAATTCAAAAGCTGCAGCGAGACTTGAAAATGGATGTTCACAGAAGCTCCAATCTGACTTTGCAAAGCAAAATGGTCAAAAATATCAGTGAAAATTTGTTCTATAAACTACTGATTCAAGAGGGTGGAATGTAAATGCAGGCCACACTTTTCAGATTTTCATTTGTAAAAATAACAGGTGAAAATTCATGTCCACTTCCTTCCACTTCGCCAGTATGGACTAGACTCAGTTTTTCTACCAAACTGAAGTTTGTGGCTGTAACATGACAAAACGTGGTGGAATAGTCAGCTGAAAGCAACACATAAACATCTCCAACATTAGATTAAACAGTTCAGGTGAACAGTTTTCAGAGGCAAAGACGCTCAGGGTCATTTCAGAGAAAAGTAGCTGAATTTTTAGAACATCAACAGTGGCTCATCAAAGGACTAAATACTTTAACTCTGTAGTGTTTCCCTGTGAGTTCCCTTAGAGGTCGAATATTAAATTTTACTTTAATGCTGCTTAATAAGCTTTAAATCTCACTCGTAAAAAGGGGGAAAAAAGGAAGGCTGAAAGTATTTCACATCATTTCATCATTGTGCTTAAACAGGGAAATATCAATACCGCGCCCAGGAGCAGCGAGTCCCAGTTCTCGTTGGTGAAGGACAGAATTTCATGGTCGAAATCAAAGTATTTCCTCTTACAGCACAGCGAGAGGTGGTAGAGCACTAAATGAGCCAAGTCCACCCTGCAGTTAAATAAAAAACACTTTGTTAGTCTGGTCAAATATTCCCAACTTCATTTCTGAATAAGTCGTCTTATTGAAATTAAAAATAATTTCTAACCAGGTCATGGGTAGCCTCTGCACTGTCTCCGGTCCCTTTGCACAAACTGAACACTGGAACTGATAAAACCTGAAATAAACACAGAAGAAATCACTTTTGTTCCCCCCTCTGGATAAACAGAAGCTGGAGTCAGCTGTATCTCTTTAGATGGCACCGTTCTGCTCTTAGACCCTGACCTGAAACCTATTTACATCCTTCTATCTGCGTGAAGGTCACCGTGAGAAACGAGGCGCCTGCATTGTGAGACGGCTGCACACGCTTACTATTCTAACTGTAAACTCGATCTTCGCTCCTCTTCCATCACCTGCTCTGCAGATGTTCCTCCCATCCTGTCAGTCTCGATTTAATCCCTTCTTTTCTGCTCCCACTCGCACAGTTTGGTGTCAGGATGGGCGTAAAAAACCCACAAAGACGGGTAATTATAATGATAAGTTCAATGGATGGATGTGTTTTTCTCACATGGAGCAGATGCTCTGGAGTATGTCACTTTGAGTTTAAGACGAGTTGTCCTCGTCGCACGAGTCACTGTGAACATCAACATGCACGCTCGCTAATCATTTAATCTGGAGGTAATTAAGGCCGTTTGTTGACAAGTGAAGCCGTCACGGAGACATATTGATCAAATTTATTTTGCTCAGACCAGCATCTTACTCTATGATTAACATTCTAATTAGGAACTTTGATTCATAGTTTGTTTTTGTAATGAAAATGATAAACAGTTACTGTTTCCAGCGACATAAAAGTTTAGCTTTTCTTCATAGCTGCTGAACAGCTGCTTTCAAAAGTCCCTGGTTAAAATGTCAAGTTTTTTGTGATGTAATGGAACTGGAAATTATTGTACAAAGCGCAAGCTAATATATCAGATTCAGCATCAGCATTCAGTTACAATAATCTTCAATGATACTAAATCTGCTAAACAATGATACTAAACCAAGCTGCATTTTCTTAACTTTGAATTTTTTGCAGAGATCTTCCACAATATCAGTAAGATCTTAATGTCGGTGTCTTCAGGATTCTACTGGAAAACATTACGGTGAGTCCAACCACACTTTTAAATCAAAAAGATTTTTACATCACAACAACCTGGCTTTTTGAAAGAGTGCACAGTTCCCAATCTGTATGAAATATCAGATAAAATAGTCTGGAAATGAGACAAAATTACTACACTTTTGGTACTAAATGTTATTTCTTTCTGTTAGTTAAAGTGACTTTGATCTGCATGCTTCCTTATCGTGGGTTTATTTTAATGAATCATTTAGTTGTCAAACCCATCTGTCACTAGTGAGAATGTTTGAAAATGACTTCACTGTTTAGAAAATACTGCTTCTAAGCTAAAAGATCCAGTTTTAAACATACAGAAAGAAATGCAAAAAGAGTTTGTATGTAAGATCCTCTAAATTTTAATCTGACAAATGCTTATTTCTCCTCAGTAAACTGTTCATAATTTCTTTTTAGTTCTATATTTTTGTTCCATAATGAGAAACATACCTGTCCCCATACAGCAGTGGCTTTAATAGACACTGTGTGCAGGCCTCATGGAACCACTGACCACAGCTGCCACACTGCAGCATCTTCAGGTTCCACCTGCAGTCCAATAACAACAAAACACAATCAACAAATGAACGTGTCCAAAAGCTGTCAGAGACTTGCTCGGACCCATAATACTGTGCAAAAGTCTTAAGTCTTAAGTTCTCCATTCTCCAGGTGGGTTTTCCAACTCAGAGTTCTGACTTCCAGGAAGCATTCGGTTGATTTTTTTCACCCCCCAAAACATGGATATTTCAAATTCTGAGTAAAAACTACATTCTTCTACAAAACATATGATGGTGTATTATGGCCAGACTAAGAGAAATTATGAGAATAAAGTCATAATATTATGAGAAAAAAGTCATACCACAATAAAGTATAAATATTACAAGAATAAAGTCATAATACAAAAATAAAGTCGTAATATTAGGTGAATAAATTACAAATGTTATAAAACACATGAAAAAAGCAGTCTTACTACTGCATTATTATCATAATATAAAAAACTGTTAGCCTGGCCCTAATACTCCATCGCAGACACATGCAGTTCCAATGTATACAAATGTTTTTTGTTTTGCTTTTATAACCATGTTACGTTTTGAACACAAAACACTAAAAAAACCACCTAATCCCTAAAATGTACTTAGAAAACCTGGTTGCAGATAGAACAATTATTTTTCCAGACAGGATATTTTTCTACTGAAAGAATGTGCTTAGATGAAAGGTTGTGTTTTTCAAAATTCAAAGTTAGTTTATTTTAAGGGTTTTTTTTTTTTTGTTTTGTTTTTTTGTTTGTTTTAATAAACGCTTTTACCAGAAGTGCTAATAAACATGGAGGGTTTTGTAGTCAAAAGTGGCCCCGACTCACTCTCCAGGTCCGGCGCAGTAGCAGTAACACTGCTGCTGATTGGTCAGGTGCTGAGGATCCCAGTCTAAGGAAGACAGCTGGTAAGGGAGCCGGAGTTTCATGAACTGCATGAGTCGTGCGAAGCGTCCCCGTTTGAGAGCCCCCCCTCTCTGCAGAAACAGTTTCAGGACAGAGATGATCACTTTTATATCGCTCTCATATCAGTAAGCAGATCAGGTTCCATTAGAAGATGGCTTTTTGTCTCATTTCGTCGTAGGTCAGCTGTGAAAGATGGCGATCTGGACAATGAGCTCCGCACCACTGACCAATTGATAATGAACCGAGTTCTTTCTCATATCTACAGAAATGGAGCCCATGTGATGGATTGATTTTTAATGTGCTCCTCTCAACTCCTCTGAAGCATAAACATAAATATTGACTGCTCACAATTTCTCTGAGATGGTGTAGAACATACTGAAGTTAATACTGAGAAAGTCAGCATGATTCTTGCTCGAATAAACACATTATGCGCCGCACACATTATGATGTGGATAGATATATTTGACAAGATTTCTTTTCTTTAAAAAAAAAAAAAAAAAAAAAAAAAAAAAAAGTGAGACAGAGAGATTAGTGGCCTGACCTTGGTGGCGACAGCAAAAACACATTGCCGACAAATCCAGGAATCACTGTCAGCTTCCGGCTCGATGGTTGGCGTGTGGCACTCCGGATGATAACCTGTAATGGGAGGAGGCGGCAGAGCGTTTAAATCGTCTTCACAGGACAGAATGACGGTAATAACAGGCCCGTTCCATTTTCCCTGCTTTACTAGTTTATTTCAGAAGCATGCAAAACATCCAACTGTTGCATTTGCATACAACAGGCAGCGTTCGCCAACATTCCTCCTGAAAACAGATGGTCAGCATCCTTGCTTGTGGATGACATGATGGTAAAATCTCCCACCATGACCCGCCTATACATGGTGGCGCTTTAGATTCCTTTCAGCTGCATATCACCCTGTTTTTAGCAGTCAGACGGTCTATCAGATCGAGAGGGGTTTTACTTCACTTTGACATGCAGAGCTTCACCGAAGAACAAAGGACTGCAGTTAGGAAAGGTGTTTGGGGGCAAATCTCATAGCTTTGTAGTTTGATTTAGCTTAGAAATTAGATTATAAGAGAGAGTTAATACATGCTCTGTTAATTCTATCCAGTGGACCCCCTCCTATTCGCGATTCAGTTTTCGCTGATGTACATGACTCCAAATTATTCACAGAAAATTCACTTATTCACAGATTTTTCATAGAGCATATGTAATATATTCTAAAGAAAATTCAGCAAGGGAAGCTGAAATACATAGATGCAGTGCTACTTGGTTGATGTTTGCAAAGCAGCCAATCCAGGAGCACCAATATTTTCCTTGTCGCTGATTGGCTGTACCCCTGAGAGCAGAGATGAGGAAGACTGTGGATGTTAGCTTCTTCAGTGGTGCTAAGATGGTTTCCAATGTGCACATTAATGCATATTAAGATATATTTGGTGTTTGAACTGTTAAAATAGGCAGTTATGAGCGTTTTTTGAGGGGGTCTCAAGTATTTGCAGATTTTAGCCATTTAGAACAGACTGAGCTGCCTAACCCCCGCGAATATCAGGGGTCCGCTGCACTTCACGGAAATGCACACACTGAATTTCATTCACTTTGTCCATGAATGAGGGGAAAATGGAACGGGAGATCAATAGGTGGATTGGTGCGATGTCTGCAGTGCTGTACCAATCTGTCGCGGAGAAGAAAGAGCTTAGCCGAAAGTCGAAGCTCCCGATTTACCGGTTGATCTACGTTCCTACCCTTATCCTATCGAGCTCCGGGCCACGACCAAAACAATGAAAACATGGATACAAGCAGCTGAAAAGAGTTTCCTCCACAGGGTGTCTGGGCTCTCCGGCAGAGATAGGGCGAGAAGCTCTGTCATCTGGGAGGGGCTTACATCCTGCTGGCATGTCCCACCGAGAGGAGACCCTGAGGAAGACCCAGGACACGCTGGAGGGACTATGTTTCTCGGCTGGCCTGGAAGGCCTTGGCATTCCCCGGAAGAGCTGGCCCAAGTGACTGGGGAGAGGGAGGTCTGGGCTTCCCTGCTTAGGATACTGCCCCCACGACCAGAAGATAATGGATGGATGGATTACATTTATCTTGACAGACAGCGGTAAGTTGTAATTTTACTCTTTGGCTAAATTTTTTTTTAGTTTTTTCAAGTTGCTCATACAATATGCAGTCATCGTTAGTTGTCTTTCAGTGTGGAACTCTGTGAGTGAAATCCTACTGAGAGGTTTAGGTGATATGTGCATCTGAAAAGTTAAATTTGACTGAAGTTTCTGTAAAATTCCAGATACTCTGCTCCTAGAAACAATACTTACATATTTTTCTTTACAGATGAAACCATTTCTGTTCCTTTTGTTAAATACCCAACAGCAACATTTATTTGATCTTTTATCCTCTGGTGAACAGTTTCAATGTACTGTTACATCAATATTGACAAAACCCTATGCTAGATTTAGCAGAAAAGCATTCCCAGACCATGATGCTACCACCATACCTAACAGCTGGGTTTCTCTTTAGGTTCCATCAATCTGCTCCATCCATCCAAAACCTAGACATCCCTCTTCCCAGTGACACTACAGCTCATCATTGTGGATCTTGAAATGTTCCGAAAGTGGGATATTTATTTCCTTCAACGAGTTCTTGGTCTCCTCCCTGTGGGACGTTCTCGTAGAACATAGAACAGACGAGAGGCATCTTGATCAGACACCCAGAAAACCTGCACTGACTCCTTTCGAGGCAGCAGAAGTTCAAGCTGTACCTGGATGATAGAGCTCCTTATCATATCTCCTACTGAGAAAGCTCATTTCAACCTCTTCTCATACTTCATGACTACAGGGGAGGGCTGAAACGTATGCGAGATGGACCAGTAAGATGTACTGGTAAGTCTTCCAGCTCATCACTGACCAGGGTAGGGCTGTAACAATTCATCGAATGATGCGAGTACCTCGATTTTTAAAAATTCCTAGAGCCAAATTATCTGCCTCGAGGCTTTGTTAAATTATGTTTTACTTGTTTAGTGTTCTGGCCAGATGATTTTTTGTGTTGCACAACACTCTCACCTTCACCAATGAGCTGCTGACCAATGCTAAGTGCTATTAGCAGCTATGGAGGGAGACAGTGAGGGACAGAAAGAAGCGCTGCCAAGAAAGAGACAGCTCAGTGTGTGTCCAGCAAAACGGACAACAGCCCGTCCTCGATGCTGCAACACCTCAGCAGGAAACAGTAGAGATCAGATCATGCCTAAATAAATCCAACCCCACCAGCCCAAGCAAGTAAACATTGTGTCCGAGGCCGATCGAACCTGACTAATTAACTCTCGAGGCCCGAAGTAAACCTGACGTATTTTAAATTGTTACTTCCAGACCTCTGACTTTGCTCTCTGCAGGTTTGTTAGTGTGACTTTCCCCCTTTTCAGATTTGGCTTAATATCTTCCAGCTCCATTTTGTCGCTTGTTGTACTTGCTTTTAAAGATGAGTAATGACATGACATAAAAGATTAGAAATATCTATTTTATAAAAAGTCTTTTTCACACTTCAAACTAGAGACTGAAAGTTAAGCGTAACATACAAGGCAGCGTTTATAAATGCCTCAATTTAAGTTTGCTTTTTAATTTTGTAAAGTCAATGTGAAATGTTTTATTTCTTATCTGTTTTTGCACTTTAAACCCTTTTTCATACTTCAAACTGGACTAAAAGTGATGTTTGAATCGTATTGAATTTTAAGTAATAAAATGTTTTCTTATTAAAAAATGGAACTAAACTGTTTTACTTGCATTTTCTTTCATATATTTCTTTTACTCGCTTAAGTTGCTGCTATAGAAGGGGGAAATTTTTTATTCGATTACACAATTAATCATCAGAATAATCGATAGATTACTCAATTACTAAAATAATGGTTTACAAGCCCAATCTTTCGAACCATCTCAGGCTCCATCCTCCAGTCATTCAGGAATTAAACACCTTGTTTCTCTTCCTTCTGAAGAAGAGTCTCACCTTTATGACAGACACATCGACGGCGATGTGAGAGAGAAGTTACACTGATTATGTTTGTCGGCCCCTGCTTGGAAGGTGTTTCTGCTTGTATAATTTCTTGAGTTTCATTTAACAAGCTTAAATCTTCGTGTTAAGATCTGATGGTTTTTCAGGTAATTTATTTGCAGAATTATAATAAATATTTATGGCCCTGTATTAGTCCCGATGTTTTAATCTTCAACAGCATCACATTTGCATGTTTGTAAAGAGATAATGAAGACATTCTGCAGGATTTAAGTCCACAAGTTCTGTGCCGTGATATCTTATTTGTTTTCACTCCCCTGAGTGCAGAGGCGACAACTCTTAGCCATCATTTATGATATGCGACTTTCTGTGTTGTTATTTACCATCCTGTGTCAAATCTTCAAGGTCACTACAGGCTGTAATGGAGAAGCGGCGTTTGACAGAGCATGATGAGGCATGCTTCCTTACCGTGGTGACATTTAAGACAATTTATGAGGGGTTCTTTAAGAGGCGGGGCGTCACAAATACAGCAAACTTCTTCCACTCCGGCAGCGACTGAGGGAAACAGAAGAACAGAAGGGAGGGGAGGATGTAAATGTGTGAGAAAGACAGAGACACACAGAGAGAGAAAGCAGTCAACTGCATTAATTTATGTATATTGATTCACATCCCTACCACCTCATTGATTTCAGAGTCGCCTGCACCTTTGGTTTGACGTGCTGCTGTTCAGTCTGGTCCTAACAAGTGTCCAACCTCCCCTTTGACTCAACATGGAAAAGGAGAGTCCTCTCCCCGAGGAGTCATTAGTCTAATAACTTCATTAATTGACTCTAATAACCCAGAAACAAGAAGCTTCCATCAGAAAACACTGAGGGCTTAATGCAAATGTGACTAAATATTTTCTTGGAGCATTTTCAAGGACAAGAACTGAGAGAAATTTAGACAAAAAGCATCAAATCTGAAAGTTTTTCTTTAACTTTAATGTGACTGAGTCAGTTGATGCATTTATTCAAAATATGTATTCCAAATGTATGCAATATCATTATTGTTGTTGTAGATACCTACATGTATCAAGATTCTGAATAAAAGTTCACATTTAATCAGGTTTTTATCCAGATTTTCTGTTTTAAAAAATCTTGTCTGCACATATAGCACATTAACAGGAAATGGGTGCCTCACAAGCTTAATGCATCAAACAATAAAGGTGCATTTCACTATATTATGTTAGCCCTGATCTATTGCATTTCCACTAAGGTCTGAGGTTCACATTAAATGTGCTGACGTTTCCCCGTACTGCTCTGCTGTGGTTGCTGCCTTGGAGAGGCTAAAAGTAATAAACTCAGGCAGTGCACCGCAGCCAGATGATATGCTGAATATCTGTTAACTTTTCAATGGACAGAAGGAATACTTGTTATTTGCACCAACAACATTCAAGCAGGATTCAATCAGCTAAAGTACACACCACCTCTGCAGCAGGACTGTATCTCCAGAATGAGTCTAATGAAGGATTGTCTCAAAGCACTTACAGTATGAAACAGAAGTAAAATCCAACCAAACAGGGTAGAAGTGTCTTCATAACTGTCAGAGGTTTAATTTAATGTGAATGAGACACATGTTTCTGTCTTTTCCATCATCTGTTTCAGTAAAGGTGCTCCAATCGGGATTACAAACTTTTACAACTATTAACCTTTAACCTATAATCATTTCAAAGTGGTTACACTCTACAAAATAAGTCAAATCACAGCAAGTTTAGTGGAAATTTGTGATTTCAATTTTATTTTACTGCACAGACTTCTGTCTTCTGTGCCGGTGAAGAGAGGAAAATTAAACGCGGTGGCGCAATAAAAAGCTGATTCTTTTTCTCGCTCTAAAATATTAATATAATCAGCCAAAACTTACAGGAAATCTAACAAGCACACACAGAGGTGTGGCATACTTTGTTTATTTCTTAAAACCTAATTAAATGATAATAATATAAACTACCGTGTCTTTGTTGCTGTTTTTATGTACAGTATGCCTTTCTCAATCAGGCATCAACTGTTGAAAATACCAAAAACAAAACATTGATGACAGCATTTATTATGTCTCTCTGGTATCACGCACACCTAAACACAGAAGTGCATGACTTCTTTAAAATCTATGACTAAAGTGATTTTATTTATGTTTTAGAATGTAACCTCTGTAACAACAGCTGGGATTCTGCATTAGGCTCAGATTAAACTCAAAATATAATCTCACAACCATAACTAGTTTTCTGGAATCAAACTTATGCTGCATTGTATTTATACTTAGAAGTCTAACGTTCCAGGTTCCCACTTGGAAAATCAACATGAAGACCCCTGAAATCAGAGGTCGACATGCAGCTCCAACTATAATATCCATTATGGCTGCCACAAATATAAAACATGGTGAGAGTTGCGGGTATAAACCATTTATTAGCACTATTGATAGTTTGTGTCTCCTTAAACCAGTGGCTCACAATATACTATACACACTCTATTTGTGAAGATGTTCCTTTAGTGTGTGTCTGGAAAAAAATATTGAGAAATATTTTGTTTCCGGTTTGGATGTATTTAAAGGCAACACGTCAAACACATTGCTTCCTTTTGTGACTTTATGGAAAATCAAAAGAATTAGACACAGTGGGAAGAGAAATGTGGACCTTCACAACTCCGTTTCATCCCTCAAAACACTTTCTAGATACCTGAAGGTGTCAAATTGATCAATTTTAAACAATTATATGCAAGTATAAACAGTATGAGAATGTTCAGCCATCACACTGTTCAGGAAAGAGACATATTCTGTGTCCCAGAGATTAAGGGGGTTTTGGTGTCAATGCTCAAATCAACCCCAGAACAAAAAAAAGACCTTGTGAAGATGCTGACTGAAGCTGGTACGAGAGAGTCATTATTCACAGTGAAACAAGTCCTGTACCGACAGAGAGGAAGAAGCAATTACTCAAAAAGCAACATACCTGTCCTGTGGTCTGATGAAATAAAAACTGAGCTGTTAGCTATTTATGAACATTGTTACATTTGGTGCTAAACAGCAGCAGCCTTTAAGCTTTAGAGCTCTATGTCAACTGTAAAGCATGGGGGTGGAAGTATTATGTTGTGTTAGTGATTTGCAGCAGGAAGGACTGTGTACTTCAGCCAGAAAGTTAAATATTAGGCACAAATAGGTCTTCCAAATGCACAACAACCCAAAGCAGAACACCAAATTAGTTACGAAGTGGCTTAAGGACACAAGGTTAAGGTTTTGGAGGGACCATCACAAAGCTCTGATCTCCATCCCAGAGAAAATTTGTGCTCAGAGCTGAAAATGTTTGTGTGAGCAATCCACAAACCTGACCCAGTTACACCAGTTCTGTCAAGAGGAATGGACCAAAATTCTAGCAAAGATAACAGTGTGACTCAAGTCACACGCTTTAAAAGACAAGTGTAGTATATGTTAGGAAATGATAACCTGGCCATTGCCTTCCTACGCAATTCCACTCGATTCTCATCTCCCTCTGGGGTTTCTCCCATTGAGCTCGATTTCTCCGGTTGAATTTCAACCAGATCAGTCAGCGAACAGCGCAGAAAATCGATTATGTCGATTTTCTGCGCTGTTTTAGAGTTGTAGTTTGCCTGTGGTTGCAGTTTAGCAATGGCCACAGAGGAAGTGAATGAAGCCATTCAGTCCATGTTGACTATGCTTCCAAATATTAAGCAAAAAAGTTTGAGCAAGAGAAATGTTTAAGAGATTTTACTGCTGGCAAAGATGTCCGGTAAGGTTCATGGAGCGGGCGCATTACATATGCCATGGCCGAACGTGAGCGATTGGGTAAAATCAGATCCATACACTAAAACTTCAGCAGAGTCCATGCCTCCAGCAAACAATCGTTTCTCAGCAGCTGAGAGTCCAGACCCTCACTATGAAGCAAAGCCTAGAGCAAGGGTCTGTTTTTTACCGGGCTAAGGAAATGTATGTGAACTTCTCGGTTTGAAGGAAGTTGAAAAATCTCAACAAAGGTATCTTTTATTGTAGTGGTATTTAGCTAATAGAAAAGTTTTTGGCATGCCTAAGGCTACGTTCACACAGCAAATCCGCTGTTTTTGCCCATATGCGACCCATATTTGACGTTTTCACGGCAGTCTGAACGGCCCGATTCCGATCTTTTCACCCCCACAAAAAAATCAGATTTGAGCCACTTTCATATGTGGTACTAAATCGGATAAGTATCCGAATGTTTTCAAGGCATCTGCAGTCTAAACAGTCATGTCGCATTTTATCAGACTTATGTCATTGATGTAAGACATGCGTCATAATTCTGCACCAGAAAAAGCAGATGTGGTAAATCCAGATGTAAACAGTAGGTGAAAATTATGTTCTTATTATCTTGTGACCATTCTGTCGACTCCCATTGCTGAATAAACTTTAAAATCAGTCCATTAAAACTACCATAAACAGTGTGCTGCTGTGTGATGTCTATGTTCTTCTGGGCATTCGGGTTTATTTTGTAGTATGAACAACCCAACAAAAAGAAAATCAGATTTCAGCAAAAAATCGGAAATGAGCGTCAAGACCAGGGATGTCCCAGTCTGATCACGTGATCAGAAATCGGGCCCAATCACCTGGTTTCAGACTCGACGGGAATCGGGCGTTACATCCCTATCATGGATCGGATATATATGTATATTTATTTTAAACCCAAACAGGTATAATAACAGTTAGTATCTACCGTTATGTGTTGGTATAGAGTCAGATTTATCTCAAAACAACACATGCGCGGCACTTTGCAGCAGTACTACCATAAAGCGAAGCAGAACAGGGCATGAGCTCGAAATGGGAACACTGTTTCCAGTTTAGCAACGGTGATGCTATATTCAGCGACTTTTCAGACACCCCTAGCTACTTTTTCTTTGAAAAAAGTGAGTAGCGGCAAATCTAGCAACTTTCTTTGGTTTATTGGAGACGTTGGCGACAAAACGGGAAAGCACCGGTTGTGCCGCAGTTCCATCGAGCAGGAAGAGCTGCCGGAAGTCCCTCCCACCTCAGTCTGACTGACAGCAGCCTGCAGCAGAGCAGAGGAGACCCACTCCGTTCCGTTTCCACGTTGCAAAGGAATCACGCATGCACAAAGCTGCCGGTGAGCCTGCTCTGGAGTACGGTAAATATGCTGGGAATATAGTTATTCAAGTAGCATAAGTTTTTTTTCTTTTTCTTTTTTTTCTTTTTTTACTGGAACCGTTGTACCAAAATACATACCTGCATTTTATTCACACAGCCTCGGTGTTCTGTTAAATGTTAAATAATGTGGATCTGTTTCTTTGCTGTTCTTCATTTTTTAAATGTACTTTGATCCGATCCGATAAAGTATCGGATCGGGACTCGGTATCGGCCGAGACTCAAAATCAAAGGACTCGGATTCGGACTGCGGGGTGGGTGGGACCTGATCGGGATATCCCTAATCAAGACCTGCTGTGTGAACGTAGCCAAACTGGCCTAAATCAGAAATACTTAGTCCAGTTTAACCTTCTGTGTAACTCTGGTTTCAACAATGTCTTCTACAACCTCTTTTATATGTTTGTGAGACTAATAACCTATTAATATAGGCTAATAATATGGAGACGAAAGGTTCTACAGCTGCCCGAATAACGAAATTACAGGAATTCCACCAATACTTGAAGATTAAAGATTTACTCTATTTACGTCTTCACTTTGTGTGATTAAAAACGTTGAAGTTCATGTGGACAGAATTTGGCTGAGGTATTCAGGACTGGGTTTAGGCTACAACCAGATTTTACTCAATGGAGAAGTTCTCCCAACACAGAAAGCGCTACTCCACCATCGGAGGGACGAGGAGGCAGTGATCCTTACACGAGTGAATGTCCTTTCTCAGAACCCAGAACTCCGAGTTGTCCTCAAATCTCACCAAGCAGCACTGCTTGACTCCGTCGACCTGAGGATGGGGAGTCAGAAGGAGACGGAACATTATGGGAGTCTCTCTGGTCAACGTCAACACACACGGTCACTTGAAAAGTATGTTTCCTAGACACACACTCGCACACTTACTCTCTTCACATTGCCAAGGTACAGCAGTCCATCACTCCAACGAGCCAACACATCATCTCCCTCGCTGACTCCCCCCATCCTGAGGAGAGACACAGAGAGGAGAGAGCGGGGCTTGTGTGAAAATGGAAATCCGATTTATCCGCTGAATACTTTGCTGCCGTTGCTGACATACAGGGTTTAGGTCCCCCGGCCGCTCAGACAGCCGGCTTTCAGTGCAAAGGGGTTAAAATCTCCAACACATGCGCGTGCTCGCACACACACACACACACACACACACACACACACACACACACACACACTCCTCTTCTTTAGACCTGAGCATATCCAGCCTGTATCCACCAGAGTGAAAGATGAGAGTGAGTATACACAACCAGAGAGCAAGACAAATGATTACTGCACACATCAAACACACACACACACATAGGGGGGTGGGGGGGAGCACTGCATGATGACTGCTGCAACACAGTTTAACTGGATGCAGCTACTTGAAGCATCTCCCATGCACTTTGCCCGCCGTCTTCCTCACCTCCTTTCTCAACAGCTTACAAACTTGAATAGATGCATGAAACGACTCCTCGGGCGTTTTGTCTTTGCACACTGAGCATTTGTTCCAGTGCATGCACACATGTCCATGCAGACGCAGCATGCAGAGCGGCGTTATCAGATGGAGCATTGAACAGTAGAGGGGGCTGGCCGGTGAAGGGTACCTGTCAAGTCGCACTCCTTTCCGTCGGGGTCACTGGGATTCCTGGACAGGCTGGACATGAAATGCCCTCATCAGCTGTGGACGTCCAATTACCGCCAGCTCCGATGCGCAGCGTGCTGGTTCGCAAAAAGTGGCTGGTGTGCATGTATGTCTCTGTCTGTGCCAGGCGCCTCTCTCTGAGTGTGTGTGTGTGTGTGTGAGTGTGTGTGTGTCAGTCAAACCGTCAGCAAGGAGGAGGAGGGAGGAGGTAGAGGAGGAGGCGACTGTGACTGTCCGTCCGTCTCTCTCAGACTAGTTTGTCCGTCCTTTCTCCGCGGTGCCGTTTCATCATGTCCCCGTCGCTGTTGCTCCCTCACCCCCCCACTCTCACACCTCACCCCTCTCCCAGCCGCCGAAGCTTATTAAGGCGGATTTTGTCTGAGCTGCACCGGAATCAAGCCGCCAGAGACGCCATCATCCCTCTGCCTCTCGCCCTCCGCCGACTTGTTGTGACGCAGACATAAAACACTGAGCTATCGTGGGAGTGGGTTGGTGGAGTGGAAGGGTGGGGGGCATCCAGAGGTGTGGGAAGTGTGCTTGTGTTTGGCGGGGAGGGGGGTCTTTGCTGTCTGAGAGCGTGACCCTAAAATGATTGTGACACACTTGTGATGTCTGAGGGCAGGAAGTAAGGGATGCAGGGATGCAGCGCGCGCGGTGACAGGGGCCAATTAAGCGGCCAATTAGAGACTTTAGCCGCCTCATTAATTGGTCTCCGACAAGAAGTAACATCCAAGTTTAGGAAAGCAGAGAGGGAAAGTTTTCAAACAGAACAAAACTGAGGCCAGTACTTCAAAGGCTTCGGATCTGAAGTCGCTGCCAAAATTAACTTAAAGCTTCTTTAATAAAGTGGCTTTTTGAAGGCTTATATAATATAATGCATGCTTTTATCTTTCTGAAAAAAGAACAGCATTTATTTTTAAAAAATTATGAGCGATCCTGAGATCTTGGTGTAACCTTGGAGGGAAAATAAAAGGATTTCCTGCGCGTCCATCTGGATTTTTTTTTGTTTGTTTGTTTGTTTTTTTGTTTGTTTGTTTTTTGTTTCCGTTTGGTTGAAAATAACACACACAACCTTACACATCTAAAATAAAATGATAAATTGTTGAAATCATATTTGATTTTCCAGTTAACTGACTGGTAAATGTGAAAGTAAAAACGCTTAGAATAAAGTAAACAGAAAATGATCATTTGGGCATATTGGTCTACTCACAGTTGAGTTTCCGCTGAACCATCTCGTGACTTGTTCATTTCTTACACGTTAAGTACAGCAGCCAGACATGTGGTAACACCGCTGCATACGGTTCAAAATGGCCCCTGGCACGTTAAAAATAAAAGGTGGAAGTTTAGTTTTCCGTGTTCGACCACTGGGGGGCGCGCAAATACCAAGAACTCTGCGGCCGAAAGTCTGGCTGACTGAAGAATTCTGGAATTTCAGAAAACTCTTCATTTTGTGATTTAAAAAAAAATCCCTTAAACGAGACTGATGATGGGAAAATGTTGGTCCACGATATTATATGAGTTTATGTGAATAAAAGAGCGCATTATTACAGTTTCAAAGCCCCTTGATCAGTGCAGTCATGGTGTGTTCACATAGCCAACAGGAAGATTATGCCTTATTGTTTCATGCAGTAAGGCAATCGTCAGTTGTAATTAATCTGAATTCATCAAGGGTCACAGATTGTGCGAATTAAAACTAGAAATAATCTAATAAAACAACAGTAAGAAACCGAAAGGTCAATCTAAAACGCCAAGAGCCTGAAGGAAGTTCTTAAGAGGGTTGATGATGGTGTCTCCGAGACATCTCTCACATTAGAAATTCCTAAAGTTGGACTCAAAACCACACCGCGAGCAACAAAAGACTTAGACTAAAGTCCAAAATTGTTTTAGAGTTTAGATGATTTTTCCTCAAGAGATAAGATATTTCTGAAAAATGTACAAAAAAGAGTGTTGGTTGTTGAGAAACAGCAAAAGCAGCAAAGCAGTCCCAGAGCATTACCCTACCACCACCATGCTTGACTGTAAGTATGGTTTTCTCTTTCTGCATTACTGTATTCATTTTACATCTAATTTAATGGGACACACCGCTTCCAAGAATTTCCACTTTCATCTCGTCAGTCCACAGAATATTTTTTCAAAATTGTTGTGGATCATCAAGATTTTTTTTTTTTTGCAAACGTGGGACGGGTCTTTGTGTTCTTTTTGGTCAGCCGTGGTTCTGGCCTTGGAACTCTCTCACGGAGGCCATGTTTGCCTAGTATCTCTTTCATAAACACTGACCTTATCTGAAGAAAGTGAAACCTGCAGCACTTTAGATGTTCTCGGTTCTTTTGAGTCACTGATGCAATAACTGAGTAATTTTGGAAGAGCAGCCAGTCCTGCGAAGGTTCGCCACTGTTCTACATTTTCTCCGTTTGTAGAGAAAACATGGAGCACAGTCGTTCACCAGAGCCCTAAGCCTTAGAAATATCTTTGTAACCCTTTCCAGCGTGACTTTGTTTCTTATCTGTTCTTGAATTTCTTTAGATCATCATGATGATGTGTTGCATTTTGAGATTGTTCAGCCTACTTCATGCTGTCAGACAGGTTCTGTTTAAGAGATGTGTTTATTCTACAGGTCAGACACTCATCGGGCCTGGCTGAAAATAAATAAACAATAAAAAACGTCACAAATTACAATTTAAAGAGGGGGATAATTATGTTTGGATATATAGCAAAGCAGGCCCACAAAAACTTTAATGCTTTGTTGCATTTCTTTTGCACGAATTACTGCATCAGTGCAGCGTGGCATGGAGGCAATCAGCCTGGTTCAGCCCAGATTGCTTTGGTAGCAGCCTACAGCTCTTCTGCACTGTTGGCTCTGTCTCTAATCTTCTTCTTGACAGTACTCCATAGACTCTCTATGAGGTCTAGAGCACAATGAAACATGGCTGATTAAAGTGGGAACCGCTTCTTTTGGCAGTGAGAGCAGATGTCAAGCTATGATGGAAAATGAAATCAAGCTTGTCAGCAGTGGAAAGCACAATGCAATTTTCTAGTAATTGACTCTAGACTTGACAAAGCACAGTGGAAGAGCACCAAGAAATGACATGGCTCCACAAATCATTACTGACTGAACAAACATTGTACTGGACCTCAAGCAGCTTGGGTTCTGTGCTTCTCCACACTTCCTCCAGACTCTGGGATCCTGATTTCATCTGAAAAGAAGATTTGAACCACTGAACAACAGCTGAGTCCCTTTTCTTTTGCAGGGAATAAGTTTTTATTCATGTCTGTGGTTCAGAAGTGGCTTAACACTAGAAAACAGTTGCAGTCCATGTCTGGGATACGTCTGTTTGAGGTGCCCCTTGAAGAACTGATTTCAGTTGCAGTTCTTGCTCTGTGAATCTAGCCAACAATCTTAATCTTAGGCAGGCTTCACTTTACAATCCTTTCAACGCTGCATTTATTCTGTTGCTTGTATTGCATTCTTTTTCAACCACATTGTTTCCTTCGACTGAACTTTCCACCAAAATGAGCTGATAAAGACGTTGAACAACCAGATTCTGATTGTCTGCTGGACAACTGTCAGCACTATTCCCCATGATTATGTAGGACATAACATGGCTTACACAGGAATTATATCTTTAAAATCCTTTGTCTGTAAGCCGTAATCATCAAAATTAACTGAAATAAATCACTGAATTACACTAACCAGCTACTCTCTTAGAACCACATGTTCAATTGCCTTGTTAACACAAATAGCAAATCAGCCAATCACACAGCAGCAACTTAGTGCATTTAGACATCTGGAGAAAAGCTGATTCAAAAATATGGGAATCTATGAAACATAGCATGGTTGTTGCTGCAAAATGGGCAGTTCAGACTACTTTGAAAACAGCAGATCTGCTGGGATTTTCATGCACAACCGTCTCTCAGTTCCACAGAGAAAGGTCCAGAAAAAGAAAAAAACAATCCAGTGAACTTCAATTGTGTGGATACTTCAAAGTCAGATTCAATTCAAAAATACTTTATTTATCCCAAAGGGAAATTAAATGTTGATGTAACTCATGTAATTAAGGAGTTATTATAGATGTGATGGCTGTGGGCAGGAAAGATCTCCTGTAGCGGCCCATTTTACAACCAGTCTGAAGAGGCCTCTGACTGAAGAGGCAATGACAGTCTCATGAAGAGGATGCTCGGAGTTCTCCATAATTTTCTTGATTTTATGCAAAATCCTTCTTTGCATCATCATCTCCAGAGGTTCCACAGTCGTCCCCAGAACAGAACCAGAACAGAACCAGCCTTCTTTATCAGGTTATTGAGCCTTTTTAGGCCCCTGGCTCTGATTCTGCTGCCCCAACAGATGATGGCAGAGGAGGTGACGCTCTCAACAACAGACTTATAGAAGATCTGCAACATCTTGCTGCAAGCCTTAAAGGATCTGAGCTTCCTCCAGAAGTCCAGTCTGCTCTGTCCCTTCTTGTAGACGCTTCACTGTTGAGTCTCCAGTCCAGTCCGTTGTCCAGATGAACACCGGGGTCTGTATATTTCTCAACCACCTCCACTTCTTCTGCCATGATGGAAATAGGGTTTGCCCTGTTTTTCCTGAAATCTATAATCATGTCCTTTGTTTTTTTTTTGTTTTTTTTTAAAAAACAAAAAAAAAAAAAAAAAAAAAAAAAAAGCCTTGTTGATGTGAGAGCTCAGAGAAGAGTGGGCAGACTCATTTGAGATGACATAAAAGCAACAGCAGCACAAATAAATAACCACTGGTTACAACAAAGATTTTTGGAATAAGCTACCATCTCTAAACTAACATGTCAGAGCTTGAGGCAGATGGGCTGCAGCAGCGGCAGACCAGGTCCCTCTGCTGTCAGCTGGAAACTGAGGTCACAACCCACACAGGCTCACCAAAACTGTTACTGTAGAATGGGAAATGTTTCCTGGTTTGATGAGTCTTGATTTCAGCTGTGACATTCAGATGGTAGGGTCAGACAACATGGATCCACCTCCTTCCTTGCATCCATGGTTCAGGTGGTGGTGTAATGGTATGGGGAATCATTTTTTGGCACAGTTCAAGCCACTTAGTACAAGTTGAGTTTTAAATGTACAGCCTTCCTGAGCGCTGTTGCTGTCTGTGTCCATCGTTTTATGATCATGGTGTAGCCATCTTCTGCTTTCAGCAGGTTAATGCACCATGTCACCTTCAGAAGGTGTTGGGAGGGGAGATTCGGATCATGGATTTGCAAGTCCACAAATCTGCAGCAACTGTGTAATACCATTATGTCAACATGGACCAAAAACACAGGAGGTTTCAGACTCTGTATTGAATTTTTGCCAGGGAGAATTGAGGCTGTTCTGGAAGGGGGCCAATCCAGTGGAAGTGATCGATAAGATTTTATCATCCATAAAAAATCTTAAAACAAAAAAGAGAAAAACTTTTTATAGATATTCTCATTCACAGAGATGCATATGTGTGTAAATTCTACTAACAAATTGTGAGAGGTCCATGAGAGGACAAATGAGGACAGAGAGAACAATGGATCAGACAGTCGTCGGTACAGATTTGACTAAGTTTTAAAGTTTAAAGTTATTAATAAGCGTCTAAAGCTTGGATTTTTTTTTTTATTGCGCCTAAGTTTCGACTTAAATATTTAATAATAACCTGAGCACAAGCTTTAAATCTATCTGGGTTCTTCAAGCCGCCTTGTTGTGGTAACAGAGTGTGTTTTCAGTGTAGGCGGCGTGCGCGCCGGCGGTGCGTAAAGCGCGTCCGCGCCGCGTCTCTCAGCTGCTCCTGCTCCCAGGCTGAGCGGCGCACTGTCAGCAGTTGCAGTGCAGCGTTGTGTGCGGTGTTCTGCTCTCACCGCCGCTGTAAACCACCCAGAGAGACGGATCTGTTACCGGAGCGCTGAGAGCTGAACACATCCAGGAACTGCGACGTTAGGGGGAGCAGCAGCTGCGGCAGGAGGAGGAGGAGGAAGAGGAGGAGGAGGAGAGTTTGCTGCCACACCAAAGTGCGTTATCAGCTGCTGAAGGCTGGACAGACGCGACGTGTGGGGGACGCTGATAGAGGGGAGACTCTGTGGAGGGCGTAGAGGTGAGGTCTCGGCTGTCTGCGGTGACCGAGGCACAGATGGGCGCGACTTCCCCCAGCTGAGCCGCTCTTATCGACCCGGCAGCGGTCGTCAGATGCTGACAGTTGGATAAGTGGCGTCCAGCGAATGACACCTACCTCTCAGTGAGTTGATCTCTGTGTTTCTCTGCCTGTTTCATTCACAGTAGGAAGCAGTTAGTTCTCTGCTGTGTGTTTTAATGGGAGTGCCAGCACGCAGAAACTTTTACAGCCCTCATAGCTTCAAGCTTTTCTATCTGCAGGGTTCAGGTTAAACATATCTGAATCATGTGCATTATAGGGCGTGACTTTGGTCCAACCTAGTTACAGCTCTATGTGCCTGTGTGCATGTTTATACCTCAGTCATATGTGGGCTGTTTGCTTTGGTCAAAGCTTCTGAATAGCAGCCTTTCAGACTCTGCACAGCCGTTGGTGAGAGCACATGCTGCACTGTTGATGCCTTGTTTCCCCTGCAGCTTGTGTTTTCCCCCTCTCACGCAGACTGCACCCTTGCTCTCTTGAGAAACTGAGCAGAATCTTAAATGTTACAGCAAATCCGGGATGATGTAAGAGAAAGTGTTGCACAAAGGCAGCTGCCTGAGTCAAGATGGAAAGAAGAAGAAAGTTGGGCCTGCTTTTTGGAGCTGCTTCGCTATTTTCTGATCCAGAGCTTTAAGGGCAGTAGGCCATTATCACCCTGGCAGAGGCAGATGGACTCTGTGAAATTTAGCTTTCAGCATGCACAGAAACTATTCTGCATGTCTTCCTCGAGAGCAGAATCAAAGAGCTTGACAGAGCATGCCAAATTAAAACCTTTCAGGCTAAAATGACAATATACGAGCACTCATCTGACATTTCCATGCAGCTTATATCATATCAACTAGGACATCTTCTCTCTTCCTCAAACAGTGTTTATTCGATGTCTATCTTCACATCAAATACCAAAGAAGGGAAAGGGAAATGGAAGTAAAGGTTGCTATGCAAATCCAGACCTGCTTTCCGGCGCAGCGACTGTGTTAAACAAATCAGTCAAGGCCTAGCGCCCATCACTAACTCCACTGTTTCTCCTGCTCTTAAACCTCTCAGCTCAGACTCTGTTCCAGAGAACATCTTGGTTTCACAGATGTAATTATTTGTCAAGTGTGATCATAACAGAACTCTTAAAATACATTGTTTTAAGGCCTGATTAATACAGATGCAAGTGCAAAGACGAATCTGATACCTGACATGTTTTTTGGTTTGGGAAAGCACATACAATATGTAATACACTCATAATTGTTAGGATTTTTTGGTGTTACTGATAATTGTAGCCGTGACTCAGTGTTTTGGTCTAATTATGTCATAATGTCATAAGGCTTTTTTAGCCTTAGCTGGGACTCAAGTCACTTTAACAAGCCTTTTAAAAGTTGGTCCTGCAACACCTTCTAAACATCTTGAAGTTATGAAGTTATGGCCAAAGTAAGAGGGGCTGATCGTCAAACTGCTGCTGTTACACCTGTGAGCCCACTACGGCGGTATTCATGGGTCTTGCATGCATGAAATTCTTTTTTGTTGTGTGTCAAAAAGGTACCTTTTGAGCATGCCGTTGTTTCTAGAAATGTTATGCTGTAACCTTGCAGCAGAAATATACCCAAAACCTGGAGCAAAATATGCTTGAATTACTTACAATGGCAGTGTTTTGAAAATATTGCAGATTGGCTGTTTAAATTAACATAGATGAAGGATGACATATCAATATTTTTTTCATTCTGAAACATATTTGCACTAAATATGATGTCAGTTCTTCTAAAATGCAGTTTTCATAAATGCAAGGATGCACTAATTCAAACCCTGTGTAATGGCATCACACCATACCTGTGGTGATGGTACCTGAGAGCCAGGTTGCTGAGTAGGTATGAGGACTGCTCTATTATAACCATCTAAGCTGCTTAAAGATGAGTTTTAGGGCTCCTTGAAGGACATTCAAAAGACTGGCTTATGTTCGTATTTATTTATTTGAAGCTAGTCTGAGGTAGCTTATTTTATCTGAGAAATAATGCCTCTTGATTGGTTCTCTCCTCATCTCCACTGTTTTTTGCTGGTCTAGGCTTGAAAAAGATATTTTTCTGACAAATATCACACTTTGCTTTAGTGTTGCTACCACTCACTTCAAAGTAAGTGTGCAACACTGCCTCCTTTAAACTGCTATGTACCAGTCTACTCAGATAATGTAATTCTGTATTTGCATGTCAAATAGGCTAAGCATGTGACCCTGCTGCTCTCCTCCGCTTGTCTTCCATTTAAATCAGTCGTAAAGGAAGAGCTTTTGTGTGCATCTGTGAAACCCAAACAAAATTGTGCCAGAGCGTCAAAACTTTGTCCAAGATGCACGTTTTGATATGTACGTGATTATCATCATAGGATGCGGCCAGCTTGAAAAGGTAACAGTCAGTTGACTTGTCTTTATGGTGGTATAGCAGACCTTAGTAATATATTAGTTTTTCAAGAGTTTATGATCTAAGTAACAAGTTGAGATGCTTCCTTTAGTGCCTGGCTAGGAGACCATTGAACACTCTTCTCTTGCTTTTTCTTCCTGTCTGTGGCAGCTGGCACCATGCTCCACCGTAACCTGCGAACAGGTGGTTGTAACCTGCCGGGGGTGGAGTCAAGCGATGTGCCTCTCATTGGCTACCGGCCCTTATCGCCTGATGGGGGAACCCCAAGCAGTCAGTCAGGGAGGAGTGAAAATGTGGAAAATTCACAGGTAAGTTTGTTTTTCTCCACATGCAGCATGTAGCAGAACTTTGTGAAAGGAAGTTGGTCCTCACATGACAGCTTAGTTCTGTGAATACGTTCATGGCGTTTATGAACCGTGAATGATACTTCCAATATCATCTGCTCATTTCATTTGCCACCACCTCCCGGTTCATCACAGCTAACAGCATTCAGAGCAGTGTTACATGAAACCGTATGGGCCGTGTTCAATTTTCAGTTTGTTGAATAAACATCAGATGCGGTTGCCTGGTTCTCAGAAAACACAGAGGAAATAAAGCTTGTGTGATGTACACAAAGGGAGTGTATATGTACATAATCTGCTGCTTTTCTGGCATTGTTCAGCAGAAAATTAATACATTTAATCTGTTATGGTGATAGTAGTTATGCAAACACGTACCGTAATAAATTTCCAAACACAGTTCATAACTTAAAATGTAATGAATATGCACATATATGAATGCTGATTTTGAGAAATTTTGCAGCTGGAAACAACTGACTTTGTTGCAACTGGTGCCTGAAGTTTTTTAAACACTTATTTTCATGCTATATGGCAGGTTTTCACCAAAAACAGCAACATAGTAATATATCTTGTTGTCATTTGTTAAGTTTTATTAATATTCTCAGTCAATCTGTCTCATAAACTACAAAGATTCAATCCTAACGATTAAGCTTACCTTTGAATTGAGCAATCTTTTTTCCACAATTAAAAAATCTGGAGATTTCTGTATTATTCCCGGGATTATAATTTTTTTAAAACCAACATATCAAAACATGTAAATACAAATACTTATTTTATTATATATAGTCATTTTCAGTAAATTAGAATATTATTGGAAAGTACAATTATTTCAGTAACTCATTCCACTGAAAATGAAACATATTGTGTAGATTAATTGCAAACAGCCTGATGATTTCAAGCTTTTATTTCTGTTAAATGCAACGATTTTCTGCTACAGCTAATAAAAAGACAACATTTAAAATTAAAATACTAAATCAGACCAATAAAAAAGCATTATTAATTCATAAATGTAGGTTAACTGAAAAGTACAACACCTGTTCAAAGATTTTTCAAAAGGTACTTTTAATCTGACAAATGAGCCTGATAGGAATGCATATTCTAATTTATTGAACATGACTGAATATGACATTTTTGCTTTTGTCTCGTTCTTTGGTTTGAGATCAAAATTCACTCATAACAGCTGAGTTAGTGTCAGGTATTTATTTTTAACATTAAATTGCAAGCATGCAAAATGGTGACCATAAGTCTGAATAGTTTAGCATAATGATTTGTTTGCTAGCACATTGATGCTAGCAGTTAGCTTAGATGTGCCTTAGAGCTGCACGTTTGTAGCTTTGTGTTAATTTCTTCTGTTTCTTTCTGGTAAGAAATACCAAAACAGGGCGGCAGAATTTCACAAAAAATATTTAATAGTGATACTATTTTAAAAAAAAATTGCAATAACACTATCAGTTGCAATTAACCAACACTCTTCTTATTTTAACCAATACATAAAATATGAGCTTTAGCGTCTTAGCCGCAACATTATCACACCTGGTGTGAGTAATAAGAGAAGTTAAAGTCCATTCAACTCACCAAATATGTTGGACTTGGACTTGAAATATAATCAGGGATAGGTGACATGTACTGAAAATGTTATCACAATATGTTTATGGTATTTATGTGATATTGATAAAAAAAAATATATTGACAACTTTGTTAAATTATATTTAGGCATCTGTGACAATGCAGTCACAGTCCCATAAACACAAATACTGCTCTAAAATACATTTTGGGACACCAGTTATATAAAGAAGTATCTTTTTTTCACTGAATTGCACACATTAACTTGATTTAATCATATTTTGATATGTATTGACATTTATTGATGCTCTCATAGAACTAACAGTAGATGAAATACTAAAGGTTCCAATCCTGATGGTTTCGGACACTATTAATGGGAAATTTCACAATAACTAAAAATTCTTTTTACAATCAGAATTTTTTTTTTTGATGATGATGATAACAAGAAAATACTACAATAAAGTCATATCCCTAAATATAACGTCTTATTTAAATAGTATATCCATCGATCCTGTTCAATCGTGATATTCCACAGGGTGATATTGTGACAACGATTGCAATTTGATATATTCTCGACCTCTATTCTGAAACTAACTTATTGAACTAATATTCAACTGTCATCTACTTTTATTGCTAATTTGTAAATATTTTAAAAATAGTAAACATAATTCTAAACAACCAAGTTTTGTCTTTGAGAGTTTCTTAGTATTAATAGTTAGCTTGATATTCTTTTAAAGGTTACCTTTTTGGTTTTTGACCAGAATCCCTGAAAAACTACTTCATTCATCTTCAGCCCTCGATCATGTTTAGTGCTAAGAAGCAAATATTTGCAAAAAAAGTGAAAAATATTCTGAGACAATTTAGCACCACCCTTGTTGACATTAGCAGTTAGTGCTGACCTGCCTCAGAGCTGTCCATTATTAGCATTGTGTCGAATTCTTTTGTTTTTTTGTTTACCAAAATACTCTAAAACTAATTAGCTTTAGCTGTTTTCTCTGGTTTAATTATTACAAAACAAAATTCAATGCATTTGAAAAATGTCTGTTTTCTTAGCAGCAGATTAATTTCAGCAACAGTAGCTGGTATTACTGTGTTATTGATCAAGCAACTCAATCTTTAAGCGGTTCAGAGTTTAGTAATTCAGGATTTGTAAAATGTGGACGACAGCTTGTTGAGTCTGTGGAGGTTATAGGGTCCAGGTGGATCTATTGGAGCTTTCACCTCTGTTAATGTTTAATGGCTGGTGAGTGAGGCTTGTTGAGCCTGAACAGATGGTTTCTCTGTGAGCTTTACATTTAGTCAGATGTACTTTCCTAACTTGTATTTTTTTTCAGTCTGTCACTAATAACCAGAGGACTGAAAAACCTGAGTAATAAGACGCTTTTCTTTACCACAGATGACTTGCTTGTTATTGTTGGGTTTAACTTCATTCTGAACTTTCAAGAAACTCCTTTTAGTTTCTAGACTCTCTCAAATGGTCACATTTCCTCTCATGTCACAAGTTAACTGCTGGACTGCCGTAAATAATACATGTTGTGGTTTGGCCAGCTGAGGCAATGCACACTTGCTCTCAGCATGAATGCTATCCAGTTTCCCAGTTTGTCTCCAAGGACATTCAGTAAAGTGGAATCCAATACAGGCCTTTTACTCATACTTTAATGAGGGAAACTTGGATATCTGAGTCAGAAGCGATAACCTCAGGTGAGTAATGAAGCTTGGAGATTATAAAAGGATTATTATACCAAACAGAAACAGCAAAAAACATGTTTGAGCTCCAATATATGATTGAACAACTGAGAATAGAAAATGTTCTTGTTACAGAATTGGACCATATGCCGCAGTAGCTGAAACTACAGCTGAAACCAGAAGTTTATATATACTGTCTGACATTAAATTAGACTTACCTTTAATGTTTTTGGTCTGTTTGGAAAATTATTTCTCTTTCCTAAATGCCAGAAAAATGAGAGAGGACTTTGTAACTTTGGTCAAATGTTTTGGATTTCCTTTCACAACCCTCTTACAATTATTTGCTGAACTTCTGGGCCATTCCTCCCAACAGAACATGTGTAAGTCTGTAGATCACCTTGCTCACACACCTTCTTAGCTCCTCCCACCCATTCTCAATGGGACTAATGTCAGGTCTTTGTGATGGCCACTCAAACACACTGACCAAACTTTAACTTCCAGGATGATCTTTACTCCCTCCATTTGCAAAAATACCCACACAACATGATGCTGCCACTCCTGTACTTCACTGTTGGCATGGTTCTCTCAAACTTGCAAGCCTTCCCCTTTTTGTATCCAAATGTAACAATGGTTTTTGGGCCCAAACACTTTAATTATTGTTTCATCAGACCACAGGAAATGTCCCCCAAACTGATGTTGTTTATCCCTCAGTGAGTTTACAAGCTGCTTTCTGGCCTTTTAAATTTCCTTTGAATTAATGGCTTCTTCCTCCCTGAGCGGCCTTTCAGGTTATGTCATTGCAGAATCGTCTTGCTGTGGATCATGCCGCTCTCTTACCAACGAAAGTCAACATCTTTATCAGATCTTTTGCTTTTGTCAGTACCAATACGAGGGCCAAACACTCCCATGCTGTTTATATGGTGTATAGTTGTTTGAATGGGTGAACATGGCGCCTTCAGATATCTGGGAATTGCAACCAAGGATGAACCAAACTACTTGATTTCTTGGCTGATTTTTTTTCTTTCCCCATGATGTCACATAAGGAAGCAATATGCTTGAGGTGTTGCCTTAAAATACATCCACAGGGTGTTACAGCCTTCAGTTTCCTAAAATGTGTATGAACCTGTCAGAAGCTTAAAAAGTCAGCTGTGCTTTCAAAAATTATTTGAAGGCATGGGGAACTTGAATTTTACCTCTCTCTGTCACTATTTTGGGAATATTGTTGAAACAGTATAATCCAGCTAAAATATGTTTATTTTCAGATTTTGTTTATTTGTGGAAATTATTATATTTGTCTTACCCTGTAGAAGTAATTACACCTCTTCCAGTGCAAGTTCTCAGGGTGCAGACTGCTGTAATCAGTTTATAAAATGTAATGCAAATATTTTTATTCCAGAAGAGTGATTGTAGCTGTTGGATCTCCTTGCATGTCGTCATGCCGGTCATTCGGAAAATTGTCAGATTTCAATTCCAAGCTTACTTAGTTTACGTATTATAATGAGATGTTGTTACAAAAGATAGAGCCATGTTTGCACATTTTCCAGTGCCTTAATTTGCTCCTGACAACGTTACTTGCATTTCTAAAGATAATCAGGACTGAAGAATACGACTTGTTTGTCTTGAATGTTCAAGAGTTTTACTTGAAAGGCATTAGATAACAGGCACCACAGGAATGCACAGATGAAAGCACACAACGAGAAGCAAAGAGAAAGATAGGAAGGAAGGGGTCTGATTTGTGGAGCACTCACAAAAAACAATGCTTATCTTTAAATAAAGCCTCAAGAAGCATTTATGACCCTCGGCTCAGACAAACGATTTTGCACAGCTGAAAATATTCTCAGAAAGTTAGCTATGAGGCTTTTAATTGAGGAAAAAGGATGAAACAGGTTTTTTGGAGATTGGAATCTCTTGGGATGTGGTGAAAAATTAAAAGCAAGATTTTTTTTCCTGCACGGTTCCTCATTTGGTGCTATTTAGTATCTGACGTTGTTTAGGAGAAGTTATGGCAGCCTTAGTTTGTGATGGAAGGAGAGAGGAAGAAAAATAGCTTCTCAACACAGCAGCATGTCCTGCTTCCTGTGTTTGTTTCCACTTATTATGTGCTTCCTGTATATAACTGGGGGAACTTAGGGAACCTGAAGAATAAAGAGAACGAAGGACTCCAAAATTAGATCCGATCTGACAAATAATACAAACAAGGCCGACGCTTTTTTCCTATGCATTAAATAGAAAAAACTAGTTCAATAAATTTAACAGATAAAAAGCTCCAAAGCACTTTAAAAACACTTCAATTCATGTGATTCTCAGCAGCGCCCTGTGTTCATAAGCATAAGCACAGAAGAAGGTTCTGCTCTAGCTGACCCAGATTTGGTCAGGCTTCAGAGGGCTGGTGCTCTGCTGAAAATTATTTTATTCCTCAAAAATCTGAAGAGGTTTTAGCAGCAGCAGCTGGGAAAATAAAACTATACAAAGGCTAGCTTCCTTTGTGACAAAGGCAGACAGGATCACTCTGCCAGTGACGACTTTACTTCAGCGAGGGCGACACAGTTGATATTGCCTTGCAACAAGATGGTCTTGGGTTTGAATCCAGCCCTGGGGTCTTTCTGCATGGAGTTTTTACACATACATGGTTTTTTTCTGGGTATTCCAACTTTCTTAGGAAGTCCTAAACCATACATCGTAAGCTTATTGGTCTCTCTAAATTGTCCTTAAATATGAGTGTGTATGTGCGTATGGTTGTCCAGGGTGTACACCACCTCTCACCTGTGACCCTGCAAGGATATGCAGGTATAGACAATGGATGGTTTGAATTTGGAATATATTCTATTTTATTCCCACTTTCAGAGTAAAATTGGGTTATCATGAGTTTTCTGTCCCTTTTTAATGATATTAGCTGCTTAACAGTTTCCTTAATGGTAGTTGTGGACGATTTATTACAAGACTTGCAGCCCAAACACAAGGTTAGCTTTTTTTATTTAATTTTTTTTTTTTTTTTTTTTTAACGTGTCCTGCCAGCAGGGTGGCACTCAGAACTGAGTTTCAAGATGAGGCCCGACAGATTTATTTTCACAAGTGGAGTATTATGGCTTTCGCCATGATTCTCCACTATGTGAAACTTTATTAGAAATTTGACTTTGGGTTTATTTTAAACATAATAGACATGGAGATGGAAAAATGGAGAAAGGAAAGGGAGAAAAGTGGGGAAAAGGTTTAAAGGGAAGGAAGGAGATAGGAGCAGAGGAGAGTAAGAAGTATATAGATAACACAAGTCAACAGCCTTGGAGTTTGCCTCTTGACCTGCAGAAAGAGAAAAAACAAAACCAAGAAACCACAACAATAAACAACATATGCATATATAATAATAACAAATATAACATTACTGAAAAGTATCCAGTACAAGTTAATACAAGATGTATTTTGTGGCAACCGCAGCACAACATAGGGTGTATCTGACAAACACCTGAATCTAAACACCTGTGTTTAAGCTTTTTTACATGATAGCATAAGGCTAAGCGGGCGCTTTGCTGAATGTTGCGCTGCATTAATGGTCCAACTGGTTTATCTACATGGGAATGTCATCCGTAAGGGAAACAGAGCAGGGGGAGAGAAGGGGAGATTTAAAGAGAGGGGGCATTGTTCTGGAAAAGGCTTCAGGGCTTTGTCTCTCAGTGTGTGTGTGTGTGTGTGTGTGTGTGTGTGTGTGTGTGTGTGTGTGTGTGTGTGTGTGTGTGTGTGTGTGTGTCCACTGATGAAGGCCTTTGATTCTGTGAACATTATTCTTTTGATACAAACGTTTTATATGCATATATTATATGCAAGTAGAAGAAAAGTAATTAACTTTTAACTGCTTTATCAATACCTGCATGTTCTCATCTGTGTTGTGGTGTGTGTGTGGGAGTGTGTGTGTAATGGGAGTGTCCACATGATGCCGACTTCCGGGGGCCGGATTTGAGTCCTGCTTCAGGTGTGTAACAAAGCCTCCAGTTGTGTAGCGAGGCACGCTTCACAGGGATAAACTTGCAGAAATCCGTCTGGATTCAGAGGAATTCTGGAAAAGAGCGGAGCGCAGATGAAAAGGGAAGGAGAAAATGGGGAAAATGCTCATGGCTTTATCCTGAAGATTTCCAGGAAGCTTAAGGATTCCTACCTGTCTGTACTTGCCCGGGACGAGGTAACTGCTGTGACAGTTTTCTCTTTTGCTCTCTGTGTGTTTATGTGCTGAGTTTATGGAAAAGACAGAAATGTTGGCAGATGTGTACAGAACAGGTCGAGATAAAATCTAGATTTGGATAAACATGTTTGGCTTTAACGGCCTCTGAATGTAAGGAACGTCCGTTCGGAGCTCTGACCTTCAGACAATCCAAGTTCAGGTAATGTGACAGAGGCCACTAGAGGTTAAATGGGTTTATTATGATAAATTAGACCATAAACCTGATCTGGGTCAGACCGTATGGCTCTTCTGCTGCTGTGAACGTGTACACTAAGCTCGCTCTGGGGCTTTGAACTTGCCTTTTCAAGTGCCAACTTGAGGTGGATCTTTGGAATTTTACTTTTGGAAAATAAAACCAGCCGTCACAACAATTTAGAAGATGTTAGGATTTTGGTGTTTTTTTCCTCAGAGTGTCTCCAAGGTGTTACCATTGTGTTATGGAGATCAAAACAGTTGACTCACAGCGACTCAGAGCCATCACACCAAAGTTGTCTGAAGATTGCACATTGGAAAGCGTGACCCAGCACTTGGCTGTTGCTCAACATAAATACACACTAATGTTGGTTGATGTGAGAGTTATATGTTGTAATCTAAATATAAGCAACAAAGTAGAAAGATCAGAAACAAACAATCATTTTAAATTGTTTTTATGGTCATTTATTCTGAAAATTTGGATAAATAAAACTGATAAAACATTTTGATTTCTTCACTGGCATGGTTTCTCCTTTTATATATTAACGTTTATGTGCTTTTCAGTAAAACATCACCAAAATCAAGCTTTAAGACTAAAGCGCTCTCTTATTTAGATGCAGAAATATAAAATTATTGCTATTTAAAGTATTTAAGCCTCTTTATTGTAGTAGTGCACCAAATCCTGTGCTGCTCCTGTTAGAAGATATAAAAGAAAATGTACTTTTTGTGTAATATTCTCTTGTACATGAGGGTTTTTGCATAAATAGTTTTTTAAAAAATTCCCCAAACATGTTTGTTTATTGGTAAAACATAATTTATCTGTGATGTACCTTCAGATAAATGTAATACAGGACCACTCCTGCAGCTTGTGTTAAGTAATAAGTCATCTGCCTCTTATCGCTTTGTCTGTTTTGGCAGTATTCAAATGTCTCTGGAGAGCGGCTGCACGTATCACACTTCTTTTCTCCATGAGAGAGCTGTGACTCATTAGCTCTGTGCAACCTGAGTTTGACTGCAGGATCCTGCAAGCCAAGAGTTGCATGTGTGTGTGTGATAAGTCTGAGCGTTAATGTTGCAGAGACAAGTTTCTGTGCATTGATCATACTGGACTGAAGTTGATTAGAAAGGTTGTCAATATGTTGGAGCATGTGAGTCATTATTTGTTTTTGGGGTGTTTTTTAAGGTGTTTAAATGTTTGGTTTGCAGCAACAAGAATGACAAGAAATATTACTTGGATGCATCCTAAGTGCAGGGCTTTTTTTCCTTTATGGGATATCAAAATACTCTTAAACTCAGTTATATTTGCTGCCTTGTGGTCAATATTACACTTTCATGGTGTGATAACCTTGAGTAAAATACCATAGCATACTAACTCAAAAACATTTAATTATTTTAAATAGAAAATTAACAAATGGTGCTGCTAGATAAATACAGCATATCAATAGTTACAGTTATAATAATGTTATGCATTAGATTTATTTATTGTTATAGTAATTTAGATGCACAAACTTAAACATCATCTTAAAATAAACACCTAAAACTTTATTTTATCACGCCTTTTGCCTCTTTATAGTGTGATGGTGTATTAGGGCCAGGCTAAGAATAAAGTCATAGTATTACAAGAACAAAATCAAAATAATACAAGAATAAAGTCAGAATTATATGATAATAATAATAATAATATTACCAGAATAAGGTCATATTTTAGGAGAATGAAGTAGTATTTTATTCCTCCATGAAAAATAATAAAAAAATAAGAACAGGAATGTTAAGGTTATGCTGATGGATTTGTTTTACAAATAAGGATGTACTTCATCTTTTAACACATCAGTATCAAATTATGATCAGTTCCAGGACTTTGAAATGATTGTGGAAACTACTGTGTCTATTTCGAACAAAGCAGTCAGATTTTAATAACTCTATTGAAGCTTTGCTCTCGTTAAAATGACTTTTTTCTTGTAATTTTACGCCTTTCTTCTGGTCATCTTTATCCTACTAATATGATTTCATTGTCAATGTTATGACTTTATTCTCGTAATTTAAAAAAAAATATCTTAGTGTGGCCCTAGTACTCCGTCGTATTATAGAGTATTTAATACTAAGTGAATAATTAGTCAGTTAATATACCTCTTACCTGAGAAACTTTATGATGAAAAACTATTTGCATAAATTTTGAAGGTCTAACTTTTTAAAACCTTTGCATACCTTGATCTCTCATTCCTATTCTGCCCTTTTGTTTGTTTGTTTTTTTAATTTCCAGATGCTTCCATCCAAAAATACTCAAATATGTAACCTAATGATGCGATTTGTTTTGTCTTCTTCTCAGGCGGAGTCCTCACCGATGAAGACTACCTGGTACTGTCCTCTGGATTTGGTAAGAATGACCGGATCTCATGCTGCAACATACACTCTGTGTCTGTGAGTTAGTAGGGCAGCAAAATGGGGTAACTGTGTCAGGGACTTTCCCTCAGGCTAAAACAGGGTCGTTGGAGCTCCATGTAGGAAATGAGTTCAAATATGTTTGCATTGTTGTCATTACACATGGGGGGGGATTGTCCAGAGGAGACAGCGCAGACGTGTTTCAACACGTGAAGTTAAATTAGACATGCATTGCTGTGCAAAAACAGTGAATCATTTCTCTATTTTTAATCCAAACAAGAAGCCACAGTACCAAAAAAAAGAGTGTCAGGAAGCCTGGAGAGTTAATCGGTTTAAAACACATGGCCCTCGAGACTCCAGCGGGACACATAAATAGAAACTTCAAGATATCAGTTGTGTGCTTAAATATTATTTAATCAATCAAATCAAAGCAGATTTGATCATTTTTTGCTAAATTACATCAATCAGTCCTCCACTTTTTCAATCGTGGAAATTCACGCAAAATCAAGAGATCAAACATCGGGTTTGAGAGATGCTAACTCCTTACCTCTACTACACTGCTGCCTCAGCCTTACATGACATCAAGTTATAGTCGATATGAGTAACAAAAAGTCACATTTGCCGTCATATGTAAACGCAAATATTGCAGAATTTGAGGCAAATGTTTATTTATTATCTCCACAAAATCAGTGATTTTAATCGCAAAAAAAAAATCACAAAAACAATCATGAAATCCTGGAGGGACTGATCATTGTGAAAAGATGTTCAACATTATTTAATTTTAAAAAGAACCTATCGAATGCAGATGCTGCTACTTATTAATATTTTAACAGTTTGTTAATGGGTTTTATCAACACATTCTGACACAACTGGCCCTTTGAGAACATTCATCATCTTCATATGGCCCGAAATGAAAGTGATTTTGATGCCTCTGGTTTAAAAGATCACAACAAAGTCTGGCTGCTTGGAAGCAAAGTGTAAATAAATGAGATAAATAAGAGTGTTGTATGAGCCGTCCTGCTCACATTCTTCCTGTTTTACAGTCCACCGTGGTGGAGGAGGAGGAGGAAGGGATTATCTACACGGTGGTGGTCAAACAACATCATGCCGGCCCCAACAGTCCAGTGGTAAGTTACTTCAAATTTGACGCTGTTTCAGAGGACTCAGCAGGCAATTTAAGTGTTTTTCCCTCGTTTCCTGTTGACTTCCAGTCAACCGTTTCCCGTTCCCAGTGCGTGAAAGCTGGAACAGAAGAGAAGCTGGTGCTCCACCTCCTCCACTCATTTTCACTGGGAGATTCCTCCTTCATCTCCATCTTCCTCTCCACCTATCGATCCTTCACCTCCACAGAGAGAGTGCTGGACATCCTTATTGACAGGTAGGTAACTGTCATGTGTAAGCGTTAAAGTCGAGCCCGGGGTTTCTGGAAGGATTAAAAATAGAATCTTCTTGCAGTTCCTGTTACAGCTACAGCAGCTGAAGCTGCTCTCAGCTTCCTGTCTGGTCGACTGTACTGTCTGAATCAGTCTGATCCTGTTTTGTGGGACTTTATTCCACTGGGACAAGGGACTGCTTACTCTATTAAATTAGAGGAAAAACATCAAACCATAAATGCACGCTAATGGTTCTCTGCACAGAGGAAAAATGACACATTTGTTTCGTTCTGAATCCAAGAGGAATATTTCCTCCACTACCTCTTGTCACTCAAATGCTACATCCTTTTCCTGGTATTATCTCTACCCATTGATTTATATTGGCTCCTTGGCACTTCTTCAAGAAACTAGAAGATTTTCAGTTCTCGCAGATTCCTTTCATGCAAACAAAATTTGAGTTCCAGTTTGCCATGGAGCATACTCCAGCTTTCAAAAGGGACTGGTTTGCATGCAAATTCATTCAGATCTTGTAAAGGTATTTGCAATTTATAAAACTCTTGAAACCCTTTCTAAATTCAGAAGCACATTGCATGGAGTTCCTTTTTGCTGTTTTAAAATCATATCAGACTGATGTCTCTTTTAGAAACGCAATAATTTAGAGGAAAAATGAGCTTTTTCCTCAAGTAACTGAGGATTTTATTTCATCACTTGTTTGGGACTTTTTTAATTGTAAAGAGAGCAAAATATCTGCATCAACACCACTCCACAATACTAAACCTCAGCCTGAACACAGATGTTGGAGAGGTCCTCTGGGGTGCATCAAGAGTGCAGCAAGCTTTCCATTATGCGTAATAAAGGGTAAGAGCTCCCCAACTGTTTTGAGTACAAAACTCCTGTAGTGAGATGGAGGCAGTAATGAGTGCTGTCTGGAGGAGTGTGGTAGCTTCAGTGGTTCTCTGTGTATGACCTGTGGCGTGCATGACCTGGCCGGCTTGGCTTTATCTTCAGAGATCATTGTTAAATAGAGGCTAATGCTGATCACATACTAACGCTGCAACTTCTTGATGCACACTCCAGGCTGGCAGCACTCCGAGTAGCAGCTTTGTACAACAAAATAGCAACTGACCAAGGGGCTGAAATAAACCATCTAAGAGATCAGTATGAACACTGTTCCCTCTGGAACTGGGCTCAAACCAGAGGAGAAGGGCGCGCGTCTTCTCCGCTCGATGTTGTAAGGTCCTTAGTCTGCAAATACAAAATGTCTGTTGCTGTCAAAGAAAAGCTCTGATCTTGTATTTAGTGATAAGGTGGAGGGAGAGGCAAAAGTATCAATAATGATTCGTGTTACAACAGTTACACTGGGAAAATAAATGAGAGCAGTGGTGTGATCAGCTCACAGTGATAGATAAAAAAAAAAAGGGTCATTTTGGAAGGATTTCTTTTGACTTCACAGAGCTGGAATGCTCAGTTGTTTGCAGAACTTTGTATTAAAAACTCCCTTTCACTGGATAAGTTGATAATAAACAGATGATGAGTAATGATGGTGTTAGCACTTCCACAGTAAGACTGAAACTGATGATGGAGGTACAGAAACCTTCCCATATTTATCATAATATATATTGCGTATATTGTGAGGAAATAGTACAGATGTGATAGCCATGTTAGCTTTCCCATTGAAAGGGAAGGCTAACATTAGGTTAGCCTTACTTTTTTGGAAATTGGGTTCCAATTTTGTATTTTGTGATACAGTGACATTTGAAATGACTTTGAGATCTTTGAGACTGTTGTGCAGGCTTAATTTGGTGTGAAGAGTGACTGAATACCACCACAGCATTGCTAAAAACCTCGTGAACAAGTTACATCATCATTACATTTCTTAGATGAATACGTTTGCTGCTGAAGGATTTTATTTTTTATTTTTGGCTGCATGAACTTTTTCTTTCTCTTTCACAGATTAGAACACCCGCCTGGGGACAGTGTGAAAAGTCAGACAAGACAATCTTTCAACAAGTGAGTTAAAAAAAAATACCACCTTAAATAGAGGCGAGAAGCCACGTCCTCTGTAACGACTGCTTATGCAAACATTTCTGCTTCTGTTGAAGGAATGACATTTTTGGGGGTTGTTAGTTATACTTTTACTTTGATAAGTATTTAAATCAGATCAGACAATCCTTCAACAAGTGAGTTAAAAAAAAACACTTTGATAAGTGTTTACATTACGAATAGTTTAGTAATATATCATAATACTTTTCTATGAGATAAAAGCCAATGAAGTGAGTTCAGATTATTATGTGAACATGGCTGTTTGAGGTTGGTGAGGCTGTTACGGTTATTTTAGCGAACATGATACCGGTCAGTTATGTTTGAGACCCTGCTGAATGTTGGGCCTGGTCTGTTCATACAGTACTGTAAACAAGGCTGCTAAATCTCTGAAAAGGTCAGAATGTTAATTTGATGATTTTTTACAATCATGGTCAAAGGTTTTCACTCTCTAAGAGCTGTAAGACTTTACCTTACAACTTTTGCAACCATTGCTTTTACGAAATTATTGACTTTGAAACCACAAGCTTGTCTAAACCTTGAATTTTTTTTCTGTTTCAGTTTAGTTTAATCAAGTATTTGTCAACTTGTTTTTTGTGCTTCTCATCAGCCATTTTTTCTTTGTGTCCATGCAGAGCGGTGTGTACTGTGTTCAGCACGTGGCTTTCGGAATATCCTGAGGACTTTAAGAACCTCGGAGATCCCTCTCGCCTGTTGCGTCTGGCTCCTCTCCTACCTCAGGACTCCACGTCTGCAGCTGACCTCCGAGCTCACCTCCTCCGGACGGCCGAGGAGCTCAGTGAGAGAGCCCTGCTCCCTGACAACCACAGAGGTCTGTGTTTCAACTGGTGCTGAAAGGAAAGAAATTTTCTTTGCACTTTAAATCACAAATGCAAATTATACACAAAATACCTGAATAAGTTAGATATGTTGAAAGGGTGGATGTTGTTAAATTGCTTTCTGATTTATTATGGATATAAGGTTCTGCATTTGAAACAAGTGATTGTTTATTTAGTCATCCTTTTTGAATCAAAGAGGCTGTCTCCATATCTGCTGGAGGGACATTTGCTGGACCTATATCATGAATGCTAACGAATTTTCTGTTCCCTTAGGTAAAGTTCTGGAATAAAGGAGTTATTACAGAACATTTACTGCAAAGATGCAGTTAAACATTTATGTCAAACAACAAAAACAGCCAGAAGCTGCATCCTCTAAAAAAGATTTTTCAAAATTTTAGAAAACATAACCCTTTTCTTGCAAAAGACATGGCATCCCTATCTTTACCTCTCTGCAATTCTCCATAAGGTTTTGTGAAATAGTACTTTGTAGTACTTTTTGCTTGTATAATCTTGCTGAGAGTGATTATTTTAGCTCTTGTTAAGCAGCTAATTAACTCAAAATCCTACCTATTCATGTTGTTATCCAGTAAACCGATCATGTGGCGGCAGCACAGCCTCGATTCCAGCTAGAGCTTTAGTTTGGTTGCACAACAACAGGAGTTTGGGAAACACAACCTAATCAGTTTGATTGCTGTTGTCAGCGAAGCTGGCTTTAGCACTTCTCAGTATGTAGGTCAGACTCCCTTTATACCCTGGTCCAACTATTTTTCCATAGCAAAATGACGCTCTGGCATTATCTTACTGACGCTGTAGCATAAATAGTCTGACACTGCTGGTCATTTTTTTCTTAAGTAAAAAAAAAAAACAAAATAAAAAAGACATCGATGCCATGGTAAAATAATGTACCCAGTCCTGATGCAGCAGAACACAGTGAATTCTACATCCACTACACATGTACTTCTATTTGAAACAGTACCACCTCAAAAGGGATACATATATTTCAAAGATGTGATAGGACTTAATATTCAAATCTACATTTTGCTATACACCAGCATACACGACAAGATAGGAAACTGTCCTAGCAGCTTTATGTTTAGGTTTTGGTGTTCACTCTGATTTCTGTAGGAAAACAATCAACATTCAAAGCTATGGGTGAGATGTTGAGATGGCCACCATGCTTCAGGAACTCATAGTTAACAACTTAAATTCATGAGTCAAAAAGGCTTTTTGTTATTAGTGCAAGCTTATGCTGTTGTTGCTATAGTGATTGTACGGTGTAAAACTTAAGGCATGGGCCAATATGATAATCTTAAAATACATAGTTTAATGTTGTAAGAAATGTAAGTGTTAAAGTGGTTTTTATTTTTAAACAGATGCTACCAATTTTAATAGATTATTTAATTTCTGGTACGTTGCTGTTGTTTAATATTGATGCACATAAGCTCATAGTTGTGCTGTTTTTACAACTGATGGAATTAGCTAAAAATAACAGTGCGCTAGCTCGCTACAAGAAATGTCTACAAATAAAAATGGTAGAATAACCAAAGAAAACATGTAATAAATGCTGGGCGACTGTGTATATGTTTTTATACAACATCTGTTTTAAAGAATATTAGTACTTTTCTGTGTTTTTCTGCTTTCAAAAATAACACATTGAACATGACAAGTTAGCGTTAGCTAGTTTATGGTAGCCTGTGCATGCTGGTGGGTGGTAGCCTGTGAGCAGGAGGTGATGGATGTTAAAAGTGGTGCAGTAATTCTCACACCTTGTTGCAGGTATTTGTTTCAACCCAACATTAACGTAAATAATCATGGAGGATGCCCACAATGTATGAGGAATCATGTGGCTCAGATTCCTTTGATACAGCAAGAATTTTAATCATTAGTTGTCGGCTATAAAGGGAAACAAATTATCCAAAAATAACTTTAATAAATAAATAAATATTGTAACTAATTAAAACCTGTTATCACTTCTCTTAAAAACAATATAAATAATAGTATTATACATCCATGACTGTTTGGCCTAAGACAGGTAAATGGACATGGTAATAATGGTGTTGGGGGTTCTGTTCATTTTCTTGCCCCGTCTGCCATTGGAAGCAGCCATGTTGGATTTTGAAGTTGAGGCTGATGTGAAACATTCAATGTTGCAAATGGGAATTAAGAGGGTGTTGCACTTTATCTGTTCTACCTTGGAAGCAGAAAATTAATCTCTTAGAGAAGGGAAAAGAAAAGAAAGCAAATGTGACCCAAATGATGGGTCCCAATTGAGTGGTTTTGAAATTGTGATATTTTAAAATCATGTTAAACTTTGAACCTGGAATCCAGGTAATGTGCAGTCTTTTATCAATTTTTAAAATTTATTGACTGGAAAATTGTTTTGTCACATAAAAAATGTCTTTATGATCATAGTTAACCTTCTACAGTCACGAACCAAATTTACTTTCCCATGAGAAAACATATTCTCTTTATTTACCATCAAATCTGATCAATATCTAAACATTAGACCTAAAAAAAATGTTACAACTGAATTTCGTATGGAAATCATTCAGTTTTTTCCTCCTCTGCAGATCAGACCAGTTCCAGCAGCTCTCCTCCTGATCCTTCAAAGTTTGAAGCCACCAGCGTCCTGGGATTCCCCGCTGCTCTTACCGCAGAGCAACTCACAAAGATAGAAACTGTGAGTTTGCTTTATTTCTTAGGAATAGACAGTCATGTGGCTTATTTTAAAACAAATTTTCATGTCAAAGGATTTTTTACAAGAAATGCAGCGATATTTAAAATCTGTTTTTTTCTTCCAGGAACTTTTTGTCCGTCTGGTGCCATACCACTGTCTCGGCTCGCTGTGGTCTCAGAGAGACAAGAAGGGCAGGGAGGGCGTTTGCTGGTCTGTTCGGGCCACCATACGCCAGTTCAACAAGTTGGCCAACGCCGTCTTAGCATCCTGCCTGTGGCCAACGAAGCTGCGCAGCCAGCAGAGGGCACGACTGCTGGAGAAATGGATCAATGTTGCAGAGGTCAGCGGACTAAAATCTCAACATATCTTAACACTGTATTGCATAAACACAATATTTTATAAGACGGAAGATAAGAAATTGTGCTTTTCTGAAATAAAGTTATTGTCAGCTTGTCAGTTGAAGTTTGAAAGTTTTGAAATATCTCAGTTATGGCTTTTCACACAATTTGCCTCACATAATCCTCTCACAATAATCCTATTCTCAGGTTAAGGTGTGCAAATTTTAGTGAACTCATTCATAACAATCGCTGACAGCAAAACAGGTTGTCCGGAAGCTCAATACCGGCTTCTTCTAGAAATATTGAGAGCTTAAAGCGAGCTAGTAACTGCAAACTCTGCTTCGATTCATTTTCATCTGTGTATTTTCATATTTTTAGGTAAGTAATGAATCAAAATGATAAAATGTCAACCTCAACTGTAATATTAGTTGCAGTTCACTCTTGTAAAACCGTTTGGATCAAATACAGCTGTTTGGATAACATGAGCATCTTATTTCTCCCATTTGATGAAAAGTAACTTGTTTGTTGGAAATGTGGAGTCATTTAACTGAAAGTGTAACTTAATGCCAGATATACTCTTCAAGACACACACACACACACCCATAGGTGTTTTCTGTTGCAGCATGACTGCATGCAACGGCCTTTACTCAGCAGTCCTGCATTGTGTGCTTTGAACAGGAATGCAGAGCCAGGAAGAACTTCTCCTCCCTGTACTCCATTGTGTCAGCGCTGCAGAGCAACCCCATCCACAGGCTGAGGAGGACCTGGCAGGAAACTGACAGGTGTGTGCTGGTTTGGTCACAGATAAACAGACCCTTCAGAAAGTTGACTTAGTCCCATTTACAATCTCAAACACATGCTGTCTTCATACATGATTTAAACTGGATTTGCAGGAGATACGCACTCACTTTATTAGGTGCTTAGGAACATCCACCTTGTTGTCTTCAAACCATGGAGTTTCCCACGTGCCTTTTAGCAATCTCAAGTTGAGCCTTGTCTGCAGAGTCTCTGCCACCTCGGCTGCTGAAGCTTGTAACTCCTTTAGTGTAGTAATATGCTTCATTTTCACTGAGCGGTACGGCACGGGTTGGTGCGCTTCTTTATGCTCTTTTCTCTGTTTTCATTGTGAAAGCGGTCTTCTGTTTCTTCAGCTGAACTCCGGAGGATGTTCAGGGCCTTACAGATTTTTTTTACATCCATCCCCTGACTTATACTCTCAGCAACCTTTTGTCTGATTTGCTTGGCGTGTTCTTGTGTCTCCATGCTGTAATGGTAGCCAGGAATACTGATTAACCAGTGAATGGACCTTCCAGACACAGGTGTCTTTATCTACAGTCATTTGAGACACACTCACTGCACTCAGGTCATCTCCATTCCACTCATTGTGAGGTCAGTCACTTTACAGGGGGTGAATATTTATGCAGTCACTTATTGTATGCTATATATTTTTAGTTAATCGTAATTATTTGCAGAAATCAGTTTTCATTTTGTAATTAAAGGGTTTTTGTCAAAAAAGCCAAATTATGTTGATTATGATTGTTTAGTAAAAGGGTAAAATATCCAAGGAGATGAATACTTTCTGTAGGCACCGTATTTCAAGCTAAATATTTAGTCAATATTTTCTGGTTCTCTGAGCCTGGTTCGTTTATCTGAGCCTTGTTTAGATGCTTGTAGCTCATCAAATATTTAGAAAATCTACATGAGCATGAGTTATCTTAATTAGTTGTGAATCTGACTTGAAGGAAAGACGAAGGTCAGAATCTGGAGTCATCCCTGGAACATTTTATTTATTACTCACCGAACAAGCTCTGATAAAGAAAAATATTTTACATCTCCTTTACTAAATCTAAAACCTTTGTCCAGGTTAAATATGCCTTCAGCCCTCTCACACTCTCAGCTCTGCTTGCACAATATTCCTTTATTACACTTTAGTTACCTTGAATAATTCAAGAACACGCATGAATCTTCCACTGACAGTTGTTTTCTTTCGCAGAGAGGCCTTGAGGAGATACGAAGAGCTGGCAGAAATCTTCTCAGACAAGGACAACTATTCACAGAGCAGAGAACTCCTGAAGGAGGTGAGCTGTTGTGGGAATAAAGAGCGCATTAATGACAGTGGAAATAAATCACTCTGTGTGCCTGGGAAGCTAAATCACACTAAAACTGCTGATATAATCTCATTTGCTTCAGTGAGAAATCTGAGCAGGCAGGAAGCAGTTCTTACTCAGGGTCATGGCGCAGCATGAAACCAAGCCGTCAGTTGTAAATTGATGTGTTTATTTAGAGATGTTGAGTGAGTGACACGATGGTGATAAAAAGTGAGATCTCAGCAGGTCTTTTTGTGATGTTCTGAATTAGTTTCAGAGCTATTTTCTACTGAGATCAGCACTCTGGCTGCTGTCTGATGATTTTACTGCTCATCTTTTCATTGCTTCACACAAAAATCTTCAAAAGTCCTTATTTCTGCAGTTTTTCTTTTGTTCCATAACACGTTTTAGTCGCTGTGTGTTCAGGAAATGAATGGCGGTGAATTCATCAGGGTCACAAAGCGTTTCAGTGATTAAATTAAACACTGTTTTGGGTCTCTTTGCAACAACGGAGTTTTGCAAATTACTGTTGTGTGAATCCTCTCAAGAAACAAATGTTAGATACTTTCCCAACATTTAATATCCCTGTTGGAGATAACATCACAGGAATGAAGAAGCAGTTAGTACTCCGACAGCAGCGCCTGTGATTATTGGCATTTCTGGAAAAGACATGAAAAGAAACTTATTATAAACGTAGCTGCTATCGCAGCAGCGCCATCTCACTCTGAAATATTTAGGAAAATTCAACCACTGATTTGAGTATATTCATTTATTCATTTATTTACTGGTAAAAAAATATATAAAATTCCTATAACATCAATGTACTAAAATATTCTGAATTTATATAGTTAAGCCCAAAAGTATTCATGACCCTGCTAGATTTACGTTTAAATAATTAACATTTAACCAAAAGTTTTTATTAATGGAAAACCCAAAAGGCATTTCATAAAAAAATGTTGCTACAATTAAAAAGGAGGATCAATTCTAATATTTCAAAGCCTTCTTATAATTTCTGACCAACTTTTTTCTGCTGATATTCTGACAGTTTATGTTTGATGATGAGCTTCAAGTCTTTAAGGCTGGAAAGCCTCCTTGTCATCACCCTAATCTTTAACCATCACCATTGATTCCCTGTCAGATTCAAGTCAAAACTCTGCATGGGGCACTGCAAAATGTGAACATTATTTCCAGTCAGGAGAAATATGCTTGCAAAATTAAGATTAATTATAATAAAATCCATTGGAGGTATGAATAATTTTGGGTTTAAAAGTATTTTTTAAAGTTGATCATAGTGTGTTGGAACTTTTAATTAGTTATGAATGACTTCCTGTCACCCTGGGGTATAACGTGACACAGGCACATTTCTCTTACCCGTTCTTCAAAATGGAAAAGACAAGAGAACATGTCATCCAAGGCTCAGGATGATTTCGAGAGACTGAGTTGAAAGTAACAGGAGAAGACGAACACTTTCCTACTGGCTGGAAAACAGCTGGTGCTAATAATAGTGCCAGTTGTGCCTGATCATCACCTGGGAGCCGTGTGTCAGAACTAAAACTGAAACTTCAAACACTGAAAAACCTATCTGGTCAGTTTGAGTATAAGTGCTGGAATCGTGTGTTTGAGACGTTTACAGAAGAACTGAGGAGGTTTATCTTCCACGGCGTCAGCAAGTCTGGTCAACGGCTAACAAAATTAGCCGTGTTTTGGGTTGCTTTTATGATGCTTTATGGATATCAGTTCATTTGCATTTTCCATGGTTTTCTTGTCATGACTTCAAAGGAATTAATGAAAAACATTTTTTTAGCTTCACTTTGAGTTTTAATTCCAGAAGAACAACATCACCTTCTGCTTTATCTTACACTGTGTTTTAAAATTATCTTATTCAATCACAGGATCTTGTGAATTACGTATCTAAATCAGTCTAAATGTATTTAATTCATCCAATTAATTCTAATTCAAAATAATACACAGGTTTGACGACACAGATTGGTCAGATTCAGCTGATCATACAACACCAATTAGTAAGAGGTTCTCTATGTAAGAAACGTACATAGAAGAAAACGTCCTATCGAAGAGTGATGAGAGTACATGAAAGAGCCAGACAGGCTCAGAAGCACTGGGTCAAGTGTTAAGGAAGAATAAAAGGTAGATCATAAAGTTAATTGTAGCAATAACTGCAAATTATGCATAACTGGATAGAAGGCAGAGTAATAACATCGGCGTGAGAAGTGTGTCCTCCAGCGACTGAAGTCAGGAGCATTTTCTGCATCAGTCTGAAACAGGATGTTTCTGGCTTTGACAATATTGAACAGGTGGAAAAAGGATGTTCTAAAAATGTGTTTCATATAGGATTTAAAGGAGGTACATCAATGAAATCTTGAGAAAATGACAATAAAGAAGCCTGTTTGGACCCGAGCACCCAAAAAATTGGAAAGATTGTGGTTCTTTTGGTTTATTTTTCAGCGGGTTTTCCCGCATTAAGTTTTATTCACTAGCAAAAATGCAATGCAACAATAAAATGATCTGTTTATTTTAAAAAAAGAGGGAAAATCCATCTGAGTTGTTGCACCATCTAGTTATAACAACAAAATATAACGTTAACACTCGTAAGTGCGGGATGAGTCATGTTTTCTTGCTCTTCTTTTTTTTCCTAGCACAAAATGTTTTCACTGTTGGTCTGGATATTATGGAGGAGCATAAGGGCCACTGAAAAATAGCTATTCTGACTTTAATCACTGAATTCAGATGTTTTTCTCAGAATTATGCCTTTAATCAGCTATGTAATTGAGGCTGGTTTCTCTCAGGTGCTCATCTGGATTAAAGTCTGAATTCTGGGAAAAAAGTCAGAGTTAATTGCATTTTGTCTTTTTTTCAGTGGCCCTAATCCTCTTCTGTAGGATATAGCCCTTAAAATAACATGAGCATAAAATGTCGGGTTTGTTATTGTCGGCCAACAAGTAGCCAAAAAGTAGACTCCACATTTTATAGTCTGAAGATACTTTAAATTTATTTGTTTTGTCCAAATAACTGAAGATGACTCAAGCTGACAAGATCACCTCAAGGAACATCTACCAATTGTATCAACTTATTACAGTTATACATTATATCCAAGTATAACAGCTGATTAAATTGGGTACAGCACAAGAATCACTCATTTCGGCAGCATAATCACCTCAGAGGAAGCACATTTTCCTCTTAATACCATTGTTATCACAGGAAAACAATTTGAGATTAGAATTATCTTGCCCAGAACGCATGTTGCAGTGTGGATTTTAGTTTTTTTCAGCTAGATACAAAATATAGCATAAATGTATCAATAAAAGCTGTTCAAATGCTGTTGTTTTATGACTTTTTGCCAGATAAACTGAATTATTCCTTTTCTGTTAAAGCTCTAGTAAATAAATGTAAAGTTTCCCCCTGGTTCTGTCTTGCAGGAGGGCACATCGAAGTTTGCCAACCTTGACAACAGGATGAACAACAGACACCACAACAGGGTGAGCGGAGTGGAAACGCTGGTAGTGGACGCTGATCTTTCCGAGAGAATCATGTTCAACATCTTCCTGACAGCTGAGAGGTTCTGGTTGGACACCTCAGCTGTAGGAGGATGAAGCCGAGCAGCTCCTCGCCTTTCAAACGCTCAGATACGCTGAGTTCACATCCACAGTTCTCACCGGAGTGCCAAAAGCTTTCAGGGTTACGTCAACAAGACATTTTAGGAGCAACTTAGAAATGACCTCTCTGATGTACGGGCAAATAAAAGAGAACTATTTTGACCAAGTTTACAGCCCACGTCTGGGATGAATACTAAACACTTTAGCCTGAGGGGCCGTTCATCCCCACCGGCCTTCATGGCTGACTTTGGAAATTTGCAGCATGATGTAACACCCTGTAAACGGGCACAAAAACACTCTGTGCTTAGAAGTTATATTTCAGGTGGATTTTAAGGCTTTTAGAAGCGTGGATATTATAGTACATTCAAAAATATTCACACCTTTCGCACTTTTTCCACATTTTGTCATATTAAAACCATAAACATAATTGTAGTGGGAGGAAAATGATGCATAGCTCTCTTTTCTTTTACAAATGACAATCTGACAATGTGAGACTAGTACATGTATTTAGTACCCTTTAGTCTGAGACCCATATATAAAATCCAGTGCAACTGGAAGCCACCTACAGAGTCCACCTGTTTTCGTGAAAAACGACAAGAAGAAAACAGTTGATGAAAGAAATGCATGCAAAGTTCTGTTTAACTTTTTGGCCTACAAGCAAAACACCAGGTGTGGTAGAAACCCAGCACTTGCCATTACCCAGAATGCACCATCGCAGTATTGAAACATAGTGGTGTCAGCATCATGTAGTGGGGATGCTTTTTTTTCGTTTAGCAGGGACAGGAAAGCTGGTCACAGTTAGAAAACACAGAATTCCTGGAAGAAAACCTGTTAGAGGCTGCAAAATAACTAAAACTGGATGGAGTTTCAAATTCCAGCAGGAAAACTTCACTAAACATAGAAACTGGGTGAAGAAGAAGAATCCCAGCAAATGTCCGGATGTGCAAAGCTGATAGAGACAAAACCCCAAATATTAGCAGCTTCTTCAAATCGCTGACTCCACACTTTTCAGATTTTAAAATGGAAACCAGGTATTCTTTCCTTCCTTACTTTACAATTATGCACTTTGTGGTGATTTGTTGCATAAAAATCCTCTTAAAATACATTAAAGTGTATAGTTTTAGCCAGTTAACTCTAAAGCACTAATCATAAATATTCGTTCCATTAATGCTAAAGCGCTGTGCCAACATGGTATTTAGCAGAAGCTAATAAAGCGCTAATTTCAACTACGTTGACGCTCACTGTGTTTCAGTGACAAAATATGGGTTATATCTCTGCCCACAGGGCCAGATTTGTAACTGCAACAAAAAGGCTCTCAAAACAAATATGCATGTATTTATTCAATTAACACCCCTGGTGGTTTGTTCATGTAAGTTATTTTTCTGGATATTTCATTTGTTCGTTTGTCATAAACTTGCCGCTCGTGCAATAAAGTTTCTTTTAAAAAATGAGAGAAGGTGAGGAGAGGAAACGGAACCGCTGCATAAACAGACTTCAAAATAAGAGCATGAATATAATATATCTACTTGAAAAATTCTTAATAGCCGATAACCGAAATTTCAACACAGATATCGAATTTTATTCAACTGAAAGTTTACAAAACAGCCACGTAAATTAGAATTTATCTGGAAAAATTAATTTAGGGGAAGCTAGGGGAAGTAAACGTTTTCAAAGTTAGCAAAAAATGCTGCAGCGCTAAACGAAAGCAGAAGCGTTCTCACTACTGGTTTTAGCATGAACAAGAAAAACATGAAAAAGTTCAAGAGGTGTAAATATTTTTGCAAGGTATTGCACATGTTTTATATGCATATGTTAACCCTCAGAAAATTGTGAGCAGAATCTACTTTTCAAAGGTAAAGTATAAAGTTTTAATGCTGCATATATTACTATAACAATACTAAATACTATATTAAGTCACTGAAAGTAAATTCTGTAGTTAAATGGGGGTGGATTGGTGGTTTTAAAGAGGATTGTTGAAGGGAACTGAGTGGCTTGCAGCAACAGAGAGATAGTGAGCTGTGATGTACGCTTCTGTGTGTTCAGCTGAATTCTGAGCCGCAGTGTGAAAAATAGCTGCAGGCAGCTGCCCTGAAATTCATCTGTTGGTGGGCTCTTTGGGTTGTGAATAAAAACCTCTGGGGAACTAATGAAGAACATCTCTGGCCTTTTTTTATTGTAGTCCAACGCTCAGGGCACCGTGCCCTACCTGGGAATCTTCCTCACAGACCTCACCATGCTGGACACGGCAGTCAAAGACAAGCTGGATGTAAGTTGATCTCATCTGTGGGACCCATGTAACAGCACTCAGACTGACCTAACACATCCTGTCACTCCCTTTGCAGAATGGCTACATCAACTTTGACAAAAGGAGAAGGGTGAGTGATGCAATATGAAAAATACCTTCTCTCTGTTGCAAACATAAGTGAGTTTAAGTTTAAAATGAGTGGAGCATAAATAGAATCAGAGGGGGAAATGGTTGAAGTTCTTTAAAAAGCAGCTGCAGTAGACACATCAGCTGACATGGGTGTTTTCTTATTTGTGACACATTGTGGTGATGGAGCTCTTTGTTAACAGGAATTTGAGGTTTTAGCTCAAATCCGGCTCCTGCAGTCTTCCTGCAAAAACTGTGTGTTTGTTGCTGATGAGGCCTTCTTACAGTGGTATCACAGCGTGCCCACCCTCACAGAGGAGCAAAGGTACGCATTTAGGAAGAAAAATCTGTATGTTTGTAAGATTTGAAATGTCAAGTTTTACTGACCGATGTCTAATTATAGTTACAGACTGTCTAATGAGATTGAAGCACCCAGTGAGCCGAGTCCTCGATCTCTTATGCCAACAGTCATCATCACCCAGTGCCCAGAGTAAGTTAGACTGAGGGCATGGCGGGGCTTTACCAATGCAAATACAATTTTTTATTATTTCCAAAGGAGTGCACGCCCGTGTCACTGGGAACTGCTTCAACCTGGCAGGATTATATCAATTAATGAGATCTGAATCTTTATTGGTCTTTGTTGCATAAGGGGGGGTGGTTATCAGTGATTTTGAAATATACAATGGTGGAGAACAAAGTATTTACCCCCTACAGATTTCTTCTGTTTTTGATTTAAATGTTTCAGATCATCAAATGAATTTTAATATCTAAGATAATTGTAGCAAACAGAAAAAAAAGACGCATTATTTTATTAAGGAAAAAAACACAGTATCCAACTAACGATAACTAGTTGTTCCACTCTTGGTGCCAGCAAGCATTTGCAATAACTGGCGTTGAGTCTTTCACATCACTGGGGCCCGCTCTTCTTTGCAGAGCTGTTTTAATTCAACCAAACTGGAGGTTTTTGAGCATAAATGCCCTGTTTAAGCTCATGCTAGAGCATCTTAATCAGGTTTAAGTCCAGACTTTGACTAGGCCACTTCAGAATCTTACATTTGTTTTTCTTTTTTTTTTTTTTTTTTTAAACCATTCATAGGTGAACTTGCTGGTGCACTTAGATCAATTCCTTGCTGCATTTACACCTGATTTTGTTGTAAAATGCAGGAATTTGGAAAAATAAAAGGCATCACTGCCGACCACCACCCAAAAAAACCCATACAATATGCTGCCTGAGGTGTATGTGCACTACATACACAACCCCCTAATCTTACTGTCTGTTAAACACTGTTGCCGGATGGAGTAAATTAGTCACATAGCTCCTAGCGGGAAGCATGGAGCCAGTGGCGTGTTGATTTGATACCCAGTTGTTAAGAAGGAGATTCTGAGTTTGAAGCTCAGTCTTTTTTTTAGCCTACTTCATGTTGAAAGACACGATCTGTTGAAATGATTTCTTAATTCTACAGGTCTGGGCATGACTATAGAAATTTAATAAAATGTGGTTAATTTAGAAGTTATATTTTCATATATTGTTTGGTTTGAATAGCTTTTTTATACTTCTAAAATCCTCATACAAAAACTCTTTTGTATTTACTCAGATTATCCGTTACTGATTTTATTTTTTCTTGATATCTAAAACATTTAGGTTTGACAAAAAAGAAAAAGCAGAAGAAATCTGTTTGGGGGTAAATACTTTTTGCAGCACTATTAGTGGAGCACAGAAAGAAAAAGAGGAATGCAAGAAAAGGGCATTTAAAAGCACCGACCCGACAGCTTATGCACATTATGAACAAGTAAAGAGGAAGAACTGCTGCTAACACCAGCGCCAAAGCCCAAATTAGAAAATTGCTAACCTTGCTCCAAAATATGCAAGTCTTTCTCTTTTTAATCCACATATTTAGATGTGTTCTGTGTATTTATGTTAGCGCTGATATGGCACGAGTGGTTCGAGCTGACACCTTTGAGCTGCCATAGGATATAGACTCAGTATATTTCCAGTAAAACTGTTATTAGCAACCATTATTATTAATTAATTATTTTGATTTTTAATTTGTTGATGAATTTGTTAATCCAAATGGCTAATTTTCATCAAAGAAAAATCTGATTAACCTAAAATTTCACATTTATTGTATATCACCAACTAAAATAAAGTACCAACTCAGTGACAAAATGAAATAAAATTAAGCACTTATTATTTATGTATTTAAGAAACTAAAACAAATCCTGAGACTTGTATTATGAGTTTCTTAAAATTAAAACTGATTTATTTAGTTATTAACTTTATCTACACAATTAAATCTGATTTGGTGAGACACAAAGTCTGCTCATTAACACACTCAGGCCCAGCATTAAATAGTGAATGTGTGCCAAAATGTTCCCATGAATATTTATTGAGGGAGGTTATGCTAAGGAGCTCTTAGGTTGACTCCTCCATTGAGATTTCTCCCTCAATTTTCCAAACTGAAATCCATTGGTGGGCACACTTCCACTACTGCGCTAATAGCGGAGCTAATTTTTCATTTAGTGTTTTTGCTAACTTTGAAAACGTTTAGAATACTTGGCTTCCCCTAAATTAATTTTGTGGATAAATTCTAAAATGATAATTTACTTTGCTGTTTTACAAACTTTCAGTTGAATAAAATTCGACATCTGTGTTGTAGTTTTGGTTATTGACTTTTAAGAATACTTAAAGGTTCGTGCTCTTATTTTGAAGTGTCTTTATACAGCAGTTCCATTTCTTCTCGTGTTCTCTCTTTATTTTAACAGTAACTTTATTTCAAACAAGAAACATACAGAAACTAAAATAATAAAACAGACACTAGTGAACAAGATATATGTAAACATAAATAGAATATCTAAGGGCATTATTGAACATGTCATTTGGTGCTCGAGGGTTGTCGTCTTCCAAAGGCAGATATAATTTAGAAATAGCCTTTATTGTTCCACAGAGGGGAAATTAAGGTGTAGCACCAGATTCACCCAAAAAGTTAAACAGAAAATTCAAAAATTTGTTGGCGCTTTAGCGTTGGCTTCTGCTAAATACTGTGTTGGTGTAGTACTTTAGCATTAGCAGAACTAATTTTTAAGATTAGTGCTTTGGGGTTAGTGCAGCTAACTTTTTAGTTAGCAGTCCCCACCACTGCTGAGATCCTTCTGACTGCTGTTGATATTTGGTAAGATACTTAATGCTCAAATGTACTTCACCAACCCTACTTCAGGGCTCAGTGTCTTGGCCAAAGACATGTTATGTGGTAAAATGGAGAAGACTGGGATCAAACAAGCAAACCTGCAGCTAAAGGAAAATCGGTTTAGCTGTGAAGGTGAAACCATTCATATTTACAAAATGAAATCAGTATCTTTAACAGTTTTACAGAGTAATCTGGATTAATTCTGTTTCTAGTTCATTTATAAAGCAAACGTTTGATATTTGCTACTGCTAATGATTGCTTTTGTTTACAGCCTGAGTAGCTCCCGGACCAGCCTGGCTGGTGATGGCGACAGCCTCTTTGACTTTCACTCTCCGGTCAATAACTTTCTCTCTAAACTCACAAAGGTAATCCACTAATGCTTATTATTACAAAAGGTCAGGTTTGCATTTATATTAGCTCATTTCACAGACTCTGCATTCAGAGCTGGCTCTGTTTTCTTCCATTTTAGTTTTTTATTTTGAAGATTTCCCCTCATCATCTCTGAGATTACAGTTATTTGTGTTGCAGCACATGAGATCTCCCTCGGTTTCCTGTCTGGACGTCGACACGTCCCCTCCAACCAACGAGTCCACCCCTGTCGCGCTGACTCCTACCACGCCCACAAAAACACACCGCAGATCAGCCTCCTGCGGCAACAACCTCCCCAGTAACGCTCCGGGGTCGGGGCCCGACATGCGGATCATCAGGATACGGATGGACCTGCACGATGGGAACTTGTATCGAAGCATACTGGTACAAATCTCCAAACCATTTCACTCTAATTTCACGTCGGCAGAAAAAGCTGCTGCCCTGACTGCTGCACTTAAAGCTGTCCCTCCCGTCTGCACAGCCCCTCATAATGATAGTCATCAGATCATCAGCCGCTGTATCATTAGTCCAAATCAAGCTGTCCTGACGTCAAAGCTATTCTCCTCTTTCCACTCAGGTTACGAGCAATGACAAGACCCCCGCTGTGATCAGCTCTGCATTAGAGAAACACAATCAGGACCCCAAACAGGCATCCAGATATGAGCTGATACAACTTCTGCCTGAAGGAAAAGGTAAAAAGGAAAAAGGTTGTAGGGCTGCACCGATTAATCGAATTAATCGATTATTGAAATAATCATCAACTAATTTAATAATCGATTAATCATTAACTGGAGAATACAGACTGTAAAAAAGGCCATTTGCTGAAAAAATAACCCAGTAATTAAGCCAAAACTGTACAATGTATATATATATATATATATATATATATATATATATATATATATATATATATATATATATATATATATATATATAGCATTTAAGATTAAAAAAAAAACCTTTGGCTGTAAATATATTCTACCCAAAAATCCTTAAGTGGCAGTTTTAGCTTCACTTGGTTCAAATTCACTAAAAGAAAGCTATAACATTACATTTTAGGCAATAAAATGTTTATTTTCTGATCTAAAAAAGGAATTGAATTTTTTTTTTTTTTTTTTTTTGCTTATTTTAATATATTTCTGATATTGTATAAAAAGCCTAAGAGGTTAAATTAAAATTCTACAGAATGTTCCAGTTTTTTCTCTGTATCTGATTAATCGTCTGAATAATCAATAGAATAACTGATTTCTAAAATAATTGTTAGTAGCAGCGCTACTTGAATGACTGTGTTAACACTTTTTAGCTTATTAAGTTGAACAATTCAGCAGTTTTAATGTAAATGAGGTCATGGGAAAAAGAAAGTACACAAACAATATCCACACTGTCATTATTTATTAAACAAAGATGAAGAGTTTGCAGAGCCACCATTCCCACCAACAACTCCCAGGAGTCGTTTTCTGTCAGTTCTATCAGGTTTTCATTTGTTATAGAGAGATTTGATGACCCTGTTCGGGCCAAACTTCAGCTGTGGGACAGATGGCCTCTCATCTGACTCTAGAATACTTTATTATACAGATGAGTTCAAGGTGCTCACGTGGCTGCAAAACAAGCCCAAATCCTTACCCTGCCACCACCATGCTTGCCAGTTGGTGTGAGGGGTTTGTGATAAACGCAGTGCTTGGTTCTCTCCAAACATCTCAACTTGGGACTCTTCCATCCAAAGTTCAAGTCATGAGTTTTAACATGCAGCATCCTAACTGAGATGAGTACAGTTTAAGATGGAGATCTTGTTTTTATTATTTGTCTGAACATTGTGAACTCTGACCTTTGGGTGAATCAGCTGGCACATCACTCCTGGGCAGATTAGCGGCTGTCTTAAATGTTTTCCCCTTTAAACTGATGGGCAGTAACAGTTGCCTCTCTAAGTCAGTGCTGATGCCTTTACATTTTGGCATTGTGCTAACACAAACCTGTCCATTTTCTAACACTTGGTCTTATGTCAGTCTTAATCATGCTAGATTTTATTCTTAAGACCACAGCTGTTTCATCACTTTTTTACTGCAACGTGACTGAATTAAATGCAACCTGTTTCGTCAAAATGACGTGCAGAAAGAAAAAAAAAAATGCTGAGTAAGTAAAGTCCAGCCCCATATCTACCTTTCACCTCCACTAGCTCTGCCTGCAGCTAAGTAAGCTAACATTTAGCTGGATGGAAGCGCTCCTCAGGATTCTGTTTAACTTGTAACCAGCTTGTCAGATTTATTTGAAAAGGAACCTGTTGCTGAGGTTCTGCTTACATACAAGTTTGAATTCATCTAAATGTTGTGGCAGTGGACCTAGCACAAAAATAAAAAAGGAACCAGGGCAACTGGTTAGCCCAGTGGCGGTTCTAGACCAAATTTACAGGAAGTGCCGGCGTGGGGTCGATGTGTTTTTTCATGGGGGCACAGAAGAAAAGAATGAAACAAAAAAAAAACAAAAAACAGGGCAATATTTCATCATTTAATATATTAAGAGAGCGGCTCTGGAGCTGCAGGATTCAGACTCCTGATCTAGCAGATGAAAACTGTGAGCCTATCTCAATACGGCTGAAGCTGAAAGTGTAACAACTTCATTTTTAATTCACTGTTAAAGTTAAACTGTGAAGGTAGAAAATGAAATTCATCCAAGGGACCAATTAGTTATGGTTTCCTTGCCAGTAATATCACCATAAGAAATTGATTTTGTTTTATCTCTTCAGCACAGGGGCCATAATAGAGGCCAGGACCAGTTCATTGGCCCCTGTCTAAAACTGCCCACGAGTTAGCCTGAAGCGCTGTTATAGGTTAGCTTGTTAGTTAATGAGCTGCTGCAGGTGGAGCAGGAACGACAGCTTTATCCTGATTAAAGCAACAATCTTTAAAATGCTCTTGGAACTGGTCTCCTGTCCCACAAAGTCTTGGTCTTGGTACGCTGTGGTCCTGGTCTGGACTCGGTCTAGGGTTAGGTGGTCATGGGTAGAACACTACTGTGTGCTCCTTAACAGCAAACTGACAAAACCTCTGTTTTTCTACTGTGATCACACTGATGATGGCCACTATTTGGAAAGTAGCAGCTTAAATTCTATAGAAATAGCTCAAGTGAATTAGCTGCTTGTTACTAATGCAGCGAACAGCCATCACTGTCATGTCATCTGTTGGGCAGTGTGGGACTCAGAACTGCTGTCTGAGTGTCAAGGTAAGGCCCAACTGATCTGCTTCCACAAGCAGAGCACTACGGCCTTCGCCATGATGTTCCCCTTGGTATATATATGTATGAAGCTTTGTTAAAAACGGCTTTGGGTTTATTTCAATGTAATGGACACAAAGATGAGGAAAAAAAGGGGAAAGGAAAGAGAGAAAGATGGAGAAAAGGTTTGATGGGAAAGAAGGAGATAGAAGTAGAGGAGAGAAAAAAAAGCATAGAGATAAAACAAGTCAACACCCTTGAAGTCTGCCTCGAGACCTGCAGAAAGAGAAAACAAAACCAAACAGAGAATCCACAACAACATGATAACAGTTAGAACTTCAATGGCAAGCACACAGTACAAGGTAATACAAGAGGCAACCGCAGCCCGACTGAGAGTGTATCTGAGAGTGAATCTAGACAGCTGTGTGTGTGTGTGTGTGTGTGTGTGTGTGTGTGTGTGTGTGTGTGTGTGTGTGTGTGTGTGTGTGTGTGTGTGTGTGTGAAAAAGTCATGTTATCAGTTGGAAACACTTTTTCCTAAAACACTTTGTGTCTCACCTTCTGTTAACACAGAACTGGTCATCCCCGCAACAGGAAACGTCTTCTACGCCATGACATCATCCAGCGTTGACTTCCTGTTGAGGAGAAAAGGCGGGAACACCCCGGTTGGCTCACAGTCGATCACCACGGAGACGAGTGCCACTTTTCCTCGCATCAAGGCCAAAGGAAGGAGACTGGTCCGGACTTTGTTTTGACATAAGCTCCGACCTCTGCAGCCTTTTTTTTTTTGTTGTTGTTTTTCTCTATAAATGTGCAAAAAAGACCAGAAAAATCTCCACATGCCTTCCTTCGTTTTACTGACCAAGTCCGTTCTGCAAAAAACACCAAGGACAAGTTGACTCGTATGTGAATGCAGCAAGGCAGCACAGGAGCCATCTGCTGCTGAGGAACCGGCCCACTTCTCCCAGTTGCTAACCAGTATGCATCACTACTTTAAACTGGGTGAAAAGGGCCCGGTGGAGGCCTTTAACTGAGAGAATTAGGTGCTTCGGCCTCGTCAACTAACACTTGAGGCTTCTGTTTTTCATTCCAACTCAGCAAGCAGGAGTTAAATGCACAGATGTGTAGCGAAACACTGAAGCATATCCACGAGACATATAAACATGTTTTATATATATTTACACACTTAGTGTGTCTGTATGATGAGAGAAGCTCCTAATTCATCGGAGAACACCTGTTTATGCAGACCTGTTAGACTCGAGAGAGCTCAGACAAAATGAATAGTCATTTTTCATTTCTACATAAACCTGCAATGATCAGACGATCAGTCAAACAGCGACTTCACTAGAAAGACTTTCACCAACTCTGCAGCTCACACGAGCGTTCTGGGCTCCCTCTGGGCACATTGTTTTAGGTTTTCCAGTCAGAAAAGGTCTCTCCTCTGACTGGCTTTCTGCACTCAGCCAGCAACACCCAGACAGTTCATCAGCAGGCCGTCCATTACCCAGAGACACAGACGTTCTTCCAGCCGGAGCTGCTGTTGACCAAAGTAAATCATTACTTACGAAAGGGAGAAAAGATTTGTTCTGCTGAATGTGGAAAAGCACTGGTGCCAAAGGAGCAACCAATCATTTCTTTATATCTTCCTTCCAAACCAATCAGACCTTCTGGGAATCTTTTAAAGTCCTCTTAATCAGTTGCTGTCTAGATTTTCTCAAGGCCTTTCCTTTGGATATTGAATTTTTTTAAGCTTATTTTCAGTCCTGTATCTGACCATTTCAGAGGTTTTTGTGAAGACACTTAACTGACATTCAGTCATTCAGACAGAAAAAAGGCTCCTTAGCTTAGGAGTTGTGTCGACATAGAACCGACAACGGAGCAAAGAACCAATTTCAAATTGAATCTCCAGGGAACTGGAAGCCTCAGAGCTGGCTTGGTGAACGATGACGGATGGATGGATTAACCAACGAATGGATGAATAGGTGGACTAATGGATGAACGAATGGATGGGAGGATGGATGGATAGATTGACTAACTAATGACTGAATGGATGAATAGATGGAATAACGGATGGGTGGGTGGACTGAACTGAAAATGAGGATCTATCAAGACCACCTTAAAAGATTCCAGGGAGCTATGGTTGCTTGGAAGGAAAATTTAAGGAAGGGGGGGTCTTAAAACTTTTGCACAACAGCAAATGTAAGTCGATGGATGCATTAAATTAACGTAACACAAAACAGCACTTTTCTCTAAATTCTAATGGACGAAACAAATAATTATTGCAGCTTTGAATGGACTTCCAGCACTTTAAAAAATTCATGTTGCTTTGCTTCATTTTACCACCATAAAACTCCAGACGGGAAGAAAGAGTTCCAGAACCAAACCGTTCGGGCCCGAAGGCTCCCCCGGTTGGTGCTTGGCGGGATGGACCCTGAGTTTAATCCGAACCAGTCCTGTGACCTCTGCTCGCCGCGCGTCACTCCTGGCGCTGTTGAGGCCTTCTGATTGGCTGAGGCCCAGGAGGCGCCACGGCGCCAGGGAGAGGATTCTGGGTAATACTACATGACGTGCAGGTGTGATGCTGTTGCTAATGACTGTTTTAGTGCCTTTTTCTGCTCGGTGCTCACCTTTCTCGTTAGAATGTATTCAGAACAGACAGGCGGAGGACAAGCAGCCTCCTCCAGTGCTGATCAGTTTCACATCAAACGTATTTATGCACTACATGTCAGATGTCCTATTTTGTGGGAATAAACTTACTTTTATATGGATTTTGGTGCTTATGGATGATATCTGTCATACTGTTGAACATTTCATAAGACGCAGCAAGATCCAGCTCTATGCATTATGTGAGTGGTGACATTTCAAAGACAGGGTGACGTTTTTCCCCCAGTCAGAAGTCAAACACCCCCGCAGCAGCTTTTTAAATTCAAATTAAAGACAAGCAGCATCTTTATCTATAGGAAAAATCAAGGTCAGACTGGAGGCGGAGATAAAGTTTGAGCTAATAACAAACATTCACAGAGAAGTAAAAGAAAATCATCAAACCGGAATCTTTCCAGCCTCTGATTTCCTTCCAGAACCCTGAAACAATAAAACCAGGAATCCACGAGTTCTCAAAAAGCAGAGCATGTCAGTCCCCGAGAGAGCACCTGCGTGCCTCCTTCCAGAGTCTGCTCTCATCCGTTCAGTTTCAGCAGCCGTGAAAAACACTTCAACTATCGCTTTTCTGATTTTGAAAGGGCTGCTGTTAGGAGTTGTGTTCTGTTTTCTCCTAACCTCCCCAGCTTGCTGTCAGATTTTAGTACTCGTCCTCTTTCTGCACTTCTCCATTTGCATAAAAAAATTAAATCAAACTGAGCATTTGAAATGTTTTTGCCAAGAAAGCATAGTCTGAATGTATTTCTTTCTGCGTGTAAAGATCTCCTTATTTACCATCTAACAGGATTCTTTCCTGTTCTCTTGAGACGAACGCTCCACGGCTGTTTGCTGTTTACTCGTGAGAAAGTTAACTTGCTTTAAAAACAAACAATTTGCAGTTAACTTGAATTGCTGTTCGAAGCTAATTATGTTCATCTGAGCTGCATTTTTAGGATCAGTTCTGTTAGATGCACTTAATTTGTTTTTTTTTTTCCTAGAAAAACTGAAACACAGCTTGAAATCTGCATGCATGATGTGCACCATCCTGCAGTCTTTACGGAGCATCTTTGCAGGGCATTACTGCCACCTGTTGATTACTGGACTAGTAAAATAAAGGAGAAAAAACCTGCATGGAAGTAACCAAATCATAAATGTGTTTGACCATAAAGTCCACAAACTCACATGTATTCATGACATCAAAATAATTTTTAAAAAAACAATGTATTTCTGCCAGCTGAGAGCATTTTTACAAGGTTACAGACAATAACTGGGTTTTCAGGATGACGGGTGAATTTTATGAACAGAACAGGAACAGAAGCTACAAAGGAGCTATTTTTTCTTACAGTGTACAAACATAATAACCTGAGCAGCTTACAGTCAAACCAATATAAACTTTTACTCCGTTAAAAACCCTTAAGAAAACCATTCTGACCACATTATAGACAAAATGATCTCATTTTTTGAAATCCACAACAGGAATAATTACATTAGACGTTTAAATGCCGTTCAGTGACAGGATGGCCTGATTTTGACGTAATTTGGTTGAAATGGAGACCAGATGAATATGTGCTGTAAATGATTTGATTTGTAAAAAGCTGACGGGAAAGCAGCGGCGTCACAGCAGACGAAGCGCCGCTCCATCCTGCCATCACTGCTGAAGAAGACGCACATGAAGTGGCTTGAGGTGGAAAGTGACCCCCGTCTCAATGTGAATGGATGCAGAAAGGAACCTCTAGCAAGCTCCAGCCGCTGTCTGAAGCAGCTACGAGGAACCCTCCCTCATCCCAAAATAAACTTCCAGATTTCCTGGCACGTTTTCCGACTGTTTTTAATGTTTGGTAAATACAAAAGTTCAGCAGGGACTCTGAGCAGATATTTCAGCGACCCAGAGAAAGAAAATCACGAAGAGAGCAGAGGAAACGACACAGTTTCTGCTGTTTGCTCAGTTTGGGCTCCAACCAACAAAGGGCTTAGTCGTCATGGCTACCTGTTCCATCACCTCGGTAACAACCACCCATGAATTTCCATCTGGAAATACATCTTTCAGGCTCTTTTTTAATTTATATATAAAAAAATCTTGCAGAATTTTCCAGCTTTGTGAAAACAGCAACCCTGATCTTTCATGTCTGCTGTTTACTTCCTGTTCTGGCTGTCAGATGCTCCAGTAACGGCCAGAAAACGCTGTGATGCCACAGACGTGTTCTCTCTGGTACCGTTTGTTCCAAATCATTTACATCCACATCTCTGGTCTCCATGTTCACCCAATTCTGTGTAAACGGGACCAGTGCTTCCCTTTGTTTTTGTGCCTAACCGTGTGAAAAGCGACTCCCAGCATACCAAGCGCGCTGAAAGCTTTCCCATGAACCCCCGCGCCCAGACTATTCTGCAGCGCAGTCGACTCGTCAACATTTGACCGTTCCTCCTCCGCAGGCCTCGCACTGCAGCGCCGCGCTCCGGTACGCCTTCCACACCACCGGGTCCTGAAGACACACGGTGCCTCCTCCCCGCCGCTCCTCCGCTTCGTTCCTGTTTATGTCCCCCACGCACACCCAGCCGCCCCCCGCTCCTCCTCGAGGCCCCTCCCGCGCTGCCCGAGGGCTGACGGCCCACTTCGAGTGGTCCTGGGAGGCCTTGAAGGTGAACGTCTGCCCCGGGTTGATGAGTTTGATGTCCAGGACCTTCCAGCCCAGCGAGCAGTTGGACGGGAGGATCCCTCTGGAGCGGACCCAGAACTGAACCAGGAGGTCCGACTTGAGGGCGGGCGCCACCCACGAGTGGTAGAGGTCTGATGGAGCAGAGGGAGGACAGGGATAAACATGTGAGGTTTTCGACACGGACCCTGCCAGTAGAACAGAAGGAGTACCATCATCGAACGTTGCTCCTTTGGCGAAGCTGATGAAGTCGGTGCCACCTTTCGAGGTCAGAGTCGCGCTGCGGTTGGACACCGTCTTCACCTGTGGAAACGTCGGAGAGGACAGAAGGTTCCTGTTGCAGACAGCGGCCAGAGCGGGCACCAAGGACGCCACGGACTCCGGGACGTCGCAGTCGTACACGTTGGGTTGATTGATCTGCAGCTGCTCTCCTGTGGCACGAAACCAGTTCAGTTTAAGGCTGCGAGCAGAACCCACAATCTGACTCACCTCATTCAGAACGACAATGTTCAAAACTAAGGCCACATATTAAGAGGGGCCTATTATGCAAAATTCACATCTTGTACGTTTTTATACTTCCATTTGGGTCTCAGCTGCTTCTAAACACAGCCACAGCGCTCAAAAATAAAACACCCGGCTGCGTTTTGGCAGTAAGTTCATGTTTTCTGGTGTTTGGAAAGTGAGCCGTTTTGTTACCTTGCAAAAACACAAAGTCCTACCAAGTATTTCTGGTCTAGTTTCTGGCGCAAATATCTGGAATATCAGTGAAATGAGTGATTTTTGAGTCCCTTAGGAAGACCTATGGGGCCACTCCTTTAATTAAAAGGACTAATAGAGGACCAGCCTGCTGTTTGTTGCTAAATGCACCGTAAAATGCAACTTTCAAGTTTCCACACTGGACTCCTTCTGCCTGGATACAAAGTATCCCCACAGTGCAGCAGTGGCTGGCTGATTTTGGTCGTTTGACAAACAACAGAATCACAACTAAGCTTACAAATGGAAATGTCTGTTTGAGCTTTGCTCTAAATGCATGCATGATCACCAGTTTGTTTTGCAGTCTGAGGTGCAAATCTCCGTGTGAAAGTACTGCAGGTTCGGACAGATGAGAGTCCTAGTTTGACCAAACTTGGGTTTAGGCTCAACAACCTGAGCAAAGCTATAAAACTAGCCATGCTCACTAAATAAGATCACTGCGGTAGTGATTTAATTATCAAAGCACAACAGCTTGGCTTTTAATTAGAAGAAATCGAGTTTCTGTTAAGTGCTACATTGTTCCAGGACAAACTAAATGAAATAAAAAGTTAGGCTTGATTAAATTTCTTACTGGAACTACACAAGTTCTGTCAGCTCAACAGTTTTTAATTTAAGGTGGGTTCCCTGAGATGATTACAAAGCAAAGCCCTGTTTTCTGTTTCCGTGTAAATGAAATTCTGCAGGTGCTGATAAAGCAAAGCTCGCTCTCCGCTGTTTGACCGGATGCTCTCTGCCTGCATGTCCACGTTTTCCCCGGACACTCAGGGCATCTCAGCAGGAGAGGCGAGGACGTGATGAAACAAATCCCTGCTGCAGCATGAAGGCCTCCATCGCTATGGTTACACACCTCCGTCTAATTACATTATCCCCGACTCTGCCATAGCAACGGTGCCAACGGCCGAGTCTGCCAGCGATCCGCGGCGGCGGCGGCGGCTGAGCGACGCCGAGACGACACCTGTTCACACTGATCATGCTGGTGTGTATTTACCTGACCGGACTGTTAAACACTGGGTGACGAAATCCTTTACAAAAAGCAGCAGTTTCTTCATGATACATTAGTAAGGAGTGACAGTAACACATTATTGAATTCATTTTTATTCTTCTTGAAGCGATTTCTCTCTGGAAGTGGCTGCAGTTTCTCTCAACTTCACTCCAGTGCCTGATTATTTTCTTCTGAAAATAATCAGGCACTCAGACATAAGATTTAAATTGAATCTTCAGACTCTTTAGACGTTTCAGAAATGTTACCCTGAACTTTTCTCCCCCAGAAATGACGCACCCTGAATACTGCATAAAACTGTCACAGGTTTGGGTTTTTTTCTACAGATACAGATTTACGTTTATACTCGCATTTTTAGCAGAGGAGAGATGAGCCGGGTGTCAGATAAGCTTTACAGTCTGGTGTTCAGCAGCAACACCCTCTGACTGTGTTTCTACAGCGGTTACAAGTCCCTCCAAACTCAGAGGAAGTATTTACCATTTACATATGTTTAATAAAATAATCTGCACGTGTCACTAAAGAGCCTTAAACACAAACACAATCATACACACACTCAGCAGCAGCAGGAGCCTTGTGTCTTTCACACATAAAGTCTGTTATTCCAGATTCTGGTTTGGTTATAGTTGTTTTGATTTGAGCTTCAGAGCATAAGCCTGCATTAAATGCTTTAAAAATCTTTGACTGCAGGTTGAACACTGAAAGTCTGTGATTTGAAATCTATTGCAGAACCAGAAAACAGAAAACACAGCTGTAAACAGAACTCAAGTGAGATGACTAAAACATGGCCCTGAGGGTTAGCATCCTTCCTCCACAAGGCTCTGCCCTGAAATTACATTAATGGTAAACACTTCTACCACAACACAACAACACAGGCGACGTTTTCTGCCATGGCAACAGGTTTTTAGTCCAGCAGAAACAGTGAGTGGCCCAGAAAGTAGAAAACCACCCTGACTTCTAAAGGAAACACACCTAAGCAGCGGTACATGCACTGGTGGTGGTACTCACTGACCTCTGCTGGTTATCCCATGAAATTTTGGTAAAAAAAAAAAAAAAAAAAAAAAAAAAAAAAAAAAAGATAATCAACCTACATGTGGCAAGAATACAAAATTCAAAAATGGGCGGGGCTAAATATTTGACTCCGCCCATCACAGTCACAATCAAGCGTTTCACCTGCTGACAGAGGTGGTGTAGCACATCTGTACAAAATGATTGTTTCCCTTTTTAGCACACTAACCACACACAGAGTAAGCAACAGGGGCGGGGTCACTAAGGAACCCATCTCGGACCCCACCCTCTTTCTGAACAGAACTAATTCTTAACATTGGGGCCAGTACTCGTTAAAACGCAACCAAATCCACACAAAATCCTACCAAAAACAAACATCCTTCTGTAGCCAACCTCACTGCAAGAACCCGTTCTTAGAAACTATATAACACAACTTATTTTATCATATTTTGCTCATCTTATCTCCAGCCAATACAAAAATGACATAACCTGCATTTACCACTACCGACCATTAGGGGGACACCTGAACCAGACCCAACACACTCACTCACCGAGGTAAGATTTATCGACAAATTATCCCAAAAATACACCCAACAAAACCACAAAGTCCATAATCCCTGTCCATAAGAAACACCTTTACAGAACACAAGACTGTAAACTCTAAACCAAAACAAACCATACCACCCCAAGGCAGGGACGTAAACTATTGGTTTCTTTAATTTCCAAATCCCAAATTAATCACAAATACCAATAAAAACATTAAAATAACTATTAGCCAGCAGCGTCCCAACACCTTTTTTAAGATACCTGTTCAATCATTTTCTATTTTTGCTTCACATGACAAGCAGTCGTTGAAAGCGTCATGTTCGTTTCAAAGATGAAAGCGAGCGAACAAGCAGGCGAAGTACTGGAGGTCCTTCAGGAAGTCTGAATAACTATTGATTAAGACCGATATCAAAGATTAAAAGAAGGTCTGGCTGCTTGGAAGCTTAGAGAAGCCAGAGGGTGCTTTAATACTTTTGCACAGGCCTCTGCAGAATAATTCAGTTCCCAGTAAATGAAGCCATATTTAACCTGAGCAACAGGACCGCACAGAGAAAAGAAACTTAAACCGGCATCTCTGCCTTTTCCTCTCAGCTCTCCTCCTGTTCTAAGCCATGATGCATTTAAATGTCCTCGTTTGGTTCTAACCTCATTTAGGGGAACAACTTCACCGTAAATACTCTGTTTTTTTCTTCTTCCATCATGATTTCATTTTCAAACTGTTTGTCTATAATATTCTGAATAAAGTGGCAAACTTTGGCTCCACCTGCAGAATTTCACTTTAAATTTCAACAATCCGTAATTTGATCCAGTGCCGCACATCCAGACTCTCTATATTAAAATGGGTCAGGGTTCCGTGCAGGGCATAGCATACCAGCTTTTTAATATTTTTGATTCCAGTCTCACCGATGGTCTGGAAGCGTTGGAGCGGGTAGGTAACGCAGATGAAGTTCTGCCCGTTGTTCACTCCACTGCTGGGGTAGTAAAACTGTCCTTCCTGCCGCTCCGGGGGGAAGTGAGGGGTGCTGTGGACCAACCAGAAGCCTTGATTTTTATCCAGCAGAACAACACCTGAAGGGCAGAGATGATGAAAGTGTTAGTAGTGAAAGAAATCATGAATGAAACAGGTGGAAGTCAGGTGAGGCTCTCAGGAGGAAGGATCTGCTTTGGGCGTGATTTGGTCCACTAGGGAAGGGTCTCAAAACGATCCAATCAGCAAGAACCTGGCCCATCTAGAGCAGAGCGGTGTCATCATGAGTGGAGCACCAGAGCTATCCGCCAGTCAGGCAGGTGTTTCTAGGGAGGTGAACGGGTCTGGTGACCTTTAGTCAGTGTTTTTCAGATACTTTATTAGCAACCTGATATCTCTGCTCTGCATGAGAACCAAACGATGTCCAAAGCAGATTATTCCTTAAGGCTGCTGAACCGTTTTTTCCCAGTAAGTCCAGTTTTCCACTCTGTTTCTGAATCCCACAGAGTGACATGGAGGTGCCTGACCTTTGGTGTGCCCCCCTCCGTTTCCGCTGCCTTCAGCCCATCTGCCACCAAGCTCCTCAGAAGGCTTCTGGTCGTTGTAAAGGATGTACGCTACCTCCGATTTCTGTCAAAATGACAATGTTTTCTTTAAATGACTGATTCTAAATTCAACATGCAGATTTTGCACAGATCAAAAACTGAAAACAAACAAATAACCGTGTAAATAATTACATTTTCTCCGTCTGAAAGAGAATCTCTGCCAGGGACTGAGCATGGACAGGATCTCAGAGTGTGGTATCGATCAGGGCTGCTACTCACGATTATTCTAGTAACTGATGGATCTATCGATTATTCTGACGACTGATCGGATTTAAAAAATAGCCACATTCTGCAGATTTTTCTTTTAACTACCAAGCCTTTTTATACAATATTAGAACTATGTGAAAAGATGCAAATAAAAAAGCATTCAATTCCTTTTTCAAATAAGAAAATAAACATTTTATTCCCTAAAATGCAATAACATAGCATTCCTTTAGTGAATTTGAACTGGGTGAAGCTAAAACTATGCAACTTGAGGAGTTTTTGGGGAAAACATATTTACAGACAGATGTAAATGCTAAATGTATATCTATTTTGTGGAGTTTAGCTTAATTACTGCCTTGATTATGGTGTTTTTTTCCATCAACAGGCCTTTTTTGAGTCTGAATGCTCCAGTTAACGATTACTCGATTGCGAAATTTATTGTATTTCAATAACGATTAATCTGATTAATGGTTTCAGCCCAGTCACGATGTCAGCAGGTTCTGATCTCAAACATTAGACCTCAAGGTCTAATGTTTCCATTTAGCAGAGTTTGAATTGACTGGGACGGCTCAGGCATCCTGTCGGGAGGCTTTCTGGACGACATTCTGTGGAGGGTTTCCAAGTAAATCCCAATTGGAGGAGACCCAGAGCGTTCTGGAGGACTGATATATCCCATCTGGCCTGGGAACACCTTGGGACCCCCTACGACATGCCCCTGGGCTTCTCTGCTTGGCCTGCTCTCTTCCCAGTGTGATGTCCATTAAGCAGAAAATGACGGACGGACAAACAGGATGTTTTAAGGGATGAATGTTGAACTTTGTGTCTTTTACTCGCGTTAAGAACAAAACCGACTGAGTCTAAAGAGAAAAGCCCATTTTCACTTCTCCTAATTGAGCTTCTTACTTTTAATCTTGTAATATCAAGAGGAACCAGCAAACAAATATGCTTAACAACACGTTCAGCATGCGTCTTAAAAAAGAAAAGTCATACAGCTGCAGATGAAACGCAGAAGCAGACCGGAATATAGCTGAACAGCTTGTCCTGATCCCTTGCACTTTACGTGTCAAACTGCAGACTTTAGAGCAACATATGTGGAAGAAAATCAAACAATAACCTGGGATCTTCTTTTGTAGCATTAATATTACCAGCAACGTTCTTGAACGAAACTTTATCATGTTATAAGAAAGTGAAGCTTCTTTGAAATAATCAGGGTGTTTTGCTGCCGGAGGCAGATAATGGACTAAAGCAGTCAGAAACATTTTCCATTTTTGTGACAATTTTTAATTTTAATTTTACAGACGATGAAGCTAAAACCTCTGGATGCTGCACAGCTGAGTTTAGGGCTGCAATATTAGAAATACATTAAAAGATGCAAATAAATAAATAATTTAATTCCTTTTTTGAATAAGAAAATACACATTATTGCTTAAAATGCAATAGCAGCATTCCTTTAGTAGACACTTGATCCTTTGTAGCAAAAGATGCATCTGCAGCAAAAAAAAACAAAAAAAACAACACTTCCAACAACAGTTTATTTTAATTTATTTATCTTCTGTATTTAAGCACTATAATCTCTGAATGAATTTACTTTTTTTAAAATCCAACAATTAATTTAATACGTCACTATGAGACTGTTGAGATAGTAAAACCTGAAATATCTGCTGCCTGCAGCCATTTTTCACTTGGTGTAACCTGAACACATGAATATGAAGGAAGTGAAAACTGCTTCATAATTCATTTTTGAAGAATGCTGACCTTCAACTATAGGTGTTTTTCTAAAGAAAGGGATGTAAAACTCACAATTTTTAGAATCAGCATCTGATCTGCTGCAGATAAAAAGGAAACCTGAGGGAAACCGACCTTATCCTGTGAGTACAGCTGTCCAACCGTCCGCCCCAAAGCTCCTGTGGTGTCGTTCACCGTCACCTTCCCCTCAGTCCATCCTTCACTTCCTTTGTCCAGCAATAAATACGCCTCTCCCTTAAACTCTTGTTTTCTGCCCCCTTCTTTAGGGAGTTTGTAGAGGTAAAACCTGATTTACACAGAAAGAGAGAGTAGAGAATTAACCCCAGAGAAGCAAAACGTTTTACAACATATTCAGTCTTTACTTAAACTCTAAGCTGTCTGTGAATTTTGGCAGTGAGATGAATATTTACCAGTCAACAGCATCACCTTGGTCGTTGTAGCAGCTGATTGGAGATGCGTCGCCCCCTAGTGGCGCACCAATAATCAGCAGGGACAGGATCAGAAGCATCTGAGGAGAAAAGGAGCATGCCTTCATCATAACGTGAAACTATGCATGCTTAAAAATTCATGGATATTTTTAAATAAGGCACCTGAAAATAGGCTCTTGTGGATTCAAACATTTTACAACGAACACTAGGAGCAATTTGAAATAAGAAAAGTAAATTACAAAACAGTTAAGCTATTTTTGAGTAGCTTCATAAAAGTATCAGCAGCAAACTGTTCTTAAATCTGCATTATTTACAGACGAAAACAGACTTCCTTTTTCAAAGCATGTGATTGGAGCAGCATTTCATTTAGTAATTTAAACATTTAAAAAGCATCACATTTTCCAGTGGAGCTGGCCAAATGGAGCTCATACAGTTCAAACAATCTGAACGTCAATATTTCATCCTACCACTTTCATTGTTTACAGAGTAGGGTTTAGAAAGTTTTCCAGGCTTCCTCTTCTCGGGATACAGTCTGCACTGTCCAGACACTCCTTCTGCAACGCTGTGGTGTAATTCTTCTGTAATCACATGAGGTTTAGTCAACTGTATCTCTGCTTCCCTTCCTTTAGACTTCAGGACTGAAGATCTTCCTCCAAAGTGATTTCTGAAGATGTTTCAGCAGTAGTAGCAGATTCGATAGTGAGGGGTGATGCTTCTCTCAGGTCTCAGGATGGTTTCTTGTTTACGTGACTTTCAGATTCTGTTTTGGTCAAAAGTCCAGACCTCACTTCTTCTTTTCTTTTGATTTATTACCTTCCTTCCTCATATTTAAAGACAAACAGCTCAAGAAGCTAAAATATTTCAAGATCTTGATTATAAAGCTGTACAAAAAACATTTAAAACAAAAACATTTAACACTGTAAAACTGTGTTATTCTTCAAGCTTTCATAGTTTTGCTTTTTGTGTGGACACTTTAAAAGTTCATAACTTAAGCAGTACTTTTATTACTGAGTAAATCTTGAAATCAGTCTTTAAGAAACAAACCATTACGTGGGAAAAGGGAATGTTTAAAGTCAAAAATGAAAAAGGCCTGAAGAACAACTGATTAACACCACTTTCCAGAAACAAATACATTAAAATCTTCCTGTTTAAACCGACTTCTGCTCCGTGTTATAAACAAACTTAGCAACTAGTTTCAGTTAAAACTGGACTTCCAATCATGGTAGCTCATAAACCCAAACTACTTCAGCTGTAAAAACTAATTAAACGACACCGACGCTCTCATTGAAAACTGTAGTTTGATTTAGTCCGGTTTATACAAACCTCTCACTAAGTTCTCTTCACTGTTATCCTTAAAAGAGTCTCACATGACAAGTAAATAGATTCCCTGAAGACTAAATCTCGTTTCCATTCACATCCTGGTTCTGGTCAGAGCTGCCGCTGTCGGCGAATCCCGCGAGGATAAGACAGTGACGTCATCAAAACACAAGTTAAGACCAGAAACAACCCACAACTCCAGCAGACAGCATTTTGAACAGAAAATTGAAATAACTACAATTATTGTAGAAGGATGCGGAGTAGTTTGATTTGGTTTCGTCTCGGTTTATATTTACTGTTAAATCCTGGTGTGTTCAGAATCTTCCCTGATGCTTCTTGACCTTCAATAAAAGTCCCAGGTGGTAATCACGTGATCACGAGCTTTCAGGAAGACTCTTTCTCTGAATAATATATATATATATATATATATATATATATATATATATATATATATATATATATATATATATATATATATATATATATATATATATATAATACGGATTATTATTATTATTAGTATTAGTATTATTAGCCCTGCCAGATTAAAAAGAAAATTAGGTAATTTATTCACATTTTGTTAAAAATGTCATGTTAAAAATTATTTATATTCATCTCAATAATTAATGGAAAAAAAGCTATATTGTTATTCCAGCTTTCACCTTTCTTATCTTTGCAGACACAAAGTTTACCATTTTCCACTGGTATTTCGACGATTTATGAATGGTGATGAGCTCCAAGTCCTTGAGGCGGGAAGGCCTTTTTGCCATCACCCTAATTTTTAGATCCCAACACAGGTTCTATGAGATTCAAATCAGAACTCTGATTGGACTGCTTCAAAATAGTTATGTTATTTTGGGCTTGGCTGTATGTGTTGAACCCCACCAAGTTAAGACAGGGATTTTGACTTATTTTCAGGTCTATATGTTAACATGCTTATAGTTTTGATCTTATTGAGAGCTTTATTGTTTTATGTGTTTATATCATGACAACTAAAGAGAGAGCTAAACAAAACACATCTGTAGAAGGAGGAGATTTTTAAGCAAATAAATAAATCAAATAAAACTCATATTGGCCTGGCTGATATCTCTTCTTTGAAAAGTGACCTTTAATCCTTCTAATGAAGAACAAAATAGCTGAATATACACACCCAACTCTTGGATGATCACTCTCTAGCACACTCATCCTAAAAGTGGAACTTAATCAGCTTTTCCTGTTTCACAACATTTACTGAAATGTGCAGCTTTAGACGTGCTGCATGCTTTCTTCTCCTTTTTCTCCTCACTGTGAGCATTGCAGGTGTTGGTCAGAGAGCTAATATTGTCGCCTAATTCTGCTCTGTTTGAGGAAGTGACATGGCATCCTCTTGTCACCTCTGACCTTCCCCCTGCATGGGCCGATAACTACTTCCTCAAACAGGTTTCCTCTTAGCCGAGAGGACACAGAGCAGAGCGGACAAGGTCACCAGTTTCCACGAGACCCCCTGTAGGTGTTGCTGTGAGATGGCCTTAATTATTGCCTGCAGCATTTTGAAAAAGAAGCATGTTATGGCTCAAACAGTTGGATCGGTTTGTGATGAGCCACCACCTCATTCTGTTTAACACCAAATATTGCACAGTTCAATTAAAACCATCTAACTTCAGTAGAGCCTCTTTGGCAGCTTTTTTTTTTTTAGATTATTTGCTATTTTAAACAGTGTATTTTTGGAATATCAACAAACTATTAATTATTATTAAAATTAAATTATATTTAACACAGCCTAATATTTGTAATGGACAAAGTATTTGCTCTTTGTCCCTGTAATGATAAAGAAGTGTAAACTATAAAATTCAGGAAGTTTGCCAGAAATAACACCTATAAGAGCTCCATTTAACCTGTTAAATATTAACATCCTTATCTTTGCCTTCTTTGTTCCCTAAGAGGAACATTGTGAGTCCTGTTGTTTTACCATGAATGGTTAAATTCATGTGCAGCTGGATGTTTTTGAAGCGATATCATGAGATGTTCCCTTCCCAGGGGAATGACTGTTATTAATAAACTTAGCTGTCTTTTTTGTTTGTTTGTTTTGTTTTTTGTTGTTTACAGTTTTGTTAAAATGCCTTAAAGGAAAATTTCTCAAAACATGGATATGATGAAAAACAATCAGAATTTTTTTACAAGCTCCAAACATATGAGAATTTATTTAAGTCCATTCCAGTCTCTCAAAATTATGATTACTAAAAATTCATAATTTTAACTTTTTTTTCTCACCATTTTGATTTTCTGTTTCACTGTATGACACATGTCAAATAGTAAGCATCCATTATTATTAACTATAATAACCCACACTGGAATCATCAGGCACTGACCGCCTCTCCATAACACGGTGCTTTTCTCTGTTTTGTGCTAATTTCAGGCATCACTGCTACTGAAGAAACTACCCACTGCTGAGATCCAGTGACGTCGTTCTGCTCTCTCGTTCTACGTACATAAATAGGGAGAACTGACACGTAGAAAAGAATGCACCATGCTGTGGTGGTTTTGCTTTAATAAATAAGGACTTTTAAACTCATAATAACTTATTTTACTTTGGTACTATAGGCCACATGAGTGTCCTACTCTTAAATTGGCAAAATTTGCTTCAAGAAATATGTCCTTTCTTCCTTCTGATGGTCAGTTTTAGAAATAAATTGACAAATCTAAGTGGCTCAATTATACATCTGGTTTATTCTGCAAGAGAACTTTCATATATATTATTAAAGCACTGTATGACTTTTTGGATCTCCTCATCACACTTTGTTTGATCACTGTACAAAGACCACCGATAGAGATCCAAATACTTTCTCCTCAACTTCCAGAAAAGCTCATCTACTGATCACATTTGCTAGAAAAGAAAAATAAACTACAGAAAAGGTAAACATCTTTAGTAGCAACGAATAATACAACCTTTTCATTTTCAGAACTTTCCAGTTATTTTTCCAAATACTTAAATTTACAGATTATTTTCATGAAACTCAGATGCAACTGTCCTAAACTTAGGCATTACTTCTTGAAGTGTAGAGGTGTATTGTTAGAACTTAAAGGGAACTTTCAGCTACTTGCTGTAACTTACAAGTCACTGTCGTCAGAATCTAAAGGTTACATTTGAGGGCAATGCTACTACTATGGGGAGTTTTGTGACTTGGTACTTTCTTGAACTTGGAGGGTATATACTGGAACTTAAAGGTTACTCCAAAATTTTTCATAGGTTCCTTTTGCCTGAAACTCACAGATGTCACGTAAAGGGCGCTTTATGAGGAACCTGGGTGTATTATGAGAAAACTAACTTATACAGGTAAAGATTGCTTTCATGAAACTCACAGATTATGGTCATGAATTCAGTAAGTACTTTGTGGAACTAACTAGGTACCTTCAGAGACCAAGCTGTGTTATGATGCGACTTAGAGGTTACTTTCATGGAGTACACTGCATTATGAGTCTTGCAACCCAGTACCTTGCTGAACTTAGAAGACACATTGTGGAACTTAGAGGTTACTTTCCAGATCAAAACTTAAAGGGTATCTTCCCAGAACTTCACAGAAAGTAAATGTACAGGTTGCAGAAAGTAACCTATAAATCACATAAAGTAATCTGTAAGTTCCAGAAAGTAAGATTTAAGTTCCTGAAAGTAATCTCTAAATTCTGGAAAATAATCTTCAAGTTTCAACAAATAACTTGTAATGTTTGGAAAGTAATATCTATAGTCTAGAAACTAACTATACTCTGAAAAATACCTAAGTTTTAGAAAGTAGCCTTTAACGTCCCTCTAAGTACAGGCTGAATGATGTATTGCTGCACTTTTCTTTATTGGAAACAGCCCTAACATTACATTAAAAGCTTTGTTGCTCAAACATTAGCGTTTTTGCTACAGTCTTGACAACTTTAACACTGACTAACATTCAGGAGGAGTTACGGTTCAGAAAGCCCTGCTTATACAGGAAATCAAAGCAAAAATAAGGCTAAAACACTTGTTGGCTCTCACAGCTGGACACAGTTTCTATTTTTTGTCTCAGGTTTTCAGCAAGCGTGGCAGTTCAGTCCTCTGCTCATCCATTCGCCCGCCTTGCACTTTCAGGAGGAGAGAGAAGAAGTCTTCATCATCCATGGGACCAGGAGCCCTGCTGCGCTGGTCCTCCAGGCGGCCCTGAGCCTGTAGGATGCAGCAAAGGGAGGAATCAGAATCAGCGATAGGCCTGTCACCATAACAGAGATTTCTAGATGACAAATTGTCCCAGAAATTGTTGTGATAAATGATAATATTGCTGTTTTGACACCATTTTCAAGTAATATATTGATAATGGCATAACAATGCAAGTTTGCCCTCTCAAAGACCAATAGCATTAATTTTGTAAACACTTAATATTATCACTATTATTTAATTCTCCATTTTATTTCCAATCTTATTGTTTGATTATTTGCTTTTATTTCATTATTGTTTCTCATTTTGTGTATTTAGTATTTTTTTTCATTTACCATCACTTTTTTCATTATGTATTTTTTTCTATTTTGTCCATATTCCGTATTTTTAAATATCCAAAAGAAAACACAACCAAAAACAATAAATAAAAGTGAAATGAAAACCACACAACCAAAACCATAAATACAATGGATCATGATGTCTCTGTAAACAAAACTGCCCTTCAAAAAATATTAATCATCAGAATGGAAATTATCGAGCTCATTATAATTTATCACGTGATTAACTGAATAATTACTTATTGCAACAGGCCTAACCAACGAGAGGATAAACTAACTCTTTTTTTGTAAATTACAGCTCTCATCATAACAAATCTTTCTTACTTGTGTTGTCAGAATCATGTCATACAGATCATCTTTAGGGACAGGAGCCGGTTCAGGTTTTTTCACTAAAGATAGCTGCTTTAAGCTGCCTCGAAAACTTCTAGATTTTGGCTTTGGAGGCAGAGCGCTTCCCAGCAGTGCCCTCTGGTCATCCAGACGGCGAGCTTGTGCGGTGGCAACCAGGTCAAAAAACTCCTCTTTCTGCAGCGAAGTCATGGAGGAGAAGACAACTGGAAAGAAAAAAAGAGTGATTGGTAGGTAGAGTTTCAACTGTCAAAGATGGAGAAACATAAAAGTACTGAAACCCTGCTCAGGTTTCATGTTTTTTTTTTCTATTCTCCATTAAATGAGTCAGAGTCATGTCATGGAAACAGCTGAAACAGCTGCATGAGGTTCATCAGTTTCAGAGGAACCTCACGAACGTGTGCCCACCTCTGTTGGCCGGTTTCCTGGTGTTGGGCTCTGAGTGGCACCTCCTCCTCCTGATCCCGCCCTCCAACCTGAAGGAGCATCGCTGGTCGTTGAGGCGCCTGCCCTCCTGCAGGGTGCAGAGCAGCTCAAACAGCGAGTCCGGGAAGTCAGGGGTTAACCGGTGAGCCTGAGAGGAGGCAGGTTGGTGGAGAGAGACGCAGAGGTTTCTGACTGAGTGGCACACAATGTTTATTGGCACAGCAAAGGAATTCACTTCACTCCTATGTAATCCCACATGATACGTAACAAAATAAATATGACAAATTTCCACCATGAGGGTGTGTTTCCTTGCACTGAATGTAGCTCATTGGTTAAGTCAGTAGCATAATAAGTATTATTCTTACTATCTGACCTACTAATTGATTTACAGCAGCTTTGAGTCTGAAGAGAACATCTTACCCACCTTTTTGGCATCTTCATCTTGGTGTTTGACCCCTTCAGGCTGCTGCTCGGAGGAATTTAACCTCTTTTCTTCAACCTTTTCCTCCTCTGTCTCACCAGCTTGTGTCTGCTCTTCACTTTCATTTCTGTCTGAGTTTAGTCCATCATCTCTGCTCTCACCATCCTCCTGTTTATCAACCTCTGCTTTGTGCACATCTGAATGCTCCTCCTCCGTTTTGCTCTGTTGCTTTCCCAACTTTAGCTCTTCCAAATGCATTTCACTACTCGCTGCAGCCTCATTGTTCTCGTCCTCCCCCGGGTGTTCCTCTTTCTTTTCGAGAGCAGAGACTTCGCCACAGCCTCGCAAGATGGCATCTGAGCAGCTTGTTGCCTTTCCAGTGGCTGTGTCTCCGTCTTCGGTGATGATGAGAGGTTCCAGCAGCTCCATAGAAAATCCAGCGTTGCTCTCCATTATTGTGTCTGTCAAACTCTGAGCGGAAGATACACAAAGCAGATTCTTAATTATAGAAACACTAAGAGTGAAAAAGGTTCCTCTTCTGATGGTTGGGCGGCAGGCGGGACATGTACAGTGCGAACTGACAGGTGTTTACTGCCTTAAAGACCGTCTTTGAGGTCCTTTGTTTGCCCCTTCCTAAGAAATGAGGTAAACCAGTTTGGCAGGTTCTCACTTCTTTAAACAATACCATAAAATGTTCACTTCTGTTAGCTTTTTGACAACAAACATGTGTGACATAGTTAAAAAAGATTCATATTGACTAGGTAGACATTTGTAACAAAGATAGTTTCTTTCTAAGACTTTATTACTGTGGTATTCCCCCATAAAGGTTCCTTTTACAACAGTTAAGTAAATCCGGTCTTACCTTTGTCGTTTGGACTTTATCTCCTCACAACATCATCTCTTGAAGTGACCACAGATGGGGTACAGCATTTTTTGGCTCGTCTCTTGTCTAGTCAATATCTCTATATAGACAAGAAGAAAAAAACCTGCTGTGAACAGTTTCACATACCAGCGTAACGAGCTCTCCCCCTCTGTCTGTATTGCCTTCTGTCTCTCTGCTCTGTTCTTCCTGTTCCTCTCGTCTCAGCCCACCCCTATTTACATGCCCCACATTTGCCTCGTCTGACTGTCATGAACTACGTCTCTAAAAGAAACAAAATCATTCCTGTCATGCACTTGCTCCAGTCCAGGTGTGCTCTGAGGCAGAGGTGTCTGCAATCTGATCTTAAACTGTGAGCATGCTGAGCAGCTGTGAGCAGCAGCTCCTTAAGCTGCTCCGCATTTCAATATGTCAGGCCCCAGTGCAACATGTTGAAACGCGTACAGCTCTTCTGCGCCTCACTGTTGTGGTTTTGGCGCACATCCTGTTGACACGAAGCTAAAACGAGAAGTAGAGAAACAAGCTGTCTTAAGAGAGATTGTTGTTTCACAAAAGACAAATTAGGTTTCATCTGTTTGTAGCCAGATTTCAATCTTAAGTTTAGCAAGAAAGCATGTGGTTTCCAGGTTACTGAGTCAGGTTTTATTTGATCTTGTTTTTTACTTGTTTAATCATTGTCCTACTCAGCCAAACACACACAAACACTTCTGCTTTATGAAACTTGTTGCTGTGGTCTCATTTGACCCAGCAGAATTTCTCCACCAGTACAGATTAAAATAAAATAAAAATAAAAAAAAAAATGCTGGTGTCACATCTGTCACATGCTGCTCTGTGCTTGTATGGAGCTCCACAAGTGCCAGGATGCAAAAATAAAACTAGAGGTCAATGACCTCAATAAGTGTTAAAGGAAAGTTAATCAAAATGGAACTATTATCTGGACCCAAGCTGATTGTTGGATATTAAATATTTCACTGTCCACCTGTTGGTGAATTTACAATAATACATTTTAATATCCACAGCGTTTCTAGATGTTAGTGTTCAGTGTTCACTGTAATACAGTAGCAGCAGGAGTCTCCAGGCTTCTTGTCTCTTTGCAGACAGAAGTCAGATAGCAGAGAAGAAACAGGCAGTGGTTGTTCCCACTACTAATTAAATGTGACTGCAATTAGACTCCCAAAGCCACCCGCATGCGCAGAAGAAGAACGTAGACGTCACACAGCAGCGCACTGTTAATGGAGGTAATAATGGACGCTGTCATCTACATTTAGCATTTATTCAATAACGAGGGCCGGCAGGATTGTCACAAGACAAGGGAGCAAATAAAAAGGACTTTTTATAAATAAAAGACACTTTGAAAACTTTGGGATACGTATCTGATTTAGTACCACATATGAAAGTGGTACAAAGTGGGGTAATTGAAAAAAAAAAAAAGTACATTTGTGCATAAAAAAAAACCAGCAACAGACTATTTACAAGGAATGAAAAAACTGTGAATCAACAGCAGGGATGTTATCTGAAATGAAGAAAAGATGTGCAAATAACACCAGGAATGTAAACACCTACTGAGTTTGTTGAGAGCAGTTTTGGTTATAAAGTCTTACAGCTGCTAGGAGGAAGGATCTGTGATAACGCTCCTTTGTTCACCTAGGATGTTTGTCACTGAAGGAGCTCTCCAGTTCTGCAACAGCTTCATGCACGGGGTGGTTTTCAGTCTCACTGGTCCCCAAGCAATGAGCTTGCTTATGATAATAACAAATATATTTCCGAAACCGAATAAAAATATTACTTCACTTATTTTTTCACCCAGCACTGCAAACGTTTGCCTGTCTTGCACTTCTGGCTGTCAATCGCTAGGGGACCCTCCTCTGAGATGCATGGGTTCGGGTAGTGTTGTGTTGCTTGTGAGAGCGCAGTTGGGCAGCAGTCGTCGCCACTGTGCGTCGCCAAAGATGTTGCAACAGCAGCCCCTGACTGGCAATGGGCCATCCAACGGCCGGGGACTCGGCGTGAGCAGCCACCCCGGGATGCATGCGCTCAACTCGGTTCATCAACCCCCCCAGCACCGGTCGGACGGAGGCGAGTCGGGCCTCGAGGGCACGGAAAACGGACATGAAACCCGCAGAGATATTGGTGACATACTGCAGCAAATAATGACCATCACCGACCAAAGTTTGGACGAGGCACAAGCAAAGTTAGTGACAGCTTTGACTGTTAAATTAGAAAGTTACCGACGCCGTGGCTGCTTTTTGTTTTGGCTCAGTGTCGCTTTGGAAAGTTTCCTGAACTTCAGTCTATTGTTTAGATTGATTAGCCAGCAGCTAACTAATTAGCCTTCTCACAAAAATAGAGCTGCTTTTGTTATGACATGCTCACGGTCATATGATGTCAAAGTAAAATGAGACTTTTTGTTATTTGATGTTAGTTTTAAAACATATTTCCTTCAAGCAGCGATTGTTGATCGCAGCCATTGTTAGCCTGCTCAACACTGAAGTTCGGTTCCGTTTCGTAGGTTCTTTTTTGGTCTTTTGAACATTTCTGCTTCAAGATAGATTTTTCCACAATGAATGAAGATCCCTCAAAAACCTTTGTAAATTTTATGAAATGTTTGTATAATCTGCAAAACTGCAAACGGTTATTTCTAGGGTTTTTGGTCTCTACTTACTTCAAGTCCATCTTAAAATGCAAACTACTTATACTGGTCTGACCTAATCAAAACAAAGTCAATGAAGCGCAAAATAAATCTATGCTTTGATAAAATGAATAATTGATTGCTGCTTTTTATTGTTATTCGGAAAGCAAATGTTTTAATGATCCTTAATTGTGTTTTAAAGAATCTTCAATCTGTGTAGACTAAATCAATATAGGTTTAACTTGTTTAGGTTTAGGGTACTGTAAATCTCAAGCTGGATCATATCTTAAGGTGGTCCATATGACGGGAAAAAAAGGTTTTTACTAATAGAATGGTGTTTGGAATAACCTGTGGTTAGTGCAGAAAAAAATCACTTCAGTTCTGACCATTTTATGTATTTTAGGATTTAAGATAAAGCTGATAAAATGTATTCCAGGTCATTTAAAGGCATTAACTGTTGTGCCGAATCGTAAGCTAACTTCAACATTTAGCCTGCACGAACTAGCTAAAGGTATAAAATCAGCTAACACCTTTAACGTAAAGAAAATGCATTTCTTTACAAGAAAACGTTATATTTTATTGCACGACATCAAAGCGCGGGGTCACATGTTGGCTACAATGTTCAGTCATTGTACATGTATACATGTTTATGTCTGTCTCAGATATCCCGAAGCTAACGGTTGCTAACTTGCTAAACGTAGTCCCTCCGGTATTTTTTATTTATTTTTCTCTCGGTTTTCATGCTGTCAGTATTTCTTATTGCTCTCTGTGCTTCCAACAAGTCATGACGTTTCTTTCGTGCCCCGCAGGAAACACGCACTAAACTGTCACCGAATGAAGCCCGCATTGTTCAGCGTTCTTTGCGAGATCAAGGAAAAAACGGGTAGGTTATTTACACACACAGGGTTAATATGCTGTCTGTCACCGAGAACATGATGTTGTCCTGTGGAGCTGTACAACTGGAGCCATCAGCAGCGCTCGTTGACATGGTGTCATCACAAGCCAATAATATGATCAAAACACAGTGTGTGTGTGTATGGAGAAAGACAAGAGTTATTTAGATTTGTGTCAGTAGTCGCAATGAAAGTTCTCCATCTAACTGTTTTTATCCAGCACTTATTGTTACAGTCACATTATTTAACTTAACCTGCTCTTGTCCATAACACTGAAACAAATAAGCTCAGTCGTTAGTGACAGATTGATGCACTGAAGCAAATATAGATCACGACCTATGCGTCAGTTAGCATATTGATTATGTGGCATTTCCACTGTAGGGTTTGCCAGCCTATTTACATCTGTTAATTCTCACCTTTGCTCAGATAATCCAAATTTTTTATTTTGACACATTCCCAAATAAAGCTGCTCTCATTCACAGTTGTTAGAAAGCAGTATAGTTCTGAAAATGTGTCTGTTATGAGTAGCTTCAGTATTTGTTCATTTTTAATAAAATTCTGGTGTAAATTAACCAGTTACTGAGTCGCTATTTGTGTTATGCATAATTTTAGGATTGTCTGAGAGCAAAGTTAGATGTGATAGAATATATTAAGGTGCTGGTTCATTCCTAAATAATAGAAATAGAGCACAGAAACAAATCAGCGTAATCTATCGGTTTTGACTTCGCTATATTTATGCTTAGATTTGTGAATAAACAGCTGCACAACACCTGCTTACACTTACGACAGTTACCCAGCGCTTCCCTTTAAGGGAAAATTGTTGCATGCCTGTTTTTTTTTATTATTTTTACCATTACTCCTAAATAGATCAAAAGAGGACAAGTTTGTCATGTAAATTGTGAAACAAAACCACTCCATTAAGTTCAATGGTCTCCAAAAAAGTTGACACAACCCATAGAAGCGCCTATTTGAAGGCGCAGATACATAATAGTTGGCCCACCCTTTGAGCCAGTTTACTCTTTTGAAATATCTGAGAATTCGATCCCTTATTAGAGCAAAATAACTAGCAATGAACTTCTGCTGGGAGATTTTTAAAAATAAGCTCTATTCACATAACCTCATTTCCATACAGAAGACTATGGCTAGACTGTAGCAGATGTACAACGAGAGCTGAAGTGTGTACGAGGTGACCTGTGGGAGACTGCGCTTTTAAAGAGACTAAACTGCAAAGCAGTGAAGAAGTGATTTAACCAACATAAAACAACATTGTGAGAGTATTAAATGTTGCAATAATGATATTAATTGTACATTAACCCACATTGTCCCCACCATTCTCTTGGAGCTCTCTGATCTTGGTTACTTAAAACTATATCAGTTGTTGAAGTAAAGTCTATCCTGTTGGTCAAATATGTTATTAGAGTACAGCATTTTAATGCATGGCATCTGAAATATTATAGCTTACCAAATATTGCGTCCAAGCAGTCCTTTTTCATTGCAAACACTGATAGTTATGAGATCTCTAAACAGGATGGCGTCTTATCTTTGAGTTGTGGTTTGCTGCTTTCGCAGCGAGCTGATTGTGTGAAATTTAAGAGCAGGTTCAGATGCAGTCAAAAAGGAAGAGTTTGGTTGATGCTTTTTTCTTCTTGTCTGAATAAGTATGGGGGGAAGGGGAATGGAAAAAAAAACCTTGTTTTTAGGCTATATTTCTATTTCTGTAAGATAAAAAAAATACATTTATAATAATTCTTAATTAATTGATATAAATATTATAAATTCAAAGAAGCAGAGTTGTTAACATTTTTATCAGATTAAAAATGTGAACATGATATGTAGCTGAGTTTAAGAATGTGTTGTAAAGAGGATTTAAATGCAGGTTATCGGACAGAAATTAACCAGCCTTAAATGTTTCTTTTATTTTTAGTTTAAAAAAAATAAAGTTGCATCAAAGACTACTTGAGTCATATGATTAAAATTGTAAACTTCTAAAAACAAGCAGCAGTTTTTCTTCTTAGAAGTATCGTTCCCTTCTTTGAAAGATTTTGTTTACGATCTGTTTTGTATATTTATGTTAAATGTTTGTACTTTGGCATTAGCTGGGAATTCATTGGAATCCTTGAAACTTCAAGCATAGGTGTATTAAAATATTTTATTTTTTTCAGTTTTCATCCCAGATGTTCGCATTAGATTCTGCATATTAAGCTGCCTGTTTAATAAATGTAAACAATATATTTTTCTCTTGACTGTTTCAGTCTTTTGAAAGCCAAGTCAAATTGCTCCTGTTGTAGGTTATTGCAGAGACCTTGTTCAGCTTGGATGTTTGACCCAGTCCCAACCATATTATTTCAAGAAGTGTTCCCTTTGATTACTGGCCCCATTTTAGACATTATTAATCTATCTTTAGTAAACAGACACATATCACAGGCTTTTAAGGTAGCTGCAATTAAATGTTTACTTTCTAAACCTTCTCTCGATTTAGATGACTTGATAAATCAGACCTACAGCTAATCTTTCTTTTTTTTTAAACCTAAAATCATTGAAAAAACAAGTTTCTAATCAAGTAGGGTTTAGATCTGATTGGTCAAACACATTCCAGTTTGTTCATGTGACCAATAAATTTTCTTCATACTCCAGGGTTATTTGTGGAGTACCACTGGGTTCTGTGCTTGCACCAATTCTTTTTTCTATATATGTGCTTCCAGTTGGTAAAATCATCAGACAGCATAAGATAGATTTGCATTGTTATGCTGATGATGTATGAATGTATATGATGTATGAATAGATATTCATACATCCCGATGAATCCAATCAGTTAGGTAGAGTAGAGGCATGTCTTGAAGACATAAAAAAAAAATCTGGATGACACTAAATTTTCTGCTTTTAATTTCTGACAAGACAGAAGTTGTTGTCTTTGAAAAAACTGCATATTCAGTCAATCTGCATGGGATTAAATTGGCCTCTGGTCATAAAGTGAAGAACCTCGTATATCATCTCAATCCGGTATTAAACAGATTTTAAACCTACAGCAGCTTCACCTACTGGTGAAGCCCCTTTGAATTCTGAAGCTCGTAACATTCAGCCTGTAGATTCATCCTTCTCTTCCTGCTGTCAGGGCTCACAGAAGGAAGCTTTGATCTCTTTCTGTTTGCTTTTAATTGAAGCAGAAATCTTTGTTATATTTTAATGTTACACCCTGTGTTTCATTAAACCAGATGTGTCCAAACTTTTTGCCCTGGGGGCCAAAGCTGGCAAATTCAAACTACTGGCTGGCCGCAACATTCATTAAACTCAAAATGCAAAAATTAGTTTCTGAGTTAAATTTTTTTTTGTTTTTGTTTTACCTGCTCGACAGTAAACAAAAATTTTATGAAATCTGTATGTCATTAAAGATCCAAAACATAAAGAAGGCTTCGGACTGTTGCCTTGTTTAAAGAAAAGCAGATAATTTTCAAATGTTTTGGGTCATCAGTTGTTTTCTATGTTGTTGGCCAAATTTTTTACCATTCTTGACTTGTGGTCAAATTTCATTTTTACTATTATTAACTGGAAAATGGAGCAGTGGGTTATTCTTTATAAACCAAATCAATAGTTAATGCACAGAATTTTATGGTGGTTTTTTTTAGTTTTCGCATCTGATTGCAGTTACAAGAATGAAAATTTGTCGGATTAATTAGGATTTCTTCTGTTCAAAGTTAAATGAAATGTTTGATTAAAGTGGGGTTTTTTTTCACAAACATGTTTACACTGACAGGCCTGTCGATGAGGAACACTCAGGAGGAGGAGCCTCAGGACCCTCAGCTGGTGCGTTTGGACAACATGCTGCTGGCGGAGGGCGTCGCCGGGCCGGAGAAAGGAGGCGGGGCCGCCGCCGCCGTGTCCGCCGCCACCAGCTCCGGAGGGATGTCGCCCGACAGCTCGCTCGAGCACTCCGACTACAAAAGCAAGTTGAGCCAGATTCGCAGTATCTACCACACTGAGCTGGAGAAGTATGAGCAGGTACCGTGTCGCTGACGTTGCCTGTACACGCTTGCCTGTTCTCGAGCTGCCCTCCAGGAGTGTAAATCCTTTGGCATGTTAGGCCACGCATTCACAGAAAATACCTCTTTACAGGCGGTGGAGGGAGGGTGTGTTTTTAACCCTTGTAATTATGAGCTCCACAGCTCAGTGGAGTCTATTTGACACAACATTTAGCTATGTTTAGCTTCTAAAGTAAATCTTTCCGCAGCTGTTCAATATTCTGTTTTCATTTTTTGCATATGTCACGTTATTTCATAAAGCTGTTGACCAATCTGCTAAATTTACCAATGAGGAGCTGGTAAAGCGTTCTGATTGTCTTAATAAAAAGCTTTGCAGGGTTTCCTTTCCCTCACAATGAATACAGATGCCTTGTTGGAAACTCCAGTGTAGATTTAATCCCTTCCTTCTGTTCCTCCTGCATGTCAACGTTACTCAGGCTTGCACTGAGTTCACCACTCACGTCATGAACCTGCTCAGGGAGCAGTCGCGCACGCGGCCCGTGACTCCCAGAGAGATAGAGCGCATGGTGGCCATCATCCACCGCAAGTTCAGCTCCATCCAGACCCAGCTCAAGCAGAGCACGTGTGAGGCCGTCATGATCCTGAGGTCCCGCTTCCTGGACGCCAGGTGAGCAGTTGGCAGCCAGACTTTCCTGTGATCTTTTAAAGTGCTCTCACCTCACTGTACACCTGCTTGCCAACTTGGCTCTGGCCCCCTCTCATTGTGGCTGAGATGATATAACGTCCAGATGCTTCAAGGGTGTTCCAAGTCTAACTTGAAAGGGTTTTATGAGAGCATTGCAAATGATTATTTGATATGTTTTGCAGGATTTGTAATAAATCTGTAATGTAAAGAGGTCTTTGAAATGTAGGAATCGTAAATATTAAACTTTGTCTGAGAATAATCCAGGTTTGATTTGGTCAAGGATCAAAAAGATAGCTAACGCTGTCAAAGACGGCTTCTTTGTCCTGTTATTCATTTTTCTTTAGTTTTTATTCCCTCAGCGCTCACCCGTTCATCTCTCCTCAGGCGTAAGAGGCGCAACTTCAGCAAACAGGCCACAGAGGTGCTCAACGAGTATTTCTACTCCCACCTGTCCAACCCTTATCCCAGCGAAGAAGCCAAAGAAGAACTTGCCAAACAGTGTGGAATCACCGTCTCTCAGGTCAGTTGCTGTTCGCGTGGAACGAGACGAGCTGGCAGGAAAGGCTCCATGATACGGCCGAGTGTTGGTGCCATTGTAGATAAAAGGAAAAAAACTTGGCCATGGAGGAGTAAATTTCCACCAAAAAAACCTCTGAAATTTTGAGACTGATTTCACATATTTACAAGAAAAAACTTGGATATTCTTTAGTGTTGAAAACTTGTAGATTTGCAAGAAACAAATGAACATTTTCAAATATTAAAGGCTTAAATACGATATTAAAACCAAAATATTCGCTGACTCTGTAAAGTCAGAAATTTGTATGATTTTTTTTTTTTTTTTTTTTTTTTTTTTTTTAACTTTTAGCAGAAAAAGATTATAAAGTCAGACATTTGCGTCAAAAAATGCCAGAAGTCCTCTAAGGTGCAGTTGGTAAATGTAGAGATGCACATGGGGATGTTTGCAGAGTATAAGTGGTAGAACTGGGTTCTGTTACTGGAACAGAACGACGTCTCCTCACTATCTCAGGCATGTTTTATGGATCTGTGTCACTTTTTTTCACAACTGTTTTAAGATGATTTTTTCTTACAAATTTCTGACTTTACAATGTCAGAGAATATCCTAGTTTTAATATTGTAAATTCATGTTTGTAATCATGGAAAATCTTTTTTTTTTCTTGCAAATTTATGACTTTTTCGACATCAGAGAATATCTACGTTTTTTCTTGTAAACGTGAAAATGATCTAAAAAATCGTGGGTTTTTTGGCAGAAATGTTCTCCTCTTTGGTCACTTTTTTTCTCTTCTCTGCACTGACCCTAATACTCTGACATACAGCTGAGAATGCCTAAGCAACACCTAGTAACTGTATTTTTTCAGGCGAGTGCAGCAGCAGGTTGGTCTGATTAGGAGAGTTTAAAGACGCGCTGTTCGGGCTCTTTGCTTCCTGAGAATCACATTTGGAGCTCACAGCTGATGTGTTGCTGACTTTTCTATCTTTTATTTTTTGAGCACCTCAAAGTGAACGTTCACTGAGGAGTTTGCTTGGCTTCATTTTTCATACATTTTACAGAATAAATCTATTAAAACACTCAGATAACTGTCTTAATTTCCATATCCTTCCAAACATAACAGCAAATTATGTTGAAATTGGGTAAAAAAAAATCAAGGTTTGATTTTGTCAGAAGTTGCGTGTCATTTTTCTGTAGTGAGCTGTTGCAAACACCATTCTGTTTGTACATTGAGATGAAATAAACTGATGATTCTTTGTTTTCCATTAGTTCATAATGATGCCACAGATACAAGCTGTCTGTTCTTGTTTTCCAGTTGATGTCAGAGGGAAAAATGTCTTCTTTTTGCCATAAATCACAAGCGTCTTTGATTTGGCAGACGGTTAACGTTTTCTGTCTAAATGAATCAGTCGAGCTGTGTGCCGCGCTGTCAGGTGTTGATACCCTGAAGACAAACCTCTTATTAAACTCTGCACTCATAGCTGAAGCCACGTTTTGTGTTTGCAATGAAAAATTATAAATTGGTGCTATTTTTCAACCATTTTTAACCAGGTCTCCAACTGGTTCGGCAACAAACGAATCCGCTACAAGAAAAACATCGGGAAGTTCCAGGAGGAGGCCAACCTGTACGCCATGAAGACGGCTCTAGGAGCCAGACAGGGAGACGATTCTCCGCACACTCCAAACTCCACAGGTACAGGCAGACGACGGCTCCAGCTGGAGAAACAGGGACTCCCGAAACATAAAGACTGTTTAGCTTCCTGGATTCATGTCCATGCAGTGAAAACAGTCTTTTGATTTAGTGATGGTAGGAAACTGTTACTTCAGTGTGGCTTCATGTGATTTTTATGACTGCTGTTTGTCACAAACGAAGTCTTGTCCCCAGTCAGCCCTGTTTCAGCAGTTTTTTTTTTTTTTTTTTCAAATACAAAAGCTACCAGAGATTTAATGCCGTGGCTGAAAAGTAAAGATTTTTCTCTTCTGTGTCTATTTGTTTCAGGGTCGGGGTCCTTTTCTCTGTCGGGCTCAGCTGACATGTTCCTCGGGGTTTCATCTGTGAACGGCGAACAGTCAGCCTACCAGATGCAGGTGCTTCAGATCGCGTCTATAGTTCATGCGCTGTCGGCAAATCATTTAAAGATCAAAACGTCCAGAAACGTTGTGTACAGACATCTCTCTCGTGGGGAAGCTTCATGTTTTTAGCTCAGACTGACGTTGTTGCCCATCAGCCCGTCAGAAGGGGGCGATAAAGATACATTCCTGGACAGGCTGCTGCTTAATATGTTTGGATGGAATGGAAGAGAAAGGTCATTTTCTGTTGAGTGGGGGGATCACAGTATTACACATGGAGGGTGTATGGAAATGATCTAAGGTGAATACTTGAAAATATGTTCCAGAAGGACCCCAGATGTTGTCAAATCTGCCGCTTAGATGCTGTTTTCTCACCTATAGTTCTTTTACTTCGGTCTGACTCAGTCGATGGGGTTGTTACCTTACTGTTCCTGGGGGTTCGGTTCCTTTTTCACACACAGAAACCACACGAGATCATTCTGTCTGTTTATTGGTCAGATGTGTCCGGAGCGGGAAACCTAATGTAAATACAGGAAGCAGATGCTCCGTCCAGAGCTAGCAGAGAATATGGAGAGCTCAGTCAGAGCATTCATTAATGTGTTTCTGGGTTTTATTTCAGGTAAAATCATCTGAGTAGTTCACCGCATGATGTTTGAAAAGACTGAAAGAAACCAGGGTTTGTTCTAAACTGACTGAATGCCTCCGGTGTGAGAACACCCTGATCACACAGCTGACCTTCCATTGACAACAGTTACCTTTGTGAGCCGACTTTCTGTATTTCACCAACTAATGAAAGAGTCTTTATTGGTTTGGAAGTAAAAACTCTGTCATTAAATCATGATACTGCTGTTATCAGAACATTCCTGTTATTGACTGAGAAATATTTAACATTGTGGCAGAGGCAGCTGTCATGTGACATTATGTTTATTGCCTGATTTTAAGGTTTAATGTTTCATATTTACTCCATAAGAAATTTCTTGGAAAATGAAAACAGTTCTGAGCTTTGGCAGGAGTTATGATTAGGTTTGTTATTGACACCCGTTAAATTATTTTACATAAACAACCCCAAAAAAACAATCTCCAACAGGTTTTTGCTGCTAAGCCAGACTGAGGGTTTGCTTCGCATCACTTTTCTCTTCCTCCACAGCGACAGGAAACCAATCTTCTCTTAGCGACGTCGATTTTAAAAGCATGCTCAAAACGTGCCTCTTAGTTTTGCTATTAATCTGTTTAGTTAAAGACAAAAACTGGAAGCGCATTAATAAAAATTCTGGTTATTCATATTATTTGCTCACTCTCTTTGCCCTTCACTTGGTAAAAGTGGGTGAATGCGCCACACAGAGCTCCACGGTAGATGTTTGAAGCTGAATCTAAAAACTCTTTTCACATTTTGTTTCTAAATGTTGCCAGATCTTTTTGTTTCGTGTCACAAAAGAAAATGGCTGATTTCGACACAGTCCAAAGCCCTCCACACCAAAGACATGCAATAATGGCTGATACTGGTTAGAGATTCTGCATTCAGCGTTTAACTAGCTGATACCAATTTCTAAATACAATTAGTTTTAAATGTCTGACCTGCTGAATTAGATTTTCCTTCTTAAATCCAACTTGTGACATTGAGCAGAAAGGGTAGAAAGTGTTTTGGGTTCCCTTTTATAGAGGCTGAAGTTTTGAATCCAACAGGAAATGAAGGAAAAAGAGATTATCTCCAAATTCATAGGTAGATGTTTGGTAAGCTCCATCTTTAATGCACAATGCTGCTTGTCGATGTGTTTATGGACTAAAACATTTCGAGGTTTCAGTTTTAATGCTTTTAAAGAATGAGAGGAATTATTTTATTTATTCAGCAGTTGACATGCTGATCAAGGAAAAGTCGGCGAGTGTTTTCTAATATGAACAATTGTGTTGTGGTTTGACGGTTTTGGTGCCTGCATTAGATTTTCAGCTAAAATAAAGATTTTAAAACTATATAATCAAATAAAAGGTTCTGCAAAGATTGCAGGAGTCAAGAATTCAGGGTGTTTACTTCCTCAAGCATAGTTTAATGAAATCCAGCGGCTGGATTTCCAGGAGAGTCACTGCTGTGCTCTTCTGTGTAAATCATAGGAATGAGGACATATTGGGGCAGATCACTGAATGTAACCCCAGATGACGTGAAACGGCGACTCTTTGCTCTCTAACACCTTCGCTCTCCTCTCAGGCTAATGGAAACTGGCAGGGTCGGACCTCGCCCCCCTCCGGCACTTCGCCCCGCACCGACCACTCGGACAACTCTGACTGATGACCCCGCCCTGCCCCCGCCGGCACCGAACGACAGAAAGATTGACGAGGGAAAAGACAGACAGAATGATATCACCCTTCCCACTTGGCTGCAGTTGTTTTTGTATAATGTTTGGTTATTTTAATGTACGTTGTTGTTTTTTTTTTTTTGTTTTGAAAGCCGCCCAGCGTAGGTCATCGTTATGTTTGTATGATTAGCTGAGTGCACAGACGGTAGCGTGAGTGTGTGTTGAGTGCATGCAGGTTTGGGTTTTATCATCGGGCTCGAAGGGTTTGTTTTCCACTTGTTACTAAAATGTGTTTGTGAGGGGGAAGACGTGAGAGGTGGGATCACATTATCCTTGTTTTTAGCACACTATATCATTTTTATTAATATTATTATTGCTTGTATTATTAGTTTAACAAGTGTTTTGATTTGAACAGCTCAGAAAGGGAGTGCATTTAGTGAATGAGAGGGCAATAGAGAAAAATCCAAAGATTCGTGTGTTTGTTTCTCTGTTTCGTGTTGTTTTGTTCCTCCTTTTCTCTTTTTTACTGGCCTGTCCCTGTAAATGAATGAGGCGTGTCTGAGTCCATATTATTGGTTTGAATGAGTAAAAACAGTGCTGTCTTTTTTCTGTACAGTGAAACACCTGTATTCTCTCTACCTCTTTTACAATAAAGACTCTGTATTCACAAGCAGCTGCTGAGCCACGCATCCTTTGTACAAACCCTCTGGTCAGAAGAACGAGAAACACCTCGGAGGTCATGAGGGATAGTTTTCAGAAGAGCAAAAGTCTGAGACCTGCATTAAAATGTTGCTTCGAAGCAGTCGCACCTTATGGCAAGCTGTTAAAGTTTGATTAATCCTGCAGACTTTGGACATGCTATCTTTTTCAACGTTTTTCTTTGGTTAAGATAATATGGCTGGTTGGGAAAAAATAAAAAATAAGTCAAATTAAATAAGGAAGCAATTGCGCATGTGTTGGACTGCTGGGCAGGATCCTGATGCACGATGTTTTGAGCTTGGCGGTTGGCATGAGGAGTTTGTGCTAAAATGCTTTGTGCAGAAGTTGCGCAGGACTGAATGATGGGTAGAGGGGAAGTGAAAAATCCCGCTGTCTGCTTGGCTGCAGCTCTCGTTCTGAGAGATTTCCTCTTCAAAAGACGGAGTGCCTTGAGATGCGGGAAAACTCGGGACAAGCCACGCAGAGAGAAGCTGATTTTGCCCTCTGAGCTCGAGTCCAAGGAGGAAAAGTCATGTTCAGATCGAGCACACGCACTGATATACAAAAACTATTTGTGGTTGTTCGAATTATTTAAAATAAAAAAATAAAAATTCTTCCTTCTCTTAAATTATTACCCTGAAAAACGTTGAAGATCCTTGCTATATAATATTGGTATTGCCAAGACTATCTTTGGAATAGATACATAGAGACATTATTTTCATGCAACAATAATAAGCGCAATATTTGTATGCAACTCGAAACTGTCCGAGATTGTGCGTAGTGATGCTTATTCTCCAACTCCACACTGCATGTCATTCTGCATCTGCAAATACGTTCCGGGGGGCCGGGGGGGTTCAAATGATGCATTTAAAAAAAGCAGTCACGCGTGCACAGTCACCTCCTCTCTGTTTCCCACAGCGGTCCTCCGCATCATCAAAGGCGAACGTCGAACAATAGCGGCGAGCCAGCACGAGACAGTAGTGCAAACGGCACGCGCGCATCCAAGTGACAGGGAGTCGTGAATGCAAAACCCGCATTTACAACCTGCGTGCGGAAACGCACAGGGTGTGAAAGGGGACGCGCCAGCACTCGCTGGAGGTCAGAGTGAAAAGATGAAACGGTGAAGGAGAAAATACCGGCGACTGTTACATATTCAGACCTGAGCTGCAAATAGGACCAGACAGTGGAAGGAAAACTCGGTCTTGTTTTTTATTTTAAAAAAATCTAGATTTAGAAAGTGTAAATGAAATCCAGGAGAACTATTCACTTTCAGAAGTAACATCATCAGTAAACCGCATCAATTTTAATCTTCTGTCTGCTCTGTGAAGGGCTGAGGGGGTTGTTAAAGCTGAGCAGAGGCTTAAAGCAGGGTTAGGGTCTAAAACTACATCCCAAGCTTTGAACATGTTTGTAGTTATGAGCCATAACTACTGTGAAACATTGTGGTGGCATCAGAGTGCTGAGGGGATGCTTTTCTTTAGCAGGAACAGAGAAGCTGGTCGAGAATTAATGGAGTTAAATAAATAACAGTTTGGTAGAAGACAGGTTAGAAGCTGCAGAAGACTGAAAATTATCATCCAGCAGGACAACAGCCTTAAACATACAGCCAGAGTTAAAACAGAATGGTTTAGATATAAGTATATTAATGTGATATAATGGCCTAGTCAAAGTCCAGTTTGTTTCAAGCTTATTTCTTGCAATTTCAGTCTCTAGAAGTGCAAAGCTGGTAGAAACGTACCCCAAAGGCTTGTAACAGCAGTAAAAGGGGGTTCAGCAACGCATTGATTAGGAGGGAGGGGAGGATTAAAAATGCTAGTCTGCACTTTTCAGATATTTGTTAAAAAAAATTAAAACTTTGTCTAATTTCACTTTGTTTTCACAATTGTGCAAAACCTTGCATTGATCTATGACACAAAATTCCAATAAAATGTGTTGAATATTGAGCTTTTACCAAGGCAAAGTCTGTGGTATTAAGCATGAACTCCTTAATTACACAGCTCATGTATAGAATAATTTACAAAAATCATTTCTGGTTTAAAGTGCATTAAGTTGCAGCCATTTCCAAAGCAATTGCTGAAAATGAAAAGTGAAGCATTTTCTTCTTCTGTTATTGAAACCACAAGGATTATGATTGGGATAACCAATCCTGGAGCTACTTGTCACAAAGTGTCAGAGTGACATTGATGCTTATTTTTATTTGAACTGATTACATAAATGAAAAGCATATGCATTTTGAGCATCGTTAGCTTTGATTTAATCAAGAAATGGTCATTAAATGATATTTCAGGTACAAAAATTCATGAAATTGGACCAACACTGATCAAATTTCAGGAACGCAAACTCACTTCAAATGAAACAAAATGAGTTCTGCACAAATAAACTCTCAAGTTGCTTCATAATTAATGGCACTTTACAAAATAATCCAGCAGAAGAAGATTATGACGTCAAAGCCTAGAGATCATATATTTATTAAGGTTTTGTCTCTGTCCCATTTTATTGTCATTCAATACGATGTGATGAAAACTGCTTTTAATCTCTTCTTACAGATCTGCAAAGGAGGAACAACTGAAAACCTGAGAGCATATTTCTTGCATTACACTATCCCAAAGTGACTTTTGGTTTTCTGTTTTTCATTCATGTTTTTTATAGATGCATCTGTGCTCCTGTGTTTGTAGTCTGGAATAAATAAAGTTGAGAAACGTGGACTTTAATCAGCAGGATTTATTACGTTTTATCATAAAAACAAGACATTGTGGGAAAGTGGAATGTAACAAGACTCTGATGAGGAGTTGGTGGGTTTGGGGGTGGTTGCAGGGGCTGCAAAAGTCTGCTCGGGCAGAAGGGAGGAGAGATCTGAAGGGGTGGTGAGGGAGGGGCCAGTTAGGAGGTAGTAAAAGCAGAAAAAAAGAGACTTGACCCTCAGTACCTGATCAGTCACAGACTGGGAAGGAAGCAGCTTTTCCTGGATCAGAACAGAACCTTGGGAAGTCCAGGATGATGAAGCTGCTGCAAGAAACTGATGATGCAACAAGGAAGAGAAAGGTACGACTGAAAATTTCCTCAAACAGACAATGCATGCAACTTATGTAGTAATACAAACATTTATGCTTTTAGATTTATGGAGATCACAATATGAGCACTCTGTAAATGTAAGAATGTTTAAATGAGATCCCAAAGCTTGGGTCAATCCTCTTCTTGCTTCTTGTCTCCAGCTGATAAAATCTCAGGTGGAGAAACGCCGAAGGGAGAGAATGAATCGCAGTCTGGAGCGTCTGAGGACCATGCTGCTGCAGGAACCTCAACAAGTAAATCAAATCAAATCTTTGCATGCAATCTCAGAGAGGAAGTGTGTTTAGTTTCTGTATGCAACACATGAAGGGAGATATTTTCTGCAGAGCTTGTCATCAGATCTTTTTAACTGTCATTACTGCAGGGTGGGACGCAGCAGAGGGCAGAAAAAGCTGAGATTCTGGAGCACACAGTTCTCTTCCTGCAAAAAAATGCCAAAGAACACAAGGAAAAGACTGGAGGCCAGAAATACTCCTTCCAGGATGGGTTCTCCAGTTGCCTGCAGAGGGCGTCCCAGTTCCTGGGGCCTGAGGGGAAAGGCCTCTGGCTCGGATCGGTCCTGGATGCAACCTTCTCTGCCCGCTTCCCGCGCTCCAGCAGCCATTCTGTGAAAGCCCACATCAGAACCTCCATCTCCATGACCCACACCAAGTCCCTCCTCCAGATGCTAAGGCTTAAGTCCAGGTCCAGTCAGCAAACACAGGTCTCAGGGGCGAGCACCTCAGCTTGTCCTCACAGGTTCTCAGTCCAGCAGAGTTTTCCCAGAATTCCTCAGCAGCCTCAGATGCAAAGCGGGCTGGAGATGGGAGGAGAGAGACCAGGGAGCAAAGAGAGCTCGTCCCAGAGTGGGCCCCTGAGCCAGACTTTATGGAGACCTTGGCCCTGATCACCAGAACCCCAGAACTCTCAATAACTAACCACCCTTCCATTAAAACTGCTTCTATTTTCACGTTTTGCTCAAAAGAAAAGTCTAACCCTTGCCTGTCTGTAAGCTCATACCTGAAATCCTGTAAATAATGTAAAAACCTCATGATTTGTACCTGTGCTGTAGTATTTTTGATAAGGTTGACTCACTCCTGCTGTAGCTCAGCCTGTGTGGCGGCCATATTATTTGCTGGCAGGCACGCAGGGACTCTCCTGGACCAGGACCTGATCTGGATCCTCCAGGCGACCCAGCTGGCACCGCTGCTGTGCTGAAGAGCAGGTGGAGCGGTGAGTATCCCAGAGCTTCTCTTCTACCCGTGCCTTTAAAACATCAGACCTCTGTGATTAGAGTCAGTGATACTAGTGTGGACAGTGATCGAGTCTCCGTCCGTCACATTTCCAGGTGTGGAACCTGGAGGTTTGAGTTTGGGAGAGAGCCCTCAGTTTTTCATCTAAGTGCCGTCATATCTGCCGGCACGAGCGACAAAATAACACGCATCCCTTTCCAAAGATATTCACATTTATCTTGTCTGTTTTGCACACTAATTTATTCTGCTTGTCTCCCTATGGTGAGCATTATTCTGTTTTTTTTTTTTTTTTTTTTTTTTTTTTTTTTTTTTTTTTTTATATAAAGAAACCAATAAAACATTTGTTAAATTGTAAAAAGACATGTTAAGTGATTTTTTTTCCCTCTGACCTGAAGGCATTTTGTCTGAAGTGGCAGATCTCTTAAGAAGGTGTGAAGCAGGACTTCCTGCTCAGCTAAAACATCCAGGTGTGAAGTTTCTGTGCAATAAAAGCTCAGGAACAGTCCTCAGTTCAAGGACAATCAATACAGTCGTTGTCTTCTAATGATAAAGAATGACAAAAATTTTACCATATATAGAGTCAAATAAAAAGGTTTTTTTTTTAAATATTTAGGGTTGCTGTCATTGTTAAAGACATATAATGACAAAATTGGAATTATAATTAGTTGATTCATTCAAGGGCTAGTCCCTTGGTTCATTTCTGTTGGTTTATAAGGCCTCAGTTCACAACAAAAGTCCTCCAGGTAGAGACTAACTGCTGCAGTCGTAACTGCAGGAAAAGCTGATTCTACTAAGTGTTAACTCATGGAGGCAGAACACAAACACACACCACACTTTTCAGATTTTTAAATATAAAAAATCTCAACCCAAGTGGTGTTTTCCTTGCACCACTTTGTGTTGGTCTGTCACACACAGTTCTGAGTGAAAGTTGTTTGTCTCCTTACAGATTTTTCAGGGTTTTGCTTTTTTTTTTTTGTAACGTTTTGTTTAAGATCGTCAGACAATTTTGATTTCAGACAAAATTACCTTAATAAATGCAAGATGCAGTTTTCAAATAACCATTTTGCTCACTAGGAAAGATGATAATAATCATAATCATAATCATAATCATAATAACAGCCTGTTAAATGTAATGATCTTGTCCAAAGCGACTGCCGTGAAGCATTTGCGATAATTGCTAATGAATCTCCAAAGATTCATTAGCATTAGATTCATTAATGTGGAGGAATTTCAGCCATCTCATCTTTACAGAATTGTTTTATTTCAGTGACATTAGAAGGTTTTACATCATGATAGTCCTGTTTAAGGTAATAGATTTACATCTGGACTTTGACTAGGCCACTCCAAACCATTCTTCTTCTTTTTTTTTTTTTTTTTTTTTACCAGTTCAGTGTTGAACTTGCTGGTGTGCTTTGGACCATTGTCCTGCTGCATAACCCAAGTGAGCTTGAACTAAAAGTCACAAACTGATGGTCAGACATTCACAACTACAGCCAGTCCTCCAGGTCCTGAAGCAGCAAAGCAGCATCAGACCATCATGCTACTACCACCATGTTTGTCTGTCTGTATGCCTGCATGATGTTTGTTTCTGAAATGCTGTAATGGGAGGCACACCTTCCAAAATATTTCACTTTTGTGTCATCAGTCCACAGAACATTTTCCCATAAGCCTTGGGGATCATGAAGATGTTTTGTAGCAAATGTGAGATGGATCTTTGTGTTGTTTTAGTTTAGCAGGAACTTTCCCATGGAGGTCATTTCTGCCCTGTCTCTCTTTCTTATTGCTGAATCATGAACACGGATCTTTACTGTGACAAGTGAAGTCTGCAGAGCTTTAGATCTTCTTCTGGGTTCCTTGGTGATCTCATGGATGAGTTGTCAGTGTGATTTTGGTGTAATGTTGGTAGGCCAACCACTTCGAGGAAGGTTCACCACTGTTCCATGTTTTCTCCATGTGGAGATAATGGCTGTCTCTGTGGTTTCCTGGAGTCCCAAAACCTTAGACCAGAGACACGTAAAGACAATTACAAAATCGGCCTTTTATCACCTGAAGAACTTTTTCAGGATTGAAGGACTAATGTACCAATAAAATCTTGAGAAACTCATTCATGAGTTTATTTTTAGTTGAATTACAACAGTGTCTTCACAGGTCTGGCTCAAAAGTCAGCTGGATCAGCTGCAGCTGCAACACATTAAAAACCTGTTGTTGCTTTATCAACCTTCCAGACCACTCAGGACTTCTGGTTCTGGTCTACTCTGCATCCCCAGAACCAGAATCAAACATGGAGAAGCAGCTTTCAGTTTTTAAGCTCCTCTAATCTGGAACAAACTTCCAGAAAACTGCAAAACAGCTGAAACACTGAGTTCCTTTGAATCAAGGCTAAAATCCCACCTGCTTAGAGCTGCCATTGATTAATAACAACTAGAAGATCATAAAGTGTAGGCTTGTTTGTTGTTTTATTTCCCTTCTAATCCTGTAAAACACTTTGAATTGCCTTGTTGCTGAAACTGTGCCATACTACCTTGCCTTGCCTTGCCTTGCCTTGGAAATGGCTTTGTAACCCTTTGCTGACTGTTAAGATTTCAGTGATTTTGTTTCTCATTTGTTCTTGAATTTCTTTAGATCAGGACATGATGAATTGCTTTTTGCCTACTTCATGTTGTCAGACAGGTTCTGACAAGTGATCTTTGGACAGTAAAGGATACACAGTAGAAGGTTATCAGGTCTGGATGTGTCTCTAGAAAACTGAACTTCAAAAATATGTTGACTAACAGTTAATTTGTGATTTAACACCAGGAGCAATTGTATTTTCACATATAGGGCCAGGTTGGTTTGGTGAACCCTTTTCTTTCCTTAATAAATACAGATAGATAGATAGATAGATAGATAGATAGATAGATAGATAGATATACTCAAGTTATCTTTGATCATATCACAGTTTCTGTGATTCAAAACATTTAAGAGTGACAAAAAGCAACAGCAGAAGATTTATAGTACTGTCTTTAAAAGCTTATTCTATAAAACCTTTTTATTTCTTTCTCTGAAGATTTTTCTTACAAATTGCTGAGTTAAGTGTAAATCTCTAAAGCAACTATTTTTAGCCACAATCAGTTCCTGAAAGGTACAAATACTAAGCCTGTTTATAACTATTCTCACTGCCGACTTGAAATAAACAGCTCAAACCCAAACGGCTTGTGTTTCATTTATTTAAGCTTCAGTAACATGGAGCAGCTTCCGTGTAGCAAGAACTGGTCAAATGTTGTGTCTGCCAATAGCTAAAGAAATCCCATAAATGAACTGTATATTAATGCAACTAACAGAGCTTATTGAAAGGGATCTGATGACAGATGAGGCGAATTTGACCTGATTTCACGTTTAGGTCAAACATGATGCTACACCTGAGCAGGAAATGAGCACATTTCAGCAGAAAGTGCATGAATTTGATATTTAAAAGTGTTGGAGTCAAGCATGTTTATTTATTCTCTGCTAAAACTAATCAAACTGGTGAACTGTAATTCATATCCATGTATTCATGTCCCAGCAACACAGATGTGTTCAAATGAAGTACAGCCATTCACTTCCTGTTGGGAAGCACATATGGAACCACAGAATGTTCTTTAAAATATTACGGATGTGAAGATAGAATAGAATAGAAGAATAGAAATGCCCTTTATTGTCCCACAGGGGGGGAATTCAGGTGTAACAGCAACAAAATGACAGGCAATCGAGGCATATAAAAGTATGGGGGGAAAAAAAAAAAAAAAAATAAAAAAAAAAAATATATATATATATATATATACATATATATATATATATATATACATATATATATATATATATATATATATATATATATATATATATATATATATATATATATATGTATATTTGTGTATATATATATATATATATATATATATATATATATATATATATATATATATATATATATATATATATATATACACAAAATTAAGAATAAGATACTCTACAGTAAGGACAAACTTACAGCATAAATGACTGTGCATTTATCAAAAATAGCATATTCTGATCCAAAGGAATATGCAACTGTGCAAGATAATTTTAAAAATGTGCATATTTGCATTAAAAACAGACTATTTACCTTTAATTTACGAAAATAGAACCATGTGAACAACAGAGATGTGCAAAAAATCAGCAGGGATGTGAACACACAATGTGTCTGTTGGGAGCAGTGATGATTATAGAGTCTAACAGCTGTTGGTAGGAGGGATCTCTGATAACGCTCCTTTGTGCACCTAGGATGCATCAGTCTGTCACAGAAGGAGCTAAACCAAAGCCCTAAATCTGTGCATTTGGGAATTATTCCTACTGATAACAACCAAACAAGGTACATATGAAATGCTCTACTGTTTATTACAAGCAAAACAGCTCATGTAACTCATAGGGAGACAGCTGCAAAGGCCTTATTGACTGTTAGCAGCAGCTACTTTGTCATAGTGTGTGTCTTTTGGACTCAAACAGATGTTTTAAACTTTTGCCATGTTGAAACCAAAAACTTGTAAGTACTCTAAAGGATTTTGTGTGCTACAAGTAGAAGTAAAATGATACCTCCTCTTTGGTAATCATGCTACTATTTGTTTACTAATGTTCTCCGAACAAGCTGCTAAGGCCTTTACAGAACAGCAGTTAGTAAATTAGACTACTGCACTTTTTCATTCCACTCAACTTTCCTTTTTCCTTTTTCCTTTCCTTTTGCTGAGATGCTTTACTTGACTTTGCACATGAGACTGAAGATTATCTCTGTTTTTTTTAAACATTGTTTCTTTTAATTCAACCCTTTTCAAAGCTTGAAGCTTTTTGTAATTTTTTTTCCCTTTGTTTTTATGTAAATGCTATGGTCCAATTATTTTATTTAGGTGTATTTAAAAGCACACCACACTTTTCATATTTCTTATTCATGAAATGAAAAAATTAGAACCTGTGCATTACTTTCCTTCTACTTGACAATTTGTCTCTTCTTTGTGATGAACTATTACATAAAAACCCAATATTAAAGTGTATTGTTGTTACCTAAATAATTAGTGAAAAGGTTCAAGGGGTATGAATACTTTTATAAGACAATGTGTAAAATAAAGGTTATGAACTTTAAGAAATTTTCATGAACATTTAGCTCTCAAACCAACCTGTTAGTCTGTGTCTAATTAAATTCAGCAAATATTTTCTGTGTATTGTCTTTATATGCAAATGCATAAATGGCTTCACTTCAAGGCTTCACACATATGTAATAAACATTTGATACCAACATGATAGTGGGGATGCTAAGCTGATGAACCTTCAATGCGCATGCTCGCCTTTGTCTTCATGGTAATCAGCCTCCATCCTAACACCAGGTGCCTTTAAGTGTCCGTTTGTTTTCCACGCGTGTCTGCTCGCAACTGCATTTCAAAAGAACATGAAGGTATTTGGTGGGGATCCGATTTTGTTTAAGGTGTGATCATTAATTTAACTGCTGAAAATTGTTCAAATCTGTACAAATAAAGACGTTCCTCTTATTGTGAAAGCTTAGTACTGAATGCAGTTTCATAATAAAATTATGAAAGTGAAACTTTATTTAAGAGTATTTTTACAAAAAGCCAAAACTGAGGAAATACTTAAGGTTGCTAATGACGGTAGTCATTTTTAAAAAACTATTATTCTTTATTTTATTTTTATTGCATGTTCCACCCGGGACTTTTTCCTGCTTTTTCTCGTGGGAAAGCGAAACACCAGCTTCCATTTGCGCTTTGATTACCTGTTGGAACTGACGCATCGTTAACAGTCCTTCTGACTCGCACTTCACGCGCCCTGGTGCGAAGTCAAGTTGCGCTAAAGGCGCATCTTGAGTTATACCTGTGGGAAAGTCTCGGTTCGGTCCTTCCCAGCGAAATGTCTTTCATTTGGCTACATCCTCACACCTCTGGATTAAAAGAAGAAAAACGAAACGTGTGTACATCTCCTGCTGTGCTGACATCTGTTTCAGTGGATTCTGTTAATTTTGATGACATGGAATTCTTAATGCCTTTCGCAACATCTGTCTAAATAATTTAAGTTTTACTATAACATTATGGTTAAAGAAAAGTCAGATGGATCTGATCAATAACTCCTCATATGAGAGGAAGTGATTCAGGCTCGGCACAGCGCCGTTTTCAGCCGCCCGTTTGAGTCCAAGCGCTCCTGCTGAAGTTTGTTTCTGCTGAGGGCACCAGACAGTTTCACTGCAGATCGTTTTAAAATTATTGATGTTATGAATATAATCATTTTCGCACGAGTCTGACACGGAATCCAAACCCCTTAGTGAGTCAACAAACCATGTATTTACTGGATGAATTTACTTGATAGTGTCATTTTTCACTGATTTTAGATAAAAAGAAGTTCAATGTTGTGGAAAAGTCGACGTAAACATTTCTAATATTAAACCAATGATAGTGTGCAGGAAGGTATCACACCTCTAATCATCTTAAGGTCTGATGAATTCTGTTTGCATCAGTTCTGCAGTCAGATTCAGCAACATGGGACCAGGAGAATATGTCTCCTTGCACCTCAACCCTTGAATGGCCTTTGCTTTGCAATTCTCTCAAAGCTACAGCTGTCCCTATTGTTTTTGCACCTTTTTTTTTTTTTTTTTTTTTTTTTAACCACACTTTTTTCCTTCCAATCAACCTTCCATTTATATGCTTGGATCCAGCAATATGTGGTTTGCAACCATGAAGAATAATTTTTGGGATTGTTGTGTTAAATAGAGTGTATTGTTTTTAACTTTTTATGTTTTATCTTTTCTAATTTACGCTTTTATTTTATGGCGTTATTCACCCTTTCTTTTCATTTCATTTCATTTCTTTTCTTGTTTTTTGTTCTCATTCAGCGCTGTGTTCAATTTACAGTTTTTAAGTAAGATTTTCTGCATACTAATTCACCTTCAGGAGTTTCGCAGAGGATCCGTTTATGGCCTCAGACAATGTTCCTCTAAACTGTAATTAATAATAATAAATTACGTAAATAAATATATTTTGACAGGACGGGATACATTTAAAGACAAGTTAATAAAGAATCAGAGCAACTGCCTTTTCTTCATAGTTGTTATAGCTACATATTCTCGGTGCGTAAAAGGCAAGTGGGAGGAACACTCCGCAACATGCAGACAAATGCCCCACAGGCTGAAGGTGTGACAGTGGGAGCGTGTCCTGGAGCTCTGTTCACATCGTGGGAATGTGGATCATGGAGCTTCATCCTCACTTTTATGACCTGCTAAATCTGATACATCACTGACAAAGTCTGTCTGCTGTGAGAGGAGGTGACCCCACGTTCCCACACCACACCACGCCTGATATTCGCGATATTGGAGCGAAGTTGTGATGATAAAACTTTTTATTTTAGGCTGTTGGACGTGAAAGATTGATTTGCTACATGTAAACAGACAAAACAAAACAGTTTGATCTTTTTTTTAGTTGACTTTATTGATCACAAGTTCATTTTGGAGCCTTGTGCGTAAAATGACGGATTTGTGTCATGTCTAACAAAAGCGGGCTGCTTTTTTATGTTACTTTGATTTTAAAAGCCGATTTTCTGCGGACATTTTCTGACTTCTTTTTTTTATTACTCACAGCTCAACTCAACGCAGGTAACGTCATTGTAGTTTCTCAATTCTACATTAATATGCAACATTTTGGAGATCAAGTCAATGCATTGTGATCCAGACTTAAAACATGCCAACAGGTCCTCTGCTTTCCATCCCACCGCCACCCTTCCTCTCCGAAGCAGAGCCATATAAAGTCACATGAAGTTGTACTAGAAGAGAGAACATTTGAAAAGGACTTTCTTGCAACGTTATTTATTTGATTTTGCATGTCTTTCATAGCGTGACATTTCTAAATATATAACTCATTCATGGCTGTGCCTCCATCCTGTGTCAGGAGAATCATAAAACTCCTAAAAGTGTTGGGTTTGGCAACAACCTCAAGATCTGAAATGGGCACCATCATGACACCAATTTGAAAACTGTCTGGAGGCGCTTTTGATAAAGAAAATAACCTAAAAAAAACAACAATAAAAATGTTTGGAAACATGCAAGCGAATAAAGAAAAATATAATGGTATAAACCAGGAAAAAATACATGAAAAATAATAACACATTGGTAACAGTAAATTGAGTTTATAGTAAGATAGCAAGTAAAGATTTGTTGTGAAAAGCTGGTTCCCAGACGAACAAAATCCTCTGACACCGTTTGGTTTTACGCCTCAGTACATATATCTATATATCCCTAACTGCGCTGTTTTAGCAGTCGGCGCACATGCTGCACCATTTGGGGAAAACATCAAAACGTGTGTATTAGATAAGGACGGCTGCGCACTCTTTACCTTTACATGTGTTATACTGTTACATTTCTTAGACATGTTCTGTCAGAACAGGGATGGTGTGAATCGAAGCCTCGAGCCGCAGATCCCTCAGATTTCCATACAGATCTGAGGAATCGCCTTCATTTATCTCAGGACTCCCCACTGGTTTCACGGATGTTTGTCATGCATGTAAATCAGCTCCGCACGAGCTCGTAACACCTCGGAGGCGCGTGCTGCCGGCAGCTGGACTTCACCCTCACATCAGGGGGGGTTTGGGTCGGGGTCCCTCCAGAGCGCCATTCTTCTCCTGGTTCTCCTCAATGGATCAAATCAGCTCTTTGTTTTCTTTAGAAGTTTTATTCTCTTACAATGATAAACATTTATGAAGTCTAAACCGTTCTGTTCAAGAGCTTGAACACAGTTATTATTATTATTTTTATATCTCTGGTTCTCTAAAAACAACTAAAATTATAAATAGTGTCTGAATGAGTTAAACGCAGCGGGAATCTTCCATATCTCCTCCAACTATGGCAGGAAATCGCTGTTCCATGAATCCACAACATAAGAAAACAGTCCGAAAATAGTCAGTTTTGAATGTGACTACATCACAAATCATTTTTTTTATGGTTATAAATCTAAAAACTTCAATGGAATATGATTTTGTCAGTGGAGATGCCTGACGGTTTGCTTGCATGCGTCGAAGTTAAGAGTAATTTCCATATGAAGATGACGTTTTTCACACGGAACATCACCTATACATGTTTGATGATGTCAGCATCCAAGAATACCTATTCCTGGAACACGCTCATACTTTAACTACATTTGATCACGTGATAACAAAATAAATAACATCCGAGCGGATTTGTGCGTAAAATGTGCCAAGTCCGTGGTTCACCTGTTGGTTGGGCATTAAATAAGAACAATTGGCATTAAAACAATGCAAAGGGGATGCGATTCTTGCTTTTTGATCCAGTATGGCATTACTTTATTCGCAGCTTTATGCAGCAGTTTGCATGTCACCTGCGCCTTTGTGTGTGAGAAGCTTTAGCACCTCAGCGACCCACCAATTCCAGCAGCTAATGAAGCTGTAAATGAGGCGCTGTTTTTCCAGTTCCCATTAGAAACACGCCAATCCACGTCTTGACTGAAGGAACACGTTTTGTTCAGGCGTGAACTGGCGACCTGTCCCGATTGAACCCCAACTGTCTGCTGGTGGAGATAGCCACCAGCCTCCCACAATCAGCGGGTTTCAGATGGATGGATGGTTGTATTGATGTATAAAATATATTTAGTAATCAATTAATCAATGTCCAGAGACAACTGATGAAAATAGCATTTTGTCTAATTCTGGCGCATTTACAGAATGTTACTTAATGGGCATTGGAGAGGTTTGTTGGAAGTCACATTTATGCAGCCCACCCCCTAAAATATCAAACAAGCACCATTACTTACATATAAAGCAGTTTTTTCAATTAACAGAAAAATAGCTGGATAGCAAAAGATGCCTAATAGGAGTTTTTATTTTACTTTTTACAGAATTTGAAGCAGGTGAAGCTAATACTACGCCACTTAATGAGTTTTGGGTAACATATCAATACAGACAGGGGTTTGTTTTTTTTTTTTTTGCCTAAAACCAAAATGTTTATTGTTTTGTACAGTTTTGGCTTGATCACTGTTCTGTGTTTGTTGTTCTTTCGGCAGATGGCCTTTTTGTTGTCTGTATGCTCCAGTTAACGATTAATTGATTACTAAATTAGTTGACGATTATTTCAGTAATCGACCCATCACAATTAATCCAATTAATCGTTTCAGCCGTACTTGGTTGGTGCTCCAGGGACCACATGCAGGCAGCTTTGGGCTTGACACAAATGCCTGCAGGAGTGGCTCATCGAGGTACCGATGAAACATCTGTTGCATGTGCTTGTTGAGCATTAGCCCTCTCTAGCTGTCTTTGATTAGTAGTAAGTGGAACATTGATCAATATTTGCTTGATGATCCTCGCGATCTTGATGCATTTATATTTGCTCGATAATTCTGATGTATATTTGCTTGATGATTTTGGTGTATACTTGATTGATGTTTTTATGATTTGAAGCACTTCCAACTGCCTTGCGGCTACAAATAAACTTGAACTTGAACTCTGCCACTTGGAACCAGGACCTGGGCTTGACCCGACCCATCAGATCTGGTTGAGAGTTTTGGATTTCTTGAAGGTTCAGTTTCTAATAACATAGAATAACTGTTCACTGCCATAATCAAGTTCTATTCTTTCTTCCGTTGAAAACGTTGTTTTCAAAAACGAATGTACAATAAAAAAATGTGTATGAGTTACTAATATAATAATCTATTCAAGCAGCATTCTGATGTTAAAATGCTTTTTATTTTAAACTTGAGCAACTATTATCTGCAGGAAAAACATATTAGTTCAAATAATTCAAATTAGATGTGGCAATCACTGTTGTTGCTCACCCTACAGAAGTTATATAAAAACTCTGAGACAAAACCAGATTTTGTTTGATTTTTTTTAAGCAGTAAGGCACTTACATGGGTCTGCCAACAGATGGTGCTGTTACCATGTTTATTTCCTCATGGAGGCAGCGTTTCTGAAACTTCCCAGCTGTGGGTAAATTCGAGCAACGCCATTAACATGAGAGGGAACACTTCATTCACATTTCAGTTTGTGATTTAAAACTACAGAGTGACAGAAAAGCTAATGTTGGTGTGTACTGAAGATACTTTCTAGCTGAAAAATGAATGAGCAAGCTTCATGTTTACAGCCAGAAAAGGATGTGAGAAGAATTATGGTGGGTGCTTCTGTTTTTCACAGCCTATAAATATTCATACTTATATGAATATTCATACTTATATGAATATTTATAAGCTCTGTTGCCTTGTAATTCTGTATATACTATATTTCAATATTAATAGCAATATACAATCTCTTTAATAACATTTATGCTGAAATATTTAAAATATATCTAATCAACAGTCTTTTTTTTACATTTTAACAGCTATAATAGTAATCAAATTTACTCAACAGTACAAATATTAATATACTGCTTGAAAATCTTTTTAAATCATCCTTTATATTCTCTTTTTCAGTTGAACCTTTTTTAAATTTGACCAAATTTAACATGTCCAACTTTATAATAAAGGATTTCTAACCTATAAACTCTCCTTTTTGCTCTTTTTTATAATGTAGCTTTGAGTCTGTCACACCAAATCTCTAATTCGAGGATGTATATATAAAATCATGACATAATATAGAATATTCATTATCTGCTGCAAAAAAATGTCTTTTTTCCCCTCATAGTGATGCTCTGTTGGTATTTTGCTGAAGTATTTAACAAATGAAAGTAAAAGAGCCAAAGAGGATGAGTAGATCTGTGGTATATTTTCAGGCTTTGACGCAGAGAATCTGGAAGTGGAGAGCAGGGTTTCCTTCTCAACATGACTGAAACCCCCCACCCAGTGAAACTTGATATCCAGCAGATAACGAGGTGGAGGCCAAACATGAACTAAGGAAAGACCCAGGCTGCAAATAAACTCTCCCAGCTGTAGAAAACATGGGGAAGCATAAATGTTTCTCCTTTCCTTATGAAAAAAAAACTTTACAATTAATTTCATTTTGTTTTCAAGCTAAATAATCACATAAAAAAGGTGAAAAGGATCAAATCAGACCTCCATTTGTTGACAGAAAACTGTACAACATAATATTTCTTCCAGTGTATTTTCCATGAGTCATCGTAGGGAAACCCGCTTCTTCTCTCACCTGACTGTGACACGTTCTTCCCAGTGGTTCTGCTTGCTTACGGTAAGCTTTTTACAAACCCGGATACAACGAGCCACTCTCAGGTTTTCCTGGTTCAGGATATGGGTCACAAAGGAAGAAGGTGTGGTTTCTCAGGTATAAAGGGAGACAGCTATGCAAACTCATGTTCAGACCTGACTCACCCTCTTCCCTTCAAGAGTAAAAAGGTAGGAGAAGATCAATACCTTTTAGAAAGAATATTGTGTACTTCAGAGAGAACAGTGGATCTGGTTTATAGTTCAGTAAATGTGTTAAAAAACAAACAAAACATTTTAGACATTTATTTTGCTATGAAATCCTCAATCTAGCCTTTCTGTGTAAATGGACTCATATAAAGTGTCAGAAATTGTGTTTCTTCACTTTCATGCCTTAAGACACCAGATCAACACGTCAGCTGTTTCTTGTAGCAGCCTGTCCTGGGATAAATCTTTCATTTCTGGGTTTACTAGTTTGTCTGCTTTATTATTGTCTACATGCACAACCGACTGTGTAAAATTAGCTGCAGAAGAATAAAATTTGTATATTTTAAAACAGACCTGCTCTTATTTACACAACATCCAAAGATTGGACTTGAACAGTTATGTTTTTAAAATGAGTTTATTTTTTGTTTTCTTTTTTGAAAAATATTCTAAATGTTTTAAATTTTTACCCAGCTGTTTAGTTTCATATTCACCTAACTGTGAAAATTTGTTTATTTAACAACCAAAGGCAGGTCAGGAAGATGATTTATGGGTTGTTCTATATTTTCCTCTGTGTTGTTTCACAGAAACTCTTGACTTGCTTGCAATACATGACGCTCCTGTTCTGGGAAGCTTCATCTATTTGCTGAGAATAAGCTGCTCTATCAGGTTATCATCAAGAATGTAGATAATTAGTTAATTATTAATAGTATTATTTGTTTATTACAAGCACTCAAAGTGTTCTCTGGACCCCTGAGGACATTTTCTTTTAATATGGCAGCCTCTGTAAATTTCACACAGAAATATTTTGGGAGCTTTTGAGGCAAAAAATGTTTTCAGGAAACAGAATTTTTAGGATTTGCTGTCACATGACAGGAATGATAAATATGCATCTCTGTGTATGCAACAATATTTGGCCTTAGATGGTTTGGAACTAATCTGTTAAATATCTGACAACTTTCCAAACAAAGACTTGATTTTTTAAATTTAACTCAGACAAAATCAATCAAGTCAGTGAATATTTATGTATTTATTTATTATTTATTTATTTATTTATTTATTTATAGAACATACATTGAAGGAAATACAAAGAGCTAAGCAGATAGAACTGGAGACCATAAAAACTAATAAATGAAGCTAAGGGAAAAAAGAAAAAAAGAAAAAAAAATGTTTGTGAAGAAGAGATTAAGTGTGCAGATTTATGCAGTGAGCTGAGGCAAAATACATTAAAGGTATTTGTGTTACTGATGGATATTAGGACACTTTAGAGGAGGACAGAGAAATCCAAGAAACTTCAAGAACTTTTCTTTAGTTTCTAAACCCCTGGTAAGTTACAACTAACCTAAAATTTAGATTAGAAATAATAAAAAAATGTATTAATGATTAAATAATTTCAAGTAAATTACTATCTCAAACAGCTGGTTTTAAAGTAAATTAATCTAGACTAAAAAGCTAAATAAACAACTATCATGAATGAAATAATGTAAAACCAAGAAAAGGCTAAAGAAAAAGATCACTATAAATGTAGATATTTATTTTACTGTAGGTAAAATTATATTTAGGAATGTATAGTCCTAAAAACTGCCATAACTAATAAGCCACAATATATGAAGCTCTTCCAGAAGTGAGAGTCATAAGTGGGGAAACATTGTCACATCACATGTTTTTGTTCTCAGTGATGATATGATCAAAAAGCAAAACAAAACAAAAACATGTATTTGTTTGAAGAATTAAGGGATCTGGATGGCTTCTGTGATTAAATCAGATCCATTCACTATGTAGGATGAGGACGACTGATGTCATTAAAGCCCCTTAAAGTCAACTCGAAAATGTGCAGGTAGCCCTCAGAATTAGAGTAACAGAAGCTCTGTTTCTGCTTGTCATCACCCTTCATGCAGCTGAATGTTGCGGCAGCTCCAGAGGTGTCAAATGTCCGTATCAGAGGGTTCCACTGCATTTTGTTCCTGCAACAATATCCAGTTTGGTCCGATGGGAGAAAATCCCTAAAGGCGCAGCCACTGTTACATGACTGCAGCTTTTCCATTTTCACCTGTTTCAAATAAAACAGGAAATGACATCACAGCAGACTATACCAGGCATCAAAACCTTGAATCATACAAGATAGTGTGGTTTTCACTGCATAGTAATCAGTTTGGTGTGAATTTTCAATGATTCTGGCCTGTCCTTGCTCTCCAGTTTTACCTGAACTCCCGGGATGGCGTGGTCCACGGCAACGCTCGCTAAAGGCTGCTTTGGGAAAGTCTACAGACAAAAGTACAACGACACCTGGGCTGCTGTGAAGAAAGTCCCCCAACATCTCATCGATCGGAAAGATCTGGAGAGAGAATGTGAAGTTTACAAGTAAGGACGAGATTGTTTCCCTCTGAGTCAAAATAACATATCCAGCCTCTTATTTATAACCACGGAGTAAATTATAGCAAAACTATCACGCAGGCATGAATTAAGACTTTACCTCAATGTTCAAATTAATAACTATTAATATTAAGAAACAATCTGTGTGAAAAAACCAACAAATAAAAACACACATTGGCCACAAAATATTTTCAGAAACTATTGCTGCTGATATCATAAAGTTTTCCAGATGAGTAAACATCTGTAAAAGACAGAGTTACATGTATACATGTGACTCTAGTACAAGTAACTAAATTTGATTGGTTAGGGGTTTAAACAATGATACAAAACCCTAAATCTTCCCACTGCACCTTCCCACCATACTTCATTTGATTACCTAATAATCAAAACTTTGATGTGTTTCCCTGACATTTCATGTGACAGACCATCACACAGTAGGGAATAGTTATGAAATAGAAGGAAAATAAAACATGGCTTCCAGTTTGGGCTACATCTCTACCAGCTTTACTCATCTGCTTTTCTTTGCTAAATACCTTAATGCTCAGTCAGGGCGGATGGAGAATGTCTCTGAACATAAATTTTCGGGATGAACGATATATCGGCATCAACATCGGTATCGGCCAGTGTCAGCCAATTTTTAGCATATCGGTATCCGATAAATAAAACTGAGCCAATATTAATAACAGATGTGTGTTTCCATCTTTTTGCGGTTTGTGTTTCAGGAGGGGGGAGGTGGGGGTTGTACATGTGGCATTTGTTTGGTCATGTGACGGTGATGGTGATGCAGCGCAGGACTGTGGGGGTGTTTAACTGAAGCAGAGAAGCAATGGAGGTGGTGTGGTCTCTTTTACACGACCATGTCAAAATAAACAACTTTTTACTGGTGAAACAATTTAAAAACTAATTTTCCTTCCACTTCCCAGCTATGCAATACTTTATAAATCAACTTTATGGAAGTTCGAGGAACCAGATGATTTTCTGACCTTATGTCAGAGAACGTCGTCACTTTATTGACTTTTAATCTCCCATTTCTTCCTCTTTTCATCATTTGATCTGCAGCAAAGCAGAACATCCCAACATTGTGAAGCTTCTGGGCAACATAACTCTCAGTGATGGTAAATGGATTATTCCACTGGAGTTTATATTTGGAGAGGATTTGGAGACAACTATCTTCCAGTCAACAAAATCCAAATTACAGGTAAGGATACTTTAAAAAGAAAAGCCAGCCAAAGCATATCTAAGGTTATTTCTACCTTTTATATCCTTCAGGGACAAACAGCTGCATCCTGGTTGCACAAACCAGTGTTATTGTAGATCCTTCCTCCCAGCAGCTGTTAGGATTGCAGAGTTTTTCTTATTTCAAATAACATTTGAAATTATAGCAGAAATGTGCAGTTATTTGCAAATAGGGAAATAGGGAAATGTGCAGTTATTTGCAAATACTTGTAAATAGGCTGTTGCTGCTTTCTATGCACAAATATACACACCTTATTCATTTTTATTAACTTCTCAGTTCCACTTTTTTTTTTATCTAACTATGCTAAGTTTTAATAACTGTACAGTATTATTTTTATGTTGTAAATTTTCCCTGACTGTACACTTTTTAAATTGTTATTTATCTTTTTTAAAAAAGATTTTTGTCTTAGTTTGAATCGGCATCCTTCCATTTACCCTTAACTTGTTGCTTGTACACATCAATTTCCCTACAGCAGGACAATAAAAGATATTTCTATTTTATTCTATTGAAATAGAATGTGCTGGTTGTGGATGCTTAGGGTAGATTTTGTGAATATTCTCTTGTGATAAAGTCATCTTGTACAAAGTCATCTGTTATTTACATTTTTGATAGAATTTGGGGGGATTTTTTTTACTCTCCTAATGACCAACAGCTTTAAACTGCATTCTTCAAACTTAAATGTATTTTTTTAGCTTCAAGAAAAAAACAAACACGTTTCAAAATAAAATGATCTTACAGGACTTAGCTTCTGCATTTACTATAAATTCCTAATCTAATGATAATATAGTTTGTGTTCTTAAAACAGTGTTTCTTTAATCGCTTCAGGAAAGATAAAAGCTGTATCTGGTCGTTTTTGGGTTAATGTGTGTTGCTTCAGTGCCAGTGTGCGTGTCCTTGCAAATTCACATTTCATTTTTCCAGCATGCAGTTGAATTTTGGCCTAAGGGTAAAAGAGCAGCTCAGTTTGATCAACATATTGGTTTGAACTTGATCTTCCTCCTCCCCCCCCCCCCTTTTTTGAAAACAGTTGACTCCATCAACTAAAGCCACCATCATTACTGGTATGTGTGAAGGGCTGCTTCACCTCCACCTAAATGACATCGTCCATCAAGATCTCAAGCCTGAAAACATCATGGTGAGTAGACACTAAGATCAGTAGCCAAAAGTTAGTGAAACATGAGCACAGAGCCGTTCTAAAGGAGGAGGAGTAAATATTTCACTCTGAGGTGAAACTCTTGTTTATTTTTTATTTACTGTAAATAATAATAAAATTCAAAATAGTTACAATAGTTAGAATGTTGGATTTCATTTGAAACCTACTCCTAGCTCTACATTTAAACACAATAATTATAATGTTTCTCATAAAAATCACAATATTTAGCATTGTTCAACATACCATAATCACGACATTTAATATTTTTTGTAAATATGGATTTTTAAAATTTGATATTGGATCATCAGACTTTCAAGTCAAAATGAGCAGAAAAAAAGAAAGCAGTAAGGAGAGCAAAGGTGCTGTTAGACTTTTATTCAAACTGGATATGCAAAAATTAAAACCGACACCTCAAACTCGTCCTCAGGTTAATATTTCCAGAGCCTGTCAGGACTGGCAGCAAAAGCAAACTCCAGGTAGGAGTGACACAGTTTGTCATGTGTGGAGAGTCTTTGGCGAGTCGAGAGAAGTCACAAACTTAAAATACTATTGAAGCCATGAGAAATGCTATCTGAGGAGACTTACAAAACCAGCACCCTAAAGAGAAATTTTAAAAGCTCTCTTTGTTGTGCCTAGTCCGCCTATAAACTGTGACTAAATTTACTAAAATTCAGGTAGTTGTAACTTCTGCTCCAGTTCTGACCAGCATTGTTAGCTCCAGTAAAACATTCTCTTCTTCTTTGGCTCTTTTTTGACTCGGACAAAGAGATAAAAAACCTAATCCTGCTACGATAATTAATGGTAAAAGAAAGTATTTCTTACCTGAAAAACTTTATTCTCACAAACAACAGCTCTGATTACCTCATGGTCTGGCTGTTTTAGTTGTAGGATGAACTGTGTTCTCTTCTCCTAACTTTGAATTGTTGCTTCTTTAAATCAAATTGTCTCATAATTCTGAGGGGAATTATGAGATGGTTTGTCATGTGTGAGGAGAAATATGTCTTCACAGCTTCTCTGTGTTATTGAGGAAAGAGATGAATTGAAATATAAAAATATGCAAAGACTTTTAAGAGATTGTTTACACTCAAATGCTTTAAAACGATGGAACGATTTGAATATTTTATGCATGTGAAAGCCATTTAAGTGCACAATATGCTAAAGGATCACCTCAGGTTAAGACCAATAGTTCAACATATTAGTCTTAAGATTTTGGGCTATTTTGTCTTTTTAATATATTTACATGCAGAATAATTTAACTCTAATATCAAAATGCACATTTATAGCTTCAAAAACATATTTAACGCTATTTCAGGCCAGTGGATGATTATCTAAATAAACGTTTCTTCTCTTTTGCGGATCCATAGTTTCAAAAGTAAAGTAGCTGATTGACTTCAATATTTTCAGGGCAGTTTATTTTTAAATTTAGCGATTTAGCTTTTTCACTCGTGATTGCTGCAATAAATAGCTGTAACCTGTCTTTTTAATTTATGAAGCCATTTTTAATTGAATTTATTTAATGTAAGATTTCCTTAACTGTTTTCTGTCAGGTTGAACATGCAACAAACAGAGCAGTCATCATTGATCTCGGACTGGCGAAGTTTTTCAGACATGGTCTAAACTCTGCCATAGACATGGGGAACGAGGCGTACTCAGCTCCTGAAGTTCTTATGAGGCAAAGCCAACGAAATCAGTGTTCGGATGTCTGGGCCATGGGGAAGATCATTGCCGAGCTCTACGCCCGGGTCCGGCTTCACACGCCCAGCGTCTGTCCTGCTAAGATCAAGGAGACCATGTGGGGTCAGCCCTACTGCGACACTGTGTGCAGGATGGTGGAGCCAAACCCCACTCGCAGGGCCACCATGGCTGGGGTCATAGATGAAATTCGAGTAGCTGGAAGAGCAGCAAAAGGAACCAGTACACCACCTAAAACAGATCTCCTCAAGCCACCATCAGTTGATAATACCGCCAGACACAGGTCTCCGTCACCAATGAACAGAGGTGGAAACCTGCTGAACAGAAATCAGTTACCAGGAAAAAGGGACCCATCGCCATTTAATAAACCCAGAGATCCAATAAAATGGGAACGAACACCCAGACCAGAAATCAAACCTTTGCGTCCCCAGATTGGGCTGCCCAAGCCTCCCATCACAAAGCTGGCAGAGGACAAACACAAACACCGGCCTCCAGTCCCGCCAGGTGAGGGGGATGTCACGGCTGATCTCTTGAAGATGAGGTTAAACCAAGGAGCTGCTAAGGATCTTCCCAGAAACTTGCCAAAAACAGGGAAGCTGAAGGTGCGGCGCATTGAGAAGAATAATGGAAAAATTGAAACCTGGGAGCAGACGGTGGTGACTCAGGATGGAAAGATTATCAAATATGATGATGTTAAGATTAGTAGCACATAAGATCTTTAAGACAATCGATTAAAAAAAGAACTTGCAGGAGAACGTGCATGTTTCCATTCAATATTTCTCAGAAATTTCTGTGTAACGTGTGAGGGAAAAATGTTTTACAAGATCTGCAACCTGCATAGGAAACCATTATGGTTTAATGAAAGACAACCAGTAAAAGATCGGGATATAAAATGAGCTGGAAATATGCATGACTAAAGAGGAGGAAACGCATCTACAAACGTTTCACCATTCAGCCTGTACAGTGAGCCTATTGTTGGAGGAAAGACAAACTGAAAGATGTGATGTCATCTTTTTTTTCCCAATGTGTCAATAACAACTCTATCGTTTTTTTCCATTTTAATTTTACCTGTAATTTTGCTCATGACCCTTGTCTTTTTTATGTCTTTTATTTATTGCCTGTCATTTAAAACTTGTTCTTCATCTCAGACATTTTGAAGTGTATTTTTACATTTTTCTTGCATTCCCTTTTACCTGTCAGCATTTTTATCTGATTCATCTGTAGATGATTCACCCTTCCTGAATAAATACAGTTTCACTTGGACTAACATTTGCCTTGTGACCTGTACATGCAGTGTGAAACCTGTCAAACTTGACTTGTGTTGTGTGTAGTGTGCCTGCAGTTGGTTTTGGTATAAAGTTAGCTTTTTCTTGGCTAATAGAGATCCCAGACTTGGGGAAATACCCAAGAGTGAGTTGGGGCCTTGATAATAACTTTCACAATGGATTGGGTCCATAATAGGCTAAAATTTTCTCCATACAATCCTTGTGATGTTTTTAAATTAGTCATAGTCTGCCCTCTACTGGACGGTATTGTAAACTGCTTTTTCTCCTGTGTTTTTAAGCAAGTTTACAGGAGCAGGTCAGTGTAGTCAGGAAAACAGTGTCTGAACAGTTTTCAGTGCCTTGCAAAATTATTCCTACTTTTTCCACATTTTATCTCATTACAGCACAAACTTTGGTTAGAACTTATGAGTTTCCCACAAGCCATACACTGGATGCAAACATGTTAAAGAAGCCTTAATGTTGTGACAAGATGTGAAAATTGATCCTCACAGATTTTTAAAGATGCTCTCAGTCCAGTCTGACTGAGACTAAGGTATTTTGCCAAAAATAATGGACAAATGTTTTAGTCTCTAAATGTACAAAACTGCTAGAGACAAACCTTTAAGGACTTGCAGATGTAAATGCAGTGAAAGGAGTTTTGGTGAGGTGTTGACTGAATATAAATGGATACCACATCTTTCAGATTGTTCTTTGCAAACAAAAAGAAAACCGAGAATTTTTTGTTCCTTCAACTTCACAATTTTAGTCTACTAAGTCACATAAAATCCAAGTAAAGAGCATTAAAGAGTTAAACAGCAAAATTGCAAAGTGAAGAAAAAGTTCAAAGGGTGTGAATATTTTCTTTCAGATTTCTACCCCTTCTTTGTTATGAATTGTTAGAGCTGGAAGAATATCATTATCATCTTTAATTTTAACGTCAACATAGTCACACCTGACATGAAAAGAAGGAAAATAAAATACTAACACAATGGGTAACCATCCATCCATCAATCCATTGTCTATACCTGTGTATTCTTGCTGGGTCACAGGCGTGGAGCAGTCCCACCCCTGGGCGGGAGGCAGGATACACCCTCGATACCACTGTCTTACTCCTCATTGCCTTTTTTATTTTATTTTAGTTTTTCTGCTGTATGGTGAGTTGCAAATGAAAAAAAGCATTGGATTTCCTTCTTTTAAAGCAAAAGTGCGACCGGCCATCATGTTGCATCATCTTCAAAAGCAGCGTTCTATAAGGTCGAGCTGGTTGTTCTCTCAGCTGTGTAACCATCGCCCGATCGGCTGCACGATAGGCCTGATGGGTAACAAAGGAGTGAATCATCGGGCCTCCTGTGACAGAAAGGCTACGCAAAGACACATATTTATGCTCTGATTCATGCATTTTCTTTGTTTATCCTACGAACCAACACACACACACACACACACACACACAAACTTTTCACATATTCATGATATTACTTACATATTCATGCAATCAGTGGAGGCCTACATTGCTAAATATATGTATGTTCAAATAAATAAACATAAACAGAATGATTTATGACACAAGGTTCATGTTTTCAGGTTTTAATAGCTCCTCCATAAAATTTTAAAGTGTTTTTCTTTTAGAGCTGCATTCGTAAACATCTAAAAGCTGAAGCTCTTCTGATTCACCACAGTTTAAAGCTAACACACTCCTCTGCTGGTGAGGACAATAGAGAGACCAAAAAGAAAGCTCCTTTGCAAAGTCAATACATTTTTATAAAATTAGTCCTGCATGCAAATATAGTGGGGGCCAAACTAGGGCTGTATATATCTGCCTGGTAGACATTAGGAAACAATACTGAAATATTATGAAGGGATAAACAAGTTACAAATCTAACTGATCGTAACATTTCTTAGTATTAAAAACAGGAAAAATGTACTTAATTATATCCCACTAATTATTTACCTACACAATATTCATGTGCCTTATCTTACACCTCAGACTAGAAATCAAAGTGACATCCTGGTCAGCAGGGTTGTTTATAATGGTTTCAGTAGTTCCAATATAATTAAGAAAAAGTAAATTTTTTAAACAACAAAAATTAATCAGTCCAATAATTATGCAACAAAACTTATTCAAAATGAAAAACGAGATCATCTTTTAACTTTATGCTTTCGCTCTGCTTTTTTCTGTCCACCTAAGATTCACCTGGCCCAATGTTTCTGTGTCTGTCTGTGTCACCTCCATGGACGGCGATCAGCTGAGCTTTTGCTGGGAGTAACTTCATGTTCTCTCTTTGTTTTCTTTTTCTCAGGGGGGATAAACTTGGTCCAAAATTTCTATGTTTAACTGTCTCTTTCCTGAACAAAGTCCTCTACTGGTGCTATGAGCTATGAGGTCTCACTTTGGTTTTTACTTCATAGAAAGAGCTACTGGTTAACTGCTTACCTGTGAAACTGTGCCACCAACAGAGGTGCCGTTAACCTAAAAGGTCCTCCTGTATCAGTGCTCCTGTGTTTTTTTCTGTCTCCATCCTATCCTGTCACCTCCAAGGTTGTCCAGAGGTTTCTTCCTGTTAAAAGAGAGTTGTTCCTTTGTACTGTCACCACATGTTTGCTTGACTCGATGCCACCAGCTGGGCTTACTTAGCAAGATACCTTCTCACCAACTGGCACTAAATGATCAACAGACAAGGATTTCTTTTGATTTAGGATGGCATTATGCTGCATGTAAACTGATGTGAACATATTGGGCTGTATTGGAATTAATTAGGAACAAAATTTGGCCCAAACTGGCTTCCATATAACAGCTTTAAATAAGACTTGTTTGCACAGAGCTTTGAGATGGCATTTGTTACAGATTGGCGCAATATTAATAAACTGATGTAAAATAATGAAATTATAATAACATCATAACATTTTAGGTCATAAATATGTCAATATACACTAATATTTTAAATGACTGCAGACTGAGAAAAAAATAATACACTGCCAGCAGTAAGTCTCACACACACACACACACACACACACACACACACACACACACACACACACACACACACTGTGGACCAGATTCACAGCTGATTGGACACATCTCCCTCTAGATCGGGTGTCTGTTAGAAGGTGTCAAATCGAAGTTCATCTTCCACACGTTCACATCTGCTCACACTCAGTCGATCAGGCGTGTACTTCAGTTGCCTGATGTGACAAATGTGGGCAAGTGAGGAACGCGAGCAGCGTGCACAGTCTTTGTCACATCGCTGCGTGTCTGTTCAAACTGCTCACCAGCCGTCTGTCTTCTCTTATCGTGCAGATTTGATGTTTCTGCTCTCAGATTCTTCGCATTCTGCTCTTAACATCTAGCTTTAGGTGAAACTTTTGTAGATAAGCTGTTTGAATGTTTGCAAAGGCAAAGTGTTCATATTTAGCAGCTTTTTTTATGTCCTGGTGCAAATGTTCTATATTAATTACACAACTTTACTGAAATTAAATGGAAATAACTATTTTGCCAGAATAGGTAGAGATGGTTTCAGTTGAAACCAAAAGATATCAGAACCAAATAATCAAAATGGATGAATTTTCTACAAAACATAGTGTTGAAAAAAATATTCAAAATATTTTCTTTTAAGAAATATCCACTAAAATACCCAAGGTATGCAAGTTAATTATGGTTTCAGGGTTTTAAGTCTCAAAAACTTGGAATTTTAACTTTTTTCTTGAAATGATGTTGTCACGCTGCTTGGGTGTTTTGTTATTTTCTTGTGCGTTTATGTTCTATTATGTCTTCCCAGATTTTCTTTGTGTTTATATTTGTTTTGGGGTTGCCATATCATTCCATTGTATTATTTTCTTCCTTGTACTTTTGTATTTATTTTCTTACATTATTGCCAAGCTTTTTCCTTTGAGGTTTCTACATTTTTGAGTCATGTTTTAGTTTTTTTTGCTGTGTTTTTATTCTCTCCTCAGTCTCTCTGCTCTTCAGCTTCATTTATCCTGCTTGTGCTTAACCTGCTTGCCTCAGCTATTCCACATTTTCCCTGATTAGTTCATCCGGTTCCTTCACTTTCCACAACCAACTCAGTATTTAAACTCCAAATTTTTAATTGTTCTGTGCTGAATTCAAGTGTTTAAGGACTCTTCTTATGATCTGTGTTTCATGTTTTTCAGTTCCTATCTGTAAGTTGTTCTTTTAAAACATTTATTAAAACCTCAAGAAGCTGCCTTCTCTATGTATTTTATGTTTTTTTGCATGTTTGAAATGCCTGGCTGCAAAACAAATTTCCCCTTGGGGGACAATAAAGGAACTGAATCTGAATCTTATTGGAGCAGCTGCCTGCGTTTTAAATCTGCCACATCAATTCACCTCTTAATAGTTTTTTTTTAGTTTGGATGCATTTCGATTGGATGCACTAATTGGTTAATTGGGAACCATCAGAGTTTGGTAGTTAAACAGAAGTCATCATGGCTAACTGTGACAGAATGAAGGAAACTTTGCAAAATCATTAAATATGAGCAGATCTGGTGTTTAAAGTTGTTTCAATCAATATTTTTGAAAGCGGTTTCTTTTATCTTAAACACATTTTTAGTCAAATTTGACAGTGGAAGTGGAAACAGCACAGCACATCTGGACCACATCTTGTCAAACAAACTACACCTTTCAGCTGGAATAACTGAGAACACTTGGAATTTTAATAAGTTCTGATTAAAATAGTCAAAACCCCACACATAGCTCTACATACAGACCAGTAAAACCATGAAAATCCAAGGATGTAGATTTTTTTCATGTCACTACTGTTCAGACATAGAAATGATTGTGCTGGGTCTGCAGGCTGTTTTCTCTATTAGAACAAGCAGAGTTATTCTGTCTTTAGTTGCAGATAGTCTGTCAGCACTCAACATGTACAAATAAAAAAGTAGAACCTAATGTTATTTTAGGGAGTCATTTGGGTTTTATTAAACTCCAGACTTTATTTCTTTTTATTTTTGTTCCATGATTAGAACTGGTAAAAAGAATTTCCCACAAACTATCCATGCTTAATTGATTTCCAGTGAAGTGCAAACTGTACTTTGTTAATTAATCACTCCATTGAACAAATAAACAGCTTTTTAAATTAATTTAGCAAAGGTTGTGCTTCATTTCAGATTTACAGAAGGACTCAAAGCAGATTTTTTTTAGATAGAATTAAAACAACAGATTTTATTTCCACTGACCCAGAGTATGATTCAGCTCCTCGTTGTTTCACCAAAAGCTCTTTGTGTTATATAACTTCAGAAAAAAAAGAAATTGGGAACCAATTCATCCAGAGGGACATTTTAAAGTTTTATTGAAACATGAGTCATCATGGCAGTGGCAAAAAGGAGAATATGGATAAAAATAGATAACAAATAGGATTTTAGCAGCACTATCCTTTGCTAGTTTTGCCCCATGTTCAAAAATTTTAAAAATCTAAAGTATGGAGAAACGTTTTGGACACCAGCTACTCTTGAAGTAAAAGTCATGTTCATCTGGTGGTCAAGCCCATTTAACTGACAGCTGAGGCACATCAACATTTAGAGTAGAGAGTCTTCCAGGCACATCAAGAACAGAAACAAATATGCTCAATCAAGCTTGAAGCCCTGGGAGGCAGTAATACTCCCAACTAAAACACCAAACTAGTCCAACAAACATGTTGATTAAACCAGAGGACAAAAGTTTATTCTCTGCCTTAACATGTAGACCACTTCTGACCCAAACCTCGAAGTCTGTCACCCTAATAGGGGCACAAAAGATCTCAGGCAGGTCTTTGACAGCTGCAAAACTCTTCATATATTTTGTACATGTACAAAAGACAAGGAGAGTTGGACAGATAGCAACATAGAAAACATGAGAACTTCAGTTTTTATATATCTATCCTGAGTAAAAAATCTTTCCAGTGACCCTGGGAGCGGTCAAAGTGACTGGTTTCGCCAGGTATTGTCTGCAGAAGTCTTCCAAGGCTCCTGCAGCTTCTTCTGCCAACTCTGATTTAATCTGCTATGTTATTAAATGTATTTTAAGGTGGAAATAAATTAGAAATGAAATGTATTAACAGCAAAGAATTACAGCTGTCACAAGCAGTTTGATCAACTCAGTCAGAGCTCTTGTTCAAATCTTCATGTTCATGGACACAAATTGTCCTCAAGGCATGATGTTGACACCGTAATCTTTCATTGTGGGGACGTGGTGCAGTGTTTCCATTAAATAAGAAATGACATTAAAATCATGTGTTACTTACTTACATACTTGTTCATGCGATAAATCATTAAAAATATGCCGCACCATGATCCTCCAAGTACTTCCTGTTGTCGTCTTCTTCGTGGTATGCATCAGTGGCAACATCCAGTTGTTGATCATGTGACTTGTGTGATGTGAAAAAAGTGTTTCCATTGCAGTTTTGTGAAATAAATCAATTTCGATACAGCCAAAAAACGCACCATATCTTAGTGCCAAAACTTTTTCTTGAGAAAGGAAAATTTTTTCGAAAATGGCGTTTCCATTGAGCGAATCTATTTTTGTTATTTCAATTTGTGCAATTTCAAGGTTAATGGAAACACAGCTATTGAGAGCCCACTGGATGCCACCAGAACTGGAGTACTTTCCAGTGCATGGGCCCCTTTCTTTCAGTGTGAAACCCATTCCAGGGCACCCTGAAGAAAAGACGACTCTAACCAGGGGTCCAGCCGACCTCGCGGCGCCTATCTCCACCACCTCTGTTCAGTCGATGTGGGACGACGTCCAAACGGTGTTTGCTCATCCCTAATAAAGGCTCCCACGTACTTCATCCAAAGTGTCGAAATGGGCTCTTATTGACGTAGACCCATGAGGAAATTGCGTCATTTTATTCACAGAGAGTCATCCATCTGCTGAACTCGAAACCAGGCCCAGGTCGAGCTATTTCAACAGAGCTCTATGCAAAGTGTTGTATGATTGGTCAGAAAGAGTTGCTGTGTTTTGGCAGAAATGCTTCAGACAGCAGTGTTGATGTTTCGCTTTAACTAGTTTGCTTCCACTGTCCAGTTTTTGTGTCTGTAGGAGACATGAATACTTTCGACAGATGTTTATCTGATGTGTTGAGGGATTATGTACATTTACACGGCTCTTCACGAAATAACTGCTATAATAATAAGACTATATAAAAACTCCTGGATGGAAATTGCAATGTTGTTGTCCCTGGAAGAGGGTGTCTGCAGAAAAGCGTGGTGCTCTCTCTGTGAATGTTTTGTAAAAGCAAACCAATGGTCCACAACCACATGACTGACTACGTGTCGAGTGTTTTAGCTTCAGATGAAGTATGCGGGAGCCTTTAGGCTCAACCAACCTTTGTTCAGCTGCTGTCCTCATGGAATACTTGTCCACTTCCACCTTTGAAATGCTCATTTGAATATTTGCTACTACACCTGCGAGTCATGTCTTATGGGCCTCACTGCTCACTGTGGCGGACTTCCCAGCTTTCAGCTGCTGTTACCGCCGACTACCAGGTATGGGCCCTGATGGGCCAACGCCACCCGATTTCAAAAATTAGTAGGTGTGTCATTAGAGACTCCTTAGCAGATTCTGTCTCCCATGGCCTCCGTCCTGCTGTCTATATCTACCTTTTCTTGGGTCTGATGAGTGTCAGATGATTCATACCACAGCATCAGTCGTGCTCACCAGAAGCCAGGCTTCTTACCCATTTAATAATTGCTTGATATCGTTTCAGCTTTGTTGAAGCCACACTCCATTGCTATTTTAGACCAGTATGATCATTTCTCCTCTGCTGAACAAGCTTTGTGTGTTGATATGTGTGTTACGTAGAGGGCTTCTATGCAGGAGGAAGAAGATGCTGTAAATCCTCATTCGCCGCTGCTGCCTAACCATCTCTGCTTTTTTCTTTGAGATTAAACTACATGAGAAATACGTGTGTGTTTGCGTGTGCCACATGTGTGCTCAACTGTGCGAGTAAAAAAACAAACTCTTTTAAGCTTCCTGCATGTGTGTGTATGTGATAATAATAATCCCCTTTTTGTGTGTTTGGGATAACAGTGTGTGTTTGTATACAGTATCTGTGTATTTTTAACAGTATGTATATGAGTGTGTGTATTAGTAAGAAAGCTACGCCCATCTCACTGACAAATTTTGAGGAGAGAAATCGCCGGTTTCATATTTTCCCTGAGTGTGTGTGAATTTGTGCGGTCTTAACAGAGTGTGTGATAAGACGGTTCATCATATGCATGTGTTTGGATAAGCATGTATGTTTGCATTTGATAAACACTGCCGTAGTCTTCCTCAGTGGGAGTCTGAGTTGGAAAATCCATGTGCTCCGACACTGAAATCCAGGTTTATTATTATGAGAATACGAAAGAAACATCCACATGGAATAATCAGACGAGGTAGAGGAGGAGGAAGAGCTGTCGGGAGCAACCAACACCTGGTGGAATCAAAGAGTTTCTTCTTACTCAGCTGTGAGTAATTTATAGATACAGTTGAAACCAGAAGTTTACATACACTGAATAAAAAGACACACATGTTTTTTTTCTCACTATCTGAAGGTAAATCAGACCAGACTTTTCTCGTTTAAGGTCAGTTAGAATTACCAAAATTATTTCTATTTGCTAAATGCCAGAAAACTTAGCAAGAACAGTTTTTAGAGATTTTTTGTAACTTTCTTCGAAATCAAAAGTTTATGTACATTTGGTCAGTATCAGGGATAATTGTTTTTTATTATTACTATCCAGTGTTATTCAGTGTATGTAAACTTCTGGTTTCATCTATATTTAGATTTTAGATTAAAAAACAACCATTTTCAATCACAATTCAATTCAAAATACTTTATTAATCCAAAGGGAAATTCTATGTTGTTGTAATTCATCCAAGTTTTTTCAAAGGGTTGGTTTTGATATACAGTAAACTAATCTGCCAGTGGAACAAGACATTTTCCCCATATTATAAGTTAAAATCTCTTGTTCTACTGGCAGATTATTTCACTTGTAACCAGTACTTTTTCATCAATATTAAGAAGTTATTTACTTAAAACAAGCTCATATATCTCGCTGAAAGTTACTTGTAAGTTAGTTTTGTCTTATTTCAAGTATCTTCAAGATATTTGTGGTAGAAACTAGACCAAAAATACTTGGGAAGGTTTTGTGTTTTTGCAGAGTGATTTGTCATAACAAAATAGGAACAATCCCATATCCGGTGTCATAATCTGCTGGTTGTACAAATCGACTGCTTAAACAAATAAAATCCCAGATTTCTACTTATTTAACAAAAAAAACTTGATGCCTTCGAAGTAGAAAATGATCTTGTTCAGCACTCAAACACATTTCTTCTCTCTCTGTTTTGAGGCCCACTTGGAGGATGAGGTTGAGGTTTGACAAACTCCTGCGGGGAGAAGCAGGGTGGAGGGTGGGTGAAGGGAGAGGCAGAGCTTGTAGAATAAAGAGCATGGTGACAGTTTCTGACAGAGATCTGACAGCTGCTGCAGGTTCACATCAGCCATCTGCGGCAAAGCAGTTCTGCCGAGCCTGCACACCTCCCGTCACATCAAGTCAGCTTTTTACCCACAGATCCCAAAAGTTCAGGACGGGTCCCTCTTTACGTGTGTGTACCTGTATTTATGTGTGTGTGTAAGAGTGAAGGAACCAGAGGGAGCTTCTATATGCACATTTGCAAAGTGATAGTACAAGAACTGCAGAGTGTGTGTGTGTACACTAGAGAATTAGAGATGGAGAGGTTGTGTCTGTCTGTTTGAGATGCTACTTTATACACTCTTTTGTGTGTGTGTGTGTGTGTGTGTGTGTGTGTGTGTGTGTGTGTGTGTGTGTGTGTGTGTGTGTGTGTGGGTGTCTGCAAGAGATACAGAAAGGAATCAACTCGTGTGTCAGTGAGGCATTACTTTTCTTTTGTGGATGCATGCACGCGTGTGTGTGTGTGTGTGTGTGTGTGTGTTAGCTGTCGACCAGGATTTACCCTCACTGAGACTTAATCTGAGTGTCGGCAGGATTCTCTAAAGGTTAGACAGAAACAGAGGAGTGTGTAGGAAACGCTGGTACTGACCTCATTTCCAAACCTCAGCCCTTCCTGAGGTCTGTAATATTGAATTTTTATGGAGTGTTTGTGTCTTTGTGTGTCTCAGGGAAATAGGAAGAACAAAACCAGAGAATACTTTGTTCTTTGTTCTCATGAAGATAACATTTAATTTTGTTCTCGTTTTGTTGAAAAGATAGAAGTTAAAATACATAATGGCAAGAATATTCAACACTGAATTAAGCTAGAGTCAGATGTTAATATTTTAAGAGCCATTGAGATATCTAAAGCTCTGCTCAGGAAGTCAGAACACGAATGTGATTTAACATCTTACCTTCTAAGAATAACAACTTTGATCAAAGATCTGTTTCCAAACAGACCAAAAACAGAATAATACAATGTTTCTTTGAAATTGTTGAATTGTTTATTAATTACATATGTTTAAATTTAAGCTTTTCAAGTCATTCTACACAATTCCAAATAGATATATTAATTCTCATTAATTCTGCCTTGCAACATTTTTTTCAGTCACAGGTATACAAACAAACAGATATGAGTTTGTGGTCAATTTTCTCTATTAGGGTCAAAATTACACCCACAGACTCAAATCTATACATACACCAATAGTAATTTTTGCATAAATTCCCCTTAGCAACTTGCACCTTAACTGCGCACCTTTTATAGAAATCAACAAGCTTGGAGATTACATACCTGGAGCAGAAACAATCCTCACGGATAACTAAGAAATGTTTTCCAAATTTTTGCTAAATTCCAACAAAGGGCTGCTTGTCAAAACACATTTTTCCTCACTTAATCCTACCAAGTATTCTGCAAAATGACAACATCTATTCTGCCACCTCAAGGTAATGTGTGGAGGTTTGGTGAGTTTTTTAAGTGCCAACAGTGCAACATACCGACAGATGGAGTAAACCAAGCAGTGTACATTTTTTCTTCAGCAGCAATCTTTTATTTCATTGTGTGATTCTGTGGAGAGATTAGATGTTAGAGATTTGAGTTTTGGTGACTCATTCAGTTGGTTTGAACAGAAAACTGTGGCAAAGCTAGTTCAACTTGAAACCTTATTACTTTCAGAGCCCTCCTCTTCCTGGAATCAAAGCCTGATATCGCTCCCTTTTCTTTCTGGTCTCAAACACACCTTAAAGCTGGGTGGAGCCAACATCTGCTGAAGGTGGAAGCTGATTGGCTCCAGCCTCTCTGCACTGACTTGTGATTGGTAGATCAGAGCTCATATTTGTTTCTGTTCTCAGGAAATTAATCACACAGTCACTGTGACTAAAAGGAGAAATGGAGCAGCAGGCAGTTCAGCTGGACCGAGAAAGCTTCTCCTCTTCCATCTGTCTGGATCTACTGAAGGATCCGGTGACTATTCCCTGTGGACACAGCTACTGTGTGAACTGTATTAAAAACTTCTGGGATGAAGGTGAGGAGAAGAAAAGCTACCACTGTCCTCAGTGCAGGCAGACCTTCATACCGAGGCCTGTTCTGCAGAAGAACACCATGTTAGCAGCTGTAGTGGAGCAGCTGAAGAAGACTGGACTCCAAGCTGCTCCTGCTGATCACTGCTATGCTGGACCTGAAGATGTGGCCTGTGATTCCTGCACTGAAAGAAAACTGAAAGCCATCAAGTCCTGTTTAGTCTGTCTGGCCTCTTTCTGTCAGAAACACCTTCAGCCTCATTATGACTCAGCTACTTTTAAGAAACACAAGCTGGTGGAGCCCTCCAAGAACCTCCAGGAGAACATCTGCTCTTGTCATGATGAGGTGATGAAGATTTTCTGCCGCACTGATCAGAAGTGTATCTGTTATCTCTGCTCTGTGGATGAACATAAAGGCCACAACACAGTCTCAGCTGCAGCAGAAAGGACCGAGAGGCAGAGAGAGCTGGAGGAGAGACGAGGAAACATCCAGCAGATGATCCAGGACAGAGAGAAAGATGTGAAGCTGCTTCAGCAGGAGGTGAAGGCCATCAATCACTCTGCTGCTAAAACAGTGGAGGACAGTGAGAAGATCTTCACCAAGCTGATCCGTCTCCTCCAGAAAAGAAGCTCTGAGGTGAAGCAGCAGATCAGATCCCAGCAGGAAACTCAAGCCAGTCGAGTCAAAGAGCTTCAGGAGGAGCTGAAGCAGGAGATCACTGAGCTGAAGAGGAAAGATGCTGAGCTGAAGCAGCTCTCAAACACAGAGGATCACAACCAGTTTCTCCACAACTACCCCTCACTGTCAGCACTCAGTGAGTCTCCACACTCATCCAGCATCAACATCTGTCCTCTGAGACACTTTGAGGACGTGACAGCAGCTGTGTCAGAGCTCAGAGATAAACTACAGGACATCCTGAGGGACACATGGACAAACATCTCACTGAGACTCACTGAGGTGGATGTTTTACTGTCAGAACCAGAACCAGAACCAGTACCTAAGAGCAGAGGTGGATTCTGTGGAATCACCCTGGATCCAAACACAGCATGCAGTTATCTGTCACTATCAGAGGGGAACAGGAAGGTGACAGTGATGAATAAAGCTCAGTCTTATTCTCGTCACCCAGACAGATTCACTGTTTGGTGGCAGGTTCTGAGTAGAGAGAGTCTGACTGGACGTTGTTACTGGGAGGTGGAGAGGAGTGGAGAACGAGTTTATGTAGCAGCTGCATACAAGAACATCAGCAGAGTAGGGAATGGGAATGAATGTACATTTGGATATAATGACAAATCTTGGGTATTAGAGTGTTCCCAAAACAGTTTTAAATTTGGTCACAACAACCTCTGGACCTCCATCTCAGGTCCAGCTTCCTCCAGAGTAGGAGTGTTCCTGGATCACAGAGCAGGTCTTCTGTCCTTCTACAGCGTCTCTGAAACCAGGACTCTCCTCCACAGAGTCCAGACCACATTCACTCAGCCGCTACTCGCTGGAGTTAGGGTTTGTAACACTGGAGACTCTGCAGAGTTCTGCAAACCCAAATAGATTTTCTCTCTGATTGTTGATCAGGGTTCATTATTCTGATGTCTCTGCTCTGCTGTTCTGTTCTTCTTGATTTTTCTGGTTTAAATGCAGTTCTCTGTGTTCCAGGAGCCATAAAGGAAATCACTGCTGAGCTTTTCTTTCATTCTTGTATGATACAGAAATATTTCTCTGCATGAAACTCTAAACTTCTCTGAGCTCTAATAGTTTTCCTTTGATATTTCTATTGATGGATTTGGATCTTCTTGTTTAAATCTTCTGAGATTGAAGTGAACTGAACTTGCTTCTGTTTTCTTTATTGTGATCCAAAGAAGAAAACCAAATCTAACATCAACTCAGAAATGATGCTGTTTTCTTCTAAATTCTTTAGATTCAGATCAGAAAATAAATGTCAGCTGTTCTGTTTCTTTGGCTTTCTTCAATAAAACAACTTGATTACAGAGAAATTTGGAAAGTTTTCTCTTCATTGTTACAATAAATTGTGAGTTTTGTCGTCTAAAATGCAGAAATGTTTCCTTCAAAGCATCTCATGTGATGCTGGAGAAGATCAGATGTTTGGTTTCACCATCATTCATCAAGAACTCTGCTTCCACCACTACATAGAGATTAGAGAAACAAACCATTTATTACAGGAATTGATCAGTTAACTTGTCAAAACAAAAAAAATATCAATTCAATTAAATATTTTTCCATAAATAATTGGCTCATGATACTTACTCTGAGTTAGTTCATAATTTGTTTCAAAAATTATTATTTTAGAAACTGCTTTGGATTTATTTCAAATGTAATGGACATGGAATGGGGAAGAAAGGACGAAAGGTAGAGAAAAAAGTTTAAAGGGAAAGAAGGCAATAAGAGTCGAGGAGGTAAAGGAAAGGACAGAGAGAATACAAAACAACAACCTAGAAGTCTGCTTCTACACCTGCAGAAAGAGAGAAAAAACTGAGAACCGAGAAACCATAGTGACAAACAACATATGCATATATAACAACTTCAACATCACTGAAAAGTACACAGTACAAGTTAATACAAGCTGTATATTTAGTCTCAACTGCAGCCCAACACAGTGTATCTGAAAACACCTGAATCTAAACCCTGTGTATGTATGTGTGTGTGTGTGTGTGTGTGTGTGTGTGTGTGTGTGTGTGTGTGTGTGTGTGTGTGTGTGTGTGTGTGTGTGTGGATTTGGACATCTCGTTCAACCCTTCCTGTTGAACAGAGTGATGATCTTCAAGAGAGGATCTACCTCGTATCCAAAAAGCAGCTTTTGTCTGAACCTTGGTGGTTAGGTACCCTTCAATGTGTCCGTAGCTTTGAAGGGAAGCCAAATGGCGTAGCTCCACTGATCTCATCCTCTCTCCAAACACTGAATATTAAAACACATAATACATGCAGTTTCTCCTCTCTTGCACTTTTCCCCCTGTAATTTTTTGTCGTGCTCTGGTGCCTAATGTGCTGATTTAGATGTGGGGTGTCAGCCAAGCTGCCCTCAGGCAGTTTTCCCCTCTGCGACCCAGTTTATGGTGGCTTCCGCTTCCCCCTGTCAGCCTGATAGCATGCTGACCACGGAGCAGTCAGGTGACTTCATGTGCCGAACCTCAGGACTGAGGCCCCAAATTGTTCTCCTCCAAAGTGCTTCCAAATTTTCTCAAGAGAAGAACATAAACTTAACTTAGAGCAAATTATCTGAGACCACAATTAGGATTAGGGAACTGTCAAAAAAAGGCATTATTACTTATGGAAATGTATTGGTAAACAAGCAATGAATCAGATCTTGACTTCCAGCACAACCCTTTGTTATCGTTATATCAGATTTTGCAACAGATAGTGAGAGTTTTTGTCACTTAGCAGCAACCAAAATCTTGCATGCTGAAGTAAGTAACAAGCAGTTTGTTCCAGACCACTTCTCTCATGCCCTGCAGGTTATGAGTAGTTATCTTTAAAAGAATGCAGAAACTAATAAAACAGAAATGATTTGCATTGTGTGCAAGTATTAACCTACATGGAACAATGCTGGCCTCTCAAACAGCAGCCAACTTTTGTTATAGTTGCAAAAGTTTCCCTAAACTTTATGAAGATTTTAGTCAAGTAGTAACATTACAAGGGAAAAACTGGCACAATTCCAGCCTCTATAAATAAATGTATATTCCTGTCGCTGGAAGAGAGGGCTGAAGGCCTTATCAGCTATGCAATGAATTTGTTACATCCACAGTTTTCTACCTGGAGCTTTTATAAAGTAAGCTTATTTTATTTCATGACTTTCCTTATACATGTTCCAAAAGGGACCTCTGTAGCAATATTCTGTGAATGGCTTAGGAAACCTTATGTAATAGTTTTTTGCATTAGGATTTTATCTTCCAGAAAAAGGTTTTAATTTATGATATAAGGTCTGCGTTAAAAAAAACTGTCATGTTTTTAGCAAAGTTTTAGGTGACAGACGTTGACAGTTTGTGTGTCTATAGACTTGATCCTGGCAGGATGGTGGGAGGGCAGCTGCCCAACAACAGTGGCCAATGGGCGAGAGGTGGGGAACAAACTGGTTATGAAAAATGTTTTACCTGGTGTATAAAAAATCTCTTGGCGATCATTGAAACCAGTTATTTTTCCAACCAGCTGGTCTTTTGCCTGATGTTTGGCTTCGATTACAGCAGATTCTATGGAGCATTGAGTTTAGATCATGTGATTGGCTGATTTGATGTTTGCTTTAATGAGCATTTGAAAACATTGAACCAATGTGCATAGTGAGCATGCTTTTTCCTGTTGATTGCAGTCATAAGGGTATTTGAAATGAAAAGCGATGAATAAGCATATCATTGATGTTTTCAATAAGAAAAGCAGAAAAACAAGCAAGAATCAAATCTCCGTTTTGCAACTTTCAATTAATGAAACTGATCACAGTCGATGTGACATCTGCAGTGACTTCTTAAATAAATTAATCCGAGCATGTGTGTGTGTGTGTGTGTGTGTGTGTGTGTGTGTGTGTGTGTGTGTGTGTGTGTGTGTGAACGTGTGTATTTCAGTAGTATGACAGTTATGGCAGTATCCAGAGATTTCAGACGTTCTGGGACTGAAGTGCAGAGGACGGGTGCTGATGTGTTCAGGGACCCCTGGGTGTCAGTGTCACCCAGCCTGTCTGCTGCGTTCAGGCCTGCTGCAGAGATGAAAGGCCCACTTCCGATAAAACAGACAGGCTGAGAGCAAGAGCGTATACACACACACACACTTACATGAATATATGCTCTTAGAAAGGGGACTTCTGTGCCATTTCTGCCTTAAATTTAAGATTAAGCCTTAACCTACAAGAAAACAGAAGTACTGACTGTTCAACCCAAAGTGATGCTCATGAGGAAAAAACAGGCAGACATGCAGAACTAATACAGCATTGTAGAAATCAGAGTCAGACTTTGTCCACAGGCTAACTTCATTAAAGTTAGAAAAACAAAATACAAAACCCAATTTGCATCACAAATGCACTCAATCTATTATCTTTGTTTTTATGTAATTTTGCATTTTAATTACTTCACAAATATGAAAATCAGCATTTCCTGATTGTGCTGATTGAACATTTAATCTGACCGCAATCATGTTTCCTTCAAAACATGTTTAACAAATTAGCCATGATTGTTTTTGATTAAACTTTTTGGTTTTTTTGTTGTTGTTATTGTCGTTCTGGATGTTGATTATGTGCCCGTCTGGATAAATAAAGCCTAATAAATTATACGAGGAACATGAAGCTGACTGGACAGCAGGAGGTTACACTCTTCCTGTAGTGAAAGCAATAAATCACTTCCATAAAGATGATTCAGAATAATTAGAGAGGATAGAAGACATTTTCAGGCGTCTTCTCAGCTTTTTTTCATTCGTGTTGTTTTTCACCATTTCTGCTTGCGTTACTATCACTGCAAATTAAAAACCGCCACAAATTTGTCTCCTGAAAGTTTTTTTTATGCTTATTGACAAAAAATGGTCCATACTCATAAAAAGCATATTTAACGTCATGCAGGTGTTTCCAATGTGTCTCTCACCAACCCTGGAGTGAGACTGTGTTGGGTGAGCTTCTGTGGCAGCAGGCTTCCTCTGGTGTATTCACACCTGACTGCAACCACTTCAGCAGGCTGCTGGGGAAAAGGGGCAGCTTTTTTACACCTGATGATTGAGCCTAGTGGTGCAATTTAGCCTGCTTTTGTGCAAACAGATGACTTACTTTGAGAAATTCACGCTGCGTGTCTTCTGTCCTTCCTCCTTTGAGAAAACGTACCTGTTTTACCTGCGTTATCAGAAGGGAAACAATAATGTTGACTTTGACAGAGTATCTCTTAAGACTGAAAGGATGCGTTCCACTATTCAGCTTTAAAAAGCCTGAAAGGTTTTCCTTTAAGAATGATAAAAATCTAGGTGGCTAACACATAAGTTCTCTGTATGAGGAACTGCTTCAAAGTTAACAACTACATTCGATCAATTGTCACGGATTTATTGTGAATTAGTGCTGTATAAGTGAACTGAATGAAACGGATTGTCCAAACCTGCAAAAGTTTACCACAGTAGCATTAAAGACTTTACAAATTAACTCTTTTTCATCTAAGTGGACACATTTTTATGAAATATGAAGTAGTACGCGTATTGTGTTAGAACTGAAGACATAGATTAATTCTGAGCTGGAAGATTTTGCCTGAAGGGAAACATAAAATCCATTCAACTCAAAGGAACAAACACTTTTAATGTAAATGTTTTCTTCTTTTATTTTATGGTCCACCTTAACTTCATAGTTTTTGCTTTATTGTCTCATTTAAATGTTTGAGATCATCAAACCCAAGGAAACACACACACACACACACACACACACACACATAGACATACACAAAACCCATTTCAGATGGTGATTTTGAAATGTTTGTCTTAACTAGCAATCAACTTTTTACAGTAGCATAATCGTTTTAATTCAGCCGCACTGGAGTCATGAAACTTGACTTTGACTAGACCACTCCAAAACGTTCACTTTGGTTTTTGTGTGCCACTCTAAGGCTGACCTGCTGGTGTGCTTTGCTTCGTTGTCCAGCTGCATAAACCAAATGCATGTTAGCTTAAGGTCAAGAGCTGATCAGAAAGATTTTTTGCTACAGAGCAGAACTTGTGTTTCCATCCATTATGGCAAATCTTCCAGGCCCTGAAGCAAGAAAGAAGTCCCAGATCATCATTCTACCATCACCACGTTTAGGTGTTACAATCCTGGGTGTTGGGATTTTGGTTTTCTTTTGTTTCTGTAGTTTGATCTTTCCTTGTGGTTAATTTATGTTCAAAAGGTCTTACTATATTCCGTTCATCATTAATACTTATAAGGTGTTGCCATGCCTGCTCATCCCCTTATGTTTAGCTTCCTAGTGTATTCTTGTTCTCTGTTTCTTGTATATTTGGTTTTATGTATCTTAGATTATTTGCTTGTATTTTTCCCTTTTGGTTTCAGATCCTGTCAGTCCGTGTTCAGCTCCTCTGTGTTTATTACTCATCTTCCCCCCGTCTGCCTGTTCTCTCCCAGCAGCATCTGTTTGTTAACAACCACCTGCACCTTGTCAGTAACCACACTCCTCAGTATTTAAGCTCCTGGATGTTCGTTGTTTGTTCCTGGATTCTTCTGTTACTCTGTCTATTTTGCTGCCCATTTTGCTGCCTGCTTTTGCCTGTGACCTGTTCTTTCCTGTGTGATTTAAGTTTTTTCATTATTTTATTAAATAATTAATTTGGCCACAGTCTCTCAGGTAATCTTTTTGCTGGGATCTGAAACATGTAAGTGTGACAAAAGAGCAAAAACAGAAGAAATCTACACCTTTCGACAGTGCTGTGTATGGTTATATTTTTTCCAATGTTGTTCTGCGTCCTTTTTGAAAACATCACTTCTTCTGATCTGTTCTTGCTTCCTTGTCAAGGGAAGCGGAGTAAGTTCATCAGACATAAAGACAACATGTAAAACTTCCAGCAGATTAATGGAAAGGAATCCATGACTGAAAGGCTCTTCTGATATTGTGCTAATGAATATGTATTTATGCTGTTTGTGTTTGGAGAGGGCTGGTTTTGTGTGTGACCTGCAGGGAGTAAAGCTGATGAGCGTTGGCTGTTTATGTGTGTGAGTGTGTGTCCTTGGTGGCATCGGTGCTGCACACGGGCAGTTTTCAGCCCCCGTGGCCTGTATAAATGTTTTCAGCCCAGTGCATCACCGTGACAACAGGTATTAGGGTATAATTTGAGCGTGAAGCTTAATGGAGCTTGAGTAACGAGGCCCAGAGCTGGTGTCCTGCCTGTCTCTCTCATCATGTCAGCTGGGCCGGTGGACTTTGTGGCTCCATCACCCTCAGACACCCACGGCGTCTTCATAACGTGGAGGAAACGTTTCTGCTCTTCCACCTGGCTGCTTCAGAACAATAGGGCGAATTTTAACTCACGCACGGTACAAGACCAGAGGGAGCTGTTTTTAATGCGATTAATGCAGTGGTGATGAGGGAGCATAGCTGTTATAATCTTAGGCAAGGAGAGCCCAGTGGCTTTCAAATAAAGGATAAAAGAACAGATGAAATAATTTGCAAAGTAGTGTGAATCTTTTAATTCTGCACATACATGTGAGTGATTATTAAAAAGATGGAAGGGAAATCCTTAAATCTATAAGCCAAAACGATGGTTAAGTAATGAGACAATAAATGTAGTTGGAGCCGGATAACAGAAGCTTAAAAAAGGCTTTTTGAAGTTGTTGTTTTTTGTCTGATTTTACTTGCAACTAAATAATTTATGAATCTTGTAAACATCCCGGAAGCCCGGTAAATGGCATCCACCGAAGACGAAAACACTTGTATCATTAAATTTGCATAAATGAACTTCCAGAAGCAGATGATTTCATCTGAAAAAAAACAACATTTACACACCTTTTGATCTTGAGTGGTGAACCTTCCAAACAAATGTGATAAAAGTGTAAATTTTACGTTTACCTGAATTCAAGTTAGAATCTTGAAGCACAAATGTGTCATTGCACATTTGAAGGAGTTCCCCAGATTCAATATTTTTTAAATATTTTTAGTAATTTACAGTCAGGATTTGTTCAGCAAGTATGTTAGTTCTGCATAGCAGGCAACCTTCCTCCCGGGTTTCCAAGTCAGAGTTGAGCATCCCCAGTTCAAGGCTGCAGAGATTGGTTAAGTCAGCCTGGTCTGGTTACAAACAAGAAATTTGTTGAGACACAAGGGCCTCTAAAGCCAAAATTCTCTGAACATTTTTCTGAAAAAGACATTCCTATGCTTAGCTTTATGAAGCAAAAATGAAATGAAAAAATATAAAAATTTGTTACAAAGTCAACAAACTCTTAAATATTTAAAGTCCTTTCAGAGTAGACTGGTTTTGATAAAACCTTTATATACTTGTTATACTTTGTCCTCTGCTTTTTTGTTTTCTTTATTTTCATGTATGAAAAATGTGATGGAAAACTCTCCATATACTCGTCTGTATACGTTGTAACCCCCATCTGTAGTAATGAGATTCAGATCATGATCCAAAATAACAAGAACCTGGATGCAAGGGGTGAAATTAGCTTCCTCTGTTTAGCAGCTGGACAGGATGACAAGAGGCTCAAAGTAGAGCCGCCTCTCCTCCACACTGGAAGGAATCAGTTGAGGTAGTTTGAACATCTGGTCAAAAGGCTTTTGGAAACTTGCCTTTGGAGATTTTATTTAGCACATCCTAACAGAGCAAGATCCCAGGCCAGACCCAGAACCTGCTGGAGGGACTTTCCCTTCTGGCCTGGAAACAGCTTGGGGATCCCCTAGATCAGGGTTCTCCAACCCTGGTCCTTGAGAGCTACTGTCCTGCAGGTTTTAGATGCAGCCCTGCTCCAAAACAGCTGAATCATGCCACCAAATTTGGCAACGGTCTGGTAAGGAGCCATTCATTTGATTCAGTTGTGTTGGACCAGGGTTGCATCTAAAACCTGCAGGACATTAGGTCTCGAGGACCAGGGTAGGAGACCCCTGCTACATCATGCACGGTCAGCTCTCCTCTAGATGCTTTAGATGTGTCCCACTGCAACACTGGTGATTCAATTGACTGAATTATCACCTCAACAGGTTCTGTAGGAGCATATTCATGAACTATTTATCAGGGAAACACCTAAAACATGCAGGAGACTGGCTCTTGAGGACTGAAGTTGGCTACCATTGCCCTAGATAAAACATCCAGGAGAGCGATGCATGCTGGAGGGATGTCTGAGTTTCCTTCCCAGACTTCAAGTGAAAGACAATAGATGGATATGTATGTGTGAGTTTATCTTGTGTTTTTGATAGCAGTTCTGAGGATGGTGGATTTCAGTGCTTGAGGGACGGTTCTTGGACTTGGGACACACCCAAAAGTTGGAGGACACTGGCTCTCAAGCACTGGTATTTTAAAATGTGAATTTCTCCAAACTAAGCACCTCAATTTAGACCATTTTGGTGTTGAAGTGTATCAAGAGGGATTAAGGGATGGAAAAAAACAGGGACTCAGCAAGGAGAGAATATCTGTTAAAGGAGAAACTGGAGAAAGGAGAACATGGAAGATCAAGAGTAGAGTAGGAAAATAAAGCTGCTCAAGATGTACACCAGTGAAACAGGAAAAAACAGGAGCAGAGAAAAGATAAGAAGGACATAAGGTACGTAACATAAATAAAAGTAAAGAGAATAAGATGAGAGGAAAAGGGAAAAGAGGCTAATGAGAAAAAAAGGAGGATGAAAGCAGGAGGAACAAGGATGGAATACAAGAACAGCAAAATTGAAAGATAAGAATTAAAGGACAATATTTTGGACAACACTCTAAAGAGTTTAACAGGAAAGGTGAGCATTGAATGAAAAAAAAAAAATAAGTGGGAATAAAGAGGACGCAGGAAGCTCCAAACAGACTGAGAGGAGTGATATGATAAAGAAGTAGCGGGAGGGAAGAGATATGAGGATGGAGGTAAAAGAGGAAGGAGGGGGTGAAGGATTAACGGCCTGTCAGTCGCAAAGCCCTCACACATGTTGGTGATTCACTTAAACACACACTACAGGGTGGCAGGAAACAGACTGACAAGCTCAAAGTGTGTAAATGTGTGTGTGTGTGTGTGTGTGTGTGTGTGTGTGTGTGTGTGTGTGTGTGTGTGTGTGTGTGTGTGTGTGTTCGAAGACAATAAACTAGATTGAGTTTTTATTTTAAAGCCATCTGACCATTGGGAAAAATGGCATAAGGATTAAAAGCCTTAACAGTTTTAACTGAGGAAAACACACACACACACACACACACACACACACACACACACACACACACACACACACACACACACACACACATAATGCTTCACACACGCACGTTTACTCACAAGCCCATTAAGTCTCTTGTCGACTCTCCTATTAGAAAATGTATTGACAAGCGTTGTTTAAGCCCCTACATGTGGTATTTACAGCGGATTTAATTAATGTCTCCAGTTTTCTGTCATCCAAGTTTTTCTCATTTCCATGAATCTGACACAATTAAAACATTTATTTCACTCAGGCTGAATTTAGAACTGGGACTGGATGGTGGTGCATCTGGTAGCACTCCTGCTCCACATGAAAAAGGTTTCTCCTTGTTCTCCCTCTGGCTTCTCCTGAACTCCAAAAACGTGCATGTAAGGTTAACTGTTGTGTGCATCAACGTAAATAAAGAAAACAATAAAAGGATAAGAATAACTTGGTATGTAAGATGTATGCACACAATAACATCCATCCATCCATCCATCCATACATCCATCTCCAGAGTCTCCTTCCAGTGGGATCACTGGTCTCTAAGACTGAGTCCAGGTACCTTCGAAGGAAGCTCATTTCAGCCATTTGTATCCACTTCATTCCTCAGTCTTTGAAATCTCAGGATCGTATGATAACTCTGGCTTTAATCCTTTGTACACTTACTTTTAAATTCCTGTTAACAGCACATAATCCATCTGAATTTCCAGAATGAAAGATTTAACAAGGAAAAGAAGGAGGGGACTAATTTGAATGGGAATACTGCACTAATCAATGACACAACTATAGGTCAAAATGTGTCTGTTTCCTTTTTACCAGTTGAATTTTCTTGTCATTGTAGAATACGTTGTGTTGGTACCAAGTAAAATACTGTATAATTTTAATTTGAACCTTGTTCATATATGTAACAAAATTATGTCATGTTTTGTTGGGACTTTGTGTGACTGACCATCACTAAGTAGCTCATAACTGTTTATTGTAAGAGAAATTATACACAGATTTCATATTTTTATAAATAAAACCCCCCATTTCTCTCATATTACATAGAATCTGAAGTCAGCTTGTCCACCTGTGGGTAATTCTTTAGATTAGAGAAGAAACAATACAAAGACCAAGGAACACAGCAGACAGGGCAGAGAGAAAGTTGTGGAAAAGTTTAAAGAAACAATTTGCCAAGGTGTGAACATCTCATGCGGCGCTGTTCAATCCATCATCTGAACATGGCGCACAGCCTTTCACCTAAACCGACCCCCTGGGCAAGGAGAGCATTAACCAGAGAAGCAGCTGAATGGTAGTAGCGTTGGATTGGAGGTGTTGCAGAGATCCACAGCTCAGGTGGGAGAATCTGTTGACAGGACACCCTGTAAACGTGCAGTCCAGAAATATGATCGCTATGGAAGATTGGGAGAAGAAAGGCATTGCAGAAAAAGCAATGAGAAGTCTTTTAGGGGACTCAGTAAAGAAGTGGAAGAAGAAGTTGCATTCAGACAAGAGCCAAAGTGAATATTTGATCTATATACAAACCACTATGTATGGCGGATCATCCTGCGTATGTTTATGGTAAGATATGGGAAGCATCATGCTCTGGGGATCATGCTCTCCATCTGATCTGACTTAGTGTGAGCTGCAAGAGACATATTGCAATATACTTGCAGCTGTAATTGCAGCAAAAGGTGGTTCTACAAGGTATCGACTCAGGGGAATGAAGCACAGACTGACTTGTAGGAAACAAAAAATGATGAGAGCAATAAATCCCTTTTAAATCACTGAGTCCCAACATTCTTTCAATCACATTAAGAGCTCTAAAGACTGCTTCACGTACACACATGCATTTATTAAGTCTCATGCAATTTAAGTTCATGCCATAAATCTCTCTGCAGTGTCAGAAGGCATCCATATATAAAAATGATGGTTGGTGAAGAGTGAAGCCAACAGCTCAGAGTTTAATCCTTTTATTCTGAGGGATAGAGCCTCATACTCTAATAGTCCTGGATTGAGGACATAAAACATATTTTTATTAAACTCAGAACAACCAATTTCCCCTAAACTCAAAAACTAAGTTGTGTAATCACTTTTATGGTCTTCCGGTGTGCAAGGTGCTTTCAGATTCAGCCCTTTCACTCCCACACATCCCCCCATAATAGCGAAACTAAACACTCCAAACAGAGCCGCCATAAAACAGGAACATTAATCCTTCTCTGGTTTGTTGGGAGTTATTGACTGAAAAGCGCCTGTGTTTGATTGTTTGAGCTTTCAACGTGAACACTGAGGTTTATGTGAACATAACGGCCATCAGTCTTATCACACAGGGTAATAAACGTCTACTGCAACAGCACTGTTCTCTGGCACAGAGGAAACATAATAAGAGAGGAGAAGGAGTGAAGAGGCTATTTCAGTTTTTCTGTTCTACTCAGGCATTTAACCTGTTGAGAGTTTAATGATCCCTGACTCCAAGAAAGTGTTTGAATCTCCATTTTATATCCCCACCAAAAGCCCCAGTGATAATATCCACAGCTTTCCATGCACTGTCTGTCAGATGAGGGATTTTTTTTCCTGGTTGACTGCTGCAATTTCACAAAGTGCTGCACAGAGAACTTCATGACAGAGAAAGCTATCATTTGTATCCAGGCAGTAAAGGTAAGTCTAACCAGACCTGTATATGAGTGTTGGTGTTAGGGATGTATTTTTTAGCAGTCAAATAGGAATCCAAGAAGGTGCAGGTTGAAGGAACCCATGACCCAATAGCATGTCACAGACACTTCTAGGTGGCTTCAGATATACTGGTTCTATTTGTACTTCAGGTTGGCATAAAAATTTACTCAAAAATCTTCATCCAATATGTAAAGTTGAGGAAAATGATACATCAAATACTGTCAGTTAAAGGTGGCTTCACCTATTCATCGTTTGTCTCTTCACTGCTCAGAAAGCCCATCATCCTGCAATGGAAAACCACATGGACTGTGCTGGGAAAGAGCATTTGTCCCCTTCAGATTTCTTCTGTTTTTACGTCACACTTTTAGATCAGGAAATAAATCTTAGGAGAAAATGACAGCTTTTTAAAATGCAAAATGCAGCTTTTAAATTATGTTTTCATTTATTAAGAGGAAAAGACTATCCAAAACCAATCTGAAAAGCAGTTTATGCATTAACCATCATTAACAAACATTTTTTGGTTCAGTTTCACCAGCACCCAGGTTGGATAACTTTGAGACTTGTAAAATCAAGAAATCACAAATAGCCAACTGCATGTTGTCAGACAGTCTCTAAAAGACGTCAAAAAAGCAACACGTCATGACCTGATCTGAAAAACTTCAACAATATCTGAGAAACAAAGCCATTTCTGAGGCTTTTGGACTCTTGCAAGCCGCAGAGAGATTCATTACCCATACACGGGGAAAACATGGAGTCTTCCCAGGAGTGGTCGACCTTCCAAAATTACACCAGGAGAACATCACGGACTCAGGAGGACACAAAAGAACTCAGGACAACATCCAAAGCATTACAGCCTTCACTTGCCTCAGTTAAGGTCAGAGTTCATGATTCAACAATAAGAATAAAAGCCAAAATGGCATCACTGCTGGCGAGAAGCAACATAAAAACCCATCTCACATTTCCCTCCCAAAAAACATCTTGGTGATCCTCAAAACTTTGGAGAAATTGTTCTGTGGACTGATGAGGAAAAAAGTGGAACATTTCGGATGTGTGCATCCCATAACATCTGGTGTGAAACTAAATCAGTTTTTCAGAAAAAAGTAGAGTATAGTGCAGGGCTGTTTATTGGCTTCAGAACTAAGATGACTTCCTGTAATTAAAATAGCCATGAATTCTGCTCTCTGGCACAAATTCTTGAAGAATCTTGTCCTTCTATCATTTTGTAAGCTCAGCCACATTTGGGACAATGATCAGAAGCCCATCAGAAAGGTTACTCCTGAAAGGGTACTGATTTAAATCCAATTGAGATGCTGTGGCATGACTTTAAATGTACCATTTTGACTTTAAATATACCATTAATGTTTCAAAATGCTATGTTGTGAATGAATTAAAATAATTCTTTAAAGAAAAGTGGGCAAAAATTCCTCCACAGCTCTAGTATAACTAGTTATTCCTGTAGATTTAGGGGGAAATTACATTTTCACATATGACCAGGCTGGTTTGCTTGGCTGCTCCCCTAATTTATCAGAATCACATGGGTTCTACCAGTGAGATCACTTGCTTACCATCCAACATTTTGATTATTTAGCTGATGGTAAACTGCTATGGTTATTTTCCACTTTATAAATGGTGATAAATTTACCTTTAAGGTGTGAAAGAATGTTTATCACTTGGGATTTTACAGTAACATTGTCACTGAATACTTTATTTGTGTATATTGTTTCTAATTTATACGTTTAAGCACACAACATTGTTCTATGTAGACGCAAAACATGGCCACAAGATGGCAGTGTTTCAAAATTGTCCGCAATTTTCCCAATATTTTCCCCAAAAGCATCTTGGTTCTTTCTGGGGGGGGGGGGGGGGGTTTCTTGGACACCAATGGAGACACAATGTTTATTTTATTGCATGGAAGAAAGGAAAAATTCACATAACTTGTGGAAATATTTTTGTATAATTAATTACATTTGAGAGGTAAGCAGTCATTATTATAACCTGATGGTGTATTTTTCTGGCTCATAGGCAGCCATTTCCTGGGTGTACTGATATAAACTGTGAAAAATGTCTAAATGTCTAAAGTGGGGAGGACACTGCTGTGGAATTTTAAGGTCTTATAAAATTTTGCGTCTCCCATACATTTTTTTTTGTTTTTTCAATTTTTTGTTTAAATTTTTTCTCCTACATCCAGAGCCACAGCCATATTCTCGCTCACATTTTTATTGTGTATTTTCTTTTCTTTTATTTGCCACACTGTTGTTTTTGAGCTGGTTAACAAGAATTTTGTAAGTCAATATTCCTGTTGTTAAGACATATTTGTTTATTATTGTTTCAATGAACAATAAAATATTGCAAATTAAGAACCGCCATAATGTGTCCTGTTGGGAAACTATTTTTTTCACTACATAAAAAAAAAATCTGTAAAGCGTTCAATTAAAATCAAGTGATCAATGGTATCGAGGGCTTTGGGGAAATCCAAGAACAGAAAAGCAATATTGCTTTGCATTCATGGGTTTTTGGGAGTATCTGGGTTGTGAATCCTTTAGCTTCTTCTTCAGAGGTCATATTCCGCGGTGTCTGAGCTGATCAAGGGCAGATAGTGAAAAATTATTGCTCAGACCGATGGCACTACGTGTCAGCGATGGAGATGTTTTACAGCTCAGCAGCCATCAAGGATGGAAATATTTCATGTCATTATAGAGGGGTGACTCTAGGTTGATGTAATCACCCAACAGGTCTTCAAGAAAACAGAAATGCTCACATGCAGCATGTAGACAGTATTTACAGTACATTGACTGAAAATATTCTGGAGGATCCAGACTTTGCTTGGATTTAAGACATGATCACATGTAGTTTTTTTTCTTTTGACTTCCTGACAAGCAAGGTAAACACATTTTTTATGTGTAGTTTTTTTTGTCCAAATGATGCATGCAAATAATTTCAAGTTATTTTTATTTAGAGTTCAGTAAGAGTGCAGTAGATCTGCAATGTCGCTTCCAGCTTTTTGTGTTTTACAATCTAAAAATCTATCTTAAAAGCATTTAAACACGAAGAAGTGCATTTTTACAAACATCAAGTCCTGTTGCGTGTCCAACATTTGTTTGGTACCATTCATGTGTTCCCATTTTTCATAATGTGTTTGTATTTGGATTAAGGGTTACACTTCACCATTCTGCTGTCTCAGGAAGTGAGTAAGTTACTGTTGCCTTGTTGTCGCTGTCTAGTTTTATTTTTTTTTCATACTGACTGATTACCTCAACATCTGGGGATGAGAAGAGTGTAGACCTTTTACTAGTGTTCTGAAGTGGACTAATAACTTTTAGCTGGATTAATCATAAAATGATCAGACTGAGATCAGTCGAAGCTGCTCCAAGCATTTTGCATGCTGAGGTGAGTGACTTGTCATCGATGCAGACAGAGTTTCAGCATAGTGTGACATGAGAAAGAAAGATTTGAATAGCACCTGTGTAAATTCTGAAGGAGAGAAATAGAAAATGGACTGACAGAGCAGTCAAATGGAACATTCATTTACTTAAAGCATCATATTTTTTTTTCTTATGCAGCTGAAATGAAGATAGACAAGCAATTGTGTGAGAGAGGTGTAAAAAGAATTCAGCTCACTGTTCCAGTCGAAAGGTTCAGGTACATCCTGGACAGGTTGCTAGTCCATCATAGGGTCAACACAGAGACACATGAGACTAACAGTCGTTAGTTTCACAGTCACCTCAAAAGACAATGTAGAATCTCCAACTATGTTAAAGTGTGTTTCTAGACTAGGGGGAGGAAAGCCCATAGTCTGGGAATACCCGGACAAAACCCACACGTGCATAGGAGAATATGCAAGCTCCATGCAGAAAGGCCCCAGTGGGGATTTTTCTTTAAACATGAGAATAATAAGTTTACTGTTACTGCTTATGCTTTATTTAAACTTGTTGAATCGAGTCAGTTTTTATTAAACACACAAAAAATAAGCCTGAGCACCTTCCTTTGTAAGAACGAATCAGCGACAAAGAGAAAACCTGGAAATTTCATTTCGGGCATTACCCCTTCCCTCATTCCCATACCAGCTCTGCTGCTTGTGCTCCATCACGTTGTCACACTTGGCCCTTATTGTTCAGCCTCGGCCCCTGTGGCCCTCCACTGAACCGAGCGGCAGCCTCATTACTGCTGCGGGCTTTTCGAGGAGCAGGAGCTGATGTTTAGCAGCTGAATCACCCTCCTACCGCTTGCCGTTGGTTTTATTCAGTTGAGGCGGAGAATGTCATTCATCAAGAGCCGTCAGACGGTCAGTTTCAGCAGCCGGCAGGATCGAGAGGCCACGGTCATTAAGCTTCCTGTTGGCTCTCGAGCTTCACGTGGTGCTGAGTGCGGCAGAAAACTGGACTTGTGGTTAAAAGCCAAATATTTGTAGAAATACGATAAACTGCTGAGTTAAACTAATAATTTATATAACAGAAAGTCACAATTTAACCACAGTATTTGTGTTTACATTAGCAACTAGTCATAAAATTCAGGTTTAATGTTATTTTAAAGAATGTCTGCATTATTTCAGAGATGGAAGAAGGATCCAGCATGTTTATCACTTCATAAATTGGTTTAATTTTTATGAAGAGGTTATAAACTGTATGTTTTTTTTATAATATGGTGAAGAAATACCATAAAATGTAACTGAACTCGGATAACAAAGTGCTCATTACATTAGTCTTCAAATATTTGCACCAAATTTTGAAACTAACAGGCTGCTTCTTTTTTTATTTCCTTATGTATTTTGTAGTATCCCTGATGCATTTACTTGCATCTTTTTCATTTTTTTCCATAGCAGGCATTATTGATCTACTTTTTTGTATTTCTTTCAGTCTTGTTCTTGCCCTCTCTTCATAAACACAAAACAATAATGGCAGAAAGTCACCAGAATTCTTCTTTTTTTTTCAGATTAAAATGTATCATCTCAAAATAAATAACAAACATCTAAAGAAAAGAGACTATTGTGTCACATTTATAAAAAAGAAATCATAAAACAGTCATTTGCATATGAAGTCAATCAACATGGAAATAAGATAGCCTCATTAAGACCAGAGAAATTAAGATGAAAATAAATGGATTTAAGCTAAATGTATGATTTAAAGCTGCAGTATGTAACTTTTATGAAAAATATGTTTTTTACATATTTGTTAAAATTATCATTATGTCATGACAGTATAATATAAGACGGATAATCTGTGAAAAATTCGAACTCCTCTGCCTTCTCACAGTCCTCCCAGTACTATCTGCAGAAATACACCACTCAGTCAGAAACAACCAATCAGAGCCAGGAGGAGGGTCCTAGCGCTGTCAATCACCCTTGAGTACGCTCACACACTCTCCCTGGTCTCTGCTACGCTACAGCTGGTTCACCATAACATAGCTTGCCGCTAATGCTAAGGCTAGTTAGCATGGCCACCAATGACGGCAGATAAACAGTTTTCCTGGAATGGTAAATTGTTATTTCCCTGATAGTACATTTAGCGACACGTACATGAGGGTGACTGACAGCGCTAAGACCTTCCTCCTGGCTCTGATTGGTTGTTTTAGGTCTGGAGCAGTGCATTTCTTTAGATGGAAACAGTAGCTCAGGGAGGAGGTGAAAGAGCATGATCTCTTCACAGATTATCTGTCTCAAACCATACTGTCACGACATGGTGACAGTTTTAACAAATATGCAAAAAACATATTCTGTAAAAGTCACACACTGCAGCCTTAATTGTGCTCTCACAATTTTAGTGACTCATATTTCTCAGATTATATTATGTGGATAACAGTGGAGTATTTTGTAAAATAGATTTAAAACTTATTTCTATTTCTGACAATGTCCTAAAACATATGACTGTTTGATATGATATTTCTGAAAGCCTGATATCTCATCCTGGTATTGTGTTGACAGCATTAGGATGCCCTACAGAGGATAGAGGGATGACTAGGGGAAAGAGAGCTGTCTCTTGGAGAAGAAGATCTGAATATAGAATCTATAGTAAAAATAGTAAAATCAAGAAGCAGACTGTAGGGCTGGATTTCTGTTTTCTTCAATGTTTATCAGAAGGGCAGTTTTTAAAAGCAGTTTTACCAATTTTCCATGTTTTATTGCATTTTAAGTCAGAGGTAAGGAAATACCTTACCTCTGAAATCAAGTGGTGTCATTGTTGTACACTGATATTATTAATTAACAAAATTTGCCTAATTTTCAGTCGATTGTGTAGTGGCTACTTTTGGAAATGCTAGTCCATACTGATAAAATAAGATTATTATCAGAAAACATTGACAGTCATTGTTGACTGTTGAATAAAGTAAAAAGATATTATTTTTTTTTATCCTGAGTGTAACATACCAAAAATGTACCGAACAGACTTTAAAACCAAATTAGGTAGCGAATTAGGGTTTTTGTGTGCCATTACACTCCTTGTACTAAATGTTTGTGTTAAATTAGGCTAAAGTATAATGATTTGTATTTATAACCTACAGCAGTTCGGTGTTACAGGCAGATTAGATAGAATACATTTGATGAAACAATGATCACCCCAGAGACTTGAGACCTGACTTACAGATTGGTGTTTATAAAACCTTTATTTGATTATGGCAACTTTTATAAATTGACGAAGGAAACATGTTTCACCTTTGGGTTTTTATTCAATCCATTTAAACAAATTGGAAGTCTTTTTTTTAAATAGAAAACGAACATTTCACTTTTTAGTCTGAGTCTATCTATAGGTGAGCACTGTTTGATTGACAGCTCTTTCAAAACTACCATTACTGGAGACTGAGCAGAAAGAAATAGTTTCAAAAACCCTGTGTGTGTGTGTGTGTGTGTGTGTGTGTGTGTGTGTGTGTGTGTGTGTGTGAGAGAGAGAGAGAGAGAGAGAAAGAAAGAAAGAGAGAGAGAGAGAGTGTGTGTATGTGTGTGTGTGTTACTGGAATATTTCCAACTCTGAAAAGTTGAACAGCCATCAAGCATTTTACTGCACAGCTTTCACCATTTTTTATTCTTTCCTCAGGCATAATTATGACTGCTGCTGGTCATAGGTGTGCACATGTGTGCGTGTGTGTGTGTGTGTGTGTGTGTGTGTGTGTGTGTGTGTGTGTGTGCGTGTGCAATAATCACATAGTTTGTGTCTGTCAGAAACTCGTCACTCACATGTCACAGTGAGATTCAGCCGTTCACTTAAAGGGAAATACCTCTCGTTTTAAAATGCCACTCTGAGCTTGTTATTCATCGGCTTCACGCACACACACAGGGACACACACACAGACTCACATGTGTTCCCCACTTGTTGGTCAGGTTGATGGTTCTCAGATTGCTGCGTGACATTTTGGACAGATGGAGGGCGGTGGATAACTGTCACTCACCTTCTTCCTCCCTGCTCGGCTCAATTTAAACCATCTGTCCTGAGTGTCTGAGGAAGATGATTCATTCAGACTTCACCAAGATTTACCACAGTGTAGACATCCTGTTTTTCCAAGTTTGGCAAGACTGAAAGTTATTCTGTAAAATTGTTTTTCCTTTTGTTTTTCTTTTTATCTGTGACTGATATAGTTATGTGTTTTCTTAATGTTTAAAAAAACTGTTGCTTTAATGGTGTGACTATAAAAAACAAATATAGAGCTCAAAAGTCAGATTATTGTTTCTAATTTATTTTCAGTTAGCTGTTTAATTGCTAGTTCAACTCATTTTTTCTCCAAAGTTCATTTTGGTGTGTAGTTGCCGTGGGAAATCCACAAATTAACTTAGACAGTGGGGGTCATTAGGGTCCCAATTACCCGCTTTTGCTCTGGGCCCTGCATGAGGTTCAGCTGGTGGAGAGCAGCCTGAGAAAAAGATATGATGTCACAGTGTTATTGTGTATTAATGTGAGTAATGCACTCTTTTTCAGCTGAGTGAACGCGTTCTTTACATTTAGAGAGTTTAGCCGATAAGCGACTCCAAACAGGCCCTTTATTCTGCTAATTTTCTCAGTAACAATGTAGAAACAAATTAAAATCAAATGTCAAATATAATGTCGATTCTCATGTGTCTTAATTGGGTTTTTTTGGCTTTGGAAAATTTGATGTCATGACAACAGGAGATAGGAGCATGAGATATTTTCTCCTTGCAGGCTTGGACTGTGCTTTGGCCTTTAAAGACTCTCAGTAATCAGAGCTGTCAGACCAGGTTGTGTTTTGTTGTTGTTGTAATACATTTGTTTTCTGTTTGGATGAAAACATAACAGTCAGACTGTTTGATTTATTAATGCACACGAATTTATTCTGATGTGATGCTGCATATTTGTGCTTATTGGCAGGAAGAGGAAGGATACAATAACATGTTTATACAGAAACAAAGACAGCTCATTGTAATACACTTCTCTAGATCTTAATGTTTGACTATCTTAATAAAAAGTTTGTCCCCTCATTTCCTTCCTAAGATGTTTCTTAAGTTGTCTCTGGTTCAAATACAGCTGAAGTCCATGTCCTGAACAAATCTGGATGAAACTCTGACTTAATCTACAGTCCAAACTTTGTAAATCTAAACTCTTGAACATCCTTTGCTTCACAGTCCTCTCAGAAAGGAAATTATTCCAGTTGCTTCTGCACCTTTTTCGACAGCAGTTTTTCCTTTCACTCAATTTTTCATTTGTCTGCTTGGATCCATTACTCTTTGAACAGCCAGCTTCTTCAGCAATAACCTTTTTTACCCTCCTTGTGGGGTGTGTCAGTGACTATCAGCTGGAAAACTGTCAAATAAGTCTTGTCTATGAATATGTATGCTCTAAGATAACATTTCTGAATTAAAAATATTTTTATAGGTTTTGTTTTATTAATATTAACAGACAAATGCTTAAACTTTGTAGATCTTTGTAAAAAATATTTATATATGAGGTTTCCTTTTTGAATTGCAGTGCTAAAAAAGAACGCTTTTCAGTCATGTTCTAACAAACTGAGATCCACCTTTTTCACACTGAAACATTAACCAGTTTTTTTCCATTATTAAGATAAAAATGTAGTTTTATAAATTGTTACTTAAAACACATGTTTTTACTCAACAATCATCAATAGTCATCTCTCTAATTTAAAAGTATGTAAAAAACCCACTTTGCATGTTGATCACTGACAGCTGCTACAAGACGAGTTTGAAGCTCATCGACTTTTAAAGCCAGTGGGTGGTTGACCATGTGATCTGGGTCTTCCCAGTGCTCCCAGTTCAGTATGACTAACAGGATTTGGCAGAACCTTTACCTGTCAGGTTAAATATCAGTGTAAGTCCTTCTTATCAGCTTGAAAAGCTTTGGCTACAGTGGTGACTGCATATATGTAATCATCAAATCTCAAACATCAGCAAGAAAATACATAATGAGAGAAGTTTGGTCTTGTTTGTTTTCCTTACTTTCTTCTCTTCAAGATAATGCACATCTTTTATGTTTGTTTGGAAAACAATCTGATAAGCTTATCATGTTTCTCAGCTCTGTGGTTGAGGATCCACACACACTCCTGCTGTGACTGCAGCCAAAGGTACATCTACTAAACACTGACTTGAAGGGGGTGAATATTTATGCAATCACTTATTTTATGTTTCATATTTGTACTTAATTATCATCATTTTGTATAAATCAGTTTTCCTTTTGACATTGAATGTTCTTTTTGTAGTTCTTTTTGGCAAAAAAGCCAAATTTTGTGACTCATGATTGATTTGTAAAAGCCAATAAAAAGGCTAAAACATCCAAGAGGGTGAGTACTTGTTCTTGGTACTGTATATATATCTAGGTTTTTGATCTACCTCATAAAAGTATTGTGAACTACATCAATGTCTGTGGCTGGAAGGTGACAAGATTCTGCAAGGTATGGCATGCCACATATATTTTTGTGTTAATCTGATGTTGGTGTTCAGATCGTTTATCTTATAAACTATTTAGAGTTTCCACAGTTTGGAAATTGAAACCATTAACCTCTCCACCCTCGCTCCACCTCCTCCTCCGCTTCTCTCTTCTATGTTTGACAGATGTCTGAGGTCAAATCACAGCAGCCCAGGCCAACACTGAAGTGGTGTGGTGGAGCTGGCAGTGTCAAATTTCCCATCTAAACCACTCACTCCACTCTTTCATCAGACCCTGCTCACGTTTTGCATCCTCTCCCATAGGAGAGAAGGCCTGTTGAAGAAGTGGTCTGTCTTTGTGCGGGTTACGATGAAACGTGTTGGGAAAAGTGATTTATTTTTCTAACGCCAACATGCTGAGAGAATTATCTTACAGGATCTAATCTCCCTATCATGCCGACCCCCAAAGTAATCATATTTACATGGCGTTATCTATTTAGCGGTTAATGACATGCTGCAAGCTCACCATTGTGCTATTACACCTCTTTATCTTCCATCCTATTATACATGTGATCTGATTTCATCCGCGCTGCTGCACATTTACATATCCATTCAATCACACACCACTGACTAATAAGTTTCAGCTTAATTAAACTCGTTTGCATGTGGTGAAATCCCATCATGCGGCATAATAAAATGAGCCCAGTGTGATAGCAGGTTGTCAAGGTGTGTGTAATACAACGGGTATATTTAGCAAAGATGCCTCTGGGTAAAAACATACATCACCAGCGAGGGTAACAGAGCTACAGCCTGCTGTGGACTAAATACGAATGACTACTTGATCCCTCCTTACAACGCCTTTAACTGTAACATTCACCAGCAGCAGATAAAAATCTGTTCTTTAATTCATTTCAAATAGTTGCATTTTTAAGATGGTGAATTTCATCATATTTTAGAACCAGAAAACCAAAAACTCAGGAGCACACAATATAAATAAATCACAATTAGCTTTTTCATTGTTTTTTAAAGCAAATAACTTACATTAAAAGGCACTTTTCTACTACAAAGGAAGCCTTTTTAAAACATAATCTCCTTTTTATATTCATATTATGACGAAGTATAAGGGCAGCAGCCAGCTGCTTCACGCACACCACAGATTTGTTAAACAAAAGGTTTGTTAAGCCGGGATCATGTTGGATGGATATGTGGCCACTGGCTTTCTCGCTTTATCTGGAACGATTTCTGAGTTTATGCTTTTAAATCCTGCAATGTGCCACCATGCATCCTGCACAGCCAGCGAGCCCTAACACAAGTCAGCTGATGCAGGGCTGTGAGTACCTCACATGGGGAGTTTTGGGCGTAAACAGAAGAGGGCTGACTTCAACCCCCCCTTGTTGCATTGGTTCTTTCACAAAAAAAAAAAAAAAACATATCAAGATGTCAAGAAAGCCTTAATTCCATCTTGAAGTGTTTAGACGGTGGTTTGGGCATTTTATCAGGATGCCCCCTGGGCACATCCCACTGGGAGGAGACCCCGGGAAAGACCCAGAACCAGCTTTTTCAATAACTGTTTCCATCAACGGTTTTTATGCACATTTTGATGTATCGTATTAGAAAAGGTTGACGGAAATGGAAAAATTAGAAATAACTTCCTAAATTTTACAAAAATGTTTTATGCTTGCTTGAGGTGGTTTTTGGTTTTACCGAAAAGAGTTAATGTGCTACAGGGGAGATGGAAACACATTTGCAAAGCAAGCTCTGACGAAGCAAACGCTCCCACCCACTGGTGGGTCTGTGCCTTGCCAGAGGCATGAAACTGAAAATTTTCAGTCCAGACCTCCGGCTCCATCCAGACCTCCATCCAGACCTCCAGCTCCGTCCAGACCTCCAGCTCCATCCAGACCTCCAGCTCCATCCAGACCTCCAGCCAGACCTCCGGCTCCATCCAGACCTCCAGCTCCATCCAGACCTCCATCTCCATCCAGACTCCGGCTCCGTCCAGACCTCCAGCTCCGTCCAGACCTCCGGCTCAGAGGGGAGGACTATCTCTATATCTATATTTCTGAGATGTGTGGTACATCCTAGTTGACAACCTCTACATCTTGTTTATTACCACCATGCATGACATCAACATCTAATGAAATTACGCTTTGCGTAGCCTGGATGAGTCACTCCAAACCAGTAGATGGAAACATGCTAATTTGCATTTTCTTTTTTTCTTCTTTTGTCTTTTTTGCAACATTTTAAAAGTTTTGATCAAATTCGCAAAGCAGTTGGAAGGAAACATAGCGGCTAATTTGTTTATTCTACAGGTCTGGCATCATGCCTGGGTATGCCTTGCTAAATTTAACCAAAACAATTGCAGTTAATTCTGATTTAACAGGTTGTTTTTTTTCATTGAGAACTGAATTTTGTAGTTTTATGATCTAAACCATTCAAGTATGACAAAAAAAAGCAAAAATAGAAGAAATCTGCATGGGGGCAAATATTTTTTCACATCTCCATGTAAAATATGTAAAACCCTTGAATTCAAAGTATGTATACTTTTTTTTTTTTTTTTTGCAGTGCAAAATCATATTAGATGTCTTTTAAGTACACAGGCAGCCTGATGCAGCAACATCTTCTCTGTGAACATTTTCTCTCTCCTCTCTGAGTCTGTGCAGTGAGGTGGTGCAGGCTTTTTTCCCAGTTTAGTCTGCTTTGAAGGTTTTCAGATGGAAGGCTTGGAAAAGCATGACCAATTGATTGGAGGCTGCAGCCAACATGTCGCCTGGGTGTAAGTGAGGGTACTTAGACAAATCAACAAGAAGAGGCACAGCCCTGAAGCAGGGGATCACAGCTTCATGAGCTGCAGAAACCCGAAGCTAAACAGCAGGAGGAGAAATGTTGATTCTCCTGACCTTGTTGACGAAGTTTGACCCATGAAAGCTCCCTTTAAAAACTGAAAGATCTGCTTTGGTTCAAGTTGAAAAGAGCACTGATTGAAAAATAATCCTGCATTGATTCATGAAGACAAATGTATTCAGTGGGCTTCTCATTTTGCTGCCAATCATCTCTCATAATCAGCACCTAGCTTTAGCTGGAATTTTTCCTCCATCTGTCTCCTTTTTGTCTTGATTTTGTCCCTTAACAACATCATATCTTTCATTGTCAACCTTTAAAAACTCTTTAGGTTTCTTAAAATGTCTGTTCAGAGATATCTGCAGTAAACATTTGATTTGTTTCTAGGCTAACCTCAGCATGTGAGCTGGAGCTTTTCTCAGATTTATTAGTTTTCAGTAAATTAACTACAAAATGTTATAATTTTCTAAAATAGGAAAGGAAACTGGAGAGTGTTCTACTGTCTAAAAAAGTTTACTCAAACCTCGGATTTAGGAAAAGCAATGTGGCTGTTCTGCTTGTGGAAAATTGGAGTAAATCTTTACCTTCACTGATTTGCGAAAGGAGCCATGTGAGTCAGGTTGTCTGATCCACATGAGCTTTGTTCAGGCTGGACACTTTGACAAGGAGCACCACAAATCCTGTTTGTTGTCTTCATGGACAGGATCTCTTGGTGAAAGTCAGATCCTCTAAGTCTGCAGTCATAGTCATAGTCATTTTCTACTGGAAAAAGTTGAATTGTCCCATCTCGTTAAATCTCTGCCTAGGGAGAAGTTTGTGGCTCTTCAGGGATGGCAGAATGGAGCAAGAGATGGAGAAACGGTTCAGGTCCTTGTCTGCAGCAATACAGATGCTCCTCTGGTACGCCGTTGTAAAAAAAGAGCTGAGCTAAAAAGTGAAGTGACCTATTAACCAGCTAAAGACACCTGAAATAAGACAAAACTAACTTCGAAGTAACTTTTCAGCATGATATAGGAGCTTGTTTTCAGTCAATACTTCCTTAATATGTAACATCAATTAACATCAATTATTCCTTAGTAACTGATGGAAAAGTACTAGTTATAAGTGAAATAATCTGCCAGTGGAGCAAGATATTTTAATTTATAATATAGGAAAAATGTCTTGTTCCACTGGCAGATTATTTAACTTATAACTACTTTTTCATCAATATTAAGCAGTTATAGACTTTAAATAAGTTCCTATCATGTTAAACAGTTACTTGTCAGTTAGTTTTGACTTATTTCAAGTATATTCAAGATATTTGCGCTTGAGACTAGACCAAAAATACTTGGGAAGATTTTGTGTTTTTACAGTGCAGTTGAAATGAGCTTCTTCTGGCTAGACTGAGACTGAAGATAAGGCGAGGAGCTCCATCTTCCAGGAGAGTTTAGAGCAGAGCCGTCGCTTCTCTGCATCGAATGGATTTCGTTTTGGAGGTCCAGGGATCTGATCAGGATGCCTCCTGAATGCCTCATCTCCCACTGAAAGGATACCCTGGGGGAGACCTGGAACCTGCTGGAAGGCCTGTTCACTCTTCAGGCATGAGAACACCTTGGGGACCCCTGAATGAGCTGGAGAAATAGAGACGTCTGGGGTTTGCTCCTGGACTTTTCCTCCAGGAACCTGATCTTGAAAGACTGGTTGGTTGGATGGACGGAACTCTAAATGCAGAGTAAATATAAAGCAAGCTATATTTGTAAATGTTTTACTCAAAGCTTGATTGTTGGTGATTCACATAGTCCAAAATTCATTTTTTTATTTTTACTATTAGAAAACAAATATTTTTACAAGCAGAGAGAAACTCAGTATTCATTCCAGAACAAATTCACAGCGATCTTTGTGTTTCCTGATTGACGGGAGCAAAGTGCTGTTTTCGGCTCCAGTTTTAAAGTGATTACTTTCATTCTGCTGGGCCGCTCCTTCATTTCAACCACTTCTCCTCCTCCTCCAGTCTTTGATCAAAGGCTTTAGACAGTTTTCACTCCACTGGTATGAAAAAATGAAAAATAACAAAAAACCCATTAAGACAGTTTCTTATTTTAGAAAACTTCACAGGGATTCCCCGAATTATAAAAACACAAAGAGAGGAAAAGTTTTTTTTTTTTTTTTTTTTTTTTTTTTTTTTTTTTTTTTTTTTTTTTTTTTTTTTTTATGAAGAGTGAAATCTTACATCTCTTTTAATCTTTGAAGCGGTAAGAAAGAAAAGGAGAATCATCTCAACAAATTGGCCTTTTATTAAACAGGTTCCTGGGGACAAATTACACTGCAGCTTCCCGCTATTATTACTGCATTCAGCAAAGAGAACAATACCAGCAAACTGAAAGCAAAATATTAATTCTGCTAGTCTTAAAAAATGCAAAAGTTTAATTGCCACCTTTATTGCACTTTCATCTTTTTAATAGCTTTTTAGTCATACCCAACCTCAAGCTCTTTATAGCTTCCTCCTTTCATTGTTTAGGTGCTGCGTATTCTGCATGCAAGCATTCAATAAAAGCATATTTCTTTGTGCAATGAGGCCTTTGATTCACTCCAAAAATGGGGAGTTAATGTGAACTTACCTGGAGACGGAGAAAATCCTACTTTTAAATTTTTTGTTCAATCTCATTTCTTTATTTTCCTTAGACAAGTGTGAACACAGGTGAATATCCATCCAGTATGAAACTATAATCACTGACCAGTGTCTGCAGATATACATGCAGCTCCCATGTTCTTTGATTTTAAATCGTTTAAAAGGGGACTACTATGGCTGCACAGTGGCATAGTTGTTGTTGGCGCTGTTGCCTTGCAGCACGAATCCCAGTTTCCTCTCACAGTATGAAAAAATGAATGTTAGATTTCTTGGAAACTCTAAATTGTCCTAAGGTGTGCTTTGTAGAAGGAACCAAAGACACCAGAAGGACAACAAAGATCTTTGCAGGAAAGCAGAGGAAAAACATTAAAATAACAAAAAGTCTTTCAGCTTTGCATAAACAGAGACCTGGATATATCCAGCTGCAGTGTTCATGAGTCAGTCAATTGGACATTACCGCATAAATTAATATTTTCCAATGAAAAATATAAAATAGTATAATAATAAAACAATTTTGACCAACTTCTCCTCTTACCTTGCAAATTTACTGCCATTCAAATAAAAAAAAAAACAACACACAAAAGATGTCAACTGGTTTCACAACAATCCACACACCCATTTTTTCAATACATAACAGAATGTCAATAATTGGCTGGCTGCTGTGAGGTATTCTTTTAGACATTTTGACTGGTCTCGGCACCAGAAGCATTAAAGATACTATTCTGCTATTTTAAATGTGACATAAGCATAATTTCTTAATCTTTCTGAATATTTTTCAGATGTTTCATGATGTTTCTGAATAAGGGAGCCATTATCTCTCTGGGAGGCATTGGCTCTCTCAGAATAAACAGAACAGTATCCTGAATGGACCCCCAGCTGAAAAGGTGAACTCCAGCCCAGCTGTGAGTCACTGGATGGTAATAACTTTGATCTTTTTCCATGATTTTTATTCTGTGTGGAACAAAATAGACAGCTGACCCATATTATTGATGGAGACACTTCTGCTATAAATTTTCTGAGGGTGGAGTTTTTTGTGATGAAGAATTTCCTCTTCTCCTTCATTTTTAATTCGTTTGCTTCCTTATCATCTCCTGTATATTTCCCCAAACCACCCTCATTTGAGACAGAGAACAATATCTCATAAATGAATTACAGAAAAGTAAAAATAAAATAAAATAGAGGAGTAGAAGTTTATTGTGAAGACACTCTTGCAGGAATTTACTTCAAAGTGCCAGAAATTGCTGTTCTATTAATGACCACAGGCATTATTTTCTCTTATAGTCCATCTCCACAGTCCGCTGTTCCAAAATATCCACCTTTCATGCAAAGTAAACAGGCTTATGGCCTGGTACAAAACAAATGTTTTGGTCTCTATAGCTGTCACTCTGTATGACAGAGAAGTGCTGTGGCAGCTACCCAATGCTCCACTTACATGTCAGTCTTGTGTATGAAAATCCAAGATGGCAACAGCCAAAGGACAAACCCAAGACTTCAAAACAGCAGTCCACAAGCTAGTGGGTGATGTCACAGGGCCTATATTGGACTCCCTCATGCATTTTGTGACAGTAGCAGAGGTCAAGCTTATATAGTCATTTGTATTAGAGATCCTGTTCTGCTGTTTTTTAAATGATTTTGACTCTGACACTCATTCTGATATATGTCGTACGCCAGTTTTGAGAACGATCCTGCTGCCAGTTACTGGTGTTTCTCTGTTATGCTGCAGCTGGCAAGTAGTAAAACTGCCACGACTGTTGTGTTCAGCTGACAGACATCATTCTCCATCACAGCAGCTGTGAACAATGGAGGGACAGTACTGCTGTAAACTGCACCTTGAATGTTTAATAGATACAGTGCCCTGCAAAAGTACTCCTACCCCGTCATGCTGTTCACATTATCTCACGTTAAAATGCCAATGCGTTTCCTTGGGATTTCACGGATAGACGATAAGCAGTACATAGTAATTACTAGTTGGAAGAAAATTGATACATGGCTTTCAAAACTGTTTTACAAATACAAATCTGAAAACTGATTTATGTATATTTTTGAACCCTTTTTCACTCATACATGTCTAAAAAAAAACTGTGGAACCAGCTCACTTCAGAAAAATCTGTTTGCAATTTCGTTTCAGTATAAAACCAGCAGCTCTATGAAGCCTTCAGAGGTTTTCTAGAGAACATTAGAGAACAGACAACATCACAAACACCAAGGGCCACATCAGATAGGTCAGGGGGAGAGTGGTGGAGAAGTCTAAAGCAATGTCAGGTTATAAAGTATCATAAATTAGAGCATGAGTGTCAAACTCAAGGCCACATAAAAAGCCCCCGGGCTTTTTATGTGGCCCTCTGAATTCCAGATCACAAATTACATCAATCTGTCTTTCCAGTTTTTTTGTGGAAATTCACGCAAAACCAACGCATCCCTGCATTTTTCCCTCACCAATACAAAACTAGTTTATTGCAAATTTTCTGCAAAAATGGTAAAAATACATCAGGTTTAAATGATGCTTACTTCCACCTTCAGGCGGCAGTGTTTCTTACTTCTACTACTCTGCTGCCTCAGCCTCAACTGATTTCAGGTTATCGTCCATGATCGATGTGGTGAGTAACAAAAAGTCACATTTTTTGAGATACATAGGTGCAATTATTACAAAATTTCTTGCAAATATTTCTAAATTAACTCCACAAAATGTTTGATTTTTGTTGCAAAAACAATCTGGAAATCCTTGAGAGACTGATCAATGTGAAAAAATGTTCAGTATTATTTAATTTTAAGAAGTTGCCGAATGCAGACACAGCTATTTATTAATATTGTAACAGTTTGTAAATGGGTTTTATCAATAAATTCTAGTACAAATGGCCCTTTAAGGACATTCATGCTCTTGGTATGGCCCAAAATGAAAATGAGTTTGACATCCCTGAATTAGAGCATAAGTCAGTGGAACAACCAAGAGGTCCATGGTAACTGTGGAGGAGCTCCAGAGATCCACAGCTCAGGTGGAAGAATCTCCTGACTGGACAGCTAACTGTGCGCTACCAGATCTGTTCTTTATGTAAGAGTGGGAGGAAGAAAGTCATCAGTAAAATTAGAAGCTATAAGAAGTTCAGTTTGCCACCAGCCATGTGGGGGACACAGCAAACATGTAGAAGATGGTGATCTGCTCAGGTGAGACCGGAATGAATGTTGTCACCCACATGCAAAATGCTGTCAGGTGAAAACACACACAGCACACCCTGAACACACCTTCCCCACCATGAGACGCAATGGGGGGTTTTTTTGTTTGTTTTTTTTGTTTGTTTGTTTGTTTTTTTGTTTGTTTGTTTTTTGTTTTTTTTTTTTGTTTTTTTAGTGTAGACAACAAAGCTGGTCAGAGTTGATGGGAAGATAGATGGAGCTAAAAACAGGACAACCCTGGAAGACAACCTGTTGGGGACTGGGATGGAAGATCACCTTCCAGCAGGACAAACACCCTAAACATGCAGTCAGAGCCACACTAGAATAGAACTGCTTAAAGTCTAGACCTTAATTCATATAAGACTGTATGACTATATGTTGCAAGAGGTCAAAACTGATGTTAAGAGATGCTCCCCATCCAACCAGACTTAGTTTGACTATTTTTTATGAAGAATGGCCAAAACTGAAGCCTGTAGATGTTCAAACTTGTTAGAGGCATAACCCAAAAGGATTGAAGGTGTGATTGTAGCAGAAGATGGTTCCACACAATACTGACTCGGGGAACCAAATACAAACGCATCCCAAACAATGTATCTCTAAAGACTCACAGCTGTAGAAATGATCTATCGCACAAAATCCCAGTAAAATACGGCTGGGGAAAGAAAAGGCTGAGGTTTGAGCCCAGGATAAAACAACATTGTTACTGTTTCTGTTAAGGCTTCATAGATGCCTTGTACTGGCTTTCCCTTAACAGTATTTTTCCCCATTTTTGGGAATCATAAAAACTGAATTAATGCTACAATCCTTATAAATCCTTATAAATTTAGTCTGTAAAAGCAGTAAAATTTCATTTTGAGAACATAAGCAGCTTTTTTTTTTTTTTTTAAATAAAAATCACTTTTTGATCTTTATTACTGAGAGCTTGACCTGCATCTCATTTTCGTGATTTGAGTGAAAGATAGAGATGATCAATCAAGGCTAATAAAAAATAGCTGTTAAGCAGTGAACCCACATATGAAGAAAGGTTGTCTCCTCTTCTAACCATCTGGAGACCCATTCTTCCAGAGGGCGGGGCTACACAGTGTCACTCATGTCAGTCCGGCGTCCTGATTGGTGGCTCTCCTCCGAGGGGCAGTGGGCGGTGCGATGGATCCACATGGAGCCTGCTTGATGTATCTGTGACCGTTAGTCTTTTCCATCCTCCGGTGGAGTCAATCCGGACTCTTTGACGCATCATCAGCATCTTCTATGCTGGAATGTTTTTGGGTTTTTTTTTTAACAGAACTGAGAGAAATTATACACAGAATATATTTTTCCTTGTATTCATGCCCTTCATGTCCCCCAGGAACGCTGGGAAATAGGACCAGTTTGATCCATGCGTAAAAGTCCTTGTTGGGTGGTTTATCCAGAGAGGACTTTCGGAATTAGAGCTACCGATTCCGTCCTGCGCTCTAGATGGAGGTCTGTTCTCCTTCGTGACGGCGGATCTATGTCTTTTTGATCATTTACAAGGAATAACTCAATAAACTTAGCTGAAAAACACTTTTGTCTCATCAAGAAAGATATCCCTGTTCCGCGCTGTTTTCAAGTGGATCTATGTGAAAGAGGTGCTCCAGTGGACAGTTTGCTGTCTTTTGTAGGTAAAACTGTTTTAATGGAAACATGACAAAAGGTGCAAGAGAACCGGTTCCCCTGAACACCTTCCACCTGCTCCTGCTCCTGCTCCTGCTGCTGGTTCATGTTCTACCGGCGAGCCTCTCCGCGCAGCGCAGGCATCCAGCGCGCTACTTTGGCCACATCGCAGAGAACTCCCCGGCTGGAACGCCTGTGGATGGGGTCTTTATCCCGCTTGAAGCCGGAGTCTGCTCCGGTGCAGATCTTGATGGCAGCCTGTACGGGAATTATCCATCTGATTTCAGGATCGTTTACGACTCTGAGCGTAAAGGAGGACATTTAATTTTAGTGTCCGCCAAACCTTTGGACCGAGAGTTTATAGCGATGTACGAGTTGACGGTGGAACTGCCGCCCAGGTGCCAGAGGAGACCAGCGGACGTCCAGGTTGAGGTGTCCGACAGGAACGATAATATACCCCAGTTCACCAGCGGGAATAAAACTGTGGAAGCAGAAGAGCTGACGCCTCTTGGAACCGTGTTGGCTCGCTTTGACGCAAAAGACGGCGACGCGGAGAGAAATGGACGCACAACTTTTTACGCATCACCAGAGTCCAGTTTGCTTCACGTGGTTCCACAAACCGGCCAGGTGAGGCTCGTAGGGTCCCTGCTGGGGGTCGGCCAACTCACCCTGCGCCTGTACGTGAAGGACGGCGGGGACGTGGCGCTTGTCGGTGACCCGGTGTTCCTTCGCGTCACCGTCCGTGGCTCCAGCAGAGCGCGGCGCAGACCCCGCGCTCTGTCCGAGGATCTGACCTACACAGTGACCGTTCCGGACCACATTAGAGTCGGTGACCTGGTGTTCACCGTGCCGGACCAGAGGTTCGAACAGCGGTGGTTCGAGGTGATATCCGAAGCCGATTCGCCCGTGCAGATTGAACGGGACTCGGGGCGCTTGTACCTTGCGCGCAGTCTGCGGGAGCCAGCGGAGGTGATGGTGAAGATCCAGAACCTGCGAGGTAAGACGGAGACTTTAGAAAAATTCCCTGCGTAAAAACGCAAAGATAACTTTCCAGGATTCGATACAGGTTGTTGTTTTGGAGTCTGGTTCCGCTGATGTATCTTCTTATGACTGAGGCTGCTGGTTTATTAAGATTCTGAGAACTGTTTTACTTAGGGCAGTGAACACATTATGTGTTTTTTTTTTTTTTTTGTTGTTGTTTTTTTTTTTTTTAAAGTTTGATGGTTTTAAACTGGTGCGCTACTGGACATAACGCAGAGTTACATGATCTAAATAGAAATAAAGTCCAGATGCTAAATTATTCATACCCATGGCAGATTTAGAAATGAAATGAATCTCTTAATTTTGGCAAAACTCATCATCTGATTGGAGATAAAATGAACGTTTTCGAGTGGCTTGGCTAGACTCTGGACAGAGGAAGTAAAAGATTAGAGTAATGGCAAGGTGGTCTTCCCACCTCAAAGACTTGGAGCTCATCACAAAAGATAATACTAGTGGAAACTTGCAAAAAGGATGACAATAAATGCTTTCTCACTGATTATTGACAAGGCCATAAATAATTTCCAACATCTCACTTTTGTTTATAATGTATATTAAAAACAAAGATTTTTTTTTTCCAAAAATGACTTTATTATCAGTTGGGAGATGCCTATGTCACTCCACAAACAAACATCTTGATTTAAAATAACTTTAAATCTGAATCTGCCAGAGGTATGAAAAATTCTGGGCCTGTTTATAACAGACAGTCATCAGTCACTTTATTAGGTACATCTGCTCAGTTTTTCACAAATAGTGAAGCAGCCAATTAGATGTCAGCAATCCAGTGCATCTAGACATGATGAAGACGACTTACTGAATTTCAAATTGAGCATCAGAATGGTGGAAGAATGGGATTTAAGTAAGTTTAAATGTGGCCTGCTTGTTGGAGCCAGACAGGCTGGTCTATGTATCTCAGAAACTGCTGATCTGCAAGGATTTTCTATCACAACCATCCCTCAGGTTTACAGAGAAAGGTACGAAAACGCCTTATTGATGTCAGAGGTGAGAGGAAAATGGGCAGACATGAGGAATATTATCGCTCTGAAAGGCTCAACATGTCAAACAGTGAAGCAGACACATTTGCACAGAGTCACCAAAATTGAACAGTAACAGTGGATGGTATCTGGTTTGTGGATCCTGATTAAAAGTCAGCCAAGGAGCAGTGAAATTTACCCTGGATTTTTATTTTAAAGCCCTCAAAAGTCAACTGAAGAGCATTAGTTTGTAAGGTTTCCATGAAGGAAGGCTGTAGGAACTCCTTACTAGAGTTACTGTCCGACATATTTGATCTCGGTTTCATGCAGCTTCAGAAAGTTTCCTTTTCAACTGCTTGCCGTTTTTTTCCTATGTTAAGGACTGAGAGGTGTTCATTCAGTCAGTTGTGTGTAACGGCCCATGCATTGGCTCTTTTCCAGCAGTTTGAATTGATCCCAACCGTCAACGGCTACTTTCTGCCCTTTCATTCATTCTTTACAACACTCCACAGATCTCTGCCAAGTGTGTGAGTGTGTGAGAGAGAAAGGGAGAGACAGAGAGAGAGTGTGTCAGGTTGTGTGTGCTGCCAGCAGACTGTTAAAGGACAAACAGTGTTTAGATTGTAAGGTGTGAGTAAGCACACCCCAAAACACTTCACGCGCAGATTTTAGTTTTCCAGTTAACAGAGAGGAAGAGACACGCACCCGTCTCTCCCAGAAGCTTCCACTGAAGGTGAATGTTCAGATGTTTAAAGCATCCTGATAAAATGGCAGGGTTTGTTTTTGCTGTGCGTGTTTGACTTCTGCAAGGAAGCAGGATCTCATTTGCATTGTTAAAGTCCTCTGGATCTAAGCAACAAAATAAGTTGTGCCAGTGCCTTCTCGAGCACTTCTCATTTGGCAGCGTTTGTTGGAAGTCGGATGGAGGATATAGCTGTATTTAGAGTGGGTAGTTTATTTAATTAATGGAAAAATGTTTACAATTCAAGCAGTTTCATTGTCGGAAAAATATGAAGGCTTTCAGTTCTGCACGCATGTCTTCCATCTGGTGACTAAAATCATATTCATCAATTTATTTCAAGGCAGTTTCAGAGAAAATCATTCTAACATTCCAGCCCACAGGCCTTTATCAGAACATGAACAAGAACGAGGTTAACCATTTCAGACGTATGAAATTTAAGGTGACTGACAAGGGCCATGTTAAAGTTAACCTCCTGAGTCTCCAGAGCATTTTCTCTTCAGTTAGTTCTGTATTATGAAAAATATACTAAGCATGGAGCACAACTTATAGTACATGACGTGAAATTAAAACCAAAATTTGCATAGCCTCATCAAACCTGGACAGGAACAGACTGGAAAACTAACAACTCGATTTAAACAGAGACACTAAGATGATGGAGACTGATTTTGGTAAAATCAAAAAGAAGCAGAGGATCCATTCTGTCTTGTTTTGACAGTTCAGGCTACTGGTAGTAGTGTAATGGTGCAGGAGATATTCAAGTTGAGCTTTGTTTAAACCCTACAGCCTCCCTAAGTTTTTTTTGCAGACCTTTTCCACTCCTCTATGACCTCAGGAGGATAATATCAAACTGGTTTTCCAAATATGTGAGTTCACTATGCAGTGGACTCCCACTTATTCACAGTTGAGTATTCACAGGTTCACCTATTCCTGGCTTTTTCTGTGGAACATAACTCCATATTATTCAAGGAAATCACGCCTATTCGCAGATCCTTCCTTAGAGCATACCTAAAATATTCAAAAGAAAATGCAACTTGGGAAACTGAAATATATAGGTGCAATGGTACTTGACACGCTATTGGTTGGCGTTTGCAAAGCAGCCAATCTAGGAGCCCCAATTATTTTCCTTGGCACGGCTTAGCTGTATCCCCGAGAGCAGAGATAAGGAAGACTGTAGATATTAGCTTCTGCAGTAGTGTTAAGACAGTTCCCACTGTGCATTTTAAGGTATATTTGGTGTTTGAACTATTAAAATAGGCAGTTTGAGGGCTTTTTAGAGGTGGTCTCACATATTCATTGATTTTCAGCTATTCATGTGGTCCCTAATCCCCAAGAATACCAGGGGTCCACTATACTCCAATGACCTGCTCTGTCACCAGCTCTCAGTCAAACAATAAACCTTTGGGATGTGATGAAATAGGAGGTTCACTTCATGGATGTCCAGCCATCTTATCTGTAGAGCCTACATGGTGCTGCCATATCAATGTGGACCAAAACCGCTAAGGAATGTTTCTGACATTTCTCTTGCTGAATCTATGTTCAGTTGTTGCAGTACTGAAGGCAAAAGGCGGTCCACCCTGGCACTACTATAGTGTATCTGAAAAGGGGTTAGTGAGTATGTATTACTGTTGCCTGGTAAAAACCAGCCCCTTGTTCTATGCTTAAACCCAGAGGATCTGGACCCTCTGCTATTGAGAAACGATTTCTTGCTGGAGGCGTGGACTATGTTGAAAGTGTGAAACGAGATGATAATGTTTAGCCATGACATATGTATGCATACGCTGTAAACAACCCCATGGGGAGTAGGATCATGACATCTTTGCCAGCAATAAAATGTCTGAAACATTCCTCTTGCTCCGACTGTTATTGCTCAATATTTGGAAATGTGGCCAACACAAACTGAATGGCTTCACTTCCTCCGCTGCCATTGGCAAACTACAACCCTATATAGGCAGACTACAATTCTAAAACAGCACAGAAAATCAATGTCATCGTTCACAACTCCTCCTTCTGTTCACTGATTGGCCCGGTTGAAATTCAACCAGAGAAATCCAGCTCAATGGGAGAAATCCCAGATGGAGCACTGAAGGGAGATGAGAATTGAGTGGAATTGCGTAGGAAGGCAGTGTTGGAGTTGATAAAGTTTTTTTTAACCTTTTTTTGTATCTTGTCAATGGCTGCATCTTCCACATCCATAGTTTTCTCCTAGATTTAGCCAAGTTTCCTCAGGTTTGGTGGACTAGTATCTGTGAACAAACTATTGCTCGCTGCTCTTCTAGGCGGATGGTTATTTTATGTTATCTCCTGTAATGAAAGCCCTGCATAAACCAGTGTTTGTTGATCATATCTTTAAGTTTTTTACGACACTGATTCATTTTGTCAAAAATATACAAAAATATGGATTTTTGTTTTCAATGTCTAGTAGTTTAAATCTTGGAGATGTTAATTGATTGAAGGCTTTTTCAATTTTGGATGTAGAGTCATTCATTTTACAGAATTACGCCCACATTCCTCCAGTTTTGAACTATTTCTTCTTGGTCACAAAAATGATGCTTTGGTATCTTGTACTTTATGTGTAAAGGGGTATGGTTATTAAAATGAAGAAATGTATCCATATTGATTCATCAGGGTATCGTATTTGACCATATATATATATGAATGAACGTTGTGGTCAGAGAGGCTAATACCATTATTTGAAGTTGCTAATTGAATCTTCAACCATAATTATGAGAATAATGTCTGTGAAGTGTTTCAGGCTCCTGAAACACTTCAGTTTAAATGCCTTTGATGTTTGAGTATAATATGCATGCTTTGCCAATCATTTGGATAAAGCTGGTGATGTCTGAAGATGTTCCTTAAATTTTTGCTTCCAGTAAATTTCATTGAATCTTTTCTTTCAACATTTAAATCAACCCTCTCTGTAACACCTTTAAAAAAAGATGATTGTCTGTCCATCACCATAAACAGTCAAACTTTAGGATGATTAAAACAAATCCAGAGGAATATGTGAGAGCAGCGATAATCAGAGCTGCTGGCCAACATTTAGTCAGTCTGAAGTGTGCTGATGGCCTGGAGCTCTGATCTGTTTGACAGGGTGAAATGCCATCCAGATGCTGCTGTGACCCCCTCACACTCAACCTAAAGTAAATGTTTAACCAAGAGCCTAAAGTCCTCACATCTGGACGACGACAGTGGCAGCTTGATGTTCTGGTGAGGTCTGGCTAATCAGTCAATCCAAACAGCATCTTTGGTATTTATTTGTAAAAATTAGTTGTGTTTGCTCACCTGGAGCTCTCCCAGGTCTGAACACATAGACTGTAGCAGAACCAGAGCTCTGGACAGGAAGCTATGTTTGTGTTAAAACAGAATGACAGAGCCCAAGTCGGCTGTGGTCTGTGGCCACAGAGGAAGAGAGTGGGATTTGGGCTTTGCATGCCGTAAACTGTCCGGCTGATTGAGACGCCCAGCCTTTCGTCGGCTGCGGTGGTGATTTAGATCTGTGGGAACGAGGTCTGAGCAGCAGCCGTTGTCTGGAGGAAGCTTAAAATTGGTCTCTCTTTGGTCAGCTGGCTCAGCTCTTTGTGTGGCTTAAATAGTCTTCAGTCATCCAGTGAGCACCAACAGGGAAAACTCAGGACATCAGTGACTAAAATATTGTCATTATTGTCAATAAAAGCACGTTTTGATACCGGTAAACTGAAACAGAATGGCAGGAGATCAATATCAGCTTAAATCTTAGCAGCTTCTATGTCTTCACATTCACCTGCACTCACACCTCCTGCATATAATAATTTAAGGCACTTGCCATCTATGCAGGGATCTTAATAACTACTGATGTTGTATTATTCTTGACTTTTTGGTAAGTGAAAAGGGGACTCACATATTCTCCATGTCTTTTTGTTTATTTGTTTAAGTGAGCTTGGAATATTATTTATTACCTAAACACATAAATATTTGCAAACAGGGACAGACTTGGGCAATAACGAGCATAAATGTGGGCCAAATGAAAATACCTGCTAAAGGTTGTTATGTTCAAAAGGTACTTTTAATCTGACAAACAAACCCACGTGTTAATTTCATAAATATAACTGTATAATACAGTTTTGGAAGCTGTGCACATAAAAATATGCTGTAATTGTTAACAACTGGCCATGCAAAACTTGCTTGTCAAAGGAATCTGAAGCCTTTAAAGAGAACAAAATAAAGTGTTGAGTTCTGCTTTAAATGTCAAGATTAAATTGAAATACTCTAATTCATTGAGCTGACCTTATATTCATGGTTTTAAAGTGTGTTTTTTTTTGCTGGACAGAAAGCGTTTTGCCTTGTTCTCTGTATGAGCGGCACATCGATTAGCTTCCATGTACACCTGTGTGCCCTCTTGACTCTCCGAGTGTGCCAACCTTGACCTCCTTCAGATAATACACCGTGTATTGACAGTAATGAACTACGTAGAAATGCCTCAAATAGACCAATCTATCTCTTTATTGTCCAGCTTCATACAGCTTTATTTTCTTCAATCAGACCACAGTCTTTTTAGGGTCATAACTAAACTTCGAAACAGAAACAGATTTGCTGATATGATAAAATCAGTGAGTTTAATTGCAGACGAGTTAGTTTTAGTCCAAATACAAAACAATGCCGAGACTGATACTGTTTTTATTTAAGCAATTATACAAATGTAAAGTCATGGTTATCCTTACAATGCCTTCTGTGAATTTGTGCTATGTTATTTTACATTTAATGGTCATGTCAAATCCTTTTGTATTCCCTTGCACTTCAACTTATTCAGTCCAAATCTCATACAGAACCCTTTATTTCTGTTTGCTCAGTCCTAACTAATATATGAAACACAAAGTTAAGCATTTGAATTTATCTGAAACCTGTGTTTTGTCTGCATGAATGAACAACCATGCATCTTCTGGGGTGAAAATAAAGGATTCACTCATGTTAAATCACTCTCGGGAGAATGCAACTCAAAGTTAAACTTTCATGACTGCACGCTCAATAATTTTTCACTCTATAAGCTGAATTGCTGCATGTGTCAGATACTGTTTGTAGCTGCACTCTGACCATCTCATGTGGTGTCTTTGCTTTTTTTTTTAAAAAAAGCAAAGCTTCTTTTAGGTAAAAGAAATTTTGGAGTTTCTAGAAATATCTATAAATAGAAAACGAGGAAACTAAAGGAACAACTCTAAAAAAATAGGCTGAAGGTTTTGCAGAGAATAAAGTAATCAAATAGGCATGTTTATGTATATTTAAAGAAGAAATTAGGCATGAGCTCCTGGCGATGTAATCAAAGATTAAAACCAAGAATGAAAGTGTGATGAAAAGTTAAATTAAGCCAATTAGTGTTGGACTTTTAAGCTAACTTCATGTTCAAAGGTCCAAACCTGATTTCTAGATAAGATCGAAGGTCAGGACAGCTACGATTGAGCAAATCTCTTTTATTAAATTTACAACCTAAAAGCAAAACAGCAGCACTTTATGCCTACAATTACTATGTATTATGACTTCCATTTTTCATCATTTCCAGCTATTATGCTGTTTCAGTATTAGATGTGTTTGTTTTTATTTATTGAATGTGTAGTAAAAGACCAAAGTGGAAACAAGAAGAGTAATTAAGTTAAACAACTTGCAATGTCTTCTAAAAATTAAAGCACAAAACTGTCAAAAGTTGAGTCTGCTTAGGTTCACAACCAGATTTATTGGGAATAATTTATTTTTTAACTCTTAAAAGTGAACCTGTTGTTTAACTATAAATGTTTCTGTAATAGAAACATGTAGTATATGTTGCATATGAAAGTAAAGATTAGTTTTGCTGTTTTTGTTTTGGACAGCGACTTGGACTGTCTGGACAGTCTTTTTGCTTATTTTGTATTGATTTATATTGGACAGTCCCCTCTGAACCAACAATGGATTAACTGGCTTTCAAAAAGCCACTAAAATGTTCGAACACTTCACCTAAAACATGTCTAGTTTTATTATTTAGTCCTAAAGGACCATCTGAGTCTGTACATAGTGGTACAAAAATATTACTATGTCTGAGGATCTGCGGAGGACCTTTGCACAGAGATGTTTGCTGAGATGCTAGCTTGTTTCCTTTCTGTTTTTATATGACTCGTTGATAGTTTAACTTATAACTTGTTTTCTCTCAGTTTCAATTAATTGTGTGTTGACAAAACTTACAAAGATTTTTTCTCTTGTTTCATCAATTAACTATCAGTCTGTGTGTTGCAGTTGTTCAATATTAGTGTAATGACTTCAGAGAAGTGTGCTTGAATAATAAAATGCGGACTGAGACTGGATCATTTTGACTTTAAGAATGGCTGCCTAATAGTGTTTAAGACCAGAGGTCAGTGACACTGTCCATTTGTAACTGCAGTTTTTGACTTGACTGCATAAGCTGACCATAGCCATTACTTATAACTAATAACATTTAACAAGGACTGCAATTGTTTACCCATCACTGTTTTATTGTTCCTTTGTGGTGATTTACTGTTTATATTTTCTAGTATTATAGCATTTTCTAAGGAAGCAAAGCTACGCCTTACAAAGGAATTTAAATTGATTTCGATTTATTAAATAATTTAAATAAGGTGTTTAAAGGCAATGAAATAAAAAAGATAGGCTGAGACTGATTTTTATTGTACTAAAAGAAAACTAAAAATATATGCACAGGGAAAAACACTGTCTCATTAACGGTAATAAATGTGTTTATTTGCATATTTAAATGAAAAACTCGCTGCTGTTGACTGTAATTAAAGCATCAGCCTGCACACAGACAGGCCTTTTTTTCTCTGCTCCACTGTATTTAACTGTTATCAATTGTTTAAGTCAAAGTGTTTGTGTTAAATATGCAAAACACAAAAACACACACATGGATGCAGGCACATAATTACACAGACATGGTCCTGTTCTGTCAGGTTTCCGCGCAGATCGTCGGTGCTTGGCAGCCCTGAGGTGACAAACACACTTACATCTTCTTTTTCTGGTTTATTCTATTGTCTTTATTTCTGGATTGAGCCTGCGGCCTGAAGCAACCTGCCACAGCATCACATTTGCGTGCTTGTGTGCATCCATGTTTGTGCTTGTGTGACACCAAACACAGTAGTGCCTGTGCATCCTCGAGGTTGCTGTGCTTCACAGCGATTGTGAGTCTGTCAGCGTCACACGGAGTGATCACAATTATCTCATATTTAGTTGCAGTTATTTCACTGCACATCTGCATACATGCAATAATGGATAATTCAGCTTTTCATTTCTTTATGAGATTAATTCTGAGTTATACAATCAAAGTAAGGACAGACCATCGATGTAAAGATTATTTTAGGTTAAATATTTAGAAAGTGTTGTGGTTTAACATGCTGTGGTTGAGGTGAGAGGGCTTGGAGCAAGGGAATGCATTAGATTAATGAATCCCCTGAAAAAAGGTGTTCATTCAAGCATATTTGTGTGCGTAGGCTGTATTAGCGGCATGAACACTGTGTATTTGTGTAAAGAGCTGCAGGACAAATTATTATGACCAAACAGTGAAGCTCTCAAGCGTGGCCTTTTCAAGGCAACAAAACAACAAAAATGCACATAAATAATGAACATTGTTGAAGCTATTTCAGTATTTTTGAATTTCACAAATGCTCCTTTGATAAGGTCATATGCACACAAGTATGGACAGGATGACTGTCTTGAAACGTTGAATTAATTATGGGTTAATCTCTGGAGTCTTTTTCAAAGCATAATTAGTGTATTTAAACAGGGTCAAGTAATAAGCTGATACAAAACTCTATATTTAAAGGTCTTTGCAGAAACTGAAACTTAAATAAGTTTTTATTAGATCCAAACCACCTATGCAGAGGAATAGAAGGAAGGTTGTTTCTCAGTAACACATTTGCTACTCTTAAATTAGATTTCACAGGCTGGTTGATTACACGTATACGCTCAAACCAATACAAAAGTCTTAATTTCCATTAAAAAGCATAAGGCCAAAATAATGCTGTGAATAAACCCACAGCCTGTTGGGGGTGCCAATGATACAATAAACATTATTTTTAAAATTTCCACTCTGTTCTTATTCTCTCTCTCTGTAGCTTTCCATTACTCTCCCATCCAATTGTCTCTGTTTCTCCCTGTTGTCCTAATAGCTTATTGACAGCCAATCAGCTTTGTCCTCGGGCAACATTACTCACCGATCAACAACTAGGACAAGGTCACCTCATCCAAACTGCAACAATAAACTCTCAGCAAAGCAACAATAAGCAGAAAAATGCTGCAGCATTGAAATGGTTTTACTGTTTGAGCTGCTTTTAATGCTTCAGTACCATTTACCAAATGTTTGGACATCAGTGATATGCTGTACTTATCAAACTGAAATAAAAACTTTAACAAATGCCTATTAACGCTATATAGTACAGAGTTTTGCTAACTCGGTTTTAGGGTGGAAATCATGGTTGTACTTTTTAGCACATTTTGGATACATACACTGTTGTGCAAAAGCATACATTCCTAACAGATTTTTCTATTTTTGCTTTTTTCACAATTAAATGTTTCAGATAATCAGCTTTATATCAGCTAAAGATGGCCTGAGTTAAAAGAAAACACAAAACGACCCAACACAACATTCTCCTATGTGAAAAGTCATTTCCTAATAACGAGTTGTGCTACCCATAACGCCAACAAGTATATGACTATAACTGGCAATCAGTCTTTTTCATTACTGCAGAGGAATTTTTCCCTCTCCTTTTGGTTTTTAATTCTGCAAAGAATGAATACAATTAGAGCATGAGTGGTCTTTTTATGGTCATTCAACAGCAGCTCAACTGGATTTAAGTCCAGACTTTTACTAGGCCACTCCGAATTATAAGATTTCTTACAGGAAATCCTGTAAGACTGTCCCACTTGTGGGCACTCATCGAGTGTGTATAGAGCAGTGAGCCATCATCCTCAGATGGTTAGATGATTATTAAGAATGGAAAACACTGAAAATTAAGATGGGGATATCTTCAAAGCAAAAGAAACGTATTCTGTCCCAATGCGGCAGCAAGCTTTCCATTTTACACCTTTCATCCCAACACGTGCAATACACAAAATGGAGAGCATCATAAGTGATACAGGCACTACATAGATATGAGAGGACTAGATGCTTTTAATTTCTTCTTCTTAGGCTTGTATAAAATTAGTTTTTACATATGGGCACTTAAGCTGCAAGATAGGTCAAATAATCATTAGTTGAATCAGTTAAAAAGCAGGTCAAACTGTCAAACTAAAGTTATGTATGCTTGAGTATCAGATGTGTATAAAGGCAATGCTGCACAGGAAATTAGCATAAATTAACTCACAACCTGCTCCTGCTCAGACTCATTCATGTGTTTTCCTGACTTTTCTGACCTTTCTAATCCAGACCCTGATTACACAAACTCATCTGGGCGACTTTCTTGTGAGACAGTCTGGTTCAGACTTAGGAGGAGTCTGGCAGAAGAATTCAGAAATGACTCACATGTCAAGTCAAGTCAAGTTTATTTGTTTAGCACATTTCAGCAGCAAGGCAGTTCAAAGTGCTTCACATCATAAAGACATCAATCAAGTATGCAGCAAATCATCAAAATCATCAAGCATATACACATGAAAATGATCAAAAATATCACGCAAATATCAGTGCATCAAAATCATTAGGATCATCAGGCAAATATAGTTCAATGTTCTACTTACTACTGATCAAAGGCAGCTCTAAACAGGTGGGGTTTTAGCCTTGATTTAAAGGAGGTGTGTACATACATACATACATACATACATACATACATACATACATACATACAGGTGTATGTCTTTGTTCATATACCCACAGAAAACTTACACCAAAGCTGAAAAAGAAGAAAAAAGTGAATAAAGAGCAAAGTTTGACAACTAAACATCTCAACAGAAGACATAGTTTGCTTTCTTCCCCATTGTTTTGACCTGTTACATTAATTTAAAAAACAGGAATTTTATAGTTCATAGTATATAAAAAAATGTACGCCCATGTCCTCCTCTTGTTTATCTCCCTGCCACTCCAGTGAAAGGATAAATAGAGGTGATGTGAATAATCTGCAGTCAGACTTCACTTCTCCTTCAGTAACTGAATTAAACAACAAATCCATCACAAATGGCCTGTGCATGCAGTCAGCTTGCACACATCTATCCAAGCAAAAGCACACAAGCACACGAATGAATAATGACCTCCGTTTGGCGTGTGTGTTGATGTGTTTGTGAGAGTTGCTGCGTGTCTGTTTCCTGCATGTCAGCCCACTCCTTTAATGCAAACTCACAGACACGCTCGAACCCTCAGGGCTGCTGCACGTCATTGTGTCTGTGTGTTTTGACGTGTCCTCGCTAATTGTCTCACATCACACTCTGTCTTTGCTCTTTTCTTCCAGCTTAGGAAGGATGGGTGGTTGCATAGAAGGATGTAGCTGCTAATGTAATGTTTTTTGTTTGTTTTCAGTTTCAAAAAGATATTTAGAGTGTTTAATTATGGTTTTTATTAAAGTTTTACCTGATGTGTTTCCACTCTTTCTCCTTACAGGCACCACCTGCTTGCTTATAGGCAGTCTTTATTGGTTCAGTTGGATATTTATGCTGTAATTGACACTATATTATTAAAATAAAAATAATTTGTAAAAGTTTTGAGAACTCTTACCATACTTCTCTGGTCACTGTCAAGTAAAAACCAGCTTGAAATTAATGAAAACCGGTTAAAAGCGGTATGCACTGTTTGGTCACTAGTCACTATGTCAGCTCATGAAAAAAGATGATGAATGATGCAGTGGAGCTCCGACTATTCGCGGTTCAGTTCTTGCAGGTTTTTCTCTGGAACATAACTCTAAACTGTTGGTGGAAAATCTGCCTGGTTGCAAATTTTTTTCATAGAACATAGATCTCTTATTAGCCAAGTATTGTTGCTTTCAATTTAATAATTTATCAAATGAAGTAGGGCCACAAACATTTAGAGACTTTTTGCTCAGAAACAGAGCTGGGTAAATCATTTTCTGGAGCAACAAAATGGAAACATGTGACCCAAAAAGTTTTCTTTTGAAAAGTTTACACCTGTCTTTTATTAAGGTAAATGTCTAAGACCTAAATTAATTTGCTGTTTTCTACTTCGTTTCATTAAAAATATTGCATGTAAAAAGAAAAGAACTCAGAATAAAGTTATTTTGTGTTTTTAATTGAAAAAATAAATTGTGGCCCCCAAGTGCTTTTAATTTAGCAATTTTAGCACACCACTGGTTTAAAGTTCCTCATCTGTGAGAAATAAACAGACATCTGAGGAAAAGTAAATCAAAGAGACAACAAGGAATGTGAGTGATCACATGTGGTAGAGTTGGAAGTACTTAACCTGAATAAAGGTGGCTTTCTTCTTTTCAGCAGACAAGAAAAGACACCAAGCCCTTGGCTCACCACAGACCTCCCTCTTTATGGTAAAGTTAAGTGGAAATCACTTCAATTCAAAATTACTTTATTTATCCCAAAGAGAAATTCAGTGTTGTTGTAACTCAAACCATCCAAGTAAATTCAAAAATAGACAACAAAGAGTCATTGTGGATGGTGATGCTGTGAGCAAGAAGGATCTTCTCAGTAGCTGTCAGTCTTGCAACAAAAACAAAGAGGCTTCTGATTGAAGACTTGCTGGATGATGGTCTCATGGCTGTCACGGCATGCTAACAGGTCAATTTCTGGGAAGCAGAGATGATATTTTACAGAAACATGTCCTGGATGATACCGTCAGTTGTTGGCAAGCACTGCTAATCCACCTCATTTGCTTCTGCCGCTCTTCCAACTTTTGTCTGGCCACATGGTTAGAAAACTGGGCAGAGAGGCGCTGGAGTTGGGGATATGAGCCTTGCCCATTATGATGAGTGGAAGAGATGGTTTGAACTTCCTCCTTCTCTGCTCTTTGGTCTTGCGCTTCATCCATGAAACCTTTTCATCATCTCTTCTGGGAGATGAAATGAACTGATGAAATTGAACAATGTGAACTTATTTAAAGATGGTTAATATTTAAAACATACGTGTCTTGAGTCGACATTTGTTGTGAATTGGCACTAGACAAATAAATTGAACTGAATCAAATATGTTCAATCTGTTAAAATTACAATACAATTATTGCAGTTCAAATCAATTCAATGTATTTATATAGCACCAAACAGTAACAACTGTACAAGACAGACAGGTCAAATTCATATTCAGTTATGTAGAAATAATCAAATCAGTCCAGTTCTTATTGACACGATGTCAAAATCAGTTGAACATGAAATAGCAATTGGATAAAAGTTATCTGTCTGAGGAAGCCACGCTGATTGCATTAAGTCATTGATTTTACATCAGGCCCTCCAACTGGACAAAGCACGTGTGCTGTTTGTTGCAGTGGTTCTGTACAACAAATCAAAACTCCACTAAAGGAGGTTGAGGGTCTTAGTTTAGTTTTACTGTTTCTACTGTTCTGTAAGAATTGCATAAACAAACCCTAAACGGAAGCTTCCAGATCAGAAACACTGAGTTAACTGGTAAAACCCAAGAAAAAGTCCAACTATGCATTGTCTATAAATTCACAATGTCCTCACTTTCTGCAAGTAAATAAGAAGGAAAATAGATATTCTAATCTCTAATCAGTGATTTGTTGAATTTTGAAGGGATGCTGCTGCCCTCTTCTTTCTTTTAGAATGAATTAATGGGCATCAATATTTTTACCATTGCACCTTTGAACAAAATTAGATTTGAGTTTGACAGACAAGAGCAAGACCAAAGAATGCTAATTTTAGAGAAAAAAACATTGTCTTCAAGGATAAGAGAGGTCATTCCACATGTAAGTGATGACTAAAACTTTTAAGGACCAAGATAAACTGTGGAACTCAGAGGCTTTCAGAGCTGTGATTTGTCAGTTTCATCCATCAGCACTTTATGACCTTCACTGATCCCTGAAGCGTGGAGAATCACGTTAAAAACCTTGACGTCTCCTGAGCCCAGGCTTGTCCATCAATCCTCACCATGACACCACTTGTGCTCTCTTTGTCCTCTGCTTCCTGCTCTCCCCTGAGCTCTCTTTTCCTCTCACCCCTCGCGGTCTACCCCAGGGGAGATCGGTTCTCCGTGGGCTAAAAGAACTTTCGGAGATGAAGGGACGCTCTTGGCTCACTCTTCATTTGCTTCAAGCCAAGGTCGCCCTGCTGATTTGAAAGTGTGCTCTGCAGCTTATCAGCTCTTCACTTGTCTCCTTAGGAGATGACAGGAGGGAAATGGTGATCCCTGTCCTCTCTTATAAAGTATAAAACTTTAAGGGTTATGTATTTTATTATTCATGGGCTGCAGTTTTCATTATGTTCATACATGCTGTCCTATTTGCATGTTCACCAAAACAGGCTAACAATTCAGCACCTTATGAAAGTACTCATACTCCTTGAACTTTTTCGCAGCAGCTAAAAGTTTCTATGTAGTTTATTGGGCTTTTATGTGATAGACTAAATGTGAACCTTTCACTGCACATTTCTCTGCAATAACAGCTGCAAGTATTTAAGGATAGTTCATAATAATCTAAAGGCTGAAGTTCTTCCCTTTCTTTGGAAAATAGCAAAATTTCAGTCATATTTGGTATAAAACATCTTTGAAACTCAGTTTTCAAGTCCTTTGTGAAACTTTCTGTAGAATATGGGTCTAGGCTTAGACTTGGTCATTGTATCACATTAATATAATTTGATTTAAACTAGTGGTGACTACTGCTAACTAAAAAGTCAGTTGCGCTAGCTCTAAAGCACCTATCATAAACATTAGTTCTGCTAATACTAAAGTGCTGCACCAAAACAGAATTTAGTGGAAACTAATGCTAAAGCGCTAACCAAGCGCTAACCAGTTTAATTTTAACATTATAATTTACATGTTCTATAATGTTCTTATTTGTGTCTATATCTTGTTCTTTACTGTTCATGTTTAATTTTGTTCCTGTATGTTTCTTGTTAGAAATAAAGGAACTGTTGCATAAATGGTCTTTATCCACTTCAGAATAAAATCATGAATATAAGCGTCTAACTACTTCAAGAATCCTTAACAGTCGATAACCAAAACTTTAACACAGATGTGGAACTTTACTTAATTGAAAGTTAACAAAACAGCCAAGTAA